>CAWUFW010000298.1:2482500-3082500 GCA_963921515.1 Calotriton arnoldi | reverse complement strand
ACTTGTGATTTACAGAACTGCAATTTCTTTCGGGAGACCTCGTGACCATTCTCAGCAAGAAAATGGAGTAGTTTGATGGTGGCTGTGACGGCTATTGGTATGGTGTCCGCTGCTAGAAGGATGTCGTCTACATATTGTATTAGTGCCACTCCATCTGACAATTGTATGGTGTCTAACTGTCTTTTAAGCACCTGGCTATAGATGCTTGGGCTCTCAGTGTACCCCTGAGGTGCTCTGCACAATCTGTACGAACGGGAGTTTAGGGTGAATCCAAATAGATAGCGGCTGTCCTTGTGTATAGGTATGGAAAAGAATGCGTTTTTGAGGTCAATTACAGTGAAGGTGGTGGCAGTGGAGGGGATTAAAGTCAAAATTGTCGTGAAGGCGGAAACTACTGGTTATTGTGGCACTACGATTTTGTTTATCTCCCGCAGGTCAATGATGAAGCGGTAGGCTTTTCCGTCTCCCTCTCCCTGTCTCTTTACAATCGGTAGTATGGGACTGTTACAAACGTTGCTCACTACTTCCTCTACCACCCCTGCCTCTACCAAAGAGTGTATGATCTCTGTCAGTGCCTTCTCACCCTCTGGCGATATTTTGTACTGCGGTACTTTCGGTAGGGTTGCGTCCTGTCGTATTGTTACGTGTACTGGGTCAATCATCATTCGTCCTACGTCTGAATCAGCCCTAGCCCATAAGTGTGATGGCAAAGTGTCCAGTAGGGATGAGTCAGTCTCGGAGATGGGAAACATGTGCTGAGAAGGGTTCTCTCTATGGCGCTGGGGGTTGTCATACAGGACGACACGCACTCCGTCTGGTGAGCATCTGATAGTCGCATGGAAGTGTTTCAAAAGGTCGAGACCCATAATGGCTTCTGGGGTGATGGAAGAGAGGAGGAATGTCGTTTCGACGCTATTGTTGTCAAGGTTAAAAGGGATCGGTCGGGACAAAGGGTTGGTGGAGGGCGTACCGTCAAATCCTATTGAGGTCACATGTGAGCCTGACAAGGGTGCCCTTGGAATCAGTCGTTTGGATAGTGCACTACGTGTTGCTCCCGTGTCTATCAGAAATGGCGACTTTGTGCCCAGGACCTCAGCTGTAACATAAGGGCCTTGCTGATCAACATAGAGCTCGACTGGATCCCTCCCTTGCCCCTGGCTGTCCTATGCAAAGTCGTACGTATTGTCATAATCTGTCTGTTGGTACTGATTCTGTTTGGGATGGTCAAATGTGTTCACTCTTCCTGGCCTTTCCTCGCTTGCTTCACTCGCGTACCCTCTCCCACGTCCTCTTCCTCTCTGTCCACTTGCTATTTCCCTCGCCCCTCTGCCCCTACCAGCTCCTAACAAAGCCGGGCATTGGGTTTTCCAGTGTCCATATTCTTTGCAAAATGCACATTGATCCTGTCCTAGGTCTTGGCGTCCTACCTATGATGTCGATGAATTGTTTCTAGATGGCTGTACTCTAGGGGTATTCTGCTGGTATCCTCCCCTATATTGCTCCCTTCCTGTATTCGCCCCCTGGAGTTGTGCTACCATTACCCTTTCCTTCAAGTCCTTCTTTTTCCTTTCTGTAGCCCTGTCATTTTCGTTTTTCTGATGCTCATAGTACTGGGCCATTTGGAGAATGGCCGCCGGTTTAGATGCTGCCCAACTACTTTCGCTGGCTTGTAATTTCTGGGATACATCTGGCAGTAGTCCTTTGACATAGTTCTGCACAAATAAGTGGTGTCCGGTTGCGGTGGACATGTCTTGTCCACTGTAATCGGAGAACACCGTTTCAAATCTGGAGAAATACTCTGAGACATCCTCTTGTGGTTTCTGGCGGCACACAGTTACTATGGACCAGTGTATCTTTTTCTCTGGGATCAGCGTTTTCACTTTCTGCACTATTTTGTCAGGGAGGTCCAATATTGCTTTAACCGGTTTTTGACCAGGGTTCCGCTGTTTATCTAATGTGTTGAGTTGTTCCCAGGTATGACCAAGCAGTTCGGTATGGTCTATTTTCCTAATCTGTTTCCACACATCTGCTGGCAAACATAACCCGAAGAACAAGTCTATGTCGGCAAGTGTCATTATTGTTGATCCCAGAGCGGTACCTAGCTCGGTGTAAAAGGCGGTGGGGTTCTTTCGTAAATCCGGTAAAGATTTACGGAACGTCAAAATGTCCTGTCTGTCCCATGGTTGATACACCCAATTGTAGACCACCCTTCCTCTAGAGTCTTGATGGTTCATATCGTCATGAGTCCCTTGTCCTCTAGGAGGTACCCAATAAGGGGCAGCTTCTTTTATCGGCATCATGCTATCTGGTTTTTCCACCGGGGGTCCTGCTATCTTAGATGTCCTGTCCTTATCTATCGGTCCTTGTTCCACGAGGTGACGGAATACCTCCAGTGTGGATGAAAAGAGTTCTGTAACATCGTTGTCGCCTTCATCTCCGGTGTCTACCTTCCTATAGAGAGCCACTAGCTGCTCGGGCCCTACATCTTGGTACTTCTCTTCATTTGCAGTAAGAGTGTGGTAACAGAGACGTACAATAAAGTATCATTTGCGGTTTTCAACATAGGAGTTGCATATGTCAGTTACATACTCTTCTGTCTCCTTCCTATCTATGAAGGATTTAACTATTTTATCAATGCCTGCTCGCTCATTTTTACTTAATCGCGGGACCCTGGGCGCTCCTTTTTCTTTTGATCCTACCTCTACTACTGTATCCTTTGATGAGGCATTTGGTGTGGGTGACTCGGTGGGAGCAGAGGCGGTGGAGACTGAGGCGATCGTGCCATCTCCGGCTATACTTTGGTGGTCCTGGCGTTGTGCTATGGGATGAGTAGGGGCGTAAGGGGGTGGCATGTATATGATTGGGGGACCTAACAATAAATCATCATCTACCCTTTGTTTTGCTGGTAACTTGGGGTAAAGAGTCGAGGGCGCTCTAACAGGGCATTGACCTGATATTTTTGATTCCTGTTCCTTTTTATCGATTTCCTTTTCTTTTAGTTTTTCTTCTAATTTTTACAGGCTTGGTAAGCTGATTTTCGCGTTTCTTTATCTTGTCTAGCTTCGTCCCTTTTCTTTCTTTGAGCTGCCTCTTTTCGCCATAAACCAAAACTGTCAAACATGGCTGGTCTAGTTTTCTTTTTGTGGAGAGCTAATTCTAACGTTTCTATTTTAGCGGGATCGAAAGATCCCGTCAGTGGCCACTGATTTACCCGGTCCTTCCTAGTGTATTTATGCCATAGTTTGCTATAAGCTACGGTGGCTAATCCATGCTTTACGTACATGTCCTTTTTAGGGGTGCCTTCCGGCGGTGCCAGCTGACTGACCTCTAACGAACGATCTGGTCCAAAACAATTACAATCAAACAATCTAGAGAAAACAGGCATGACGTATTTATCGGTCAAAAATGAATATCTCAATCAATCAATTTAGACAAAAAGTCTGCACTACCTGTCCTTCGCTGCCTGCAAAGAGAGAGAATATTCCGATTCTTTGTTGTTTGCAAGCAGGGAAATGTCGCAAATAACTCAATATCAAAAAAGGAATACTAGTATTCAATCAAACTATTCAATCAATCAATCAATTTAAGTCGGTTTTTTTCACGACCTTACCCGGACCGTATGGACAGTTCTTCGTCTTCCCCTTCCAGCGCCTGGTTGTCCTCTCACTCCAACAATCAATGCAGCGTTCCTCTAAGGTCCCAGTCAGGACCGCAGGTCACTCGAGAGAGGTCCGTTCGGAACCGGTGAAGTTCAGTCGATCGGCAGCCAGACAAGGGTCTTCTCAGGCAGGTATACCCCAATCGTTTAGTCGTTCACTCCGTCGTTAGGACCTCTCTACCGGACCCACGCGTCGCTGATGGGCCCCTACTTTTGGGCGCCAATTTGTGAAAGGCAGCGAGTCTTCTAAGACCCTCAATGCTGCCCGGTGCAGGGTTCCACCTCTAATTCACTTTGGGTTCGCTATCAAAATAATGAGGCAAGCGCTGGAAACTGGAAGACAAGAAAAAGGTTTATTTCTCATGAGGAGATCACGTCAACTGCAGACACCGGGATGTCTGAGGAAAGTGTTCTGCTGATACTCCTTTGGCTCTTCCTTTTATACAGGTTTGACACAATGCATTTGTTTCATTAACATGGTTACACAAGCTTGGGGTCCCCGCCCCGGGCAGGTTGTCACACAAGCCCAACAGTAATTCTCTTCCCACCCAGGTCAAACAGACAATCTTATCTTGCAGCTGGACCTTGCTTCAGGGTCTAAAACATGTGAGACCGGCCAGATCTAAGAGTCCGTTCTGTTGATAAAAACAGGTCCCATTGTTGGTAACAACAAGTCTTGCTGTTTGCAGTGCAATAAATCATGTTGCAAGAGTCTTTTTGGTGTTTGGAACCTGTTTGTGTAACTAGGTGCAGTGAGGGGTAGAGTGTCCAAAGGTTTGCCTGAAAACAGAGATGAGAGGAAAAACGAGTTTGTGGCAGCAAGTGGCGCTGAGGTTTGTTGTGGCAATAGAGTTTATAGCCCACAGCACACGTACCAGGTCGGTCAGAGGGTCAGAGGGATGCTAGTAAGGGCAGGGTGAAACAAAGGTGACCAACAGAGTACAAAATGGCTGTGATAGATTAAAATGACTGCAACTTATGTGCACATAGAATTCCACCAGACAAGATGGCGCAGGTAATGTTCATGATTGTCGTTTTGCTTTTAACAGCCATGCCCCCTTTTTACACCACTCTGCAAACGCACCTCCTGGTGCACTGCTGCTCGGGGGATGAAGTCCACTTGTGTCCTGAGGTGCTCAGGACACAAGAGGACCTCATCGCCCCACCAGCAGTGCGCCAAGCAATCCCACTGTGTGGGGCTTACTGGAGGTACCTGGTGGGCTAGTTGGCCCCCAGGGACCCTCAAGAATGAAAGGGGCTTAATCCCCCAACTTATAACATGCCAGGGGGCGCGTTTGCAGAGTGGTGCAGGGAGGGGGCAGGGCCTCTGGCGAGATGCCGGCTTTTCTTTTTTTTAAATATTTTTAGAAGGGGGGCTGTGTGGCCCCCCTTCTTTTAGTATTTTTGGGCCCTGGGGACCCCATCCCCCAGGGACTGAGCATTTTTTATTTTTAAAAAAACGGGAAGGGGGCCGCATGGCCTCCCTTCCCTGGGCCACTATTGGCCCCGGGGACCCCATCCCCGGGGCCTGGGCTCATTTTTATAAAAAAAATTATATTTTTCCTGGGAGGTGAGCCGTGTGCCCCCCTCCCCTGGGCCACTTCTGGCCCGGTGACCCCATCCCCCGGGGCCTGGCCAGCCTTGTTTATTTTTTTTGGAGGGGGGCCGCGTGGCCCCCTCCTGAGGCCATTTTTGTCCCGGGAACCCCATCTCCCGGGCCATGGCCAATGCTTTTTAATTTTTTTTTTATTTAGGGAGGGGGGCCACGTGGCCTCCCTTCCCTGGGCCACTATTGACCCCGGGGACCCCATCCCCCAGGGCATGGCCAATGCTTTTTTTATTTTTTCATTTAGGGAGGGGGGCCGCGTGGCCCCCCTTCCCTTTGCCACTATTGGCCCCAGGGACCCCATCACCCGGGGACGGCCCTCAAGTTGGGGACTGTGGGGGAAGCCCCAATGCCCCCATGGTCCCAGCCGGCTGCCCGCCTCCTGCGGGAGCGGGCATTGCTTTTGAGCAAGGGGAGCTGCTAATATGCAGCTCTCCTTGCTCAAAAGCAATTCTGCTTTGCCTCTTGGAAGCGAGTGCAGGTTTCCTGCTCTCGCTTCCACGAAGCAAAGCAGTGTTTGCTATGGCAGGGAGGGAGCCGTGCTTCCGCCCTGCCATAGCAAACGGCAATGTCCCGGAGGTGGGCATGCCGGGACACTGCAGGAGCCGGCCCTGGGGGGTGGCGGTCCCCAGGGCCATCAAGGGCTCCAGGAGGGGGGCTGCGTGGCCCCCCTCCAAACTGATTAAAGCCCCAGGGAGGTGGTGGTTCCCGGGGCAGTGTGGGGGGACTCGAGCCCTCCCACACTTTGTTTTTAGAAGTAGCCCCGGGGAGGTGGCGGTCCCCGGGGCTGCGGGGGGGCTTGGCCCCCCGCATTTAAATCATGTAGCCCCGGGAGGTGGTGGTCGCCAGGGCTTGGGGGGCCCGCAAGGGCAGGGCCCCCTACCCAAATAAATGATAGCCCCAGAGAGGTGGTGGTCCCCGGGGCTTGGGGGGGCCCGCGAGGCCCCCTGCCTTAAAATAACAATGCCCCAGGGAGGTGGCGGTCCCCGGGGCAGCATGGGGGGTAAGGAGCCCCCACACGCATTTTAAATAAAAAGCCTCGGGAGGTGGCAGTCCCCGGGGCTGCAGGGGGGCCTCGTGCCCCCACCTATGTTTAACTAAGCCCCGGGGAGGTGCCGGTCCCTGAGGCTGCGGGGGCCCGTGAGGCCCCCCACCTTAAAATAACAATGCCCCAGGGAGGTGGCGGTTCCAGGGGCAGCATGGGGGTGAAGGAGCCCCACCCACGCATTTTAAATAAAAAGCCCTGGAGAGGTGGCAGTCCCCAGGGCTGCAGGGGGGCTTCGTGCCCCCCTGCCTTTGATTAACTTAGCCCCGGGGAGGTGGAGGTCCCCGAGGCTGCAGGGGCCCCGTGGGCCCCCACTAATTAATTGGGCATTGCCCCTAGGACCTGGCCCACCCGGGGGCTTATAGAAAATGAAGCGCGGGAGCCCGCGCTTCGTTTCTTTAAATAAATTCGGCTAGATCCGCGCACCCAACGCGAATTCGCACGATTTATAAAAAACAAAAAATGCTTTTTTTGGCCCTGGGGGTCCGTGTGGGACCCCCTGAGCAGGCCTAGGGGGTCAGGGTGTTTCTACCCTGCCCCCTTTTCTTGTTTTTTATCATTTTTTTTACTATTTTCTTGTGACTCGGTTACCGAGTCACTAGATGGCTGCCAACACATTCTGGTTTGGAGTGTTGGCAGTCAATCAGAATGAAGCTCGTGCTCGGGAGGGTTCGCAAATCCTCCTCGGTGCTCAGATATATAAATTTAAATTTTTTGAATTTCTCAGCAACTACTGAATGGATTTACACCATTTAAAAAATAGGTCACTTTCTGGACCAAGACCTACCTTTTTGACAAATTTGGTGTAATTCCGTTCAGCAGTTCGGGCTGTAGCTTTGTCTAAAGTTCCTATGGAAATTGACATGGGGAAAATGTGTTTTGGGACCCCCCTTTTGTCTCAGCCGCCGCTTGACGAATCACCCCGAAACTTTCAAAACAGGAGCTGACCTGAGTGAACCATTAGTTTGGAATATTTCGTGAAGATTCGTCATATCTGGAAAGGAAGCAAATTTAATAATTTCAGACTAGACAGAAATCTTGGCCGCCCATGGTACACCAGTCAGTGGACAACCAGTGAGCTGAGCGAAAGGACTTCTTTTGAGGTTTTTGTTCCATTGGTTTTATCTGAGCTTTGTGGTATTCCATTTGACGATTGATGTGTATGATTATTTCATTTATTGCTATGAATTGGATGATTTTCTATAATGTTTTTTGATTATATATACTGTTTTGCTATGTGTACTTTTATGGTTCAAATGAGCCGAAATAAAGTTGATTTATGCTTATGAGAGAAAGAGGAAATGTGGCATTTGATTATGAGCGTGGAATGCATTTGGAAAATCATTTTGTTTTACAATTCAATTGCCTGATCCGCCTTTCAATTTTTTTTTATTGGTGGTGGCAGTTCTAAAATGCAGTAGCGGTCGGTGGTGGGAGTGCCGCCGGGCGCTGACGTGGGGCGGGGGAGGGGCAGGGTGGGGGTAGTAAACTACGGATTACGGCGGATTACATGTAAGTAAACATATAAATAAATAAAACGAATTTCGTTTCTCGCGCTGCATCGCCAAATGCGATGCAGCGCGAGAAACGAAATAGCGTTTTAGCACCCGTTTTACTCACGCCTCGCATCGTTAATGAGATGCAAAGTAGGCGTGCCTCACGAAACTGCATGGGAAAATATCACTAACGCAGCTTCGCGATATTTACAACGAGGCCCCGACCATCGTAGCGATAAAAATAATCGCGCTAACTCGCCATTAACGCAGGAATCTAACGTCTGCTAAATTCCTGACTAAGGCATACTTAACATGGGAGGTGGATTATAGGGTTAAGGCCACATGGTCGTATCAGCAAGCTTTTCTCTGTTTTGCATTGATTTTCGCTGGTTTTTCAGCGATGTTGGCGCATTTCCCCGCTATCGCTGGATTTTATATCGCCAATGCGCTAAGCGTTGTTAATACAGCGCTATCATGGCGATATAATCCAGCGATAGCCGGTGATAGAAAAAAACGCGCTAAGCGCGTTCAGCGATAATTATCGCTGCGTCTTGATAATATGCCCCAATGTGTGACAAGTGGAGCAGATAGAAAAAATACTCTTCATCAACCTCCATGTTAATATGAGCATTAGCATTCATGGAATTCCTTCTTTTCATGCCCTCTCTGATCTTGCTAGTTGTATATCTCTTATGCATTCAAAAAGGTGTGCTGACTGCAAAAGTCACATAAAGGACATTAGAGAGTTATTTTGAACAAAACACGAGCAACAATATCATTTTGTAAACTTTGATCGGAACATGGTGACTGCTGAGTAGTCAAAATCTTGTAATCAAAAATGCTCAAAATTAAACTCACAGCTACCCCTACATATGTCTTTAAAGGATACAAACTCTATTCTGTCCACTAACGTGCAGATATTTTCTATTTTAATTTCTAACTGCTTCTTTTTTTGGAAGTGCAGAAATCCAGGACAAATTCTGAAGGAAGAGAAAATGGTCCTTGGGTCTGCCATGGTCTAGTGACCTCTACCTAGCAACCAACAGCGAGCTACTTACATTGCTTCTTTGGAACTGAATTTTTACTTTTTTATGTCTTCATATAAGGTAAGGAATATCATTAGTCAGATGTGCAAATTCCTGATCCTGAGAGGTCACCTTCAACAGAATTTTATTGAATTGGCCAAGTTTTTGATCCCTAAACACAAGATCAAATTTAGGTAACCAAATACAGTAGACGTAAAGTGTTGTCTAAAGTGACACCCTCTTAGTAATTCAAATACAGAAATCAAAAACAGACCATCAACAACCATGCCTCTGTGAAAGATAATTGTAGCATTATTATACCAGAAGTGCTAACTCATACTTATCCACTACTGTGCTCCAGAGGTTTATCCAATTCTATCTGCTCATGAGTTTGCAAACTCAGTGCAACATTAAATGAAAGGATACGAAAATTGATAATTAGTTGGATCTTTTGACACCATTCATGCTAATTTGATACCCTGCTCCCTTTCCAGTCATGAGTGATCATTAATATTGCAAAATTCAAAGAAACAAAATAAAGCAGCGGACACAATTTGTTGAGAGTAGCAGTGATAGCACTCCTTATGGTACCTAGTTTTATTCCCCACAACTGGATCAACACTATGCCTGGTTGACTCTGTTCAGCTTTGTAAGTGTAAAATACCCTAGATAAATTGAGACCAAATACTAAACATTTTGGGAATTTCAAACGCTCTTATAGCAATGGCCTCACCAGGCCTACGTTTCCCACAAATAATTCCTACCTTGCCCACTTAGTGAGTACAGACACAGCCAACTCATTCTCTGATGTGTCCATGGCCTCCCTCGAAATGTCAAAATTCAAGAATTCCTTAACCAAACAGCCAATTTGATTACTTGGAGTAGTGTTTGGACATCATTTGTATGTCTGCCATTAGGAAGAAGGACAGAAGTTAAAAGGGGGCTGAGTTTAAGTAGTTAACTTGACCTCTGGTAGAGATTGCAGAGAACCATCCAGGCAGAAAAAGTCCAAAGTGTTCTTAATTCCTCCTGTTTTCGCCAGATAATCCTGCATAAAAGGAATGTAAGAGTGTCACCCATTAAAAAAATCTGGGAAAAGTTGGATGTTCAAAAGATCTTTCTGACCTCCATCCAGGTAAAACATATTCTTGATTTTAAGACAGACATTTAGATAGAATTAATGATATCCAGCAGAGAAACACAAGGAATTACAGCTCACCTGTACTCGCTGAACACCAATGGTGAGGTAATAGAAATATAACTTGTTGTTATATCCTCTTAATGTGTATCTGCATGTTATCCAGCCTAGCTGCTCCTAGCTGCTCAGCCAGAGTGCGAGTTGGATACGGAATGTTGGTGTGACTGTGATGCGTGGAATGCCTGGGTGCCTGAGTGGATGAGTGGTGTCAGTTGGAGATGGGCTGAGCAGCTAGGCAGGCTGCTCCTGGTGGGGCTGGTACTTGACCAGAGCTGGCTGGAGTTAAGACTGTTGTCACTTGGACCTGGAACTAATAAAGAAGACTTGAAACTCAACATGGCTACCTGTGTCTACTGGTGTAGGGCACAACATTATTTTGGCGGCGAGCGGACTTACCCAAGCGTCTTTAAGGATGGTACAGAAATCAAGATGAACAAAAAGACACTACAGAAACCAAGAGACTACAAGAACAAGAAACAAGTGAACCAAGACAGAAGAGATTTAGCGCAAAAAAGTAAAGAGCGTGTTGTTTGGAGCATCAGGCAAGCCAGCGCCAGCCCCACCAGTGTCCTTTTCATCGGACGGCCCCTTCCACGCCTGAACTTGCTCCATGGATTTGACTACAGGTATGGTCTGTTTTGTTTGTGGATTTCTGGATTAGTTTCACCCCTTCCACATCCTATGGTGTATGCCACTTGGATGCTTATATTGTGTAACGGACTTGTGGCTGCACAGATGTGAGTTATGGTCTAACTCAGTGAATGAAATTCACAGGTACCACACAGGAACGGTGTGGCTCGACAAGTTTGGAGAAGTAACCACAGCTCAACACTCAGTAAAGCAATCATCAGGCTTTCGAAAGTTATGCATATTCAGTAGTTTTGCACGGGTTTGGGCACTGCGTTGTGTAACTGCACAGAAGACTAAAGTATTGGGGGCATATTAACAACCCGTAGCGATAATTATGGCTAAACGCGCTTAGCGCGTTTTTTCCTATCGCTGGATTTTATCGCCATGATAGCGCTGTATTAACAACGCTTTGCACATTGGCGATATAAAATCCAGCAATAGCGTCAAAATGCAGGATTATCGCAGGAAATCCAGCGATATGACATCAGCGATAGGGAAATCCTTGCTGATAGGCCATGGTGGACTTAGCCCATCAATCCGCCTCCCATGGAGGAGATGGCTAAGTCAGAATTTTTGCAGGAGTTAAATCCTGCGATAAAGGGGGCTTAGCGCGCCTTTTCCTCTCGCATCGCGGGTCAGGGGCAGCCTTGTTAATATGGCGATGCAGAGTTAGCGAGTGTTTTCCATTTAGTTTTGCTAAGGTACGCCCACTTTCCATGTCATTAGCGATAATAATCGCTGACATGCAAAGTGGAGTAAAAAGGACTGCTAAGTCAAGGAAACACGCGTTAGCGTGTCCTTGATAATTGAGCGGGAAAAAAATCGCCGCTTTTCGGCCGAAAACGGCCACTAAAGCGGAGGAATTCGGCTTGATAATATGCCCCTTGGTGTTTTACTTTAGATTGTGGCAGTTGGACTCTCTGAAAGTCTTACGTGTCTTGGCCTGTGCACAGTATCGAGATGTTCAATGCTCTGTTATGAGTGAGTGCACACGACGTTTGAGAGGTTGTACCATGGGCCACACTGGATCGACTTGGTTTTGGCAGCGTCAGCGTGAAATGAGCTGTGAGTCAAAAAAAGGTTGGACACTTTTTGACTTTTATTGACGGTGTCCTCTGAGACGTCGAGACTGTGAGCGTTTTTCAACCGCCAGGTTGCTGTTCAAATGAATGAGGCGCGTGTCAGCTTCAGCGCGCGCAATCTCACCTGCATTTAGGAATCGTGCTGTGTCTTCGTAGATCTTCTGTGACGTTGTTGGAAGTATGCTGCTTTTTGCTGCCTCTAGACATTTTTCTGCACGCGATACCGTCAGCCTCCCGGCACGACGTACTCAGTGTGCCACCATCTTGTGGTTGGCGGCTGCTTCTAAAGTTATTTTTGATAGCTTCCAGCATGTTGCTCACGTTTTTGCCAACCACGTGTAGTTTATACGCGGATTAAGAGTGTTTTTTTCTCCTGAACTAAAGGTACATTTCTAAAATTTGTGACTGCCGCTGTGCAATAATGGTTGCACAATTGTAGTTTTGCTATGCACTTAGGGTCTTCATTCTGCCACAGTGAGTTATTACTTTATTGGCCATCCACTTATTTTGCTGCAAAGTGGGATTGTTTAATCTTACAAGAAAATGTTATGACTGTTATTTTTGGCATTTAAAGAAAATGTGCACTTTGTTACTGTGTGTTTCAGCATATTTGTGGGTCATCGTTCACAAGCGATTTTTCTACGTCAAAGTGTCCTTATAGTTTGGTTATTTACAAAGGTCAGTGAAGATGTACAGCCAGTCAATTTTTTTTAATTTCCTTGTTGCACTCGGGTGAGATGTCGCTCACCGGCGAGAGTTTCTAGTGATAAATATATTCCTAGATGTATTTCTGTACTCTTTACATTAGAAGCATATTTGTATGTCGTGATGGCACAGTTTTAACTTTTATTACATTATGTTGGCCCTTGTGTTTTTGTGTGAGTGTTCATCACAGTTTTATCCCTTACATGAGGGATGGGTTTGAGGCAAAGGCAATAGTCCCATCACAGTTTTATCCCTTATGTCAGGGATGGGGTTGGATTTGAGTCCCAGTTAGTGACCTCTATTTGGGGGTAGGCATATGGGTGTGTTCCAATACACACAGTTTTTAACCTTACACAAGGTTGGGTTATGGGATTTCTCCCATGTACATGTACAAAGATATACTCCTTCTTGGGGTATGTGACCTCCACATGGGGGTAGGTTATGGGTGTGTTTCCATATACATATGTGGTGATGTAAACCCTTACATTGGGTTGGGTTGTGGCTCTTGGCCCTATTTACATGTGCTGCAGCACTAAGGTATTTCCCTACACGGGTGTGTTTCCATGGGGGACGATCCATATACATTTTAGTTTTAGTGAGTTGGAGGTGTAGTTACACTACAGCCACAAGAAGGTGTTCTAGCCACATCGTTTTCAACAAAAGGGTTTTAGTGAGTTGGAGGTGTAGTTACACTACAGCCACATGAAGGTGTTTCAGCCACTAAATGTTACAATCTCTTTACGATACATGATGTTACGATTTGTTTAAGCTACTAGATTTTACAACTAGCTTACGCTACAAAATTCCTTAATTAATTTTGTGGGGGAGGATGGGGGATATTGATACTCATGTTTTTATGATGTCGTATTTTACTCGTCCTTTCTTGTTTTTTATTGTTCACACTCTTGTGATGTGTTGCTTTACGTTGCATCCCTGAGTTTCGAGCTTTACTGCTTTCTTGTGCATAGTTTTTCCCTTCAACTAATGTTATCTTTTGTTTTCATTTAAAAGGAAAGGGATAATGTTATATCCTCTTAATGTGTATCTGCATGTTATCCAGCCTAGCGGCTCCTAGCTGCTCAGCCAGAGTGTGAGTTGGATACGGAATGTTGGTGTGACTGTGATGCGTGGAATGCCTGGGTGCCTGAGTGGATGAGTGGTGTCAGTTGGAGATGGGCTGAGCAGCTAGGCAGGCTGCTCCTGGTGGGGCTGGTACTTGACCAGAGCTAGCTGGAGTTAAGACTGTTGTCACTTGGACCTGGAACTAATAAAGAAGACTTGAAACTCAACATGGCTACCTGTGTCTACTGGTGTAGGGCACAACACTTGTGAAGGCAGGTTTCAAGAGCACCGGCTTGATGAAAAGGCCTTCAAGATGACTGTTTGCAGGCTGCTTTACTGTATGTCCTGATTGTACCACATGACGATATTGATCTGTGTAGGAAAATGTCCCCTTTTTGTTTGGTCACCCCCACATTTTACTAGGTTTTATTGCTGTTGTTGAAATCTTTCTACTGGGACACTGCTGTCCAGTGCCTAGTGCCCCGTGCATGTGCTCTGAACCATAAAGCATGTGAAAATTGGTGTGCACCTAATTGCCATATTTATCCTGCCTGTAAGTCCCTAGTATATGGTACAAAGTATACCCAGGGCTTGTAAGTTAAAGGTCAGTAGTGGACTTCAGCACTTATTGTGCCACCACTAACATGACAAGGTAAAACGTGTCTGCAGGCCTGCCACTGCAGCCTGGTAGTGAAGTTTGAAAACTGCCATTTCCTAGGGTAAGACCTACATGCCCATGAGGCAGAATGCCTAGTATTTAAAGATAGGACATGTATATTTAATGTTTTACAAGCCCTGACTCTGGAAAACCTCCAAAGTCGTTTTTCACTGTGGGAAGGCTGACTCTTCCATAGGCTAACACCGATTCCTACTAATCCATTTAATAAGTGCTAAATTCTGTTTGGGATTAGCCAGAAAAAATGGGCCAATGACTCATTTTAAATAATAATTTAAAATCCAATATTATGGTCAGATGCTATCTCACTATTCAGTAACAGACACTTTCTTAGAACGTTATCTTTTTTCTTCCGAAAACCAAAAGACTTTCTTGTCAGTGTCCAGTTGTCACCTGGCCCCTGATGGCTCCCCTGGAGTGAGATGTGGAGGGTCCCCTAGCCATTCAGTCACCAATCCTAGTGGGAGAGGAGCTGCCCCCAGAACCTGTTTTGAGTGACAACAGAGGAGGGTTGCTCATTTCCACGGCAACACTTCTAGGGTGGGCACTGTAGTTCTGCACAAGGGAAGAAAGGCTCTGTCTTCTTGAATGTAGTTATAGAAGAGAACTGTGGGGGTGCATGGCTAGCCGGGGCAAGATGGTGGTCGTGTTTTGAGATTGCCCCGGCCAGCAACCCATGGTCCATCATCATCTTATGTGCTCTGAGCTTTGGCTGCCTTGGCAAGAGAAGCCTGTGGCGTGGAAGATAAGTGACATCGACCAGACGACCTCTGGCACTGTGGAGTGTGCTGGGAAACTGACATAAATCATTGTGGCCACTGCACGGCCTGTACGCGGGCCAGCCCGTGGCACGGGGTGAGCCTGAGTGGCCTGCACAAGCCTCAAGGCCTACGGCAGTTGCCCGCGAGGCATTGAGGCTGCCTCTTTGGCCTGCAGCGGTGATGCAGGGGTCCGCACCCCAAAGAAGACCGAGGACATGGCTGTCGAAAGCCGTAAATAACCCCTCCGGGGCCCAAGCAATTTGTGGCAGCGGCCTACACCATGTGATCACCGCAGCCTCTAGGCGAATGACTCTGCTCCCTGAGAGGGCCCCCTAATTTTTCCCAAATACTCGCTGCATATGGAGCATCCCAGACAGCTCAGTGTGCTGGCTGATATGGGGTGCCTTGAGTGATGGAACGAAGGAGTGCGCCCGCCATGTTCTCCGAGGCCTGACCTGAAGGTGAGAGCAGCAAAGAGGCCCAGCGGGTCCTGGACGTTTGAAGTGGTGGCCTGCACAGCTCGTTAGTTACGGCCTTCTTTAGGAGATACAGAGACCCCTGAAGAAGACTCCACCTCCCCTACGGGCTGGACATTTATTGTTTGTATTGGGAACATTTTAAGAGCAGCTGCATTGATCAACTTAGAGTGCCGCACCTTCAGTCCCTGAACGGGATTCTGGGTGCTGGCATGATGGATAGTGCCCATTACAGGAGCCACACTCTGGCTGCTGAGCAACCGCGGTGTGGTCAATGAACCCTGAAATGTCCAGGCATCCTCGATAGTGGCCTGCGTCATGAGACAGTCATGAGGTTGATCGCTCATCCCTAGGCACCCAAAAGAAACTCTCATCCCCC
Organism: Calotriton arnoldi; assembly: GCA_963921515.1. NCBI lineage: Eukaryota > Metazoa > Chordata > Amphibia > Caudata > Salamandridae > Calotriton > Calotriton arnoldi. Next base: position 3,066,701 of record CAWUFW010000298.1, on the reverse strand, counting down.
ACATTGCATGGACAATGTTTACACCTGGGGCATTTTGCTTCTTATAGTACTTATCAGCTCAGAGAGTGCTGGAACCCTGAAACATTGGGAGAACTAGGCCACTCTGGAATCACTGCTGTAGGCGTTGGGGAGCCTCCTGTTGACTCTTTCTCCCCCTGACTGCCTTTGTGGGAGCCAATGTAGAGCTTGACTGCTCGTGCCCCCCTCTGGTCGCACCTTGGTTAGGCTTGAGGGGTAAGGCAGGTCCCAGCTAAACAAGATCTATGCAGTAGGGTTGACTCGGTGGCTGTTGATGTGGGACTACTGTCCGATGACCAAAGAAAACTCACTTCGCCTCGTCACACAAACAGAAAACACACTAGACAAACATTGGCCCACAGTGTCTGACCTAGAAGGGCAGCTGCGGTCCCCCACGGCCAAGGTCCAGGGGCTGGAGAACAGGGTGGAGAACTCTGAAGGACGGTCCCGCCGTAACAACCTTGGAATCGTGAGCTTCTCCGAGGGGGTAGAAGGCTCTGACCCAGTTCTATTCTTTGAGACGTGGCTGGTGTAAGTGGTGGCGCCCTCGAAGCAGTTAGCTCACTACCTAGTGGAATGCGCCCATCGAGTACAAGCACAACAACCGCCGCCAGGGGCACCCCCCAGGCTGGGGGTGGACAGACTGATGAACTATAAAGACAAAGAGGTAATTCTACACTCTGGCCACGGAGCTGAATCTGTATGAAAGCGCACTAATATTCCTATTCCCAGATTACACGCTGGCAGTTCAATGCAGCAGAGTCTCCTTCCTGAGAGTGTCCAAGCTGGCTTAACTTACTCACTGCTATTCTCAGCCAAGTTGAAGGTCATGGTAAATAGGTCCAGCTACTACTTGGATGCCTGGGACTGGGTGGAGCAGCGCCTATATAAGTCTTCGACTCCATCAACGCCGACACCACGACCCTGGACATACAAGGCCAGGAGAGTGGTAAACACCATAACCGTGAAAATGGGGATCCCAGAGTAAATGGTACCTCACTCCAGTGCAGGCCCGTGAGGAACGGATCCAGGCACTGTTGACTGCAACCACCTTGTGGGCAGAATGGTGTTCCCCACTGCTTCAGTCCCTCGAGGACATGCTCTCTTAGACAGGTTTGATTGCCTTGATGAGCAGTGCCACAACAGTAGTCCTTCTGAATTGAACTCAGCAGACTGCAGATACTACGGTGTAAGAGGCTCGCAGATAAGACATGCGGGTCTATGATTGTGATTTGTTCTAACTTGCCCTACAATTGATTGAGGGTGGGAGGTTACCTACCTCCTCATAGAGATACAGTGATATGGGCCGCCATTCCTTCCCCACCACTCATGGATACCTATGCAAGACTGGAACTGGTGCAGGGCCCACTTCAGATTTCTTTTATTCCTGACTCTCGCTAAGACAAAACGTGTCAACTACCCCACCCTTGAATTATAAATGGCCAATGCGATTTATGGCTGAGCCACACTTGGCCGCTGCATTTTCATCACCCCCCAGACACTCTCCATGGTAGATGTTCTGTACACTAATACACATCCCAGAGAATCCCATCTATGAGACTGTTTGTTGTTTGTTTCGGCAGTTGGTGGTTGCTCGGCCGCCTTGAGTTGGGAGTTGAGAGTTCTGCTTTTCATTTTGTAAGGTCACACAGTGTGACATTGTCCAGCCCCAAGTGTCACCTATCCCACATGCCGACAGACATGGGAAATATCGTGGAGGCCCCCCCGGTTCCCTCTTTCCCCTCCAGTGTAGAGCACTATGGATAGATTGTGCAAACTAATGTGGAATAGTCGCACCATTGGAACAGCACACAAACAACATTCAGTGCAGCAATATATTAGAAGGTGAGATGCCCAGAATGCACGTATCTGAAGAGAAAGATGCACACCTATAGAAACGCTGGCGAGGTCAATGCTACAGTACTACATATTTTGTCTTTGCCCAGGGGGTCTTATATGGGTTAGACCTGCGGTTCCTTTTAAATGCATAGCCATGGAAAAGACCCTGAGAGGCGATATGCCCTTGTGGAGGGGCAGCTTGATGGCAGGCCCCTCCTACTAGGTGGTATGTATGTGCCAAATGTAGCACAGCAAGCCTTTCTGGCACGCCTCTCGATCATCCTTGCCAGATGAGCTCATATCCCCTGGGTCATCGGGGGATATTTTAACTGTGTCCTGAACCAGTAACTAGATCTCTTACATCCTCCCTTACCTACCTCCCCTGTTATAGCTGCCACTGCCTGTCCCATTGGCTTATGCACTGGTACCTGCTGGATAGCTGGCGTGCCCTCATACCGGTCGACAGAAAGTATTCCTAATATTCTCCCCCGCACGATCTTCACATGCATCTGAATCACATACCCCATCACCAAGCAACTCAGTTACTGGCCAGAAATGCCGAAAATTTAGGGAAAACATGCTCGGACCGCAACCCGCTCCAATTATATCTTGAATGGGGAGTACCGCGCCCACCGGTACCCACATGGTGATTGCTGCCATCCATACTGGAGGAACTGACATTTAGGGACGTGACACAAGAGGTGCTATCCCACTACCTGACAGAGAACTGGGGCACAGCTACCTCCAGGCTTGTGGAATGGGAGGTGCTAAAGGTGGTGCTTCGAGGTCAGTGCATCCATGCAGTTGTGGATGGGAGGGCGGACCTACATAGGGACTTTGTCCAGGCAGAGATTGTTGGAGACCCTAGAAGTGGCAGCACGTGCAGACCCCATAGCACAACAGGTTGAAGTCGAGCCCTTTCCTTATTCTGGCTTGCAGCCTTGCTCCGCTGATGGAATCCTGAGCTCCATGAAAGCATTGAAGACCGACAGCAAATGACTTTGCAGGAACTGCTGCAGACGACACTAGATTGACGTTGAGGCTATTTTTTCATACGAATTGTGAACTTCTGCTCGGAGCCTTCATCGATGACTGCACTAGGACCCCATACTCCTGCAACATCTCGCCATCAAGCCCTGCTTCGCACTCAGCCTGCTGCCTTTGATGCTGACGAACCCATCAACAGCCCATCGATATCTAGAACTGTTACAAAGAGAAGGTAACTTTGTCCAGGACGAACCCAGTCCCTGAAATTGACCGATGATCAAACACCATCTGCCTTAACTTTTGACTTTGCCACAGTCCAGAGTGACCAGTATCCTGCAGTTGGAGCTTTGCACTTTTTGGCTTTAAAAATGTATATCTCTAATTCTCCTTATTGAGTTTTGGTTGTTCTGGTGTTATTATGTTCATTGAAATATTCTCTATTTTTTAAAATTGGAATGAGATTCTTATTGAGCGGTGCTTTTACTTTTTAACTGTTTTGGTACTTCTAAATGCTTTACACATTTTCCTAAGTTAAGCTTGTCTGCTCTGTGTCATAGCTACCAGGGGCTGAGCTCACGCTTAAATTACTGAAACCTTTACTGGGCCTAAGAAGATTGGGGCCATTATTACTTGCGGTGGACATCCATCTACCACAACTAATAATCAGCTTTCTCACAATCCGCAATTCTATTTTTAAAGTAGAACAGGGAGAAACATGGGTAGGCATGTGTAGAAATAAAACAAAACAATGTTATGAATTGTCATCTTTACATAATTAACTCAATCAATGAGAACTAATGGTAAATGTAATTCCTGTAGAGGAATATTCTTATCTTATTCCACGTTGTCATACAGTTGAGCTGAAGGAATTACATTCACTCACAAGTATCGTTTCTTAGCAGTTGCTTGTACAATTCTAGCATAAACTCCATTCATGATTCACTGCATAACTTGGTTTTCCTTGTGTTTACCTTTTAACCAATCATGGAGCTGTATTTCTCAATTTTCATATAATCATTGGGCTTGACAAACTAGGACCCATTTACGTTGTGCAACAGGGGGAGCTGTAATTCTCAATTTCCATTTAATGATGGGGCTTGACAAAGCAGTGCCCGTTTACTCACTCACAGAGCTCTCTGCAAGTGGTAATTGGCACAATAATTGATTTTTCCTTTTCAATGATCCACATTTGCTGTCCATGTGTGTACAATTAAGCAATAGAGAAATTGACATATTTTACAAAATCCCTAGTCAAGGATTGTTTGATTATATGTTGATTTTGCTACATATACACTTCCACACCTTAAAGGGATCAATAATGTTGACAGAGTAATTTAAAAAAGTTATGTCAAGAGAGAAAAGCAGCAATCTAATTGTTTCAAAGTCTAATACTTTCCTACTACTGTTTACGTTGGAGTTGAAATAGTAAATCTGACCCCTCCAAAGTTGAGCACTTTCAACACTGTTGTTTATGGTGGAGTCTAAATAATAAATATGCCCCTTTCAAATTGCATCACTTTAAATATTTTTGCTTTCTTTGTAGTGGAAAGAGTACATTTGACACCTACAAGTGTATTTTATTTTATTTTAATTTTTGTTTTTCATTTTTTAAATACATTTTTGCGATTTAATTTATTTTTTAATAGGCACATGCATTTTTTGGTGTATTATTATTTGTAATATTTATTTTCCATTTTAATAATTGTACTATATATTTATATTTTGGTAAATAGTGTTTTTAAATATTTTTATTATTATCGCAGGGGCCGATTCACAGAACTAATCTGAGATAAATCCTAAACTTACTACTTTTGGTATTCACAGAAGTCATTTAGTAGTAGTAAAGTTAGGACTCCTAACTTTACTACTACTAAACTGAGATAAAATCCTAAACTTACTACTTTTGGTATTCACAGAAGGCATTTAGTATTAGTAAAGTTAGGACTCCTAACTTTACTACTACTAAATGCCTTCTGTGAATACCAAAAGTAGTAAGTTTAGGATTTTATCTCAGATTAGTTCTGTGAATCGGCCCCAGTATTTTTATTTTAGAGCTAATGTTTAGTTTTTAATTCTGACTATTTATATGTCATGTTTATAATTTTTTACATTTAATTTAAGGCATGTATTTTCATTTTATGGTTGTAAGCTATTTTCTTTGTATTTTTTACCTATGTAATTATTTTTTTGAGTAAATATATTTTTTTAAATGTATATAGTGTATAATATTAACATTTAGGGCCTCATTATGAGTTTCGCCGTGCGGGAGCGGGACCGCCATGCTCCCGCACTGCTAAACCTGTGTTTGAACCGCTTGCCAGATTATCAGTTTTCTCCTGTCTGGCAGGCGATTCTTTGGCGTTCCCAGGGCGGTCCCTCTGAAATAGGCACCGCAATGGCAATGTCAAAATCAGATACCTGCACAGCATGGACTGCTGCAGTCCATGCAGTGCAGGTACTGGGGTGCATTCACACAGGGGACCACAAAATGTGCCCTCCTGCATGCACCCCATGACCCTGAGGCAACAGGGTGCCCTGTAGGGCCCCCTTTGTTTCCTCTGCCACGGTTTTCATGGCGGGCTCACCTCCATGAAAACCGTGGCAGAGAGGAAACTTGAAATATGCTTGACAGGACTGCCATGGTCCCGCCAAGCATATTGCGGCCTCAAGACAGCAGCAACACCGCCAGGGATCTCAGCTCTCTCGCGGTTGCGGTGGTCCCAGAGCAGCCCAACCGCCCTGGTTATAGGGTGGTCGGGAGACCACCACCGCCGCGCCCCCGTGAGTCTGGCGATCCGTGGGCCGCCAGACTCATAATGAGGCCCTTAGTTATAATCACTTACCTATATTATGATGATATTTTGGTCTTTTATATTTTTGCAGCCTATATTTTATTCTTTGCATGCATAATTCAGGAACACAATATTTTTGTCCTTGATACTTGTTTACCAATGTTTTTGCATTTCGCTATTTTTGCCTCTGATATTTCATCATAAAACACCTCTTCCGCTCCCCATATGACATGGACTCCACAGACTTCAGCAGGCCAAATGTTTGATTCTTCCTCTTGTACATTTACATCACCTCAAAAGTCAGAGCCAAAGCCTGGCCCCGAAATACAGTCCCTCCCCATCTAAGCGTTCCCACCTTGAAGAAATCTTAATTCTTTGCCTATAGCATTTTACTATGTGTGTTGCTGATTCATGGTTCCCCCCATGTCACACAAATAAATAGTTGATCCAATGTCTCTTAACCCCACATGTTTCCCGAGCGCTCTAAGATGACATGTAATTTGCAACACTTCACAAAAACTACAAATAAATAAGTGAATAAGATGAGCTGATGAGGAGCTAAAGGCTGCAAACTGTGGTATAATGTCTCCCGCTTGTAATAAAGAAGGAAACTTGTTAACAGGAAGCCAAGCCCATGTAATTTTAAAATTGGAAAGCATAAAATGACTCCTACTTGAACTTGAGATACAGTCATTTTCATCATGAATGTATGCCATTTTTTATTTTTTTGTGCTGAATTTAGACCACACAATAAGGTCAAGATGGGAAGATTCAAAGCAATTTCTTTGAATTAATCAAACAATGTTGCCAGTTCATCCGAGACAATGAGTCTAGAAAAACTACCACAGAGTCCTTGAGGAATGAACACATAATCCCTTCAGTGGTAAGGGGAGATGTTATTTCCAAATGTCGATTCCTCAATGCTTACAGTTACTCTACTAAAGACAAATGTTAGAGTGTGTTCATTTAAAAAAGTAAGGTCCAACTCGGGTTTTTTTCTAAATATGCCTGTAATTCTCAGCAAAGGGAAACGTTTCTAGTAAGCAAGTTACCAGCAAATGTTCCCTTTCTATTGTATTACAATATTTTCTTAAAGCTACCGGATACTGGGCCTCATGAAATGTCTCCAGTGACTTCAGCAGCCTCTTGTTTTCAGGAGAGCCCATTATTCCTCAAACTTCTGAGTTGTTGCAAGTGCTGTACAATGGCCGCCAGTAATGCATTGTTATGTAGTGTTCTTTAAAAAGGTGAGTGTTGGAACTAGCCCTTTTAGCAGGGTCATCCCCAAACTTTTTGCGCCTTCCTCCTGTATTTTTTCTGACCTGTTTTTGTTGTTTTTATGACTCTGGGCACTTTACCACTGCTGATCAGTGCTAAAGTGCATGTGCTCTCGCTTGTAAACTTGGTAAGATTGTCTACACCTGTTTGGCATTTTTAGTTTACCTGTAAGTCCCTTGTACAGTGGTATCCCATATACCCAGGGCCTGTTCATTAAATGCTACTAGTAGGCTTGCAGCGCTGCTTGCGCCACTCACCGAAGTAGCCTTTCAAACCTGTCTCAGGCCTCTGCCGCTGCAGGGTCTGCGTGCGCAGTTTACTGCTGCAGTGACTTGGCATATAAAGTGGTTGCCACATCTGAAACTCCCCTTCTACTACATATAAGTCACCCCTAAGGTAGGCCATAGCTAGTTCTATGGGCAGGGTGATGTGTAGGTAAAAGGTACGACATGTGCCTTAACTGTGTGGCATGTCCTGGTAGTGACAAACATCCTATTTGGTTTCTCGCTGCTGTGAGGCTGCTCCTCTCATAAGTTTGCATTGGGAATTCCCTGATATGTGTTTCAGTGGTAATTTCTGATATGAAAGGGGTAGCATGGTCATGTTTGGTATGTTTGGAATAGTAGTGATAAAACCTGATTATTGCTGAAAGCGGATTTGTCATTGCCATTTTAGAAATGCCGCTTTTAGAAGTGGGCATTTCTGTGTGCTCAAGAGTCTTTGTGCCCTGCCTGGATGTGTATTCACCATCTGGTTTCAATTGAAAGGAGAAATGGGATGTGCATTCCCTTTAGACAGTCCCAAGGTGGGTTGAGGTGTGTCCTGCCTTTCCTGGGTGACTCAGCACTAGGCTGAATAGACCTTGGCTGCTTTAGAGTGGCGGGAGGAGTTTCACTTGCACCTGAATAAGCATGGTCTGCATTTAGAGTGGTGGGAGGAGTTGCACTTGCACCTGAATAGGGTTGTGTCTGATTTTCACGATGCTCCACCCCCATGTAGTGTGTCTGGAGCCAGGGCTTGGAATGTGAATAGGGGTGTTGTGCACTTCTAGAAATTATTTGAAGTGCCCCCAGAACAAAGATTTGTGGACTTTAAGTACAGGGGCTGTGACCCCATGATTAGAGACACTGTGTGGCCTTGCAGCCAGACGCTGCTGGTTCTGTAAGCTGCCCCAGAGGATTGCTGTGCTGCCACGGAACCACCATCTGGACTTTGCCTTGTTGTGCTGGCCTGCTAAAAGGACTGCCTCTTTGCCTGCAAGTGCCCTGTTGCTGGCCTGAGCCTGCTTCCTGCTCGTGCCCCCAGTGATCTCCCAGGGCTTTGTGGCTTGCCCTTTGAGATTTGGAACAGTGCGTGGTGAGCGCTGTGTTTTTCACCCTGTTATTTTAAAACTTTTATTGTTCAGGGAAAGAAAATAGAAAAAGTTAATAATTTCTCGTACTTGAGCAATTTATTCAATAACCAGATTAAGTGGGAACCACTTTTACCCACCAGAGCACAGCAGACAAGTAGGGCTGTGGAGGCGTTATTCCGGTTTGCCTGTAAATTGGGGCGCACACCGGTGAAGGAATTAATAACTCTTTACAGAGCCAAATGTCTCACTATTGCCGCATATGGGGCCAGGGTTTGGGGATACAGTAAAAGCCAACAGCTCCAACTAATAGAGAATACATTTATCAAAAGATTACTGATGATACCGAAAAGTGCCCCCACCTTATTCTGTCATACTGAACTGGGCCTAGAGTTTATAGAAGACTGCATTGGTAGTGCCCCTCTGTATTTATGGGCCAAGATTTGGTTTTCAGATGACCCAATGTTTTCAAGAGATGTCATCCACGGTTGCTTAAACTCGGAAAATGCCCTAAAGATACCCTGGCTTCATTACCTGAGGGAAAAATACCATGAGATAGGCCTGGGACACTTTTTTGAAAATCCTGAAAGAATCCCTCTAAACGCCAAGGCCATTATCAAAGAGGCGTTTACCGTTAGGGGCAATATGCGTAATTACCAGCAACAAGGTGATATGGGAGTGCCCCACTTGTCTCCTGCCCCTTTACAATCTTATCTAACTTATTCTACCAATTCTCAGTTTAGATTTTATCTAACAAGGTTCCATTTACGCACTGTGCATTTTTTGTTGGCGTTTCGATGCCAACAAGCTAATGCCCTGTCCGTGTGATAATTCTTCCAGCCAAAGCACGATGCACTTTGTATTATTTTGCACATTATACAAATCGGTGAGAACTAGATTTTTGCTTCCATTATTAAGAAATATTCGTCCTTGTTCATATATTGATGGTTTCAATTTTTTGCATACATTGGCTTCCTCTGACCGTATCCTGGTAGCTAACTATATAAGGGGCTCTATCGCGATTAGAAAGCGTTATGAGTAAAATTTGTATAAGATCACCAGGGTATCATTTTGCTGCTTAAACTGTCTCTTTTAAGGACATAATCTGATGTTTTTTTAATTGCTCTTGTTGAAATTTTATGAATTGTTTTTAACTTTTCCATTGTGGTTGTTTTTATGAATTGTAAATTTTCTGAAATTGCCCAACTTTTATGGTTCTTTGAACTGAAATAAAGTTATTCTTGATGATGATGACTTGGCATTCAGTCAAAGCTGGGGTTCAAAGACGTGAATATTCATTTCAATTAGCCAGGTTTGTACTTAATATAATTACCATTATGATAATTAAATTTCTAGCTTTTGATTAGCCTTTGCTAATATACAAGGTATACCATAATTATGAACAGTCGTACTTATCTTACCTGTTCCATGCCTATTTTCCACATTGGTCTCTTGACTCAAAATCTTTTTTTATACATCAAGTCCCTTCTGTCAAATAGGCCATATAAGCAGTTGTTCCTTCAATTTTGTTGGTACCCGACTCTGGAATCAATTTCCAGTGTATCTTACACAAATGAAGCACTACATAACTTTTAAAATGCTCTTCAGTCCTCTGTATTTTGTTAAATCTCTGGTTAGCTCTTCTTCCCGCTTGGACATATTGTTCTTGAGCACCAAGAAACCCAAGGGTAAATGTAGCACATTACAAGAAGTTAAATAAAACAAAATCTACAATTATAGATGTTTTCTCAAATGATGTTAGACATGCCAATACAGTTGGTCAACCTAGTAGGTTTGTGGCACATTTGTGGAATTCGAGGAAGCCTATAGTAAGCATCATTGAATGTTATACAGAAGAGCTGTAATTCATCTAGAGAAATTAGATATCTTCATACTTCTAGTTTATTATGAAATCATTCTTTTAGGGCTTCCATTACATTTGTTGGTAAAATCCGATAATTAATTTGCTTATTTATTTGTCTCATTGCTTCTCTCGTGTATTATTCCTTACTCATAATTGCAATGTTACTTACTGATCTTGCTCGACGGATGGATTTCAATTGTTTGGTCTTTTTGTAGTGCGATTAAGGCTGATCTCACTAACCCTGTCATAATTTTATTTTTCCTACTGTCAGTTACATCACTCATTTTACTTACTTATTTACCACATCATAACGTACAACAACTTTGCTGCCCTCAGATAATATTGTACAAAAATGTAACTTATCTTTTAATCCGCTAGAGATCTTCAGATTTTTTCTATCTCCAGCTCAGCCATCAGTGGTGTAGCGTGTATTATGCTATCATTGTCTTCCTTATGCAATCCATCCAATGTTCTAAATATTTCAAGGTCCACTATATTTAAATGTAAATCCATTCAGTCTTTTTATTTCCCCACTAGTTGTTTTCTTTTTACATAGCATGATATTTTACCAACTTTATTTTTCTTATGTACTTGAACTATGTCTATTCTAGTTTGTGCCACATCAGAGTGAGTTTCAGGATAAAACACAATCCTTTCTCCAACGCCATCATTTCTTCCACTGTTAATATTCTTTATAAAATATTTGTTATTTTCAGTCTTTCCTTCCCTTGTTCTTCCTTCTGTCTTCCCAGGTCTTCCTCCTTGGGACTATGTATCCACTTTGATTTTTTATTTCCTCACACATGATGGATAGGTAACATCACAATTCGTGCTGATGGCATCACTACTGACATTATAAATAACCTCAGAATTGGCATTACGAATAATATAACCACAGGTACAGTAGTATTTATTTGTTTGGATTAGTGTCCTTATTTATTATGTTAAGTTGTAAATTTTAGTTCTTTATTGGCATATATAATACGTGATTGTAAGTCTTGCATTTGGTGGGCAAGTTATAGCTTTTAAGGTGGGGACTGAATTATGGTTTCTGTAACTAATCATGACTGGCCAATTCCAAAGTTATGATGGTTTTACTTTGTAGTCAAAGCTGCACTTTAACTGAGATTTGTTCAAGGGAACTTCAGTATTTTTTTAAACATATGATACTGTGCCGCAAGCTGAATAAACCATAACTTTCCTTTATGGGCGTTTTTTAGTTAATTTCTGGGTGCGTTTGTGGTAATGTACTGCATCCATTTTCTATGAAAGCAACTGCAGCTACTCCCAAGGGGCTGGCTGCAGGGCCTGGTCCCCATGCTATATACAATCAGCAGCCATGTATATTGGGTGTGACTATCTGATGGATTAGGTGCAGAACCTGGTCACAGTACAGCATAACCCTGTGCATAGTCAGCTACTGCTGTATATAGCCACTTGCTGCTTGCAGCAACAGTTGACAAAAGGGCAGGAGGATACACCTAGTGACTACTTCCTTTCAACTATAACAGAATGGTTTGTATCACTGTTAAATCATAACAGATAGCAGACAATGAATACTATGATTTTACGAAAGGTTTTACAATTAAATGTGGTTCAAAATGAACCATTGTTTTCAAAGATTTGTGTTTCTCATTTTAATTTTTTACTTTTTGGTTTTTTATCCTTCGGGATAATGCATAAGTGAAAACCACAATTTTAACTTTAAACAAAAATTGGAATGTAATAAGGGTGCACAAAACGAAACAGGAACAAACCAGGGATAAAACTCTTTGGGGCATATTCACAAGAACTTATCGCCGAGTTATCGGCACTTTAGCGCAGCAAAATTGGCGATAGAATTACCGCCCCATTCGCAAGCAGGTGCTAACTGCCCACATCACCACATAACCCGCGATAGCTGCCGCAAAAAACATCGCCCCGGCCGACACCGCCAACTAACGCTAATGAGATGTAGAATAGGCGTATCCGTGCAAAAACACACGAAAAGACAACACCACGCGTTTCTCAACGGACAGCCAGATCTGCGATGCGAGGCAAAAATAGGCGATAAGCCACAGTAGCAGCAGGGATTTAACACCTGCCTTTTGCTGGTGCTAAGCAGGACGACTACCTGCACCACAAAAGGGAGCCCAGCCCACAGCAACACCTGAAGAACAACAGATGCCATGGAGCCACTGCAGCTCGGAGACCCCTGAGGCCCACAACACCAAGCGCCACCACCCCCAGGATCCCCCCACACCCCTGGCCCCCCCGGCCCACCCACCCCGGACAAAGATGTGCCACAGCAACTTTTCGAAATCACGAGAAAAATAAGAGCCTGATGTCGCACAAATACAACAATAAACCTACATGTGTGGTCAGAAGAAGGAGAAACAAACATACAACTAAGAAATCACACAAAACAACAATTCTGAAGAGTCCATGCAGATCCAAGTGGAGAGGTCTGGTGCAGCGGCCAGGGCAGCTGCCTTCGGAGCACAGGACACACGGTTCGATCTCCGGCAGCAGCTCAGCACCATGTGACTCTGGGCAATAGCTCACTTAATTTCCATGATGGCCCCCAGCGCCTTGAGACCCGTAAGGGTGAGTAGTTCGCGCTTTACAAATAGGGATTTACATTTTTTTTTTTTACATCCACTCCGGACAATCTGGAAGTCACAGCCTGCAAGTAAAAATCCGAGATAAGAAGGTGTCATGCGCTCATCAAAGGACAGAGAGAGAGAGAAAGGAAGAAAGTGAGCGAGAGAAAGAAAGGGAGAGAGAGAGAAAGAAAGGGAGAGAGAAAGAAAGTGAGCGAGAGAAAGAAAGGGAGAGAGAGAAAGAAAGGGAGAGAGAGAGAAAGAAAGGGAGAGAGGGAGAGAGACCGCTGCCCATGTGCACCCCGGCCCCACTGCTCACCTTCCGCCACCGGTGTGTCTCCAACCACGTGCTGGTGCATGCTCCGAGCCCTGGACACGTGACCTTGGCAGCCTCCACATCACGCGGACCCGCCCTGCGGCCCACTAGGTCACACACCTGAATCTGGGCCTTGAGTTCGGAATGGGAGAGTCCATTACAGTGCACACGTCATCATCACAGGCTGCACACCCGCTCAGCTCCATAGGTGCCACCAACTCTGTGAACCTTGAGGCAACGCCACGTGGCGGTAGGCCCGCGTCGCACGCATGCTCCGGCCAACACTGCAGTCCACCAGGTCCCCTATCTGAAACGAGTACACAACAAATAATTGCAGAGTCCAAATCATTGCACACGGCATCATCGCCTGTCCGCCCCTGTGCACACATGCTGCTGCACCCCAGTCCCTCCTGCCGGCCAGCGGTGAATGTCCGCCCCTGCGCACCCAGGCCCCACTGCTCACCTGCTGCCACCAGTGTGTCCCCAACAGGGCACCACGTGCCGGTGCCAACTCCAAGGCTGGGGCCCGCAGCCTTGGCAGTCCCCACATCATGCGGCACCCCCACGCGGTCCAGCAGGTCACACACTTGATACTGGGTCTTGAGTCAGAATTGGCAGAGACCATATCAGTGCACACGTCATCATCGCAGGCTGCACACCCACTCAGCTCCATAGGTGCCACTAACCCTGTGCAACTCAAGCCAGCGCCACATGCTGGTAGGCCCGTGGCGGCCGCTGGACATCGGGGGCGACTAACCCTGTGCGCCACAAGTCATGGACCCTCCATGATTGAGCCACGTTGCGCGTACGTCGTCAGGTCACCTCCGGCAGTGGGGAATATGACGTTGCAGGCCCCTTTTATTGGCGATGTCACATGGCCTGTGACGCATTTGCTGGATGGGTATGATGTGTGTGCAAACCTGCCCTCAGGGAGTGGCCGTGGCATGCTGGCAACTAGAACAGTGACCAGCAGATCCCAAGCGTGGAATCCAGGGACATGTAGCTATGTCGTCCCCCCTCGGAGCGGAAGCGTAGAGGTCTGGCCTGGCGTACGCCAGCCCGGCGTCGGGCGTGCAAGAATGATCCCGGGGCTGTGTGCGCTGGCTCAGTCCTTGTCCGGACAAGGAAGTGATGAATGCGTGTGTCCCTGATGTCGTGACTACGCCGCATGGAACGCAATCGGCAATGTATCGCCCTGTGACTCATGTCCCACGACGTGTGCAACATGGACGTCAGGGGGAATTACTGACCCAACACACAGCCACACTCACATACTTGAATGATCGAAGACATGACACAACTGTGCAATAGTGAATGATTTACTGTCATCCAGTGGAGTGTTGCAGCTGGAGCAGTACAGGGCCATGCAGACCCCACTTCACATCATTGGCACGTGGCAGGCCAGCCAGAGTCCTTCAGGGCATGACAAGTACATCGGAAAAGGAAGAGTCCAGACCGCAGTCTGATCGCTGTGTCATCGGTCATCTGACAGGATATGGCAGTCCATGTCGAGGTCCAAGGTGAGAGTTAATGGGTGCATCTGGGGGCAGTGGAAGGTCATGATGCCAAGGGCAAAACCAAGATGAAACAGCCCAAATGGGTGGGAGGAATGCTACTGCCACCTCATGATCAAGAAGTCTGGATCATCCACATCCTCGTCCCCTGATGTGTGCTCTGCCTCACCTGTGGGTGCTGCAGTTCCGGCTGCAGCACTGTGTGCCACTGACACATCAGGGGCCGGAGGTGGATTGTCGGCTGCACCGTGTGGCAGTGACACATCAGGTGCAGGAGTAGAAATGTCTGCCGCACTCTGAGGCACAGACACACCAGGGGGCGCAGATGGGGATGGTGTAGGAGCAGCAGCATCCATCTGCGCCAGGCCTTGTGGCAGCAATGCCATGACGAGGATCTGCAGGGCATGGTATATCCCAGCTACATTTTTCTGATGTGCAGCAGTGACAGCCAACCTTTCCGCCTCCATCCGCACCATGTCCTCCATGAGCCTCCGCATTTGTGCCAAGTCACTGCTGCGATCGCTGGGGCCACTCTGACTTGACAGGTGTTCTTGTCTCCGAGTCAGGACTCCAGCGATGTCGGCCAGGGCTCATTGGCGGCCATGGTGCGGACTGTGGGTGTCCGTCAGGGACTGTAAGTGGTCCCCGAAGGGACGTAGACACCCATGGATGGCAACAAGTTTGGCTGCAAGGAGGTCAAACCCCACCCGCACCTGCAGCCAGCTTCTCCTGGGCCTCTAACACACGGGTTTGGAAGGCCAGGTGTGTTCTGTGGGGGTCTTGGGAGACAGCCGGTGTGGCAGGTGCTGCCTTCTGTGTGGTCTGTGCAGGGGGTGGGGTCTCCTCGATGCAGCTGGGCTGCCCTGATCCTGGAGGTGGGGAGCTGATGCGGCCGATGAGCTCTCTGAGGGCTTTGATGTCGATGATGGGGTTGTCATCCTTGTCATCAGTGTAGAGTTGTTGGGTCTGCTCTGCAGGTGGTGTTGATGGTCCCTCTGCAATGTTAAGGGGAGATGCTGCATTACATCGTGTTGACATGTTTGTCCAGGCATTGTACAAGTTCACATACAGACTGCATGACGAGGTACATTGTGACTGTGTAGGTGGAGATGCCTGTTGGATGCGGGACAGTTGACATTTCAACACCATCAGGGATGTGAGGTTGTACTTGTGCAGTTTCATCTCACATACCCCTGCTATGCCAAATGTAATTGGACAGTATCTTCACACAAGTGGCAGCAGTTTCGCCCTCTGTCCTGTTGTTCACGTGTTGCAGTTTGTCCCACACTGTTGTCTATGCTGCTGTGCTCTGACTGTCATATGTGTGTGCTGCATTGTTTTGAGGGTCGCCCCTGCAGCTCTGAGTCTGCTGCCTCTTGTCCCTTGCAGGTGGCGTGCCTTTGACTTCTGTGTTCATGCAGTGTTGAGACGTTGCCAGTCTTGGGTGGATGTGTGACTTGGTGGGAGTGGGGACTGTGGGGCATGGTTTGTCCGCAGCTGTGTTGTTGACGTCAGGGGTTAATTGTGCACGTGGATGTGTCAGAGTGTGACCTGCTCCTTTACTCAGCCACCTCAGTGTCGTTGCGTGCACCATGTCATGGTAATCGGACTGCAGGCATGGTATTCGTCATGCAGTGTCACTTACGTTGTCAGTGTGGCTCACGGAGCAGCAGCTTGGCTGGGTTCAGCACATGTGCATGGGTTGTATGTGAGCTGTGTGATGTGTGGGGTAGACCCACTCTGGGCAGATGGTCGAGGGTGACGTACTTGGTGTTCCTATGTGTGCTGCAGTATGGCAAGGGGATCAGGGACATGATCCGTAGTCATTGTGTGTGTGCAGTGTGGTCTGCTTATTTGTGCATGTGTGCCATTGTGCCCATCTCCCCCGTCCCCCCAGTCCCTGGTCGCTACTCACCCTGTTGCTGTTGTGTCCGGTCCTGTAGAGCAGTGTCCGGGCCCCACAACTCCTGCCACCGTATCCACACTGATGACTGTCGACACCACTCTCCATCTCGTCCATCTCCCTGCGGCGCCGGACTCCCACCTCCAGTCTGCATTGCTGCTTAGAGGTTGTTGGCGAGTTTGCTCTTGGTTTTGCGCTTGATGTCAGTCCATCGCCTCTTGGCCTCGTCCATTGTCCTCCTCTGCACTCCGACAGCATTCACCTTGTCCAAGATGGACTGCCATATTCCATTTCTTGTGCCCAGTGACACGGTGGAGGTGATGAACAGTTGTTGATGGTGTCCTATCACCTCCGTGACCAGGATCTGGTTCTCCTGCGGGCTGAACCGCAGCTTCCTCTTCTTCTAGTCCTTCCCTGTCCCCCAGGGCCCTGGCTGGGGCTCCGGGGGGCTTGTGGGGTTCCGATCGTCCCCTGTGCCTGCTCCGCCTGACTCCATCATGCTTCGCTGTTGGTGTTTTTTTGTTTGGTGTTGTTTTTAACTGTTTTTGTGGTGATTTTTCCTGCCTGACGTGTGTGTATTGCAGGCCTTGCACGCCTTATCGCGGATTGTCTCTTCGCGATTGGGCCCATCGCAACTTTTTTCGCGTTCAGCTGTGGATTTTTATCGCCGTCGCGCTAGTTGTTTCGCGGACATTTTCCGCGTTCGCGTGCGAATATCGCACGGTATCGCTGTGTTGGGAATGCCACGTTGACACGGCGTTATTTTCACGCGATGGGCTGCGATGTGAGAAGTTGCGGTATTCTATTTTGGAGATGTTTATCGCACGTTCTTGTGAATATACCCCTTTGTTGTGGTCATTGAGCAGCTTCTGTTGAATCTTCTGCTGAATCTGAGTGTTTTCCTCCCAGTACCAAATGAATGTTTCACACTCGGTTCAAAATAATGCCATCTTCTGTATTTCCAGATCAGCTTCTTTTTGAATTTTAATTGGCTTTTATTCAAGTAAGAATTGTTCAGCATACATAAATCGCAAAATTCAAAAGCATAGGATTAAGCATAAAGATCAACAGTATAAGACATAGAGGAATTACAGTATTATTCATGATTTGAATTTACACACTCCCAGCTAAAATTAATCCAAATTTTGTCAAATTTATTCTGGGAAGAGAAACCTGTAGCTTTTGCCAGGGCTAACTCCGAGTCATGGATCTGTTGGATGAGGGCACGTCCTTCAACCGCTTTTGGAGAGGCCAAGGAGGCCCAAGACCTTGTAATGCAGAGCCGGGCGCAAACTAACATTATCGTGGTTAAGCACTGTAAGCCACCCTCATACTCAAACTTAATGCCTAGCATTATCTCCTTGGTGGAAAGTAAAACACGGCGGCCCAAACTGTATGAATAAACTTAATTACCCCAACCAAAATTCTTGTAAGACAGGACATAACACAAACATATGTACGATCTCTGCAGCAGGTAGATTACATTTAGGACATTTAGGGCCTAATTACGATGACAGTCGGAAAGCCTCCGACCACAGGTTGGAGGCTTTCCGAGTCTCATCGCGGTTTCAGTTTCAACTGCCGCATTACGATGCAGGCAGTTGAAGGTGAAACTGGTCGGTCATTCTGGCTGGATTCCGAAGGAGCCCGTCGGGCAGTCGGAGGCCTGCCTGTAATACCTATGGACGGCATTTCCGCCGTAGTGATTATGATGTTGGTTTTCGACAGGCTTTCCATGTTGGGCTTTCCGACATGGAAAGCCTGTCGAAAAGTGACATTGGGGGCTCCTAGCAGGGCCATCTTCGCCTTGCGGCCTCCGGTTGGGAGCCGAGTGGGCACCTTAGTGAAGGAGGTGGGCACCTGAGTGAAAAAACTCACCATGCAATAACTCACCAAATAGTCAGAGAAATGCATGTAGAGTTAATATGTCATCGCATCCTGTTCTGAGCCACTGATGTGCCTGCCACGTGGTGCAGGGATGAACAGATTCTTCCATTTGTCTATGGGAGCTTGTTCTACGGCTGGTTTACAGCTGCAGCACAAGCTCCCATAGATAAATGGGAGTATGTGACCGCACCATGTGCGGTTGCATTGTAATCGCGGTGCCTGGACCGCCAACCGGAGGTCAGTCGGTCCCAAGACCGCAAAGGTGTCAGGCAGATGTAAGTCCACCCGACATGATAATTAGGCCCTTAGTCTTATCTGGGGTAGAATTAACTCCCCATCTGGAGATTTTATCCAGGGTATAATATAGAAAACAGATTGGCTGAAGTTGTTGCAATTTAAATTGGTAGAGTGTACTGATCGATCAAGTATCTCTAATGCGCTTTGAATCTCTGATATTAGAATCTCAGATGCAAGAGACCGGCTCCATTTTGTAGCTAATTAAGTCGTATCGCCCGTAATATATTGACAGAAACCTTGAAACATTATACTAATCCAGATCAGTTTCCAATGTTTCCTCCTATACTAGGTCTGTGAAATGGAGGTGGGCCTTTGGCTATTACTAGCCTTCCTGTTTTCCTTCTGGCCTTATCTCCCTCTCTCCATGGACAGTTCTCTGTATGAGCTCAAATGACAGGGCAGAGTGCTTGGGACAAATAAATATCCCTCTGCTTTTGTGTGGCACAGTTCTTGGCTACAGTCCTTCCAGACCACTTTTCAGGCATTGACTTTCTTCTCATGTGATGTGGTGTGGTGTTGTGTTGTGTTATGTTGGCTTGCAGGGCACACTAATTCCATTTGAGGGTATCCACGTGCTTCTCATGGGTGGAAGAGAACAATACTCCCACACCCAATCCTCCTTTGTTTCTTTTCCCTCTTCTTTAAAGTCTTCCACAGAAGTACTTCAGCAGAAAATGCTACTCCTGGTGTTGTGGTTTAGCCTGTCTCTCTAGGGGGTATAATAACCCCTTGTCAACCTGGAATTCACAACACGGCGGTACCATGCAATAGTCTGCCGAAAACGCGGCCAATGTCCGTGATACAACCACCTCGTAGATAAAAACACAAACCACAACACAAAAAAACGTGTGATGAGCCCATTCGCAATGAGGAAAGCAGCGATAAGCACCTCCAGGCCCGCGACACACACACGGCAGGCGGGAATAAGCACAACAAAAGCAGGAAAAAGAAAGACAAACCAAACAGAAAACAACAGCCAAGCACAATGGAGGCAAGCGGAGCCAGTATACAACCCCACAAGCCCCATTGGCAACAAAACATTGTACATGGCAGGCCATCATGGACAAGGTCAATGCAGCCGGAGAGCGGAGGAGGACAATGGAAGAAATCCAGAACAGCCGGAATGATGCGAAACGCACAAACAAGCAGAAATACGACAACAACAAGAAGGCAGCAATGCACACCCGAAGTGGGAGTCCAGCGCCACACCAGGAGCTGGATGACATGGAGGAAATGGTGTCCACCACATCAGTCTGGAGATGGTGGCAGGACTCGGGGACCGGAAACTGCCCAAAACAACAGACACCACAGCAACAGGGAGAGGAACGACCAGGGACTGGGGGGACGGGGGGAGATGGGCACAATGGCACACATGCACAATTAAGCACAGCACAACTGCAGACAAACCATGCCCAAGAGTAACAACACCAACCAAGAGCACAAGTCACACAACCCGGCAATATCACACCACTGAACAAGCACAGAAGTGAAAACCACACTGCCTGAAAGGGAGAAGGGTGAGCCAAATCAGAGCTGAAGGGACATCTCACACACAATGCAGCACACACACATAGGAAGCAGAGCACCCCAACATCGAACACAATGTGGTACG
The DNA here is from genome assembly GCA_963921515.1 of Calotriton arnoldi. Lineage (NCBI taxonomy): Eukaryota > Metazoa > Chordata > Amphibia > Caudata > Salamandridae > Calotriton > Calotriton arnoldi. The sequence goes on along the minus strand of CAWUFW010000298.1, from coordinate 3,046,461 downwards.
AACAGCAACATTTGCACAACCCAACACAGGACACAAGTGCACCCGCTTGTGGCCGGTAAATGGCCATACGCATCTGGCAAAGCACGAAACAGGGACATGATAATGCACAAGTACCAACCCACAGCCCTGATGGGGTAGCAATGCACGTATGGCAGGGATCCAGAGAGTCCGTGACACACACATTGGCATACAAATCAAGACACAACACAGTTGGAGACAAGTGAAAGTGCGGAAACTTTATCAACAAGTGTGTGTCAGTACGCCCAAGAGAAGTGCCACGAAATGCAGACCAATGCAGCAGCATGTCTGAATGAGGAACGTAGGAAAGCGCCCATGTCCACCCCGGGGGAGTCCATCACCAACACAAGTCAGTGCCAACCCGCGTTGGTTGTCCGCGTATGGATCAGGAGTCCAGGCCAATGCAGCCATGTCCACTGTCCTCTTGGGACATGTGACCAGATTCCCAACATGCAACCAGGTGTCGGGACACGTGCAATGGGTCACATCCAGTTGTGGCTGCAGGTACCTTGTCACTCGTCCATGAACGCCAGTGCAGCAGCGTAGGCCAACATCTCCAATGAGAGATCGTTGTCCACCACATCTGACATGTCGTCGACGTAATCCATCAGCTGACCCGGACAGATGTGCTGACTCCAACCCCTGGCCTCAATGTGCACCAAAGCCCAATCGGGTAGCGGCTCAATGTGCTCACTGCACACGACAACTCGTGCAATCTCCCAGGTCCAGTTGCCAGCATGCATGCCAAACATCCATGCATGCCATAAACGGGCCTCACGCTGACACTCCTGGTCGTGGGCCAACAGGGGGCGCACACACACGTCGAAATCCAGGTCAGCTACAGTCACGTTGGAGAGGCAGACATCCATGGGCCACTCGAATATGCACGAGCGACAATGCAACACAGGCTGAACGCAGGTGACGTTCGCAAGGCGGAAGCTCAGTTGGTAACTTATCCGCAGCACTGCCAACAGCAGTGCCCCCAGTACATGCAGCAGACGTGCACGGTACAGGTCCACGTGACTGGAGTCAAGCATGTGTCCGGGATGGTCTGCCATTGCGTCAGTGGCTCTGCTGGAAGCGGCACTGGCTTGCCCTGCGCCAGTCCTGTGGATGAAATGGCACAGCTCGGAGCAATGAGCAGTGTCTGTGTGCAACGGGTGCAGGCCTGGGGTGGGAGTACATGTGAAGGCCATCTCACGCACACTAACTACGACCAAGGACTTCTGCGTGTGGGATGTGTACATGTTGGGCTCACGTCGGGCAGTGCGTAGTGTGGGAGTCGCAAGTAAATGCTATCGTATCTGTCAGGGGGTGCTGGCCACATGCAAGTCCCAGCTCAGAGCTGCAGATGTGCCATCCGCCTGATAGTACAGACAAAGGACCCTTCATCCCTACAGTAACTTCACCATCTGCATGCATTCAGGAGATGTACAGAGGCCTGTCGTGGGTGTGGTGGGATGTCTTTGACCCTGGGAATCATGGATGATATGCCCAGCATGTGGCACATGAGCGGCCTCACTGTGTGTTACGCTGCCTCACAGCTGCTCCTCCCTCTCACGAGCCCCCACACTTGTGTGCGCTGCGCAGTTGTATTACGTGCACTCCTACGGCACACCATTGTCATGCCTGTCCGTGCATGTCCAGCGGCATGCCAACAACACCGTGACCCCGGCCTTTGAAGGTGTGCGGCCATGTGAGTGTAGGCCAATGGTCCGGACAGGGCGGACACAGGTGTACAGTCCAAGGCTGGCTGTGATCGCGCTGCGAATGAGGCTAGGCAACTGACTCATGCAGCCCCAGGACTAATACACATAACACCTGGCATGCATGTGCCAAGACCCCGAGCGGTCTTGCGCTCCTACATTTCCCCGTACGTGCGGGCCCGCTCTCCTGGTGCATGCTACATTGCAACATCGACTACTGTGGCCCTGGTGGCGACAACACCCCAACACAGAGACACACTTACCGCACATCCTGCCCAAGGCCAGGTCCGAGCCATGCCCTGCTCCCCCTGCCAAATCAGCACACCCCTGCGCTGACCTGACGTACGCCGGACCAGCACACGCCACTTGTGCATGCAGGGGGGGGGGCGGGCGAAGCTACATGTCCAGGGTCACTGCCAACGCTGAGGTGACATGGTATCGTCCGCTGAAGACAGCACACTTTGATGTTGCAGGGCCCATGCCCAGCATGCTGACACAATGACCACACGGACACACTTTCTCAGATGGTGTGAATGGCTACGGGCATGTGCGCCCGGCCACATTTATTAGCAGGCACACATATCGAGTAACACCTGTGTTGGATGTGTGTGGGGTGTGTGCACACCAGCCGGCAAGGGCTGCCTGGTGCAGTCAGAAATCGACAACAGTGTACATCGTAAAGGACACAACCATTCAACCGTAAAGGCCCCATGAATTGTGCTGCACAGAGTCAGTGGCCCCGGATGCACAGCGTCCTGCACGGGCCTACCGCCACGGGCCGCTGACTTGCGGTGAACAGGGTTGATGGCACCAGGTCGGTTGTTGATAGTGTTCAATTACCTCCGTGACTCTGATCCGGCTTTCGTCCGGACTGAGCCGCATCTTCCTCTTACTCCTCTCCGTGCGTTCACTGGTGTGGACTCTGTCATTCATGATTCGCGACTAGGTGCTGGATGTGGGACCTACTGGTCCGCAGGGTAGGCCTGAGCCCTCATCCACGTGTCGCCGGCTTGCGTTGAACAGGGTTAGTGGCACCACGTGTCGCCGGCTTGCGTTGAACAGGGTTAGTGGCACCACGTGTCGCCGGCTTGCGTTGAACAGGGTTAGTGGCACCACGTGACGCCGGCTTGCGTTGAACAGGGTTAGTGGCACCACGTGTCGCCGGCTTGCGTTGAACAGGGTTAGTGGCACCACGTGTCGCCGGCTTGCGTCGAACAGGGTTAGTGGCACCACGTGTCGCCGGCTTGCGTTGAACAGGGTTAGTGGCACCACGTGTCGCAGGCTTGCGATATGGAATTATGCCTCACTGATCGAAGGGAGTCTGGTGCTGTGGCCGCTGCCACAGACTTGGGGTCACTGCCATTCAAGACTCAGGACACAGTTCCAAATGTTGGACCTACTGGGCCCAAGAGGACGCCGGTGGAGTATGTAAATGAGAAAGGAGTAATGTGGGCCAGCGTCGGGGGGGCCAGCGATGGTCTGCGGAGGCTGCAGAAGTCGCGGGACTGGTGCTTGGAGCTTGCACCGGCACGTGGTGGGCCCTCATCGACACACGCCAGTGTAGGCAGGTGAGCGGAGCCTCGATGGTGCGCTGGTGCCGGCATGACGGGTCGGGGGACCAGCGGCCCGGGGTGCAGCAGGCGCACAGGGACGCAGGCCCACCGCGCTCGGCGCAGGACTCGTGGCGGGCCGAGAGGCGTTGCACTGGCAGACGCGTTGTCCATTCTGAATGAGAACCACGCCCAGTGCGACGGGCTTTTGTTCACACCCCTACACAGGCCTGGCGTACGCAGGTCCAACCCACTCCGCCCGCGAATGCAGGGGGGACGTAACGTGCGACATTTCCACGTTCTGCCCCACAGCCTGTGGGGACATGGTAGCGTCCACTGGCCACTGCACTCCATGCACCAGCAGTTGATCTCCACATGGCCATTTCCGTGGTTTGCACTCTGTGGTCTGTCCGGCACCTCCACGCCACACCTGGCATTGGGTGGGTTCACATTCCTTGGTCACTTGCCGCTCTCGCACATGCCTGCTCCATGCCTCTCCTCGCATCCTGCTATTGTGTGTCTGTGGTGCCATGCCGTGGCTGGGTTGTGGGCATGGCAAGGCCAGCTTCCCAATGGAGTCGTGTTGTCGTGTCTGGTCGGTTGGCATGTTGTGTGTCATGTTGAATGTAGTTGTGCTGCGTGCCCATTGCCAGTGTCGTGAGTTGCATGACTGTGGGCTGGAGGTGTGTGGTGTGTTCATTTTGGACTTACCAACGGGCACTGCATTTCCATGGGTGCCATCCTGGGAGCGCTGGGTGATGATGGACTGTCGGGAGATGTGAGAATCATGCACTCTGCCTGGGGAGTTGGCCACTGACATTGTTGAGGAGCCCCGGGCGGTCCACTGTTGCCTGCACATTCATGATATGCGTGTGCTTTCTGTTGTGGTAGTTGTGTGCAGTGTCGGCAGGGGGCACGAGGGTACATGTGTGCAGTTGATTGGCCCTGACACGTGAGGGAATCCAGCTATGGCGTAGGGGCCTTGCTTGGTCTCCAGCAGCTCCTGCGCAGTGTGGGTGAAGTGGAGGTGCTGGGGTACCAGGCTGTTGTTGGCATCCAGGACAGGTGTGATGACCTTGTATGGGGCTGACTGTGTGACTCCTCCGACTCTGGCAGTTGTGGGTTGGATGGTACCAGAGGCTGACATGTGCTGCGCAGCCGGCAGCTTTGTCTGCGGAGGGATGTTGGTAGTCCGCTGGGTTGGTACCATCAGCAGGTGGGGGATGGTTGTCCTTTTGGGCCTGTAGTGGGCAATGTCCTCCTCTGGTGTTGGGTCTGGTTGGCAGGTGCGTTCCAGGTGGGTCCACTGTCTTTGTGTACGCTGCCTCTGTGGTGTTCCCGGGGGGGGCGGGACGGGTCCTGGGGGTGGTGGCGGGCCTTGGGTGGGTGGGGGTGAGTGTTGTGTCCCTCATGGGTCTCGGAGCTGCATGATCATTGTCTCCATGGCATCTGTGGGTCTTCCGATGTGGCTCTTGGCTGGGCTCCCTTTCATGCTGCAGGTAGTCGTCCTGCTTAACACCAGCAGAAGGCAGGTGTTAAATCCCTGCTGCTACCGCGGCTTATCGCCTGTTTTTGGTTCGCATCGCAGATCTGGCAGTTCGTTGTGAAAGTGGTGTTGTGGTTTTTTCGTGTGTTTTTGCATGGGAACGCCTACTCTGCATCTCATTAGGGTTAGTTGGTGGTGTCCACCGTGGAGATAAATTTTGGGGCAGTTGTCGCGGGAATACTGGCGATGTCTGCAGTTTGCACCCGCTTGTGAATGGGGTGTTAAATCTATCTCCACTTTTGATGGGTTAAGGTGGGGATAAATCGGCGGTAGGTCCTTGTGAATATGCCCCTAGGTGTTTCCTACTGTGAGAGAACCTTCTCTTCTTCACCATTGGAAACCATTAAATCTTCACATTATGTGAGCTGTCTCCTCTAGTAAATCGAATGGTATAAATGGTTTAAAGCAGAACCTTTCTCTTCATCTTAATGGAGCTATTTATTATATTGGAGGAATATTACTGAGTTATTCAGCCAGAGCTCTTGTTATCTGCCATTTACCGAGCTTGCAAGCCCAGAAATGAAAATCTGTAGGCCTATGAAAGATCTTTCGAGGAAAGAAGCCCTTTTCTAGTAAGTCTAATTGGTAATGTATGTGTTTTACTAACTTTAAATGTATTTTTTCTAAAACGTAAAGTTGCGGGCTCTGAAGTGGAAGCCCACATACTCGAGTCAGAACACCCACCTCGGCACATGCTATTTTACAGCTTGACTTCCTCTTTTCAGTTTGTGTACTTCTGCTTCTAGGCCCGCAATCCCATAACATTGCAAAGGAGTATGTCTTTACTATATTTGCACACTATACTTGACAATCTGACCCCAGGCATCACCTATGCATTATGTCTAATTAGTAATTCCTGTATGTTAATAACTTTATAGGTTTGCAGGCTGGAGACAGACCCATGTCATGAAAGCATGTATCCATGTATGCGCCTATGTGGGAGACTTTAAAGGGCATATTATCAAGAACGGCGTTAAAATTATCGCCGCTTTAGCGGCAGGAAACTGCCGCTAAAGCGGCGATAATGGGCTTGATAATATGGCCTTAGGAGTTCAATAGAAGCCCATGTTCTGGTGTGAACCTGGGCTTCTATTGAATTCACAAGCCATATTATCAAGCCCATTATCGCCGTTCTTGATAATATGCCCCTATGTTTCAAGCTTGCTGGCTCCAAACTTAGAGCTTGTGGGCTGCGTTACAAAAGTTTATGCTCCCCCTAAAGGCATACTGTTATTGACAATGTGACCCTGGGCATGGCCTAATAAAGTAATGTAGGAGTACTGCATGTGTTAATGGAAATATAAATAGCGGGTTCAGTTCCATAGGTTTTCAGGCTTGTGGCTGAGCCTGCAACATCAGAAACAGGTTGATCAGCCCCTGACTACATATCAGCTCACGAGCCAATGCGAAGCTAGCAGACCTAAAAAAATAACCAAAAGTTTTTAATGTCTTGAAACATATATGGTCATGGTTTCCATAGGGTAGTAAATTGCTCACAATATAAAACAAATTGCAGATCTCATTACATCTGAGCTATCTCAATCTGGTAAGAGCCACAATCTTCACTTAATCCACACTTTGTTTCAATCTTCTATTACATTTTGTGGCAAGAGCAATCATGACATTCTTGGAGACACCACCGCCAATAACCCTGTGGTTCCTACTTATACAGAGAAGCATGATTCGAATGTGGAGGTTGTGAGATAAGACACTGTGGGAGTTGGAGTTCAAGACAGATAAAACTGTAGAATCCATTGAATGGATTATTTTCTCTGCCTTACGGGAGAAAGAGATGGATGCAAGAAATGTTGCTTGTTATGTAACCAGTCTCGTCTCTGAGAAGAGGCAATAGCTGGAACTACAACGTTGGCACATTTGCATTTCATCTTGTATTAATCTGTTTTCCTAGCATAGAAGAGGAAGCAGCATTATGAGGAGAAAGTGGCATCCATATCCATGTCACAAACACCTGCGGAACACATCAGCTAGTGTTCTCACAGAAATTATAAAAAAGAAATGTGTGCAAAAGCTTGCGTGACATCGTGGTGTTGCAGCGTTTTAATGGCTAAGGGACACATGCATCAAACTGTGCATTTGCGATTCCTAAATTGCAATTTTTAAGAAATCGCAATTTAGGAATCGCAAATGCTTATGCATGTAGGAATCGCAAAAAAAAATTCGATTCCTACACATTCCTTATTTGCGACTTGCAAATTGCGATTCGCAAGTAATGAATTGCTTCTCATTCATTCCTATGGGCCTAGAGGCCCATAGGAATCAATGGAAATAGACAGTGCAATTTGCGAGTACCAAATAGCTACTCGCAAATTGTGCATGCAATTTCAAGGATGCAAGGGTGCCAAAAGGACACCATGATGCACCCCTGAAATTGCAATTTCACCACATGTTGCACACACACATGCCCCAAGGACATGTATGTGTCAACATAGAACTTTGAAAAAATGCACTTTTGTGTATTTTTCAAAGTTCTCGTAAATTACCATCAACTTTGAATTGATGGTAATTTGCGTTTCTTAATTGCGAAATCGCACTTTGTTTTTGGTTGTTGCATTGCATTTAGGGAATCACAATTTGCGATTCCCTAAATGCAATCGCAATTTAAGTAATCTCAATTTTAGCGATTATTGAAATCGCGCTTTTTGCATTTGGGATGATGCATCCCAAATGCAAAAATTGCGGTCGCAAATTTGCGACCGCAATTTACAATGATGCAAGTGGCCCTAGATTTCTTTTGGTGAGTAGCACAATACTGTACACTCCCAACAAATCAATTCATACAATAAGTGCAAACATTCATTTGGTTATCCTCTTAGCAGTTGGTTATTCCAGCTCATTGCTTTTCCATTCTTTGCTGTGAAAAACAGAAAAGCATTAAAAAATAATTGGTTGATAGTGTATGCTTTAGTAGTCAAAAAATAGAACCCTTTGTATCCCATTTGTTTTCCCTTTTTTAGTAGGTGTAAATTACTCTGCATCCAGATTTTGTGTACTTACGTTTATTTCATAAAATAAAGTCATTGCATGATCGGTCACAATCTGAAGCTATGCTCTACATCCTGTGATTAATTGTCACTACAGATAATTGAGAGCAGTGACTTTTGGGAGCATATGTCCTACAACTAGGGCCAGGCCCTGTGCCCAACTGGTCACAGACGACTGACCCAGGCTGTGCATGGCCTTCAGCTTTGTGGAGAGGGAGTCAGGTGCCAGGCGGGACCTGGCCCTTGGTCAGACCATGCACTAAATCCACTCTGGACGATGAACCCTGACTGCGCATGGCCTTTGTGGGGTTGCTTGTGTTCCCATTTGCAGGGGACAGGAACTGGCAATTTGTGCTGGACTATTCTCTCTTGAGCAGAACCATGCCTCCTTTACATATGGCTGGTGTCTGTCTAGAGTAGCATAGTAGACAAAAACAATGGAGTAGATTTGGCCCCAGTAATTACCAGTGACTGGAGATTAATTTAAACACAAATGGTTCTGTCAGAATGAGCTTGTTGCACATACAATTCTCAAATTAATTAATATGAGGAAATAAATCCAAAAGTTAAAAAAAAGAAAAACACAAGGGTCTGTGTAAATGAATCTATTGCACATATTCAATGAAACAGAAATTACAGTAATTCATTCAAAAAGGTGCTCCTCATGTGTCAAGTGAAAAAGTGCTTGTGCAGTGCATCAGATAAAAAGAAGTTACTACATATAGAAATACAACAAATTCAGAAGCCTTAATGAGCCTGTCCAAACTTCCCAAATTTAGTCTCTCATAAATGGGCTCCTTTCAAGTCTCCTATGATGACTAAAAAGTGGAGATACAATATAGGCAGCACATAAACGTCATTGAAGTTTCAACACTCTTATGCGGCGTGTGCTTTCAATACATCTAAACGGGTCTTTATCAGGACTGAATATGGAATTACCTGTGTATCAGAATATATGCTATCAGACCTCCTGTGTCTAAAAAATAATAATAATTATCTCTTTTAGAGGGGAAGATTCACCTGGAGTCGAACGAAGACAATGAATGTCTCAGATTAATCAGGCAGATAATTCCTGTGCTGCTAGTGATGGCTTGGTTTGCTCATCAATTGAAAGAGTCCTCTGTCAGAGTGACTCCTACAAATGTGAAAAGAAACTACATTTCAGTGAATTTAGAATCACAAATAGCTAGAGCTTAGTGAAAAAACTCACCATGCAATAACTCACCAAATAGTCCAGTTTTTTTGGGACGCCCAAACACAGCCAGGGACTCCAAACCCCAGTATCCCTCGTGGCAGGAGCCGCCACCACAACCTTTGCCCTCCTGCTCGCACCCGGAGGACCTTAAGAGGGACAACAGCCTCCCGCAGCGCGGGACGCCCAAACACAGCCGGGGACTCCAAACCCCAGTATCCCTCGCGGCAGGAGCCACCACTGCGACCTTTGCCCTCTCGCTCACACCCAGGGGCACTTAAGAGGGACAACAGCCTCCCGCAGCGCGGGACGCCCAAATACAGCCGGGGATTCCAAACCCCAGTATCCCTCGCAGCAGTAGCCGCCTCTGCGACCTTTGCCCTCCCGCTCGCGCCCAGAGGCGCTTAAGAGGGACAACAGCCTCCCGCAGCACGGGACACGCGCGGGCGAAGCCCGGGCCAAGGGCGGGTCCGGCTGCGCCCGTCAGCGGCCAAAAGAGGCTGGGCTGGGCTAGGTCCCTTGGTCTCACCTTGGAATCCTTCAGTTTGGGGTTCAACAGGTCATGGCTTCTTCAATTTTATTACCAAAGTCATGAACAAGGTACTTTGTATATTTCTTTTTTAACTGGTATTTTATGATTGAATTCCCTGGTATTTTGTCATTCAGCTACCCTAAGAACTTTGACTAGGGAGTGTGCCACCCATTTTCCCTGACCCCCCAAGAGGTCCGTGCTGTGGCACACACAAGATCAGTGACTCTAGCTCACGTAGCCGTGGGTAAAAGGAAAATGACTGTGGGCCAAGGGGGGTCCCCAGGAAGCAATACGGTAGTGACCATTGATTCTTTTTTGACTAGAGCGTCAAATGTCATAACGAAGGAGGTAGCATCGACCGAGAGAAGGCTTTCTATGGAGACTGAGAAATTTACCCAGGGCTCTGCCGTGGCTAAGAATGGAGAGGCGTTGGGGACAATAGGGGACATAGTGGGGAACTTGATCCCCCCCTGTATACGTTGAGGCACCAAAGGATGCCCCTCCTGTTGAGTTGGACACGCCCACATGTATTTCTACAGTCAAACTGCCAGTGGGTGATGACTTAATCTTGGATTGTCCCCCTACTAAGAGGAAGTGAACTGGCTGTAATAGAGTCATGAGGAAGTCTCCACGACCAAAATCTCCACTACCAGCCAAGCCCAACCTCTTACTGTTGTAGGATACCCTTTTTGTAAGACTGGAGTGAATGACTAAAGATCTTTTAGCACCTATAACACTAAAGTTGGAAGGGATTGAGACGAGACTCAACTCTTTTGTTCGTATGTGTGATAATTGTTGCATAGGTCCAGAGCCAGTGGCTGGGGGGGGGGGGGGCTTTATGTTTGGTGCCCGGAGATACGAAACAAGTTCTTCAGGTGAGAAGTACTCAAGACCTAGGGGGTGAGGAATTGTCCTGTAGACCTAAAAATAATTGCACACCTGGAGAGTCGATCCCTGCAGCCCAGGTGGTTCATATGGACGGGCAGCAAACATCTAAAGAGGGCCCATTACCTATATGTACCCTGCCTCACCCTATAATGTCTAAAGCTGAAAATCAATGTATTCTCGACCTGCCCCCTGAATCTGCACCCCTAGTTCCTGTTTTAATAGGGGTTCCCCCACTATTACAGGGCATAAAGGAAACTTCTCTGGACCTTATCCACAAGGCCACCCACTGGTGTAACAACAATGTGGTTAATGGCCCAAGTATATCTTCTGACATTATCATGGCCAGAAGAGTGGGATGGATTGGCCGTAGGACCAGGAAAAATATAGAGGGGGGTTGTGTAGTTGTTAATTTCAAGCACTCTGCGCAGGCTAAAGCGTTAGTGGGATGCCATTATAGGAATAGCACCAAAACTACAATTAGGACTGCTTCTTTACAGTCTTTTTATCCTTTTAAGCAGCCCCTAATTAATCTTCAATGGCAGATGCCCTTTAAATCGGTTAAGCCTGCTCAAATCAGAAATGTGGACACGATTCTACCTATGACCAACCGTTTCCAACCCTTGGCCAGTCTACAGGGCCTTGATGAAAACGATTGACTAATGCCGGTGGTCGAAAAGATGCAGGGTAACAAGCTGCCATCCAAGGCCACTAATAACCTAACTCTACCAGTATCTATGCCTGAACCAATGCTTGACAACCCCCCTAATTCCCCCACCACATTTGTTACCTCTGGTGTCCCCTGTACGAAGGTTCTCTCGTGGAACATAGCCGGCCTTAGGTCAAAAAGGAGTAATATATCCTGGGAAAATTTTCTTGTAACACACCACATCATTGCCCTACAAGAAACTTGGGAGTCTAATGACAGTTTTTTTCTGGATGATTTTATCTCATTCTGTAAATATGCTACCCCCTCGAATATGGGAAGAGCAAGGGGGGTTCTTCTTTTAATGTTTTCACTTAAACTTTCCTATAAAGCCAAAATGATAGAATGCTGATCACCCCATGTGCTAGCAGTGGAATTGTCATTTAAGAATCTTCCCTCCCTGCTAGTTGTTCATTTTTATAATTCCTTCTCTAGAGGTCACGAGACAGAACATCTTCTAGCTTTAGAGGAATTTCTGGAACACTATGGGGAAGGCAGACAAGCTTATCATGACACGTTAATTCTAGGGGATTTTAACACTCACCAATGCTGTCTTAACTGCATTTCCATGATGGAGCAGGGGGATCGTTTACCATCGACAAACCACTTTGAGCACACACCATCAGGCATTTTTATAGAAGGTCTCCTCTCAACCCATAATTTACATTGCTTACAGCAAACAGACGTGTCCGCTTTGGTCCCTGCCTATGCAGGAAGCAGCAGCCCTAGTATTATTGACTACATCATGCTCTCAGCACCATTAGGTTCGGTTGTGGAAAACCTGAGCGTCTCTTGGAACTGCCATAGCGACCATAACCATCTTACAGTGGAGCTGTCTTATTCTGCTGCTCTAAAAGGGGTGGCGGCTAGCTACATCTCTAACACAAACATTAGCACTAAAGATGAAGCTTGCAGGCTGAAGTGGGAAAGGAAAGTTTCCTAGACAACCTGTATGCTGTTTGTGCCACAGAGATCCAAGCATGTATGGACTCTACTTCGCATGATAGAACTATCCTTGAGGCTTTTGACAAAATAACTAAGCAGATAGCATCTAACTTAACCATTGAGTGCAGGGTAAGATGCCTGAAGATCAAGAGGTGGTTTGACGGCACATGTTCTATGGCCCACAGGGAGTTATTGCAGGCTCTCAAGCAAAACCGGAGGGATGTAGCATCAGTCAGGAGTCGTAGGAAGGCTTACAAGCTCGCAGTTCTGGAGAGGAAGAAGCAGATAAGAGAGCAGGCTTGGGAGGCCCTCGGTCAAGCAAGTGTCTTGGCTGACAGATCCAAATTCTGGTCCGTGGTCAATAGCCCTTTTTTCTCCGACACGCCAAACTCTAACATAGACTGTACAGTATCTGCTGAGCACTGGGTATAGTACTTTGGAAATATCTATAGCGGTACTAATTTAGAAGAGCCGGAGGGACAAATTGTTACTGATTTAGCTAGCACTCCTCTCCACTTCAGCGTAGTCAAGGTCTATAAAGCCATCATCTCGACATCCGGAGGTAAGGCTCCCGGTCCCGACGGGGTACCTGCAGATCTATATAAGGCCGACCCCACTGTCTGGGCAAAGATATTAGCTCATGTTTTTAATGCAGCCTGTTCTTGTGGCTTTCCCCCCTCATGGGCAATGACGGTTATCATCCCCATTTTTAAAAAGGGTGCACGGGATGACACCGCCTGTTATAGACCAATCTCGTTTTTAGATTCTGCTGCTAAAATAATGGGGAAAGTGATATTGGATCGTCTAACAGTGTGGCTTGATCATTTTAATGTTATCTGTGATTTACAGTATGGTTTTAGGCAGGGTAAAGGGACGCTGGATCAATGCCTTAACCTGCATCTAGTGATTGGGAAGTACACTATTGCTAAGAAGGGAATTTTATATTTGGCTTTTATGGATTTAACATCAGCTTTTGATTGTGTAAATAGGTCTAAATTATGGTTGATTTTACGTGACATGGGTCTAGATATAGAATTGGTGGCTTTTTTTATACACTGCCCAAGAAAACACTACGGCCACGGTTAGATATAATGAAGATGGCGGTCTGACTGATTCCTGGCCAGTCAGGAGAGGGGTTCGAAAGGGGTGCATCTTGGCCCCCTTGCTGTTTACGCTTTATATCAACAAGTTAGGGGATTCTCTAATATCTAGCTGTAAAGACATCCCCGGGGCTGGTACCAATACGATCCCTGCACTCCTGTATGCAGATGATGCGGTCCTACTTGCCAGAACCGCTGTGGGCCTCCAACAACTTTTAAACGTTTTTATAGCTTTTATGGACTCATTAGACTTGACCACAAATTTTACTAAATCACACACCATGTCTATAGGCTCCCGAAAGGCTGCAAAGGCTATGTTTTTCTGCAAGGTGGCTGAGTTAACTAAAGTGCCTACTTTTCCATATATAGGGGTGCTATTCGATGAACAAGGGTCTTGGTGTGCACAAAGAATATACAAAAAGAATTTTCTAGCTAGAGCGGTGGGGCCCACACTGGATTTCGCAAACAGATTGGGGTCAAAACCTCTCCCTGCCCTGCTGAAGATCTATAAAGAAAAATGCATTCCCATGGCCACATATGATTGTGATGTCTGGGGTTACAAGGATGTGAAGGATATTCAGGGGGTTGAGAACAAATTTATGCGTAAGCTCCTTTCAGTCCCGCCCGCCACTCCGGCATTTATTTTACACGAGGAATTGGGGGTGGGGTGCATCTCGGACCAGATAGCGGTAGCCCCACTGCTGCGTTGGCCGAGAATCAGGGCCTGTCCCACCCCTAATTTAAATCAACTTATAATCACGGACTGCACTGTGCTTGAGGGGGCTTTACACATTCCCTGGTTAAAATATATAATGGAACAGACATAATGGCTTGGCTGTCCTGACCTGTACCTGAGTCCCGGGCCTTTGGGCCAAGTCGCTATTAGCGATATTAAACAGCAGTTCCTGGACAAACGGCAGGGGCTCAGGGAAGAGAAGGAATTAGCCAAGCCCTACGTGAGAAGGTTAGCCACACTGAGTCTGAGCCAACAGATACAACCGTATCTACTCCTTGTTAGCAAAGCGTATCATTGCTTTGTGCTGACCAGATTCCGTTTGAATTTGGTCCCCTGGTGTTTCCTCAAGGATATGCGAAACCTGGCACACTAAAACCCTGCCCATGTGACAATTTCTCAGGGCAAGACACCCTACATTTCATCTTCTTTTGTGACTACTATGACCCCTTGCGTAGAAAGTACATACTTCTGCTGCTCAGAGATTGTCAATTTGCCCAAGTCAGGCCTGCACTATTATATCTGCAAATGTTATCTTCTCCCATGGTCTGCTTTGGGGTGGCGAGCTTCCTAACATGGGCTATTGGACACAGGAAAAAGTAGTCCTTGCAGTAGCCAGCTTGTTTCTCCTGGTTGTGCTCAGGGCCTTATTATGCGTCAGTATGTGCACTTTATGTTATAATACCTATAGCAATTGGTTTTATGCTTAGCACTGTTGCACTTTACATAATGCATCCCTTGAGGTTTAAAACTTGATCCCCGAAACAATAACGCTGGCAGTTTTTATTGATCTGCAAAGTGGTTCTTATTTTATTTATTCATGTGATTTAGGTTTTATTAACTGAATGTACCCTGATGAAATGTTCTTTTTTTAAATTGTCTGCTTTTATGACTTTTAGTTGCCGACTAAAGCACATTTGACCTTTGACCTACTCTGGAGTTGCTTGTGTTCCCATATGGAGGAGACCTGGTTTGGCAGTTCAGGCTGGTCATTCTTACTGGAACAGGACAATGGCTGATTTGCATATGGCTTCCCCCTTTTTAGAGTGGCATTATGGGCAAAAAACACTGCACTAGAATACAGCCTCAACTAATCACCAGTGGCTGAGATTAATTCAAATGTTCCATGCATTACTAGTTTGTTTTCCTCAGTGCTGCTAGACAGACCCTGCACGTGATGTGATGAACCTCTGCCATTTAGAAGCCAGAGATTTTTTTAGAATGGAGCCAAATTGTTTTTCATATTGAAGATTGTCCACAACCTGTTTGATGAGGAGAGGCATGTAGTTCTACTTTTGAAATTCAAAGAGAGTGTGAATCTCACCAGTAGCAATAATGATTTCCACTACAGATTATATATGCAACACTAAGGACCTAATCATGAGTGGGTTAATAATTTCCAACCCCTGTTATAAACCCCTGTTTGCCCAGGATACAGAATTACAAGTGAAGTGTTATTTAACACATTTGATAATGATCAGATGTGTTAAATATCTCAACCTATGTTAAATTTTTGGCAGGGCAAACCTGCCATGATTCAACAGGGGAAACCATACAGTAGTTACAGTATCATGCAGATTTTGGTGTGTTAAACACCAAAATCTGGATGTTATTTCCCAGAAACTTGTAATAGGTGCTATTTATCGCACTCGATAAATAACAGATCCCATTGGATTATTTACGCTGTGTGATAAATAGCACCTTTACTTGTTATCAGGCCCATGGACTCTATACAAACCCTGAGGAAGCAAAAGCATGCTGCAAAACACATGTTGTCTCCATTCTAAAACAATCTCTGGTTTCCAGAGTCAGCCAACTAACTGTTGGAGTCACCTTCTCTGTCTGGGGCTCAGGTGACTTTTCCTCGAGCAGGAACACCACAGGCACAGACCTTTCTTTGCCAGCCCCAGAAGCAACAGGTACAGTTGTCTTTAGTTCAGCCTCTCTTTGCTGAGTCCAGGGAACAGCAGGGCAGTCCTTCTTCAGTCCTCTCAGTACAGATTTGATCTGAGGTCTGGGTGCCACTTTTTTGCCCATTTCTTGCACTTGGGGGCTGTGGCGATTGCTAGCTAATTAGCTGCCATGCTCCCTCCCGCCTAATGAGGACTTCCTGTGAAGTGTGGCATATAGCTAGCCCAGATTGTACCATTCTGCCCAATCTCAACATCACAAAACCCTTCTCTTGGTGTGAGGAGCTCTCTAGTCCATCATAGAGGTGTGGCTACCTGGGGGCTACACGCCCAAGGAAGAAACAGTGTTGCAACAGCTTCTCCCGCTCTGTCCGAGATTCCAGGCTGTCTGCTAAAACAAAAGACTAGTCCTTCCCGTGTGTGACTGCCATTTGTCCCTCAAAGGCGGCTTCCCCTTTCAAGCTCAACTATTGGTCTCACACCCTGTTTGACCATCCTGCCAGGAGGAGGTCACACCTCTTCCCTTGTTCCTTCCTGAGAGTCATTAACACCTCTACCCAGGAGGGCAGAAGGGTGTCTCAAGGACAGCAGCTTGAAGTATCATATTTAGTAGTCCCATTTAGAAGTTAGTTGTCATCGTGTAACCCTGTACTTGCCAATGAGTTTACTAGCCTTTCGACAGTAAAAACAACAATACTGGGTTTTTACTGTCAGGACATGTAAAGTTACAAAATCGCATGTCCATCTTTTCAGGGCTCAATAGGCCTGTCTTAGCAGTGACTTTATATATATTAAAATGTGAGGTTTGGACATTGCCGTATATTTAAAAGGTCGAGTTAGCAGTTTAAAGCTGCTCTGCCAGTCTGCAGTGGCTGGGAGACATGCTTTACTTTGTCACACTCGAGGATGCACAATAAGTGCTGCAGTCCATGAGGGACACTTAGCTTTCAGGCCCTAGGTACCCCTGCTACCAAAAACTAGGGACTTATAAGTAATTTAACTCATGCCAACTAGGGGTAAGCCAATTAAATATACACTTTTAAGAGTTAGAGCACATGTACTGAGGCCTGGACAGCAGGGCTCAGTGCACTGTCACTACACCAGTTCTTGTTAGTCAAAAAGTGGAGCAGAAAAGTGAGGGTGAACCTGCAGAAACCAATTTCCTCACATCTGGTCTGTGGTGGTATCAAGAAAATGGTTCATTCCCTGTAAGCATTCCGTGGTGAAATATAAGCAAATGAACACCATGAGTTTGAACCACTTATTTTCCACTCAGTATGAAAAAATGACAGTATAAAACTATTATGAAAGTAAGACAGGATCTCAGCATCAAAAAAGTCAAAGCAAACCAGATGTGTCAGACATAAATGGGAAACGTGGTTTTATGTCAGTGCAGCTGAACAAGTGTTATTATGTTAGTCAAAAGAGAAAAAGTTAGCTAACATTTATCATTAAAAAAAACGAAATCTTCTCCAGTGTTAATCTTGCAGCTTTCAGAACTGGGATCTTTCATTTCATAGTCATCCTATTTTGCAAGATTTTATGTTATCATTTGGAAGTAGAACATCTGTACACTGAAGTCCTGTCAGGCTTTCCCATTGGAAAGGTAAATCGTTTTAGGGTTAGATTTGTACAGGTTTGAAAGGAATACAATTTCATTTTACAATTTGATGAAAATGCTAGACTGCTGTGTTTTTTTATAAATCTGCCCCTATTGAAATTCTCTAGATATTGCTACAAAAACGATCTGCAAAATAAGTAAAAATCTCTTAAGAATGTGTCACTTTAAAAAGTCTAGAAGGGGTCTCCTTTGGACGAAGCCCAAACATTCTGCTGTCTGGAATGGCCATGGACCCTAGAAACACTGCACATTTAGTGAAGATTTCGGAAAAAAAGAATTATGGCCAACGGGATCCATTCCTACAGCATGATTTATTTGTTCCTAAATCAGGAATCAAAAACAAATAAGAAAAGCAAACAAAGTAAAAAAATTGTGATGGTATAAAAGATTTCATTAAACTCAGGCAGTGGTACTCACTTGGACTACATTGAAGGTCTGCATTTTTTTTCCCGTATGCCACTGTAGACAGACACCAGCCTGGCCTGGAAGTTCAGGATTGACTCCTCTTATTGGAATAGGACCAAGCCTGTTTTTCAAATGGCTGGTCCCAGTCCAGATTGGCATAGTGGGAAAGAATGATGGACTGGAATGCTGCCCAGAGTAATTATCAGTGGCTGGGATTACGTCAAGCCCTTTACCATCACCTTTTTATGTCAAGCCTAGGCTTAAACCCTGTCCATTGCTGATCCATTGGTTGGCTCTATTGTCACTCCCATTTGCTAGCTTATTCAATGGCTTGCCTTGTCCTTGATGTGTTTGTCCCTCTCCTGGAGCATAGCTTTTATACTTGTGTCCTTCAACTGGGAATTATTTATCTCTTTATAATTAAGGACTCCATTAGCTTGTGCATGTTTCCTAGCTGTCTCCCCCATGTGCTTCTTCCGTCCTTGCTCCGTATTGCTCCGTATTGCTCTCTCTCATCTCTTTGACTCTCTCCTTCTCACACTCCATGTTGCTCTCTGTAGCTTGCGTGCTTCTCTTTCCCCCATGCTCCATGTGCTTCTTCTTTTGCCCCAATGTTGTATTTTGTTTTAATTGAATTTTATTCATGCAGTTATCAATACAGCCGAGATACATGAATACATATTCAGTGCGATCACATCTCAAAACAATACAACTTGTTTAACAACTTGCAGTGCATATCTGTCTAAATCATACAATATATTAAATACATCTTACATCCCATACTCATCCCCAACAGGTCTATGGAGGTTCCATCTCCGTGAGCAAGTCTTAGAACTTGGCACAAAGAACAGCCGCAGGTTCAGTCCTTAGTCCTCTAGAGAACATCAGGATTCCCCATAAGATAGTTTGTTACAGGGCTCCAGATATTTGTCGGCCTAGATGCCATTGGTAACTCCTCAGCATATGTATCCAACTGCTCTTTACAATACATTAGATCCTTAAACCACATTTTTAGACCTGGCATTTCTTGGCGTGGTTACCCCTGACTTTTTGCCTCTACCTCCTCTATTTTTGGTGCTGTGATGGATTTTGTTTTGCCAACTTAGATGCTTTGGACACTTTGCCACTGCTAATCAGTGTCAAAGTGCAAGTGCTCCATGTATAAAGTGTAATGGTAATTGGTTGTCCATGATTGGTATGTTTGCCTTACTAGTAAAGTCCCTAGCAAAATGCACTATGTGTGCCAGGGCTGGTAATGCAAATGCTACTAGTGGGCCTGCCGCACAAATTGTGCCACCCACACAAGTAGCCTTAAAGAGGGAACTCAGGCCTGCCACTGCAGTGCCTGCGCACAGTTTGTTAAACTGCCATGTTGTTCTGACAAGTGCACCCACTTGCCAGACCTTACCCTTCCCTTTCTATGCACATCAGACACCCCTATGGTAGGTCCAAGGTACACCCTGGGCAGGGTGCAGTGCATGTGAAAGGTAGGACATGTACTAAGGTGTGTACCATGTCCTGACAGTGAAATAATCTCAATTTTGTTTTTCACTGTGGAACGGCCATCTTGCCCATAGGATAAAATGGGGAGGCTGTGTAATATGTTTTCCAGCCTATCTTCCCAAAGGCTTAAGATGGAGAGGTGAAGTTTAGTGTGCTCTGAACTCACAATGTAATACACATCTTTTTATGAAGGTGGTTTTTGCATTGTGTGTTTAGAAGCCACTCTTTTAGAAGTGGCTGGGTTTTTTGTACTGTAACATTTCTGTGTGTCTCTGCCTGGTTGTGGATTGACTGTCTGGATTTGAAAGTGATAGGATCTGGGGAATGTCTTGACCCAGGGGAGGAGGTGAGACAGCAACAGGCTGACCTGCATCTGGAGTGTAGGGGGAAGGAGTAGCCCCTAGAGGTGAAGAGGCCTGGGCTGCAGCCATAAACCAATGGCTCCGTCCCCTGCTTAGTGATTGAGGATCCAGACTCCCACTATCAAAGGAATAAGGTGTCACTGGCAGGGAGGCACCCAGAACTGGTTTGAACAGGGGTCAGTGCCCCCCTGAACACAAAGACTTCAAAGATATTTAGGGGTATAACTATGAGTGCTGAAGCCCCTGAACTTTGGAGAAATGGATTGATCAAGATTGAACAAGACTGAAGCTACTTCGTGGTCAAGAGGAACCTTTGCCAAGGAAGAAACAGCTGAAGAGACTGAAGGAAAAGACTGACCCTTGCTGTGTGTTCTGGGGCTGGCCTGCAGTTTGCTGCTTTAACCAAGGAGAGGCTAAAGGGACTTTGTTGTGTGCAGTGTCCCCCTGCTTGAAAGGACTTTGCTGTGTGCGGAAGTAACTTATCCCCAAGGGCCCGAGGTGAGCTAGCTCCCTGTTGCGGAAACTCAGGAACGCAAAAGTTTCCAGGAGAGTCTCAGCTACGGTGTGTGCATGTGCTTTTTGCAGCCTGAGACCCTCATAAGAATTGCCCTGTGATCGTGGGCATCTGGAGTCCAAGCGAGTCTCAGCGGCGCTGTGTGCGTGTGCTTTTTGCAGCCTAAGCCCTTCGTGAGGATTGTCCTGTGATCGTGTGCACCGGAGTCCAAGTGAGACTCAGCGATGCTGTGTGCGTGTGCTTTGTGCAGCCTGAGACCTTCGTGAGAATTGCTTTGTTATCGTGAACCCAGAGTCCAAGTGAGTCTCAGCGACGCTGTGTGCGTGTGCTTCGTGCAGCCTGAGACCTTCATG
This sequence comes from Calotriton arnoldi, assembly GCA_963921515.1. Classification (NCBI taxonomy): domain Eukaryota; kingdom Metazoa; phylum Chordata; class Amphibia; order Caudata; family Salamandridae; genus Calotriton; species Calotriton arnoldi. The sequence continues at coordinate 3,025,878 of CAWUFW010000298.1, read as the reverse complement.
AGGAGTGCCCTGTGATCGTGCACCCGAAGCTCAAGTGAGTCTCAGCGACGCTGTAGGCGTGTGCCCTGTTGCAGCCTGAGATCTTCGTAGCATCAGCGGCCCGGACCGGCAGCCCCGGAGGAGCCGAGCCGCCTGCCCAAGCCCTCCGTTGCCAGAGCGGGACCTCGAACCAACCTCGTCGAGGTAAGGCCCGAGTCCCACTGCCCGGAATTCACAAAGATTGCATCGGAGGCCCAAGTCGCGGGAAGAGGAGAGGAGAGCGAGGTCGCACCCCCCAGGTAACGTGTGTCGACGCCTGGGGCGGGTTGCGGGCTCAAAGGGAGACGCTCTCAGCCTCTCCCATTCCTGCAGTATGAGCCTCTGCTCGTATCGCGCCCCGTACTTGCCAACGGAGTGGCAGTACCGGGGCCGGAGTGTGGAGCTGCACTTTTTGTTTACACCATACCCGTGTGGGGGCAACTGTTGACAGAGGCTGACTGCGAGTCGGTACGAGTGGCAGAGAGACCGCCTGAGGCACCGTGATCGGTGCTGGAGTGTATTACACATTGCATTATTTCTGCATAACGAACTACCTGACTAGTGTATTACGCATTGCATTATTTCTGCATAACGAACTACCTGATAGCGTATTACGCATTGCATTGTTTCCGCATAACGAACTACATGATTGTCGTATTACGCATTGCATTATTTCTGCATAACGAAATACCTGATTGTTGCGTTACGCATTGCATTATTTTTACATTGCAAAGTGCCTGATGCTAGCATTACGAACTGCATTAATTCTACTTTGCGAAGTGCCTGATTCGAGCATTACGAACTGCATTATTTCTACATTGCAAAGTGCCTGATTCTAGCATTACGAACTGCATAGCATTGCATTAGGACTGCAGTGGAACGTTTAGAAGTGCTCATTAATATTGCCAGAACTTATAAGGGCTGGCTGGCCTAACAACCAGCCAGGAAGAATATTACAAATACGCATATGTTGGATGTATATCGTATGGTCTTATCGTATATCTTTTTATATAAATTTATACTCGTTTTTTATGAAACTCGTGTGGAGTCCATTTGTGGAGTCATCATTGGGTTGCTGTGAGCGTGGTTGCAAATACTTTACACATTTACCTTGAAGATAAGCCTGGCTGCTCGTGCCAAGCTACCAAGGGGGTGAGCGGGGGCTATCTGAGAAGGTGTCCTTCCTTTCCCTGACGTGAGAGCGGGGGTCCCTATTTGGCCTAAGGTACCTACCTCAGCCAACCAGGGATCCCGGGTCTAACATTTTAGTGGCAGCGGTGGGATTTGAACGTGTATTTGCAAATTCACTCAGAGTAATTGGTGTACATCACAAGTTTAGCGCAGACCACGACGCAACCACATATTGTGTTTTTGATTTGTTGGTTCTATTTTTGAGCGACCTTTAAGCCACACATCATGTCTCAGAGGAGTCAAGTAGCCAGTGAGGCTGCAGAATTAGAATTCGACATTGAGGCATTGCTTACCTACAAAGTTGATCAACTGAGGCAATTCTGCAGAGCTTTGGGGTGTCCCATGAAAAGTTGCGCCAAGAAGGAGGAGCTGCAAATGGCCTTGAGGGCCTGGTGGGAAGCCAAAGGGGCTCAGGAGACGGGTGATGTTGAGGTGGATGAGGATGACCCAGGGAATGGATTTGGTCCACAGGATTTGCCAGTGGAGGGACCAGCCTTAGGGGCTGGTAGTTGCCATTCAGGGAGGAGTTTTTCACCAGAGGAGCTGGAGGAAAACCAAAGGGTCAGAGAGCATGAGTTGGAGGTTTTACAACTTAAAGCTCAAGCAGAAGAGAAGAAGCTACTCATTGAAAGTGAAAAGCGAGCAGAGGAGAGCAGGAACGCTCTCGCCTTGGAAGAGAAAAAGATTCTCTTAGCTCATGAGTTAAGCATGAGGGAACTGGAAATGAAGGTTAAACAGGCAGAGTCCAGTTCAAATGGTGGCAGCACACAACCAGTGCCAGTGGGAAAGGTGTACATTCCCAAGGATTTAGTGCGAGATTACCAAAGGGGTGATGATATTTATGCGTGGTTCACGGCATATGAGATCGCACTGAGGATGAATGATGTGCCTGAGAAGCATTGGGGGGCAGGCCTATGGAAACACTTTGAGGCTTCTGGGAGGGATGTTTTACCCCCTTTAGAGAGGGCGGGAACCCTGACCTACGCCAATATGAAGGAGGCTTTATGCCTCAGGTATGGGCTCACTCCTGAACAGGACAGGCAGAAATTCAGGAACTTCAAGAAACTGGAATCCAGTACTTGGGTGGAGTGTGTGAATGTGTACACGCGTGCACTGGATGGTTGGATGAAGGGCAGCAAGGCCACTGATTTTAAGAGCTTATGCGATTTAATTAGTTGGGAGCACTTGAGTAGTCTGTGTGTTCCAGAGCTGCGCCAGCGTCTTTTGGACAGTAAGCTGACTGATCCCAGTAAGCTTGCTGAAGAGGCGGACCGCTGGACCAGTACCCGGGTCCAGAAGGGGATTGGAGGTACCACTACGAAAAGTGTACAGGGTCCCCCGCCAAAGGTAGGGGAGGACAAGGGTAACCACAAGGAGTTCTCTAAAGGGCCCCAAAGTAGTTCCCAGGTGAAAGGGTCCCAGTCCCCCAAGGCTAAGTGGTCCTGGCCCCATAAGGGCAAGCGGGACAACCGAGGTCCTCCTACTTGTTACTTCTGTAAAGAAGTGGGTCATATTTCCCCTAAATGCCCCAAGAAGTCATCTTCACCCAGTGGTGCTCCAACACCATGTTAAGTGAGTGTAGCGTTGGGTAAGGACTTGAGTCCTTGGACTGGGGAGGAGCAAGCAGTTATGACCCTGGTCTCATTAGGAGATCGAGAGATGGTCCAGTAAATCTCTCTGCCTGAGAATACTAAGAAGTACAGGCAGTGGGTGACCATCAATGGAAGAAGGGTGGAGGCTCTGAGAGACACAGGAGCCAGTTTGACATCTGTCAGGTGTCAGTGGGTGTCTGAAGAGAAGGTAATTCCCAATGTGCATCACCCTGTAGTTGCAGCAGACAACTCCGTGCGCCTCTGCAAGGTGGCGCTAGTTCCCTTTGAATGGGGGGGGGTCTCAGGTTCCTTGAAGGTCGTTGTAAGTCCGTCCATGCCTGTAGACTGTCTGCTGGGGAATGACCTGGAGAGTTCCCCCTGGAAGGAGTTGGAGCGCCAGGCGCATTTGGAGATGTTGGGTCTGCCTGAGTGGGCTTGTGTGACCACTCGGTCTATGGCAGCCAGGAAAGGTGTTCAAGAGGACCTGGAGCCTGAAACAGTTGCCCAGGTGCTTGCAGTGAAGAGAAGAGGCAGGGGGCGCGGGAAACCGGCCCCCACAGTTCCCATGGTCCAGTGGGAACTGTGGGAACTGTGGAGGCACCCTTTGAGGGGGATGCCCTGGAGCCTACAGGGGAGCAAGTAGCTGAACTGGGGGACCTACCTGAGCTGACCGAATAGCAGCAGGAGAGAGGGCCCTCCAGGGAGGAATTCTGTGAGGAGCAGAAGAGGTGCCCTTCTCTTGTAGGTTTGCGGCAACAGGCAGCAAACCAGGCAGCAGGTGATCAGTCGGGATCCCACTTGATTTACTGGGAGAATGATCTCCTATATAGTGAGCCTAAGGTTGCTGAGCCTGGGTCATGCCGTGCGTTGGTGGTAACCCAGCTCTTCAGAGCCTGCCTACTGGGGTTGGCTCATGTTGTACCTTTAGCAGGACAATTGGGGCAGGACAAGACCTTTGAGAGGCTTGCCACCCACTTCTACTGGCCTCAAATGCGCAAGAGTTCTGATACTCATTGCCGGACCTGTCAGACTTGCCAGGCAAGTGGTAAGAATGGAAGGAAGCACAAGGCTCCCCTCCAACCTTTCCCTGTAGTCAGCACCCCTTTGAAAGGGTGGGCATTGACATTGTGGGGCCTCTGGATCCCAAGACCGCCATGGGCAACAGGTTCATCCTGGTCTTGGTGGACCATGCCACCGGTACCCGGAAGCTATCCCTCTCCGGACGGTGACAGCCCTGTGGTGGGTCGTGCACTGATGGGATTTTCTCCCGCGTGGGGTTCCCCAGAGAGGTGGTGTCCGACAGGGGTACTAATTTCATATCAAGGTATATGAAATCTCTGTGGAAGGAGTGCGGTGTAACCTACAAGTTCACCACGCCGTTCCACCCCCAGGGTAATGAACTGGTTGAGAGATTTAACCGGACCCTGAAGGGCATGATTATGGGTCTTGAGGAACACATGAGGCAGAGTGGGATGTCCTCTTACCATGCCTGCTGTTTGCTTACAGAGAGGTGCCACAGAAGTCCTTAGGGTTCAGTCCCTTTGAGCTCCTGTATGGACACCCAGTAAGAGGACCCTTGAGTTTGGTGAAGGAGGGCTGGGAGAAGGCTCCTAGTAAACCCCCCCAGGATGTATATAGCTGCATGCTTGCCTTCAGGAACCAAACTAGGTGTTTCAGGCAACTCGCTCAGGCGAATCTGGAAGCCAGCCAGGAAGAAATGAAGCGGTGGTACGACCAGAATGCCACTCTGGTCGAATTTCAACCTGGGCAAAAAGTGTGGGTGATGTCCTGGAGCACGCAAGGCTCCACTGGCGCCAAGTGGACTGGGCCTTATGAGGTGGTGGAGCGCAGGTGCAAAGTGACCTACCTGGTTGACTTACGGTCTCCTAGGAACCCTTTGAGGGTCCTCCATGTGAACCACCTCAAACCACACTTTGAGAGGTCTGATGTGACCATGCTCTTGGCTACAGACGATGGGGCAGAAGAGGAGAGTGAACCTCTTCCCGACCTCCTGTCAGCCAAGGAGAAGGATGGGTCAGTGGATGGGGTGAACCTCTCGCCTACCCTGACCCCGGAACAGCAGAGGGACTGTCGCCAGGTATTGGGTCAGTTCGCCTCCCTGTTCTCCCTGACCCCAGGAGTCACCCATTGGTGCGTCCATGATGTGTCACTGGAGACAGCTTGCCTGTAAAACAAAAAATTTTACAGAGTAGCTGATAAGGTCAGGGCCAGCATCCAAGGAGGAGGTGGTTTCCAAGATGCTGGCGCTAGGGGTGAATGAGCCATCCAGCAGCTCCTGGGCTAGCCCAGTGGTCCTTGTGCCAAAAGCCACTGCGCCAGGTGCCACCCCAGAAATCCGGTTCTGTGTGGATTACCGTGGGCTCAATGCCGTCACCAAGACTGACGCTCACCCCATCCCCAGAGCTGATGAGCTCGTGGATCGGCTGGGAGCTGCCCGGGACCTCAGTACATTTGACTTGATGTCGGGGTACTGGCAGATTGCCTTGACCGAGGGGGCCAAAGAGAGGTCAGCATTCTCAACGCCAGAGGGGCACTACCAGTTCAGAGTTATGCCCTTTGGGTTGAAGAATACCCCTGCCACCTTCCAGAGACTAACCAGGTGGTGGGTGGGCTGGAGGAATTCAGCGCCGCCTACCTGGACGACATTGCTGTGTTTAGCTCCAGTTGGGAGGAACATTTGCGACACCTCTGTGAAGTGTTGAAGGCCTTGCAGAGGGCGTGCCTGACTATCAAGGCAAGTAAGTGTCAGATAGGGCAGGGTTCTGTGGTGTACTTAGGACACCAGGTAGGGAGCGGCCAGGTGGCGCCCCTATGGGCAAAGATTGATACCATTCTGGCATGGGAACCCCCCAAGACCCAGACAGGAGTGAGGGCCTTTCTAGGACTCACTGGGTATTACCGACAGTTTGTGAAGGGGTATGGCACCATTGTTGCCCCCTTGACAGAACTGACGTCAAAGAAACAGCCCAAAAAAGTGATCTGGACTGATGCCCGTGCTCAAGGTGCCTGATTCCTCCAAAGAGTTTGTAGTGCAGACAGATGCTTCAGAGCATGGTGTGGGAGCAGTACTCTCACAATTGAACGATGAGGGCTTGGACCAACCAGTAGCTTTCATTAGCCGGAGGCCACTTCCCAGGGAACAGAAGTGGAGTACAATTGAAAGGGAAGCTTTTGCTGTGGTCTGGGCACTGAAGAAGCTGAGGCCTTACTTGTTTGGGACTCACTTCCTGGTTCAGACAGACCACAGGCCCCTCAGATGGTTGATGCAGATAAGGGGTGAGAACCCAAAACTGTTGAGGTGGTCCATCTCCCTACAGGGAATGGACTTCACGGTGGAACACCGCCCGGGAACAGAACACGCCAATGCTGATGGTCTGTCCAGACTTTTCCGCCTTAGTGATGAGAACTCCCATGAAGGAGGGTAGTTCGCCCCACTTTTCGGCTGGGGGGACACGTGTTAGACCTGGCATTTCTTGGCGTCGTTACCCCTGACTTTTTGCCTCTACCTCCTCTATTTTTGGTGCTGTGATGGATTTTGTTTTGCCAACTTAGATGCTTTGGACACTTTGCCAATGCTAATCAGTGTCAAAGTGCAAGTGCTCCCTGTATAAAGTATAATGGTAATTGGTTGTCCATGATTGGTATGTTTGCCTTACTAGTAAAGTCCCTAGCAAAGTGCACTATGTGTGCCAGGGCTGGTAATGCAAATGCTACTAGTGGGCCTGCAGCACGAATTGTGCCACCCACACAAGTAGCCTTAAAGAGGGAACTCAGGCCTGCCACTGCAGTGCCTGCGCTCAGTTTGTTAAACTGCCATGTTGTTCTGACAAGTGCACCCACTTGCCAGACCTTACCCTTCCCTTTATATGCACATCAGACACCCCTATGGTAGGTCCAAGGTACCCCCTGGGCAGGGTGCAGTGCATGTGAAAGGTAGGGCATGTACTAAGGTGTGTACCATGTCCTGACAGTGAAATAATCTCCATTTCGTTTTTCACTGTGAAAAGGCCATCTTGCCCATAGGATAATATGGGGAGGCTGTGTAATATGATTTCCAGCCTATCTTCCCAAAGGCTTAAGATGGAGAGGTGAAGTTTAGTGTGCCTGAACTCACAATGTAATAACACATCTTTTATGAAGGTGGTTTTTGCATTGTGTGTTTAGAAGCCACTCTTTTAGAAGTGGCTGGGTTTTTGTGCTCTAACATTTCTGTGTGTCTCTGCCTGGTTGTGGATTGACTGTCTGGATTTGAAAGTGATAGGATCTGGGGAATGTCTTGACCCAGGGGAGGAGGTGAGACAGCAACAGGCTGACCTGCATCTGGAGTGTAGGGGTGGAGGAGTAGCCCCTAGAGGTGAAGAGGCCTGGGCTGCAGCCATAAACCAATGGCTCCGTCGCCTGCTGAGTGATTGAGGATCCAGACCCCCACTATCAAAGGAATAAGGTGTCACTGGCAGGGAGGCACCCAGAACTGGTTTGAACAGGGTCAGTGCCCCCTGAACACAAAGACTTCAAAGACATTTAGGGGTATAACTATGAGAGCTGAAGCCCTGAACTTTGGAGAAATGGATTGATCAAGATTGAACAAGAATGAAGCTACTTCGGTGGTCAAGAGGAATCTTTGCCAAGGAAGAAACAGCTGAAGAGACTGAAGGAAAGGACTGACCCTTGCTGTGTGTTCTGGGGCTGGCCTGCAGTTTGCTGCTTTAGCCAGGGAGAGGCTAAAGGGACTTTGCTGTGTGCGGTGTCCCCCTGCTTGAAAGGACTTTGCTGTGTGCTGTGTCCGGAAGTAACTTATCCCCAAGGGCCCGAGGTGAGCTGGCTCCCTGTTGTGGAAACTCAGGAACACAAAAGTTTCCAGGAGAGTTTCAGCGATGCTGTGTGCGTGTGCTTTTTGCAGCCTGAGACCCTCATAAGAATTGCCCTGTGATCGTGGGCATCTGGAGTCCAAGCGAGTCTCAGCGACGCTGTGTCTGTGTGCTTTTTGCAGCCTGAGCCCTTCATGAGGATTGTCCTGTGATCCTGTGCACTGGAGTCAAAGTGAGTCTCAGCGACGCTGTGTGCGTGTGCTTTGTGCAGCCTGAGACCTTTGTGAGGATTGCCCTGTTATCGTGCACACCCGGAGTCCAAGTGAGTCTCAGCGACGCTGTGTGCGTGTGCTTTGTGCAGCCTGAGACCTTCGTGAGGATTGCCTTGTTATCGTGCACCCGGAGTCCAAGTGAGTCTCAGCGACGCTGTGTGCGTGTGCTTTATACAGCCTGAGACCTTTGTGAGGATTGCCTTGTTATCGTGCACCCGGAGTTCAAGTGAGTCTCAACGACGCTGTGTGCGTGTGCTTCGTGCAGCCTGAGACCTTCGTGAGGAGTGCCCTGTGATCGTGCACCCGAAGCTCAAGTGAGTCTCAGCAACGCTGTGTGCATGTGCCCTGTTGCAGCCTGAGATCTTCGTAGCATCAGCAGCCCGGACCGGCAGCCCCGGAAGAGCCGAGCCTCCGGCCCGAGCCCGCCATTGCCAGAGCGGGACCTCGAACCAACCTCATCGAGGAAAGGCCCGAGTCCCACTGCCCGGAATTCACAAAGATTGCATCGGAGGCCCAAGTCATGGGAAGAGGAGAGGAGAGCGAGGTCGCACCCCCCCAGGTAACGTGTGTCGACGCCTGGGGCCGGGTGCGGGCTCGGAGGGAGACGTTCTGGGCCTCTCCCATTCCTGCAGTGTGAGCTTCTGCTTCGGCTCGTATCCCGGCCCGTACTGGCCAACGGAGTGGCAGTACCGGGGCCGGAGTGCGGAGCTACACTTTTTGTTTACACCATACCCATGTGGGGGCAACTGTTCACAGAGGCTGACTGCGAGTAGGTACGAGTGGCGGAGAGACCACCTGAGGCACCGTGATCGGTGCTGGAGTGCATTACGCATTGCATTATTTCTGCATAACGAACTACCTGATTAGTGTATTACGCATTGCATTATTTCTGCATAACGAACTACCTGATTAGTGTATTACGCATTGCATTTTTTCTGCAAAACAACTACCTGATTGTGTTTTACGCATTGCATTATTCCTGCATAACGAACTACCTGATTGTCGTATTACGCATTGCATTGTTTCCGCATAACGAACTACATGATTGTCGTATTACGCATTGCATTGCATTACTGCAGTGGAACGTTTAGAAGTGCTCATTAATATCGCCAGAACTTATAAGGGCTGGCTGGCTGGCCTAACAACCAGCCAGGAAGAATATTACAAATACGCATATGTTGGATGTATATCTTGTGGTCTTATCGTATATCTTCTTATATAAATTTATACTCGTTTTTTATGAAACTTGTGTGGAGTCCATTTGTGGTGCCATCATTGGATTGCTGTGAGCGTGGTTGCAAATACTTTACACATTTGCCTTGAAGATAAGCCTGGCTGCTCGTGCCAAGCTACCAAGGGGGTGAGCGGGGGCTATCTGAGAAGGTGTCATTCCTTTCCCTGATGTGAGAGCGGGGGTCCCTATTTGGCCTAAGGTACCTACCTCAGCCAACCAGGGATCCCGGGTCTAACACACATCTTCACCGTTGGCACCATCTTCCCCCCCAGTGTATGGCCACCAGTCTCTTGGCCATTAACAATGCGATAGCAATTAATTTTCAAAAGCTAGGTTTAATTGTTTCAGCAGGCCCAGTAAACACACCTGTGGCGGGCACACCACCTTTTCCATAGTCATCTGTGATATGAGCTGCGCTACTTTACCCCAATATGCATACACATGCCTACATCCCCAGGCCAAGTGCAGGAAATCAGCATTCTCCATCCCAAGGCGCCCACAGCAAGAGTCCTCTCGTAACCCATACCGATGCAAATGTGTGGCGTATAGTATATTTGCTGCAAATACTTAAAATGTATTATCCTCAAATTACAGTTCGCTGTAAGGTGCCCTGTCCACATACAGCATTCAACCCAGTCATCCCATACCATTGGTTCGTCCAATATAGCATTCCATTTTTCAAATGCATCTGAAGTGACCATCAGATTCTCCATAAGAGAGGCGGTGTATAATCGGGTTATCAAGCCTTTCCTGTCTTTCGTGGAAAGGAGCACCTGCAGTGCCCTCAGCGATTGTGGCTCACCCGGATACTCTGGGTAAAGCGCACAGACTGCAGCCCTCAATCGGACATACGCGAAGCCCAGCATAGCCGTATATTGTTTGTTTGCAGTAAGGGCAGCCAGGGTTACAAATCGCCCATTCGGAAATAAACCGCCTAGTGTGGCAATTCCAGCTTTCTTTAAAGAGTCCAGTGGCGCCTGCTCTTGAGCGACAGAGATGCCAGGATGCGCGTCTAGCAACATCGCCGGCGCATACAGATAATCCCGCCCCGCTCTCACTCGCAATTCCTTCCATGCCCTATTTGTACAGGTTACCGTATTAATAACCATCCTGGAGTTTAGAGGTCGCTCGCAAAGCACTGCCACCGATAGCGGGATCGGGTGGACATCATCCGATTCCACAGCCAGATGTGGTAAGAATTTTTGCGGGAATCGCCAATAATGCGCGAAATGTGCCTGTGCACAGAGATAATATAGACGCATGTCCGGAGCCCCAAACACACCCTGCCCAAAAGGCAGCGTCAGTGTTTCCCAACTACATCGCGAATTCTTGCCTGCCCATACTAGCGTCGTCAAACACGCCTGAAGTGTTTCAAAAAGGCTTTAGTCAGCACTATAGGAATATTCGTAAACAGATACAAGAATCTAGGCAAAATAGACATTTTGATTACAGCGATACGGTCAGCAAGAGAAAGTGTTAGGTGCATCCACCGGGACACCTGATCCGTTAACACCGCAATCGCCCGCCCATAGTTCATCTGTATTACTACCTCCGGATCCCTATGTACCCAAATCCCCAGATATTTAACAGCTTCCGTTGCCCACTTCAGCGGGCATTCCAATTCACACTCTGTCGTACCCTGCGTAAGCCGCAATATCACCCGATTTATCCCAGTTGATGTGAAGGTCCGAATACCCACCAAATTTCACATATTCACGAAGCAATGGGTCGAGATGTACCTCTGGTTCTCGCACATACAATAGCATATCATCCGCATTACAAAGATATGGCGAGTGGGCGCTGTCGGAACCCCAACGCCGCCTGTTTATGTAACTGCCTAATTTTACACGCCAGGGGCTCAAGCATCAGGGAGAAGAGCATGGGCGACAGCGGGCACCCCTGCCTCGTCCCTCTACAAATATTAATAGGGTCAGACACAAACGTATTGACTCTGATTCTCGCCGTCGGCTCTGCATATAGCAGACGTATCCCTTTCACAAAAGGAGGGGGGAGCCCCATGCGGAATGTTGTATTTTTTTGAGGACCAAGTAGTAAAATGCTGCCAGCCCTTCCATTTTGTAAGTAAAAATGCCTTTGCACTACTTCATTTCCATATTATTTCACTTGCTGATCCATCACGGACTGCTAAGTAAAAAAAGGTGCCTGCATCATGCGCATATGTCATGATTCATGTGCATGCATATGTCATGATACATATGTGTGCCTAAAAATGACATGTGTGTCATAACACCTTTTTGTCTTTGTTCATGCTGTACAGCACTGGCATTTTTACAGATGCTGTACAGCATGAACTAAAGGCACTTGGGGAGCATATAAGTCTCAAAGGTGCGATGTATTGACTTTGCCAATGCTTGTTGTTTTTCTCATGTTTGTAGATAAAAGCATCCTGTCGGAAGTATGCTCACTGAGGAGTAGAAATCTAGGGTGTGTACTCGTCAAGTGGAAAGATTAGCCATTGTGCAGAGGCATTTCTGAAAAAAGGCCCTACGTCTGCGTCAACAGGCAGACAGGCCATACTGACAGTTGATGTGCACGCATCTCCAAATAGGGAAAGAGAGTGATGTAGCGGAAATCACATTTTATTTGTAGGTGTGCGTTATAATCACACGTGTAGAGCGCACCCGTATATAATCCTTTGTTGTATTAACATGAAGAGTTAGAATTTTGAAATGTATTAATATGAAACGTGATGTGCTTAGGCCATTGGAAAGTAACATGGAGAAGTAACGTAGAAAGTGAATGTAACTAGCAGAAAACATTAATGTGAAGAACTTGTGTTTTGAAACTGACAATTATTCATGTACTAAAAATGTTTATTAATTGTCCCGTTTTACATGTAGGTAAATGCGCTAATTGAAAGTGCCTTATTTTCTATGCAATTTCGTGAAGTTCCTATGATGCTTTCTTATGTTAGCTGAACTTTGTAGGCCTGAAATGCAATTCCCTGGAAACTGTTAGAATTAACAGTTTGAATTTCATGTGCTGCGGATTTATTCTTTCTCACGTTTTGTTTTGCAGGTGAAAGAAGTGCTTTTGTTAGCTAAAATAATGTCTTTATTTTACTAGACAGTCAAGGAGAGAAGAAGCTACCATTGTGTGTCAATAAAGGAAGGTCGTTGTGCTTCACAAAGGAGAAGGCCTGGGAATCAAGGCCAAAATGTTGCAATGGAAGAACACCACTGTCCATGGAAAACTACCTTTCGAATTGTACCCAGAGTAGACGGCATGATCTGCAATGAATCTTAGGAAAGCTACCTGCAATAATGTGACGATGGAATTAGGTAGAGTGGCCACTTCTTCTTTGCCTTGGGAGAGAGCATCTTGGAGCAAGCTCTGTCTTGGTAGCTTTGTGCTACATGACCCATTACTGTGGAGAGACTTCTTATGAAGACTCCACATGCTGACAGCTTTTAGCCTTCTTCCTGAGGGTGCTTAAGTAGGGACATCACTTTAGTGTTAGCGTAGGGATAGATTAATGCTTTTCACTCATCAGCCCTCGATGCAGGGAAATTTGAACTCATCCTTTCTGACCCTCTGCATTCTGTTTCTTGAATTCATTGTTTTACTTATGCTTCATCGTCTCAATTGGATATGCAGATTTGGCTTTATGCTAATTCCGATGTATTTCTACACTCTTATATTGAGGTGTCTCTATGTTCAGTTATTTTTGGCTTTGTAATAAACCAAACTAACCTTACGAAGTTGTCTGTGGTTACAATGTGTCCACGGGGACTATTGTTTAATTGATTGACTGAAATGATGAATTTCCTCCCCTCTACGCCTTCATGCTGCGAGAAAGAACCATCAGGTTGTGACTCTGGAACACGTCTAGAACTTTCAAGAGCATTATTATGGAATTTAATCAGGGAAACCTCATCTCGAAGGCGACAACCTGCAAGTCCCTTCTGTGCCAACCTGGTCAAGAAGGAACCAACACAAAACAAAAAAGTCTAATGAATGAGACCCAAAAAATGAACTCTGCCCTGAAACCACAGATCCCACAAAAGAAATGCTAATGGTTTTAAACACAGCACATTAAAGAGAAAATAGTAACTGCACAAGAGCCTTGACAGGTAGGAAAACTTCCTTTGGAAGAAAATCTATAAGGCACAAAGGCATGATTCTCCATCTTTGTACTAATTAATTGCGTCCAAAGAAAAAAGACCTTTTGCCCTAGCAAGAATGAATCTGCTCTAATCCAAGGAACTAAGGTACTGGAGGAAACAGACCACAGGGAAGAGTTCCCCTTATAACCTTGGTAGCCTTGGCTAAGATGATTCACTAGAGCACATATTCTTCTGTTGACTTGACCTTGAGGAACTAAGGAAGCAACACCTCTCGAAGAGAATGAAAAAGAACCAATATAAGAAGCCAGGATATAAATAAGTAATATAAGTAAAGACCAGTTATCAGAAAAGACTTGCAAAGAAAGCAGTAGTCCTAAAAAAGAGCCTAAGTGATAGAGGTCACTGATCGCTGGTGTGAGACCAAGAAGTAAAAGTAAATGTCCAGTATTTGTAAAGCGCAAACAATTACCCGAGGGTGTCAAGGCACTGAGGGCCATGAGGAAGATTAAGCAAGTTATTGCCCTGAGTCACATGGTGCTGGGCTGATCTGCCGCCGGCACCCGGGATAGAACTGTGAGCCCCCGGGTTCCGAAGTCAGCTGCCCTGGCCGCTACACCACACCTCTTCCCTTGAAACGCATCCCAAAATGCAGGAAGATAAATAAAGACATAACCAGAAGAAACACCAAGGCTTCGAAAGTGACAAACATGCAATTAACGATGCAGCACTCAGGGTTCCAGTAAACTGTCTTATTTGCGCTTGTTTTTCCACTAGTTAAGTGAACATAGATCATTCTATATCATTGTATTTATAACTGACCAATTTACACAGGCCTTTAGTGAGCAGAGAATGAACACCCCAACCATCGCTGAGCCCCATCCCCAAACATTGTGGCCGAAAGGCAGTGGTTAAGCAAATAATCCCCTTTCCAATTTGTAAGAGGGGTCACTCAAGCCCGCATAGAATAATTGGTTGTCGCCTCCGGGTCACTTACATTAACATGTGGTGACGCACACAGGATCCACTTGATGTCACTGTCCCGCCACTACCACAACCAGCTGTAGCCCTAAATAAGACTGTAAACCACTCAGGCTTCGATTCCCACTGTTCCACATGCTCTTGTTAAGTTTTCCTTGTGTATTTTATCTTTATCTCAATAAAGGTGCTAGCCAGACAGCTGAAATACCTAAATACATTAAAGTTTTCAGGTTTTTTCGCCAGGAAAACTCATTTCTAATTTTTGCAGGAAAGGTATTCACAGAATTTCACAAAATGTACAGAATGGAAGTCTTGCATCTTCACCCACGCCTGAAAACATACAAACATACAACCTAATGCAAATTTGTGGTTAAAGATCAATTTCAAAGTAAAATATTACACATTGAGGGGCGTGTTTATTATGAAATAGTGCAGCGCCGCAAGCACAGTTGCTGCCCTGCATTGCGCTAGGCAGAGAGAGCCATATCTAGAAAGATATGGCACTGTGCTCTCTCCCTTTTCTGGTGCACAAATACAGGGACTATTTAAGTCATGGGCAAAGTGGGATCTGGCCCAGGGTCCCAGCCTTACAGGGGGCCCCTTGATAGAGACAACTCTGTTCTGCCGAATACTTCTTAAACAAATTGTTTTATATAAGGTTTTCCTTTAATTTATTTTTAATGTGCGTGATGTGTGGGAGTCTGTTACACACCTTTCGTAGAGAAATGTTGTGTTTATGTCTCATGCAACATCCATAAAAAAGTTTCTTTTAGATCAAAACAGAACCTCACATATGAGAAATGAGAGGCGATGAGATATTATTTGCAATATTATTTATGAGTTGCCACTGTGCTACAATATTGAAAACAGTCACTATCCCTGAATATTATATGTAAACACATTTAAGAATTTGGACCAGTGCGCCTGTTCACTGTCAGTGACCTGGCCAAAAAGGGTAAGAAAGAGCTGAAACTGGAGCATAAATTCAAATACGTTTCTAACAGGGGCCCTCGAAATACGTTTTGCCCGGGGCCTACAAAATCCTTAAGATGGCTCTGCACAAATAGGCTGCTGAGTCCCACACACATACCTTTGCACCATAATGCTGCGATTTCTAACATAGGTTTTGTCCTGGAAGGGTACACAACACTATACTTAGATTACTTAAAAGCTTTCTATTCAGTGCAGTACACATGCAGTGTGGAAAAAGTTAGGAGAAATTAAAACATTTCTTCTTGTTAATTTCTCATTGTTAACGCTTGCCTCAAAAAGGCATTGTTTTGTCACAAAGCTTTGCCTATTAGTTTTAGTAGATAGGGCTTTGCATCAAAAACCATGGGTGATAGTATGGGAAAGCCTAGGTACCACCAATGGACGCCCCCTTGATGCAAAGTAACACAAAACAGTACAAATTGCTATGTGCGTTACTTTTGGGCAACTTTCAAGTGCAAAAAAAGTGGATTTCGTGTGACTCTGAATGAGTTATGCTGTTACCATGGAATTGTGCACACATAGATATGTTTCAGATCATGGTGATTGTCTAATTATATATCGGCATTCATGACTTTATTAATATATTAATTGAATTGCAGAAAATTATCATTTAAAAACAGCGTTCTTGGTGTACCCAGACAGATCCCTCCCAGCAGGTGAATATTATGTATTGAATAGGAGATAAGGGGCCCAATTTACGAAACATTATTTTGTATTTTCTTAACATGTGCGATCATTTAAAGAAGAAGTGCAAGTGGTGCATGCTTCGATTCAAAAATTGAAGTTTTGTGGAATGAACCGGTGTTGGAAATGCACAACCCATGTAAGACCTATAAGAAAAGCAAGCGCTTTGCCACCTTTTTGTATTTTTGCTTTTTGTATGTAAGTATCCAGCACACGCTGAAAACTTTCATATGTAGGGTGTATAGCCCTTTTCAGGCTTCCCACAATACGCTGGTCCTGTTTGTTAATACTGAGCATCAGTAGCGGCTCCTGGAGAGTTCAGCGGGCGGTGACGTGAGGCGGGGGAGGGCAGGGTGGGGGGTAAAACAGGAATCCGGCCGAACCGAGGTAAGTTAGCAAACAAACAAATAAAGCGAATTTCAGTAGCGCGCGCTGCATCGCTTTTGGCGATGCAGTGCGCTACGATTCGTTTTATTTATTTATTTGCTAACTTACCTCGGTTCGGCCGGATTCCGGTTTTTACTACCCCCCACCCTGCCCCTCCCCCGCCCCACATCACCGCCCGGCGGAACTCCCTCCAGGAGCCACTACTGCTGAGCATGCGTGTTAGGCGCATTGGGCAGGAATGTACAATGCACAGTGTCTTCATCGCAGATGCAAACGTTTACCTTAACAGGGCACTTGGGGGGCCTTTTTATGAGCTGTTTTGCTTCTCTCTTGCACTAGGCAACTTGGTGCAAGAGCAATGCAAACCTTACATGTGATTTATGAAGCCACGCAAGGCCACTTTGCGCGACCATGAGTGGCTCCAAAAATCTGGAGTAAAGCAACGCAGCGGAAATTGCTGTGTTATCTTACTCTGCACTTGGACGGCGTTCCATGGGCATTGCGTGGGTGTTCCCACGCAACCACCATGGTTTTTGACACACTCCCAAATTTACCAGGACCAGTAGACTTGGGAATGTGCCAAAATGATACCCCTTCCCAGGTGAGGCGTAACAAGGAGAAAAATCTTTATTTCTCCTCGTTTCTTCCTCTTTCAATGTGTGATGCATTCTGCAGCACACATAGATAGAGGAATGTGCCTCTCAGGATTTTTTTGTGGAGGAAGGTGTTTCTTCCTTCACGAAAACAATCCTGCATGCAGTGCAGGCACCCCTGCACCATGGTGCAAGAGTGCATGCGTTGGCGCTAGGCCACCAAAAGGGCGCCAGCACAGGGGAAAAGGCAGGAATTCACGTAATGCCTTAAATATGGCGCATTCCTGCACTTTCACTGTCACGCAGTGCAGTGTAGCAAGATGACTTGTTGCACTGCGCTGCGTGACATCCTCATAAATAGGCCCCCTGGTCTTTATCACATAATGTTCTCCCGAAAATATAAATGCAATGCATGAATGAATTGTATTTGCCCCCTTCTTTACACTTACATTTTGTAAAACAAGTTAGTTTCTTTTTAGGTCTCGCATAGCGTTGCAGCGCAACGCGCTGTTCGCTTTGCGAGGCATGCAGTATACAGTATAGCGGGGGAAGCTCCGCCCATTTTCCGTCCATGTTTTTCATTGGCTTAAATCGGAAATGCTGCATTCTGATTTGTTTTTGGCTTGTTTGTCCCTCCTCCTGACAGCCATGTCGCCATTTTTCTCCTTCCATAGCTATCGGCCCATTTACTTTACAAACTCTTTTGTTCCTCTGCCCCCCCTTCCCTCCCGCAGTCTGTACCTTCCCTGCCCACCACCACCCCCCCCCACTCCCGATCATGCCTTCTTGGACTCCCGCAAATTTGTTTATAATGCAATAGGTCTTGCGTAATACGAGTCCTATTACATTTTTAAATGCTAGTTTGCTCCTGGGATTGGCTGGCTGAGTCTCGCACATTATTTTGCCTGACCTGTCCAGACGGCTATGTTACGCATGCGTCCAGCAGCCGCTATACAGACGCTCCTGCGCATGAAGAGGAAGGTGTTTACCAGGACCCAGGCAGAAAAGCAGAACGAGAAAGCGGTTATTCATAAACGTGGGAGCGCCCCCACTCCACATTCCTATTCATTTCGAACAAAACAGACAATCGATTCCACGGGCCTGCTTCACGCACGTGCGGCTTTCCTTTCATTACGGGTGTCACGTGTCAATAAAAACATTGATGTAGAAACCTCTCAATGTTGCCGCGCCCTGTGATGTCACTAGATGGAGGTTCACGGTTGTTGAAGCTCGAGCGTTATCCGGTCAACCACACTCACAGTCCGCCGGAACGGTCATCTTTGACTAACGCGGCCCTGGATGGCAGACAGACCCGCAGTGGACAAAACGAAGGACTTTTGGTTGCCATGTGAAATCTGTGCACCTAACACAGCCAGTAAACTGACAGGTTTCGGCTCGATGAAATACAACACACCTCTGACATAATTCACGGTTGTTTTACAAGTCACTGTTACAAATAATCATTAGCCACGCATAAAAAGCGGACTAAGTTGATTGACGATGTTGCGCGTATGCTGATATCACAGACAATGTCTGGGGCAGTCTGTCATCCTTCTACTGTTCTTCACAAATAAAGTCTACGTGGCCTGCACTTTGGCATGCACATGTAGGTGATATGTCCGCCGTGCGTTCGTATTGAATGGGCAGGATACCTGTTTTCTGCCTATGTTAACTGGGGTGCTCCCATCTTTCTTTTAGGTGCTTATTCCTAGGAGCAGCACAGGAGAGACGAGGTGGCAGGGGTGGATTACGCTCACTTAAGAAAAAAAAAGAAAAAACTCAGCAGTGACAGACAGCGAATTAGTACAGCGTTTTATTCAGATCCCAATGACATGGCCACTGCTTCAACCCAATGCAAATAATTTTGTTAGCGTCAGATAATTTCGACTCCTAGCGAACCAGGAAGAGGTACATCTTGGTCCCAGACTGTGCCTTCTTAGACGCTCACAGGAGATTCAGTCATATATCGATAGGTTGCCTACTGTGAAACTGTTTCGAAAATACACTATAACATAAGATGGTGTCATGTGTACACTAAAGCAAACAATACTTTCGATTGCTCAGCATCCCTACAAAAATCCAATAGATGGCCTTCATTGGCAAAGAAACAAATTACGAATGCTTGATGAGAGTGGGGTTCTGGCCCGCAGCCATTGCCTGAAGCCCCGAAGGGGGTCTGCCTAATAAATAACGCTGGCACCCCCTGATTGTGTGTTACATTTCCCATTGACCTCTATTCATCCACGTTAAAATCACTAAGAACAAGTAGATCACTAGGCACTAGCTTGGAGGCGCCTCAAAGCGATCCAGTTCATGCTATACATAGCTCATTTCATTGGAGTGGCACAAGTGGCGTTTATGTTTGTTATCCGATGGCGAGAGTTCAGGTCAACAGAGGAGGATAGGGGCATGGGTTAGCTGGCACGAGAGACTGAGTGCTCCTGTGAGAGGCGATACAACCAGTCAATTATGGAAGGTGAAGGGGGAGCCTGGTTCCACTGTATCATCGTTTGATGCCTGAAGCTGGTGGAACAGGGAGAGTCTAGTCGAGCGCTAGAAAGCCAGAGGCATGCTCCCAGGTATTTCGACTACTCCAGACGTATTTCTTATTCTATGGTATTTGACACAACTGAAACTCACTGTTTGCCCCTCAAACTCACTTTCTCTGTCTCATGCGCAGTCCCTTTAAACCCCGCATCCTTCCCTCCACGACAAAACTCTGCCTGTCTCTGTTCTTTAAACTCTTTCTCCCTCACATGCATGCTCCCCCGCCTATTCTCCCACCCAAAACTCTGTCCCTCTCTTTCTTCTAGTTTCTCCTCTCCTTCACGCCTAACTCTGTGTTTATCTCTTTTAAACTGACTGCTATCCTCCAAACTCTCTGTTGGTCTCTATCTATGCTATTCCATTGTCCCCAACTTTCCGTCATTCTGCAGAACTCTCTCCTCTGCCTCTGTCACACTGCCCCAAACACTGTCCTTAAAGTCTACCCAAACTGTGTTAGCTTTTTATTCAACACAGCTGGTCTCTCCATTTCATGCCCCTACCCTAAATGTGCTAAATCACTAAATACGTATAAGGTCCCAAAGGCGAGACCGATTGCATTGCAAATGCTTGTTTATAATTAGATATGACTTTCTTCAACTTTTACAGTGAGCAGTTTGCAATTCACTTTCCAGGAGTTTCAGTGCAGAGTATGCATTATGTTTTTGTTGGCGCTGTTAATGTCTGGAATGTGCGTTCCCTAATTTTCGACGTCCGCTTCACTATATGTTTTTTAAGTGCTAAGAGCTTAACAGGTGGTGCTGGATATAATTCTGGCAAATCTAGCAGGAGAAGTGGTTATTTCTTTTGTCAAGCTGCAATCTGGAGCGGTGTTAAGTAAAACAAAAGGCATTTTCCTGTCTAGCTGTGAACTTAAAATCACATAAGACTCAGACTGCAGAACAACTTCCCTAAATGGCAGAATCTTGGCCAGCCACAATTTGCAGCACATAGCCTTTGATCTGCGGTGTAGGCCTACTGAAAATAGCTCCTTTAAGCTTCGTGATGCAATTATTACTACATTAAGCACATTTGCGATTCTTTCTGTTTTTCATCAATTGGATTTGTGAAGGTTTTAGCAAACTTGACAAGCAAAACACAACTGCAAAGTTCACAAATGTGAGCATGACATACTGGTGTAATGAAAATTGTAGATGGGTGATTCTATAATACTGAATTTTCTTTCCCGAAGTGTAATAAAAACAGTAGTAGGACTAATCATTTCATGGAAATTGCTTTATCAAAATCTCAAGTGATAGCACCCACTCTTTCAAACCCGATGATATCATAGGGTTGACTCTTTGTCCCATCCTTCACCCCTAAACATCCTCCTATTTGCTTCTGAGGGGCTAGGGCAAGTAGTGAAAACCTAAGAAAGGAAACGTCTCCTATAACCATATTTATTTTCTGCTTCTGCTGTCGTGATGCATAAGATTAGAGGCAGCAAGTGCGGTGTAAGGGTTACCAAATGCAGGCAGGGGGAGAAGTTATTACTCATGGCTACCCCTAATTGACTTCCATGCAACCTTCCTTGTAGGTATACTTTGGCGCATAGTGGCACATAGGAGGGAAACTCCCAAGCAAAAATTCAAGTAACAAAGATAACTTAAGCATGTGCAGATCTTTTGGTTTGTATGTTCTATTTCCTTATAACTGTTTTTCATGAACTCAAGGCAATGGGGCATTATATCAGTGGCGGTCGTCTACAGGTAAGAGCGGTAGGCGGGGCGGGAAGTCGACAGATGACAGGATAGGTAATATTAAATAAAAAAATCAATAAAACCACTTACCTTGCGCTCGTGACATCGCCGACTTGGTGATGCCATGAGCGCACGATAAGTGTTTTTTACATTTTTTATATTTAATATTACCTATCCTGTTGTCTGTCGACTTACACCCTCCCACCCCAACCCGCCCCGCCCCGCCCCACCCCACCACTCACCACTCTTACCTGTGCCAGCCGCCACTGTTAACCTTCCTTTTATGGAAAGTCTCCTATGAAGACATTCAGAACTGCATTTAAGGGTCGGCTCCAGGTGTACCGTTTAAAATTTATTGGAAAAAATCCATGTCAGGATTAAGGCTGGGCGTAGTTTGCGTAGTAGCGCTACGCGAAGCTACGCAAAGTGCACTTCGCACTACGTGAGCTACGCATAGCTACGCGAACTGCGTAGTGCACTGTGCAAATGCTGTTCGCACTGATTGCACAGTGCCGGATGCTTGTCCGCACTGTGCAATCATTGCAAACGGCTTCTTGCACAGTGCAAGCGATGCGTTTTCTGCCGCTCGAGTAGATTTCTACTCGAGCGGCAGCTTCTCAACACGGACTGGTAGTTTCTCATCGCGAGCGGTCGCGAGCATACGCGACCACTCGCAGATAGAAACCTGACCTCCAGCGTTGAGAATCTCGCCTGAGGTTTATTTTCCACGCTCGCGATCGGCAACTTGATGTTGCTGATCGCGAACGAGGAAAAAGTCTTGCCGGATGTCATTTTGCTTGCTCGCAGTCGCCAACTTGACGTTGAGGACCGCGAGCAAGCAAAAATGACTCATACGCTACGCTACGCGTGTTTGCACTGTGCTACGTGCAATTCGCGTAGTGCGAAGTAGCGCAAACTACGCGAGCGTAGCGTAGTACTTCGCCCAGGCCTAGTCAGGATATCATAGTTTTGTGGTGTTTCCCTGAAGTACAGATCATCCAAAGCACTTTGGGGCATATTATCAAGGCGGCGCTATGAAATTATCGCCGCTTTTGCGTCCGTTTTCGGGTGAAAAGCGGCGATAATTTCATCGCCTTATCAGCAAAGACACGCTATCGCGTATTTTGCTGACTTAGCGCCCGTTTCCAGCACGCCTAACTTTGCATCGCTAATGAGATGCAAAGTACGCGTGGCTGTGAAACCAACCAGGGAAAATATCGCAAAGGCAGCTTCGCGATATTAACAAGGAAGGGTAGCGATTTTTTAAATCGCGTTAAGTATGCCTTAACGCAGGAATTTAACGTCTGTTAAATTCCTGACTAAGGCATACTTAACATGGGGGGGTGGATTCTGTGGCTAAGACTACAGGCCCTATCATCTAGGATATCGCCGTTTTCCACCATGGAAAACGGCGATATCCACACTATCTCTGGAATTCTTATCGCCTCGGCGATGCGCGTTGTTGATAACGCGCTAACCAGGCGATAAATTACAGAGATAGCCGGCGATAAATATGCAAGCGCTAAGCGCGCTTTGCGATATTTATCGCCGGCCCTTGTTAATATGCCCCTAAGTGTTCATGTGCACAACTTTAGGTAAAGGTTCTAACGTGACCAAGATGCATATGATATTAAGGAAAGTTTTAGAAGTTATCATCGATCTAAAAAGAGATCAATTCTCTACTGAGAAGTCATGATAAACAAAAGACATGGAAATAGTGCTCTAGATGTTCTAACGGTGTTGTGGTGCACTCTCTTCGGGTTGCCTCTTATGGAATCATATACTGCATACTTTACTGTATAGACAGCATGGCTCACCCACTGATTAAAGACGCAGGAGTAGGCACCAAAGTTGTTAGATGATCTACCTTCTGCCTCCATGGCAGAGGTAAGAAAGTGCAAGGGCTCCCTCATTGCATGTAGTACTCCAGAAGGATCACCTTAATTAACTGGTTTATTTATTATTTATGTGAAACCTCTAATGGATATTCTGAGGAAATTATACTGTAGTTCTATCCACTCACAGGTAACAGGCAGATTTTCGTATGGTTCGACAAAATCAACTCATAAATGGACTTGCTCAATCTTGTCTAGGTAAGGATGAAGAAGAACTCTGCAGTTCAGTAGCAGTCAGTCTGTTCTCCTATTTGTTGGTTTTTAGGCCCAGGTACAGAATATACTCCCTCAGACCTCCCAGATGCTTGGACAAACCATTGAACCCAAAGAGAAAGTGAATATTCTAGGATGCTCTCTAGACGATATCCTCTTGATGAAATCCAAGGTTAAAACCACAGTAAAAACTAGTTTTTTCACTGATACCTAAAAGTTATTTAATTTATTCCCTCTACATTCCGTGTGGTGGTAGTTGTTTCAGTAGTGAGCTCTAGTCTAGACTATGGAATTACCCTATACTTGGAAATTACAAAGACAAGCTGGAATGTCTTTCAAAAGTCCAGAACATGGAAGTTGACACAAAGGCTTAAATAGAAGAAATCATGTTTAAAGAGAAAGAAGAGCTCTTGTCATGCTGCCTTGGAGGTAAGGGTAAAAGGTAAATGTCTCTGCATTGCATTCAAATGTAATAAAAATTAACCCTGGGCAAAGCACTACGCTACGCTCGCGTAGTTTGCGAAGTTTGCGCTACTTCGCACAACGCGAATTGCACGTAGCACAGTGCAAACACGCGTAGCGTAGCGCAGCGGATCATCTTTGCTTGCTCGCGGTCCTCAACGTCGAGTTGGTGACCGCGAGCAAGCACAAATGACATCCCGGCGAGACTTTTCTCGTTCGCGATCAGCAACATCAAGTTGCCGATCGCGAGCGTGGAAAATAAACCTCCCAGCGAGATTTTCAACGCGGGAGGTCAGGTTTCTCATTGCGAGTGGTCGCGTATGCTCGCGACCGCTCGCGATGAGAAACTACCAGTCCGCGTTGAGAAGCTGCCGCTCGAGTAAAAATCTACTCGAGCGGCAGTAAACGACAGCTCGCACTGTGCAAGATGCCGTTTTCAATGATTGCACAGTGCGGACAAGCATCCGGCACTGTGCAATCATTGCGAACAGTGCACTACGCCGTTCGCTTAGTGCTACGCGTAGCTCGCGTAGTGCGAACTGAACTTTGCGTAGCTTCGCGTAGCGCTACTTCGCGAACTACGCCCAGGCTTAATAAAAATATAGCCTCTAGGCATTTAATTGATTAAATCACATGATACAGCCCCATCAAAATGGTATCAGTGAGAGGCAGAAATGTTTTAAACCAAATTAATCATAAACTAGCTACATTGGCTTGTCGTACTTTGGAATCTACTGGTGGGTCAGTTTGCAACCTCATCAGACTGGGAACTGGCCTGATGAAATGTAAGTAAAAGTTGACAACTAGGTTTATTTGCGCCTTCCTCTTTAAAGTAACCAATGATAGGCAACTCAGTTGTGGTACGCCCCTTAAAACCTAAGAATAACAATAATAATGATAATAGTGATTCCAAAAAGAATAATCTATTCCTGTTGTGTCTCTGTATGATGACTAGATCCTTTATCACCAAAACCAATATTTTGACTCATTGTGAAAGATTTTCCTGGCTGTCAGCATATTTTTCTACATCTCTTGGTACATTATATTTGTGAGCTTGAGGAGAGAAAATGAGGAACAGGTTGACTTTTGACTACAGGGAAATCTGGCATTATTACATTTTGTTGACGCTAGTAATCTGTTTATTTTGCTTGCTGTGCTACAATCAAAAAGGATGCAAGGGTGGGACATAGGCCTTGATCTCTTGGTTGATACTCAAAGTATTTAATGTTCATGAATAGCAGATTAGTGATTGGCTTGGGAATGGAACTCAACTCTACTAGCTTCCAGGATGCACTTGGCTAGTGTGCAAATGTAGATGTTCCAGCTTGCTGGTGTACTTCCAGGTGCTTGACTAGAGGAGAGGAAGCAAGCAGTTGCGTAGATATGGTACTTACCACTTGATGTATCTACAAGCTTGTCTCAGTGTGGACGTGTGGGTGGGGAATGGCAGGACTTGGGACAGGGGGAGTGATGATAACTCTGAATGTACAAGAAGATGATAATGATGATACATAAACACACCAAATCTAGCAAATTTTTAATTTTGAAGTAACTCAGAGAAGTCATCCCTGAATTTTCACAGCAACAACGGTTTGGTCACCTGTACTGGCACACATCTACAACCATAAATTGTGGCAATGGTCAAAAATCAGTCAGAATCTACTCTTTTTTTCTCCAAGAATATACATGACTTCACCATCATCGTTATGATCAAGTTTATTTTGGGTAATTTCAGTCGCGGCTCGCATGACTCGGGGGTAGGAGGGGCGGGTGGTGGGGTTGCGCGAGGGTTCATGCTGGGGGTGTGGGGGGATTAATGTAAAAAAAAAAACTTGCCTCACCAGGTCCCGTGCCGCCTCCGCTGCTGGCCGGGTCCCACAGGAAGCAGGCATCCTCCCTCCCCTCAGCCAATCACAACGCTGCGATGGCAGTGTTGTGATTGGTGCGGACGGCGCCCAGCCGGGCACCTGTAGGGAGGCCATTTTCTCTATGTAGGCTGCATGCAGCCTACATAGAGAAAATGTAGAGTGCGCATGACTGGTTTGGTCGGCCCCTGAGGGCGAACCAAACAGTCAGGGCCCACAACAGTGGGCAAGCCACTCCTCCCCAACCCAGTCAACCAGGTATACACTCCCGCCCGTCCCCAACCAGGCATACCATTCTGCTTTCTCGCACGCGAGAAGCCGAAACATAAAATGGTATTTAAAATACCATTTTATGTTTCTGCTTCTCGCACTGCGAGAAAGCAGTGGGGCGACGCTCCTACGCCCTAATGGAGGAGCCGCCCCTGGGTAATTTACCTGTAAAGCAACATTAAAAATACATCAAACATCAAGACTTTAGATACATCAGTAAAATAAATCTGAATTAGTCATCGCATTAGGTGCTATATTATCAACAGAATAAAAACGTGATACTACTAATCATTGTGTTATCAAATTCTGGATAGGGATTAAAAAATATCAAGCCATTGTAATGCAGTAATATATTATGTTAACTATTACTTCATAACTCATCCTTCTGCTCATTTTTACTATGGAAATTGACCAAAATATTATTACTTGCACTCCTTAAGTGTTCTCTAGTGGAACAACAATACAAAAAATTAGTGGAGTCAATTTACCTAAAATCAGAGATGACAACTGACATATTTTCCTCCGACCCTGGAATAGAGTCATAGAACCGTTTATTCAGGTATCAGTGGACTGATGGACTCAACCAAGCACACCATTTAGTTTCTTTTATTGTCATTTATATATGTGGCTTACCTTGCCAATAGCTGGTAGAGCACTGAAAATAGTAAAACATTAAATTAGAACATTATACTGTTATCCGATAAGAAAATATACAAGAAGGGTTACATTTCAGACACTTAAGACAAATACTTGTTAAATAAAACAATGTTATATCTTTTCGAAATGTCGAAAAGACTGAGGCAATTCTGATAGATGGAGACAAAGGATTCCAGTGCTTGGGAACAGCAAACGAAAACACCTGATTGGAAGTGCAGGATTTCTTGAGGGATCTTGCGTCGGGCCACGTTTTCACTGCAACTGATTTACAGACCTCAAGAGATCCGAAGCTTTCTAGGTTAATATGCGGGCTGATACAGGATGGGGCTTTGCAGATAAGACAAGTCAACGTAAATTGGATAGGGGTTAACTGGTAACCAATGTAGAGATTTTGGTGTGGGATTGAAATATTTAATCTTATTGCCTGAAATGAGGCTGGTTGAAGAATTTAAAACAGCTAACTATAACTTGCGCCCCCGCCATGCACTGCTTATGACCTCACATACTACATCACTCATGACATGTTCTATAACATCATTTATGGCATCACTGATGACATCTCATGTGACTGATGACCAGAGAGCCAGCAATCTATAGTTCTCCCTCTGGGCGGGAGCAATATCTGTTGTGTTTGAATACAAGTCTGCTCCGAGCCGGCCGAAGCATTTTTAAATCTCCTGCCAGTTTGGAGAAGATTTAGGGCCTGATTTAGATCTTGGCGGACGGGTTACCGTGTCATAGCGGTGATGGGTATACCATCCGCCGATATATAAATCCCAGTATATATTCTTTGGGATTTATATTTCGGTGGATGGAATATCGTCATCGTTGTGACGAAGTAACCCATCCACCAAGATTTAAATAAGGCGCTTCATGTTTGCTCCCGTTTGGCTGGATATTTAAAAATGCTACTGCCAGACAGGAGCAAACACGTTTCTCTGCCTGCTGTAGTGCAGGCAGGGAAGCTACTGTGTCCTGGAGGTGGGCCCCTGGGATCATTAAAGGCCCAGGGAGGGGTGCCATGTGGTCCCCCCCTTTTAATTAAAGTTACAGCCCTGGGAATGGGGTCCCCAAGGCCATTTTAAGACTTGGGGTGGGGGCCAAGTGGCCCCCTCATATTATTTTTGAGTATGGCCCAGAGGAAGGGGTCCCCAGGGGTTTCCAGGATCTTCTTAGGCACAACCCTCTCCCCTTAAGAAATGCATTGGGCCCAAGGGGATGTGGTCTTCAGGTCCGATAAAGGCTGGGGGAGGAGGGACTCCTACTCACACCCCTCCAATATACATACATATAAAACAAATAGTGGCTGCAATTTTGTTTCGTTTTTAACCATAATCCCACAGCAATTGCTGACTTTTTTTATTTTGGCCTAGAGGGGTCCCTCTTGGGTTCCCCCCACAGGGCCCCACTCGTGCTCTTATTTAACTATAAATCACATCCTCGCCATGCACTGCTACTCACTCCACATATTACATCAGCAATGAGATCTTCTATGACATCATTTATAATATAACTGCAACATCACAAATAAAATTATTGATGAGAAAACTGTGCATGGCGGGGCACAAGTTATAGTTACCTTAGAGCACAAGTTAAAGTTTCTTTAGATAAGTATAACTATAACTGTTAAATTTCTTTGGTTTCGTGTGTGTAAAATCTGAACCTAACTATAACGTCCCTCTAACTTTTACTTTTTTTAGTGAATATCTAAGGTTTTTTAAATTCTATTTCCTAACTATAACGTCCCTGTTGCCTTTGTTTTTTAGTGTTTTATATATATATATACATATATCCAATTACCACTCAAAGGTGCATCCCGGCACCGAAAAGAGAGACGGACAACTGCTTCTTATGCTGATACTGCCGGCCGCAGTAGCATATTTATTGTTCCATATAGTAAGTGTAAAACTCGAACATGACGCGTTTCGGCCAACAAGGTGGCCTTGATCACATAAATGCGTAAGCAAGAAAGTGACGTTTATATAAAGCGATTAATTGACCATGTGACTTGGTGCCTATTACCTGCATAGACATAGAGGAAATACTATACATATATATATATACATACATATATAGCATATATATCGCCAGTAGGTCGTTATAGTTAGGATGTAGCTTATATAGGAAAATAATTTTTTGACTTGCCTATATATTTAGTGTCATTTGACGAATCTTCAAGAAAGTTTCCCAAAGCAGTGCCCCGGGGATTCTGGTTGGATATGGAAAGTTTCGGGATGATCCGTCAAGCGGGGGGCCAAAAACCGTGTATTTCCCATATTAATTCCCTTAGGAACTTTAGACACGGCTACAGCCTGAACTGCTGAACGGAATTACACCAAATTTGTCAGAAAGGTTGCTGTTGGTCCAGAAATCCCCTCTTTTTGTAAATTGGCATAAATCCATTCAGTAGTTTTTAAAATATTAAGAAAATCAAAATTTGTATATATAGGGACACAGATTCTCCGAGGATCCAACAGTCCTCGTGCTCAAATCTGATTGGCTGCCAACACTTCAAACTAGGAAGTGATGGCATCCATCTTGGGGCTCGTCTTGAGACGAGTCCCAGTAAAAACGTTAAAAAAGAGAAAAGGGGGCAGGGTAGAAATACCCTAGGCCTCTTGGGGTGTTCCACAGGGACCCCACAGGGCCAAAAAGCATTTTTTTAAAACGAAATTCGGTGGGAGTCATGCTGGATCCACAGTTTCTGACAAAATTTGTTTAAAAACGAGAAGCGCAGCCTCCCACGGTTCTGTAATCTTGAGCCTCCATGTGGGCCAGGTCCTGTGGGCATGCACACTATATGTAGGAGGGGGTGCATGAGGCCGTGGACTGGACTGGTCGTGGACTGCCACCTCCCTGGGACACTGTTTTTAATTTATGCGGGGGTTGCCTTCTTGGCAACCCCCCGTCCTGGAAACGCCACTTCCCCAGGGCAAATTTGCATTTAATGCAGGGGGCCGCATGCACCCCCCACAGTCTTGGGGACTTCCACCTCCCTGGGGCTAAATATAACACTAATGGGGGGCATGCAGCCCCCCACATCCCTGAGGACCACTACCTCCCTGGGGCTAAACATAACATTAATGCTGTGGCCGCCCCCCTGCAGATCTGGGGACCACCACCTCCCTTGCGCCACAGGAGGAGGGGAGCTTGCAGGGACCGTGGGGGCCTTCAGGCTCCACTTGCGGTCCCAGTGGAGACTGGGTGCCCTGGGGGCACCCAGCAGACACATCTGTGCCTGGGGAATGGGGTCCTTGGGCTGAAATCGGCCCATGGAGAGGTGCCCCAATGCCCCCTTCACCATTTCAGAAAGGCCAAGCTGCTGGGGCTGGGGTCCCTGGGGATGAAATTGGAGTAGGGAGAGGGGCTATGCAGTCCCCCTCCCCTAGAATATAAAAAAAATTAAAAGGCCGTGCCCTGGGGGATGGGGTCCCCAGGGCCCAAATCGGCCCAGGGAGGGGACCACATTGCCCCTTCCCCTTTACAGGTAGGCCGGGCCCAGGGGAATGGGGTCCATGGGCCAAAATTGGCCTGGGGAGGGGGCCCTGCGGTTCTTGTCCCCTAAATAAAATAAATCCAAAAAGGCCAGGCCCTGGGGATGGGGTCCCTGGGCCAAAATTGGCCTGGGAGGGGGCTGCGCTGCCCCCTCCTCTATTTAAAAAAGGCCTGGCTACGGGGGATTGGGTCCCCAGGGCTGAAATTGGCCCAGGGAAGGGGGCCACGCAGCCCCCTCCCATAATAAAAATATTTTTTTTTTAAAAAGCCCCTGACAAGTCACAGTGTCTCGCCCCCTTTCAACACCACTCTGCAAAAACGCCTCCTGGCGCACTACTAGTAGGGGGAATAAGTCCCCTTGGTTCCAGAGGGTCTTTGGGGGGCAGCAAGCCCTCCTTTTACCTCCAGTAAGTCCCACACAATGGGATTGCTGAGAGGACTTTGGAAGCCATGCCCCCTTTGTCCACCACTCAGCAAACATCCCTCCTGGCACACTGCTGGTTGGGGGATGAAGTCCCCTTGGATGCTGATGTTCATTGGGGGCCAACAAGCCCTCCTGTTACATCTAGTAAGTCCCACACAGTGCGATTGCTGAGAGGACTTCGGAGACCACGCACCCTTTCTCCACCACTCTGCAAACGTGACTCCTGGCACACTGCTGGTTGGGGGATGAAGTCCCCTTGGATGCTGAGGGCCTTTGGGGGCCAACAAACCCTCCTGTTGCCTCCAGTATGTCTCATACAGCGCCATTGCTGAGAGGACTTTGGAGGCCACACCCCCTTTCTCCACTACTCTGCTAACGCGCTTCCTTGGGCACTGCTGGTTCGGGGATAAAGTTCCGTTGGAAGCTGAGGGTCCTTCGGGCCCAAGAATCCCCTCCTGTTACCTCCAGTAAGTCCCTCACAATGCGATTGCTGATAACTGGTCAGATGCCCCACCCGCTTTTTCCACCACTTTGCAAATGCACCTCCTGGAGCACTACTGATTGGGAGATGAAGTCCTCTTGGATGCTGAGGGATCTTGGGGACCCAGAAGCCCTCGTTTTACATCCAGTAAGTCCGACACAGTAGGATTCCTGAGAGTTGGTCAGAGGCCCCGCCCCCTTTCTCCACCACTCTGTAAATACGACTACTAGTTAAAAAACCATCAAAATTCACTTAAAAAAACAAAAGTTAAAGGGACGTTATAGTTAGGCTCGGATTCCACTCGCACACAACCAGTGAAATTCGTCCGTTATAGTTACCTTCTCAGTTCTTCAAAGGTAATAGGCCTCAAGATGGCGAATAACACAAGCCTCACTGTACTGGCCTGTACAGCACCGCTACAAACCACTAACAATGCCAATAAGAAACCTTTCTGAAGTTTTTGAAGTTAATGCAACTTATCTAATTGGTAATATGAAGTGAGCAATATCTCCCAGACCCTGAAGCCTAGCTCCCTTTACATCTGACAACTATTTGCACCCGGAAGTCACAGCCTCCCTTTCCTTTGCCCACACCACAACCATCCCCATTCTTATTATTCCCCCGTCTGAAACCAAACCCTATTCCCACACTCTCTCCTTTATAGTTCAGTAATGCTGACCAGCCCCGTTGCTGCCTCAACAGCCTCATTGCCTCCCCTTCCAATTGCAACTCCAAAACTACCACCTCACCTGCAGTGCTGTCACTCTCAAAGTTCCAACACATTCACACACTCATCCACTGCTCAAGCAAGCAGATGCGCCTCTCAACCACTCAACTTAGAGTCCCATAACACACGCACACACCTACCTATCCCACCCAACACTTCCTGTTCAATTACCAACTACCTTACTACTGCAATGTTGGCTATTAATTCTGAAATCGAATGCGTGGAAGAGAGGCTGGGGGCAACAAGAAGATCTTTGTCACTAATAGCTAACAACGAGCAAACCGTCAACTCCTCAAAAGCTGATGCCGATGAAAGCACTTGATGCAGTGCGAGGGGTGGGGGCTTTAGTGAAACTGCTCTAGGCCTAATTAATCCTTGTGTACTTGCGAGGGGCCTAGACATTGTAACAACGATGCAGAAGCATCAATCTCGTACCCTAAAACTCCCAAATCAAATGCAGATGTCGCAGCTTCCCAGCCTAACAAAAGGAAGAAAGGCAACTCGCGCCCGGTGCGCGTGCCCAAGTGTGGCGGGAAAAAGCGCCTGCACCTGGAGTTGACCGAGAACTGGGGTGGGTCTCTTGATCTTAAAACGCAACTCCAAGCCCCACCTGAGACGCAGGGGATGCTAACTTTGCCAGTATTCTTGGGCATCTAGAAGGAGTCTTTGCCAATTTACTGACCCCCGTGGTAACAGCATAACAGAGCATTGACACAACTTTGAAAGAATTGCTTGTACAGCCTCAAAACAAGC
Source organism: Calotriton arnoldi (assembly GCA_963921515.1). Classification (NCBI taxonomy): domain Eukaryota; kingdom Metazoa; phylum Chordata; class Amphibia; order Caudata; family Salamandridae; genus Calotriton; species Calotriton arnoldi. The sequence continues at coordinate 2,993,533 of CAWUFW010000298.1, read as the reverse complement.
CACCTGGCCTGGCAAAGCTCATAGGTCGGCAACATTGTTCACAGAGAGGGCCTCCTCAACCTGAATTCCCAATGGGGATACTGTGGATGCCAGTGGAGCTAATCAGGTAACTCAGGTCAACCCTGGCTCTGTATTACAGTCTTCAACCGATGGTCTGGTACGGTGCTCCAATAGAAAGAATGCCCCTGACCCAGTTACCAACGCTGTTACTGTGGAAATGGGTGGCAGCAGAAAGAATTTCCAGATTCTACATCTCTCCCCAAAGTGTACTCCGTACGTCATTGTCTTAAAAAATGCCCCATCTTTGCACCCAACCCAACCCGAAACGGATTTCCAGTTGAGAAATAAGGTGATCCATTGGCTTAGTACTCTCTTGGGTGCATCAGTAGAAATTTACTTTCATTTATTTTGAACAGACTTTCCAACTCTTGAGGGCTACCAAAAGGGATAAACCCGGTTCCTCTGTGTTCCTTTTATCAGCCTAGTTCTGATTGACTGCTTGGCGATCATGAGGCCACTGTCGGTGTTGGAGCACCTGCCGAAAGTGCTTACCTAGAGGAGGTAACACATATTAAGGTTGATCATGGTAAGCCCCTCCATCCTTCCGAAGTTAGAAACATGTTACAGAGATATTCTTATCATTTGCCATTACCTGAACTGGGGGACCAGCCTATGGACACTTCAATCCATGCATCTTCAACTGACACAAATGCCGATGTTATCCCTTTGTATCTTACCGCTCCCCCATCTTATGATGCTGACATTCCCGCTCAACTACCTAAAAAAGATAAAGATTTGGTTTCACCGTGTAAAGCTAAAATTGGTACTTTGACCCCCGATTTGAGACTTCTTTATTGGAACCTTTGTGGACTAAGGAGTAAACTCGATGACAAAAACTGGGTAACATCAATTACCAGCCAACAGTTTATATGTTTACAGAAGGCTTGGTCCAAGTCAAATACGCATGTAAATGGTTTTTACTTGGTGTTCACGCCTGCAGTTATGTCGTCGACTGGGCACCATAGTGATGGCCTTTTAACTCTATTAAGTATCACTATCTGAGCTAAAATAGTGAAAACCTATGTGGATTCTGCGTTCATCCAGACAATCTGTTTGTCTCTGGTCGGGGTGCTCCTAGTGGTACTTATTAATTTTAATCGTAATAATTTTGTCCGTAAAAAGTTAAAATTGTTGAGTCACTTGCTTGTGCCTTAGATTTGTTGTTACTAGGTCTGAAAGAAGATTTTGTTTTAATGTGGGGAGGTGATTCAATCTTAGACTGTGTCCTATTGCAGACAACTGCATATGTGGTGGAGAGGACAATGATTTCCGTAACCTCTCACATTTTGATCACAACCCGTGTGGTTACAAATTGAATAGACCGTTGTAAACCCATGACCTTATACTTAGCATAGACCTGGCGGCTAAAGAAGTTTTCAATCAGATAAGATTCATGGGCAGAGGCAAAGGGTCTTTGATTGAATTCATTGCACTCGCCAAGATATGGGCTAGGAAGGTGTGCAAGTTTCAGATCCTAAAGAGCCCTATGAGTGATCATAACCCATTGGCTCTTAGCCTTAGCCTTACCAAAGTGGCTTGTCAGATTGAATACACGAGAAATGGGGGAGTACGGCATAAATGGCGGGATGTGGAACCAAAGGCCTTTCTAGGGCAGCTCATGGAGATTCAGAGGGAGCACTTCGAGCTTTGCTTTAAATTCTAATCTGATCCGTTTAAGGTGATGGGGGCCTTCTCTGCAATTTGCAACAAGGCATCTGAGCAATTAATGGTACTAAAGCAACAATATGCCCCAAGGCATAATAAATGGTTTGATAAATCATATATTAATTCACCACTAATCCTTTATGGGTTCCGGAGTAGCGTGCTACTCGCCAAAAAAGCACTTCAACACCTCATCAGGGGTAGCAAGCGCTGTATAAATGCAAACCTTTTTACCTTTTCTACCCCTTTGCTATCCTTCTCAATCCAAATAACTGACTAACATATCCACCACTCAAATTACTTTCATATTTCACTATACTAATTCACCACTAACACTGTATGGGTTCCAGAATAGAGTGCTACTAGCCGGAAAAGCACTTCAACACCCCATCAAGGGAAGCAAGCGTTATATAAATGCAGACCTTTTTTCCCTCTTCTATCCCTCTACTATCCTTCCCAATCCAAATAACTGACTAACATATCCACCACTCAAATTACTTTCATATTTTCACTATACTAATTCACCACTAAATCTTTATGGGTTCCGGAGTAGCGTGCTACTCGCCAAAAAAGCGCTACGACACCTCGTCAGGGGTAGTAAGCTCTACATAAATGCAATTACAATACAATACCTGAGCTAACTATAACTTACGCCCCTACAATGCACTGCTTATGACTTCACAAATTACATCACTCATGACATGGTCAGTGATATTACTGATGACATCACTAATGACATCTCAAATGACATCACTGATGGCATCACTGGTGACATAATTTCTGATTTCTCTACACTGTCGGTTCACAGAATCACAATGCAAATTACTGTAAATATACATATATATAAATTACTCTCGGGAAACATCTATTGCAACGCAGGCATTGCAACGTAGTGCCTTTACAGCACAGTCAGTACCACGACTGCAACATTACCACGAGTTCCATTACAACGCAAGTCATCACAACGACTTGCTTTAGGGAATGTGGTGTTGGACTGGTGTCCTTTTTAGAGTTCACAAACATTAGCATTAGTGGGCATAGAAAACTACGCCCGTCTCAGGTTTGCAGGCATACTACTGTCAATGAAACAGCCAAAAGGGGATGAGACAAATGCTTGAAAATAGTTTAACCACAGGCAGCCCCTCGGGGTAATATTCCAAGCCATTGTTTTTCACTCACTATGCCACGCCAGACAGAGGACCCAATTTAGGGTGTGGCAGACAGAGTAAAGGCAGGCAAGGTGGTGGAGGACTTTACGTCTGCCACCCAGCCTTCACTCTGCCCACTAAATTTAGACATGTCCACCAGCCCAGCAGATATCTCTAAACATTGGCAGGTACTACCGTCATGGTGGTTCTGGTCAATGTTGAAAGGTGTTTTATTTTTCAAAAACAAACTCCCAAAGTGGGAGTTTGGGGGAAAAAAATAATGACCTCCACACCGTGGAGTCTTCTCCCGAGGTGTGCCATTCATTTTTAGGTCTCGCCTGAGCCAGCGCATGCGCTGGTCTGGCGAGACATTTAGTGTGTCGGCTTTAAAAATCTGACCATACGCTTTTGCTTGTGCCTTAAAGCTTGCGGTTACGCACGCGGTTACGCGCATAGCCGCCATCTGGCTTTCCTATCTCTTCCTCATTAAGCGCATCGCTCGCGGGCACCCTTAAAGCGCGCGCACCAAATCAGCGCGCTATTGCGATCGCGATCAGTTTCACTTTCATGGCCGCGCGGCTGCGTCACTTTCATGGCCGCGCGGCCAATGCTTGTTGCTTCCTTGTGCTCACCTTCCGTTTCCGGTCTTGCCTCCCCACCCCTAGCTATTGCCAGTTTGCTGCACCATCCCTCCCGCCCTCCGTAGTCCGTGTGCTCCCCCTTTGCTGCCCATCCTCCATTGTCTGTGTACTTATAGTTTGTTGGTGTGCTTTCACGTCTGTCATCGTTGTGCTTCCCAATGCTTGTTGCGTAGTCCGTGTGCTCCCCCTTTGCTGTCCATCCTCCGTTGTCTGTGTACTTGTAGTTTGTTGGTGTGCTTTCACGTCTGTCATCGTTGTGCTTCCCAATGCTTGTTGCGTAGTCCGTGTGCTCCCCCTTTGCTGCCCATCCTCCGTTGTCTGTGTACTTATAGTTTGTTGGTGTGCTTTCACATCTGTCATCGTTGTGCTTCCCAATGCTTGTTGCTTCCTTGTGCTCAACTTCCATTTCCGGTCTTGCCTCCCCACCCCTAGCTATTGTCAGTTTGCTGCACCATCCCTCCCGCCCTCCGTACTCCGTGTGCTCCCCCTTTGCTGCCCATCCTCCGTTGTCTGTGTACTTATAGTTTGTTGGTGTGCTTTCACGTCTGTCATCGTTGTGCTTCCCAATGCTTGTTGCGTAGTCCGTGTGCTCCCCCTTTGCTGCCCATCCTCCATAGTCTGTGTACTTATAGTTTGTTGGTGTGCTTTCACGTCTGTAATCGTTGTGCTTCCCAATGCTTGTTGCTTCCTTGTGCTCACCTTCCGTTTCCGGTCTTGCCTCCCCACCCCTAGCTATTGTCAGTTTGCTGCACCATCCCTCCCGCCCTCCGTAGTCCGTGTGCTCCCCCTTTGCTGCCCATCCTCCGTTGTCTGTGTACTTATAGTTTGTTGGTGTGCTTCCACGTCTGTCATCGTTGTGCTTCCCAATACTTGTTGCTTCCTTGTGCTCACCTTCCGTTTCCGTTCTTGCCTCCCCACCCCTAGCTATTGTCAGTTTGCTGCACCATCCCTCCCGCCCTCCGTAGTCCGTGTGCTCCCCCTTTGCGGCCCATCCTCCGTTGTCTGTGTACTTATAGTTTGTTGGTGTGCTTTCACGTCTGTCATCGTTGTGCTTCCCAATGCTTGTTGCGTAGTCCGTGTGCTCCCACTTTGCTGCCCATCCTCCGTTGTCTGTGTACTTATAGTTTGTTGGTGTGCTTTCACGTCTGTCATCGTTGTGCTTCCCAATGCTTGTTGCTTCCTTGTGCTCACCTTCCGTTTCCGTTCTTGCCTCCCCACCCCTAGCTATTGTCAGTTTGCTGCACCATCCCTCCCGCCCTCCGTAGTCCGTGTGCTCCCCCTTTGCTGCCCATCCTCCGTTGTCTGTGTACTTATAGTTTGTTGGTGTGCTTTCACATCTGTCATCGTTGTGCTTCCCAATGCTTGTTGCGTAGTCCGTGTGCTCCCCCTTTGCTGCCCATCCTCCGTTGTCTGTGTACTTATAGTTTGTTGGTGTGCTTTCACGTCTGTCATCGTTGTGCTTCCCAATGCTTGTTGCTTCCTTGTGCTCACCTTCCGTTTCCGGTCTTGCCTCCCCACCCCTAGCTATTGTCAGTTTGCTGCACCATCCCTCCCGCCCTCCGTAGTCCGTGTGCTCCCCTTTGCTGCCCATCCTCCGTTGTCTGTGTACTTATAGTTTGTTGGTGTGCTTTCACGTCTGTCATCGTTGTGCTTCCCAATGCTTGTTGCGTAGTCCGTGTGCTCCCCCTTTGCTGCCCATCCTCCGTTGTCTGTGTATTATAGTTTGTTGGTGTGCTTTCACGTCTGTCATCGTTGTGCTTCCCAATGCTTGTTGCTTCCTTGTGCTCACCTTCTGTTTCCGGTCTTGCCTCCCCACCCCTAGCTATTGTCAGTTTGCTGCACCATCCCTCCCGCTTCCGTAGTCCGTGTGCTCCCCCTTTGCTGCCCATCCTCCGTTGTCTGTGTACTTATAGTTTGTTGGTGTGCTTTCACGTCTGTCATCGTTGTGCTTCCCAATGCTTGTTGCGTAGTCCGTGTGCTCCCCTTTGCTGCCCATCCTCCGTTGTCTGTGTACTTATAGTTTGTTGGTGTGCTTTCATGTCTGTCATCGTTGTGCTTCCCAATGCTTGTTGCTTCCATGTGCTCACCTTCCGTTTCCGGTCTTGCCTCCCCACCCCTAGCTATTGTCAGTTTGCTGCACCATCCCTCCCGCCCTCCGTAGTCCGTGTGCTCCCCTTTGCTGCCCATCCTCCGTTGTCTGTGTACTTATAGTTTGTTGGTGTGCTTTCACGTCTGTCATCGTTGTGCTTCCCAATGCTTGTTGCTTCCTTGTGCTCACCTTCCGTTTCCGTTCTTGCCTCCCCACCCCTAGCTATTGTCAGTTTGATGCACCATCCCTCCCGCCCTCCGTAGTCCGTGTGCTCCCCCTTTGCTGCCCATCCTCCGTTGTCTGTGTACTTATAGTTTGTTGGTGTGCTTTCACGTCTGTCATCGTTGTGCTTCCCAATGCTTGTTGCGTAGTCCGTGTGCTCCCACTTTGCTGCCCATCCTCCGTTGTCTGTGTACTTATAGTTTGTTGGTGTGCTTTCACGTCTGTCATCGTTGTGCTTCCCAATGCTTGTTGCTTCCTTGTGCTCACCTTCCGTTTCCGTTCTTGCCTCCCCACCCCTAGCTATTGTCAGTTTGCTGCACCATCCCTCCCGCCCTCCGTAGTCCGTGTGCTCCCCCTTTGCTGCCCATCCTCCGTTGTCTGTGTACTTATAGTTTGTTGGTGTGCTTTCACGTCTGTCATCGTTGTGCTTCCCAATGCTTGTTGCTTCCTTGTGCTCACCTTCCGTTTCCGTTCTTGCCTCCCCACCCCTAGCTATTGTCAGTTTGCTGCACCATCCCTCCCGCCCTCCGTAGTCCGTGTGCTCCCCCTTTGCTGCCCATCCTCTGTTGTCTGTGTACTTATAGTTTGTTGGTGTGCTTTCACGTCTGTCATCGTTGTGCTTCCCAATGCTTGTTGCTTCCTTGTGCTCACCTTCCGTTTCCGTTCTTGCCTCCCCACCCCTAGCTATTGTCAGTTTGCTGCACCATCCCTCCCGCCCTCCGTAGTCCGTGTGCTCCCCCTTTGCTGCCCATCCTCCGTTGTCTGTGTACTTATAGGTTGTTGGTGTGCTTTCACGTCTGTCATCGTTGTGCTTCCCAATGCTTGTTGCTTCCTTGTGCTCACCTTCCATTTCCGGTCTTGCCTCCCCACCCCTAGCTATTGTCAGTTTGCTGCACCATCCCTCCCGCCCTCCGTAGTCCGTGTGCTCCCCCTTTGCGGCCCATCCTCCGTTGTCTGTGTACTTATAGTTTGTTGGTGTGCTTTCACGTCTGTCATCGTTGTGCTTCCCAATGCTTGTTGCGTAGTCCGTGTGCTCCCACTTTGCTGCCCATCCTCCGTTGTCTGTGTACTTATAGTTTGTTGGTGTGCTTTCACGTCTGTCATCGTTGTGCTTCCCAATGCTTGTTGCTTCCTTGTGCTCACCTTCCGTTTCCGTTCTTGCCTCCCCACCCCTAGCTATTGTCAGTTTGCTGCACCATCCCTCCCGCCCTCCGTAGTCCGTGTGCTCCCCCTTTGCTGCCCATCCTCCGTTGTCTGTGTACTTATAGTTTGTTGGTGTGCTTTCACATCTGTCATCGTTGTGCTTCCCAATGCTTGTTGCGTAGTCCGTGTGCTCCCCCTTTGCTGCCCATCCTCCGTTGTCTGTGTACTTATAGTTTGTTGGTGTGCTTTCACGTCTGTCATCGTTGTGCTTCCCAATGCTTGTTGCTTCCTTGTGCTCACCTTCCGTTTCCGGTCTTGCCTCCCCACCCCTAGCTATTGTCAGTTTGCTGCACCATCCCTCCCGCCCTCCGTAGTCCGTGTGCTCCCCCTTTGCTGCCCATCCTCCGTTGTCTGTGTACTTATAGTTTGTTGGTGTGCTTTCACGTCTGTCATCGTTGTGCTTCCCAATGCTTGTTGCGTAGTCCGTGTGCTCCCCCTTTGCTGCCCATCCTCCGTTGTCTGTGTATTATAGTTTGTTGGTGTGCTTTCACGTCTGTCATCGTTGTGCTTCCCAATGCTTGTTGCTTCCTTGTGCTCACCTTCTGTTTCCGGTCTTGCCTCCCCACCCCTAGCTATTGTCAGTTTGCTGCACCATCCCTCCCGCTTCCGTAGTCCGTGTGCTCCCCCTTTGCTGCCCATCCTCCGTTGTCTGTGTACTTATAGTTTGTTGGTGTGCTTTCACGTCTGTCATCGTTGTGCTTCCCAATGCTTGTTGCGTAGTCCGTGTGCTCCCCCTTTGCTGCCCATCCTCCGTTGTCTGTGTACTTATAGTTTGTTGGTGTGCTTTCATGTCTGTCATCGTTGTGCTTCCCAATGCTTGTTGCTTCCATGTGCTCACCTTCCGTTTCCGGTCTTGCCTCCCCACCCCTAGCTATTGTCAGTTTGCTGCACCATCCCTCCCGCCCTCCGTAGTCCGTGTGCTCCCCTTTGCTGCCCATCCTCCGTTGTCTGTGTACTTATAGTTTGTTGGTGTGCTTTCACGTCTGTCATCGTTGTGCTTCCCAATGCTTGTTGCTTCCTTGTGCTCACCTTCCGTTTCCGTTCTTGCCTCCCCACCCCTAGCTATTGTCAGTTTGATGCACCATCCCTCCCGCCCTCCGTAGTCCGTGTGCTCCCCCTTTGCTGCCCATCCTCCGTTGTCTGTGTACTTATAGTTTGTTGGTGTGCTTTCACGTCTGTCATCGTTGTGCTTCCCAATGCTTGTTGCGTAGTCCGTGTGCTCCCACTTTGCTGCCCATCCTCCGTTGTCTGTGTACTTATAGTTTGTTGGTGTGCTTTCACGTCTGTCATCGTTGTGCTTCCCAATGCTTGTTGCTTCCTTGTGCTCACCTTCCGTTTCCGTTCTTGCCTCCCCACCCCTAGCTATTGTCAGTTTGCTGCACCATCCCTCCCGCCCTCCGTAGTCCGTGTGCTCCCCCTTTGCTGCCCATCCTCCGTTGTCTGTGTACTTATAGTTTGTTGGTGTGCTTTCACGTCTGTCATCGTTGTGCTTCCCAATGCTTGTTGCTTCCTTGTGCTCACCTTCCGTTTCCGTTCTTGCCTCCCCACCCCTAGCTATTGTCAGTTTGCTGCACCATCCCTCCCGCCCTCCGTAGTCCGTGTGCTCCCCCTTTGCTGCCCATCCTCTGTTGTCTGTGTACTTATAGTTTGTTGGTGTGCTTTCACGTCTGTCATCGTTGTGCTTCCCAATGCTTGTTGCTTCCTTGTGCTCACCTTCCGTTTCCGTTCTTGCCTCCCCACCCCTAGCTATTGTCAGTTTGCTGCACCATCCCTCCCGCCCTCCGTAGTCCGTGTGCTCCCCCTTTGCTGCCCATCCTCCGTTGTCTGTGTACTTATAGGTTGTTGGTGTGCTTTCACGTCTGTCATCGTTGTGCTTCCCAATGCTTGTTGCTTCCTTGTGCTCACCTTCCATTTCCGGTCTTGCCTCCCCACCCCTAGCTATTGTCAGTTTGCTGCAGGGCTCTGAGAGTGCTTGTTGGACTGGAGCTGTCAGTTCTCATTCACAAAATTAAGTTGAATTGAGGTTTTCAACCCTCAAATGGGTTATTTGAAAAGTACAGAGATGTCTCCACAGAAAGTAATTCTAAGTCAAAAGACATTTAATTCAGTCAGTTGCAGTTTGAACACCATCAGGCTACTTTATTGGCAAATAAATGAATGAATAATTAAATAAAAACAATAAATACATCTCCATCAGCTTTACAGGTCTTGGGCAATAATTTTAGTTCAATCTAATAATTTAAGTTACAGGTCCTGCATGTATGATGACATTGGCATAGCCAATAGGTCTCGCCTTTGGGACCTTATAAGTGTTTAGCCATGCAACAGTTGATGTTGTTGCACTAAGGATATTGTGCTGCATACCTAAATATTTATAAGGTCCCAAAAGCGAGACCTATTGGCTATGCCAATGCTTGTTCTTTTTTATTGTTCATCACTACCAGGACAGGCATGTCACCTAATCTGTCATGCCATCAGAGGAAGCTTACACCGATGGAGTAAACTGCACAGGCGGACCTTAACTTTGGCGAGCAGGTACTCTCTTGCCTTTGCAATGGAGTACCTACCGGTCAAACTCTAAATCAGCCCTAGAGGACTATCTAATGCAGATCAGTACTGTTCCTGCTCCTCCTTGTACCAGGCCATTCTGAACACTTGTCTTCTGACCAATTTACTGTGCAGCCTACTTTTCTTTTAGTTGGGAAATTTGAGATTCCCACCCCCAAAATCTCAGTGACTAAGCTACAGCCATGCCAGTTCTTCCCATCGCCTCAATTCTATGAGCTTCCTACCTTTGGTCACAAGCCTCCTGTTGATCTAACTGTTCTATCTCCTTCTTTTCTCACACATCTATATTGTATCTTCTTTCTCTACCTTCCATCAGCCTCATTCTGCTTGTTCCCCTACATCCTTATTTTTGCACTCTTTCTCTTCTCTGTCCACTTTGCTCACCCATATCTCATTCTCCATTTCTGACCACTTTTCCTCTCCTTTTAATCTTTCACCGTTTCCTTTTATTTCATTCCATTCGTCACTCGTCTCCATTTCTTACTTATCCTTTATCCTCTTTCTCTTCTCTCTCCCCTCTCCCAAGAGTAGGTGTCATGTCCCAAGTATGCTCTTTATTTAAATTATTCAGAGCTGGTGACCTGTTTCTAACTGCAGCTGCTGCAGGGCAGACAGGGTCCTTCCTACCGTCTGTGGACCCCGGTGCCACTGCACCTGCTGCACCACTGCTAGCTGCACCACTGAACCCACTGCACTTTCGCTCTTTACATATTCACGATGTATTGACTCCAAAGTACCAGCACTCAGAGTCCGCCTGTCTGCCATAGTGCCTGGTAAAAGCAATTTAAATAGATTCAGCAAGAGGGGATACCAGGGGAACTCCGCCATTAACGCACCTGAGACGAGGATAGACTGGTCTTTAATATTGAATGATCCTAAAGAGAGAGAGGCTCAAGATGGCAATCAAACAGCCAGAAATATAACATTGTTGTAATTGTCTGGACACAGTTTTCGTCCACACAGAATCAAATAGTTTTCACTCCATCCCTGAGGATGTTTGCAGCAAATAATTTCATATAGTTATAAAATAATAAACATCGTCGTTATCTTAAAACTATTATTAATTAGAGTAGTTTTTAATACAGTGCTTCATACGATAGTACTACTAAATGTGGAGGCCATGAATACTGGGTTACAAAAATATCGTGGACAAAATACCGAAGCCCAAAATATCAAAAGGCAAGTGCATACTGAGGAAGTTTAGATTTACTATTCTTTGGGTTGCATTATGTACCGAATATATACATATATATATATATATATAAAATTCAAACAGGTTGCCCCAGATGAGAGCGGCCCCAGGGGAGGTTGTCATCCAACTCTGGGGAATGGAGCACAGACAGATTCAATTGCCAAGCCGTCTTATGGCTCAACGCGTTTCAAACTTGACGTTCTTTCTCAAGAGCCTGACGATCAAGACATCAAACGCAGCATAAAGAGCACCATTCAAATTTATTAAAGGTCCCGCTTCAGTGGGCGTGTCCTCCCGCCCGATTAGGCAAAGAGGAATCTGGTACCTGTAGTGCTCCACCATTTTGTCATTCCGGTAAATACCGCTGTGTGTCAAAATAAAGTCTATTAAATCCACAGTGGGTTGGCGTGGCAATGAACCCCAAATGTGCTGCCAATTACAAGTCTGCCAGCAGGAACCTCCAATTCTGAACCGGCATCCGGGAGTCCGGATACCGCAGATAGGCACTCGGCGTCGGGCCATTCACGCGACCAGGCACGGCCGCTTAACAAAATTCAAACAGGTTGCCCCAGATGAGAGCGGCACCAGGGGAGGTTGTCATCCAACTCTGGGGAATGGAGCACAGACAGATTCAATTGCCAAGCCGTCTTATGGCTCAACGCGTTTCAAACTTGACGTTCTTTCTCAAGAGCCTGACGATCAAGACATCAAACGCAGCATAAAGAGCACCATTCAAATTTATTAAAGGTCCCGCTTCAGTGGCAAGTGCATACTGAGGAAGTATAGATTTACTATTCTTTGGGTTGCATTATGTACCGAATATATACATATATATATATATATATATATATATATATATATATATATATATATATATATATATATATATATACCAAAAGAATCCTTCATAATAAGAAGGAAAGGGCACTCCAGGACAGTAGAAGTCTTACGTTGGTTTATTTAAGACAGGCCACTCTGGACAGAGGACGCGTTTCGGCTGTACAACAGCCTTATTCATCTAAAGAAGTGCCATTTTGTGACCCATATATCAACACCATAAAGCATGAACATAGAGAAAATACTCCCATGCTTTCACATACTACCATATTCTTTCAAATAGAATAATTAAATAACTTATAATTGCAATTGTAAAATAATCGGGGAAGTAAAACATAGTTACTTTAAACATTGTAAATGAATGTGCATACAAACTATAGCTTGTTTCATTGGTAACTATTGTTAACACAATTTATACAATGCATGCTGCCCAGACATTTTAAATGTCTTCTTTTATAAACATAACGCACTCAGTGATCATCCAAAACTGCTCATTTTAAATGGGATCTGTTGAAGAATCTTGCAATGAGCGCTTTACAAATTAAGGCCTCCAATAGCCAAAAATAAATGAATTCAATATAAACATACACTAAAAAACGTTTTGAAAAGCGCTCAGAATCTCTTGGTGCCCAACATTTAAAATGACTGGGCAGCATGCCTTGTATAAATTGTGTTAACAATAGTTACTAATGAAACGAGCTATAGTTTGTATGCAAATTAATTTACAATGTCTAAAATAACTATGTTTTACTTCCCCGATTCTTTTACAATTGTCATTATAAGTTATTTAATTATTTTATTTGAAAGAATATGGGGGCATATTATCAAGGGCTTTATCGCCGCTTTAGCTGCACTTTTTGCCGCTAAAGCGGCGATAATTTTATCGCCCTATTAGCAAGCTGTCGCTAACAGGCGTTAGCGACAGCTTTCAGGCGTTAGAGGCCGCGTTAACCATCGCCTTGCATGTCAGCGATAATTATCGCTAATGACATGCAAGGAAGGCGTTCCCTACTAAAAGCGACTGAAAACAGTCGCTAATCCCACTACCCCCTATTAGCAAGGCAGGCGAGCGATATAATAATTTGCGCTAAGCGCGTTTATCGCTATATTTTATCTCCTGCTAGTGAGGATGACTTACCTGTTTAAGGTATAGGAGGTGGATTCTAATGCTGAATCCACCTTAGCAATAATGCGAGAATATCGCTGCTTTTCCAGCGATATTCTCACATTTTACCGCTATCGCTGGAAATAATATCGCTATGGAGATAAACCTTACTAATAGGGTGTTATCTCAGCGATATTTTCCAGCGATAGGCGGCGTTAACCAAAGTCGCGCTAAGCGCGGTTAGCGATAAATATCGCTATTCCTTGCTAATATGCCCCCATGGTACTATGTGAAAGCATGGAAGTCAGTGGTGGCTGGTGCCATTTGAAAGTGGTAGGGCGTAAAATGTTCGGTGCAGCACACGGTGGCGAGCGAGCGCAGCGAGCATGGCCGAACGGCCTAAGTGGGGTTTGGGGGGCTCTCCCCCCCGAGAAAATTTTGAAAAAAAAGAGTTGGCAAACGGTGCACTTTCAAGCAAATTTGAGAAAGCAAGAAGGTTAATAAAGCAATTGTGAAAGTGCAGTTATTACATTAATAAGCTGGACCACCGCACTGACGCCAGCATGAACATCCAACCTCTTAAGCACCTTCATGGTTTCCTTCTCTGCCTCCCCGAGAGTGCCCACTTTCATTTTCTTTCGGTGACACACAGGGCTTTAAGTGGGATGTAAAATCTGGGTGCTCGTTTTTTCCTTTCTGTGCCCCTGATTGTGCTCGTTTTTTCCTTTCTGTGCCCCCTTGCTGCCCCTGATTGTGCTCGTTTTTCCTTTCTGTGCCCCCTTGCTGCCCCTGATTGTGCTCGTTTTTCCTTTCTGTGCCCCCCTTGCTGCCCCTGATTGTGCTCGTTTTTCCTTTCTGTGCCCCCTTGCTGCCCCTCATTGTGCTAGTTTTTTCCTTTCTGTGCCCCCTTGCTGCCCCTGATTGTGCTCGTTTTTTCCCCTTTCTGTGCCCCCTTGCTGCCCCTGATTGTGCTCATTTTTGCCTTTCTGTGCCCCCCTTGCTGCCCCTGATTGTGCTCGTTTTTCCTTTCTGTGCCCCCTTGCTGCCCCTGATTGTGCTCGTTTTTCCTTTCTGTGCCCCCTTGCTGCCCCTCATTGTGCTAGTTTTTCCTTTCTGTGCCCCCCTTGCTGCCCCTGATTGTGCTCGTTTTTCCTTTCTGTGCCCCCTTGCTGCCCCTCATTGTGCTAGTTTTTTCCTTTCTGTGCCCCCTTGCTGCTCCTGATTGTGCTCGTTTTTTCCTTTCTGTGCCCCCCTTGCTGCCCCTGATTGTGCTAGTTTTTTTTTTCCTTTCTGTGCCCCTGATTGTGCTCGTTTTTTCCTTTCTGTGCCCCCCTTGCTGCCCCTGATTGTGCTCGTTTTTCCTTTCTGTGCCCCCCTTGCTGCCCCTGATTGTGCTCGTTTTTCCTTTCTGTGCCCCCTTGCTGCCCCTGATTGTGCTCGTTTTTCCTTTCTGTGCCCCCTTGCTGCCCCTGATTGTGCTCGTTTTTTCCTTTCTGTGCCCCTGATTGAGCTCGTTTTTTCCTTTCTGTGCCCCCCTTGCTGCCCCTGATTGTGCTCGTTTTTCCTTTCTGTGCCCCCTTGCTGCCCCTGATTGTGCTCTGTTTTTCCTTTCTGTGCCCCCCTTGCTGCCCCTGATTGTGCTCGTTTTTCCTTTCTGTGCCCCCTTGCTGCCCCTGATTGTGCTCGTTTTTCCTTTCTGTACCCCCTTGATGCCCCTGATTGTGCTCGTTTTTCCTTTCTGTGCCCCCTTGCTGCCCCTCATTGTGCTAGTTTTTTCCTTTCTGTGCCCCCTTGCTGCCCCTGATTGTGCTCGTTTTTTTCCCTTTCTGTGCCCCCTTGCTGCCCCTGATTGTGCTCGTTTTTTCCTTTCTGTGCCCCCCTTGCTGCCCCTCATTGTGCTCGTTTTTACTTTCTGTGCCCCCTTGCTGCCCCTGATTGTGCTCGTTTTTCCTTTCTGTGCCCCCCTTGCTGCCCCTGATTGTGCTCGTTTTCCTTTCTGTGCCCCCTTGCTGCCCCTCATTGTGCTCGTTTTTTTCCTTTCTGTGCCCCCTTGATGCCCTGATTGTGCTCGTTTTCCCTTCTGTGCCTGTTTCCCGCCGCTGCGCCCCTGCGGCCCCGCCCCCTCACTGCCCATTCGCTGCCCCATTCCCTGCTCCTCCCTCCCACCTCCCCATTTATGGCGGCCGCTGTGCGGCCGTGCAGCGGACGTGCACAGCGGGCACGCCGCTGGCGCGCCGAAGGTGCGCCTAAGGCAAGCCCGTCTGCGCCCGTCCGCGCTGTGACCGCGCCCAGCGCCCCCTGGTCCGGGCATCCTCCGCGCCCGCCACATCAACAGACGCCGATACGACGCCAGCACCCTCCACGCACTCAACCCCGGAAAAGATCACGCCTGCTACCAGGCCACCCCGAAGCGCACCCAAGGGCCCTTCACCTGCCGGAACTGCAGCTTCGCCAGCACCCGCCCCGCCAAACCACCGCCCAGGAAAGAACCCAACTACCTCAGATGCATCCTCCTCAACACCCGCTCCGCCCGCAAACACGCCATCGAACTCTGGGACCTTCTCGACTCAACCTCCCCAGACGTCGCATTCCTGACGGAGACCTGGCTGAATCCCGCTTCAGCCCCCGACATCGCCATTGCCATCCCGGACGGATACAAGATCACCCGCAGGGACCGCACCAACGGAGTCGGAGGAGGCATCGCCATCGTCCACAGGAACACCCTCAGAGTCTCAACCAACACCGACGACACCCTCAGCACCGCCGAACACATGCACTTCCAGATCCACACCGATCCCAACACCACCCTCAGAGGAACCCTCATCTAAAGACCCCCCGGACCCCGACCACAGTTCAGCGATTCCATCGCTGACTTCGTCAGCACACACGCCATCGCCTCCACGGACTACATCCTCCTCGGGGACCTGAACTTCCACCTCGAGAACAACAAGGACTCCAACTCCACCACCCTGATCGACAACCTCGCCACCCTCGGACTCAGACAGCTCGTGACTACACCCACCCACGCCGCCGGCCACACGCTCGACTCCATCTTTTCCGCAAGCCCACACGTCTCCTTCAACCACACCTCCGAACCCCACTGGACTGACCACCACTGCATCCACTTCACCTACAGGAAGCCCACCACGCACCACTGCACCGAACAAATGCCTCGCCGCTGCTGGAGCAGAGTCACGGAAGACCAGCTAACCACAACCCTCGCCCTGAGCCCACCCGCCGAACCCTCCGACCCCGACACCGCCGCCCGCAACCTCAGACAGTGGATCGACGACTGCGCCAACACCCTCGCCCCGCTCAAGAATCCGCCCAACAGCCACACCAGCAAGAAAGCCACCTGGTTCACCGAAGACCTCCAGGCCTCCAAACGAACATGCCGAAAACTGGAGAAGATCTGGCTCCACGAACGGACAGCGGACAGCTACGCCGCCCACAAGAGCGCCACCCGCAGTCACCATCACCTCATCAGATCCGCCAAAAGGGCTTCACTCAAAGACCGCCTAGATAACAACGCACACAACAGCAAAGAGCTCTTCAACATCGTGAAGGAACTCTCCAACCCCAGCTCCAACATCAACGACATCCAGCCGTCGCGAGACCTGTGCGACTCACTGGCCACCTTCTTCCACCGCAAAATCGCCGACATCCACGACAGCTTCAACACCACGACCGCCCCGGCAACCACCGAGACCACTGCCCCCACAACCACCAACCGCCTGCTCTCCTGGACCAACATCAACGACGAGGACACCAGCGAGATCATGAACACCATCCACTCCGGTTCACCGCTAGACCCGTGCCCTCACCACATCTTCAACAAAGCTAGTACAGCCATCGCGCCCCATCTCCGGAAAATAATCAACATCTCCTTCGAGACAGCAACCTTCCCGGAAAGCTGGAAGCACGCCGAGATCACCGCCTTACTCAAGAAACCCAAGGCAGACCCCAAGAACTTCCGACCCATCTCTCTGCTCCCGTTCCCCGCGAAGGTCACCGAGAAAATCGTCAACAAACAACTGACCCGCTACCTCGAGGAGAACAACATCCTGGACCCTTCCCAGTCCGGCTTCCGCAGCAACCACAGCACCGAAACCGCCCTCATCGCCGCCACCGATGACATCAGGACCCTGCTAGACAACGGAGAAACAGCAGCCCTCATCCTCCTGGACCTATCAGCCGCCTTCGACACGGTCTGCCACCACACACTACGAACACGCCTTCACGACGCCGGGATCCAAGAGAAGGCCCTGGACTGGACCACATCCTTCCTTTCCGGCAGAACACAAAGCGTCCGCCTCGCCCCCTTCCGATCCAAGGCCACCAAGATCATCTGCGGCGTACCCCAAGGCTCCTCCCTCAGCCCAACGCTGTTCAACATCTACATGGCACCCCTCGCCCACGTCGCCCGACAGCACAACCTCAACATCATCTCCTACGCCGACGACACCCAGCTGATCCTCTCCCTCACCAAAGACCCTCACACCGCCAAAGCCCACCTCCACGAAGGAATGAAGGCCGTCGCCGAATGGATGAGGACCAGCCGCCTGAAGCTGAACTCGGACAAGACGGAGGTCCTCATCCTTGGTTCCAACCCTTCAGCCTGGGACGACTCCTGGTGGCCAACATCACTGGGAACAGCCCCGCCACCCACCGACCACGTACGCAACCTAGGGGTCATCCTCGACCCCACCCTCTCCATGACTAAGCAGGTCAACGCCGTTTCCTCATCCTGCTTCAACATCCTCCGAATGCTCCGCAGGATCTTCAAGTGGATCCCCGCCGAAACAAGAAAAACAGTCACCCAGGCCCTCGTCACCAGCAGGCTGGACTACGGAAACGCCTCTACTCAGGAATGACGGCTAAGCTCCTGAGACGGCTGCAACGCATCCAGAACGCCTCTGCACATCTTATCCTCGACATCCCCCGACGCAGCCACATCACACCCCACCTGAGAGACCTGCACTGGCTCCCTGTCAACAAGAGGATAACCTTCAAGCTCCTCACCCACGCACACAAAGCACTCCACAACTCCGGACCAGCCTACCTCAACAGACGACTCAGCTTCTACACCCCCACCCGCCAGCTCCGCTCGACCAGCCTCGCCCTCGCCACAGTCCCCCGCATCCGGAAAACGACCGCCGGCGGCAGATCCTTCTCCCACCTCGCCGCCAAGACCTGGAACACCCTCCCCACCAACCTCCGACAGACCCAAGACCTACTGGCCTTCAGAAGACTCCTCAAGACCTGGCTCTTCGATCAGTAGCAGCACCACCCCCCTCATCCCCCAGCGCCTTGAGACCCTCGCGGGTATGTAGTGCGCTTTATAAGTAACATGATTGATTGATTGATTGGGTATCTCATAGGGGCGTGACCGCTGTAATTAAGGGCATGGCTTAAAACACTTAAGTTAAAAATCTGTGCTTAGCATAGTGTGTGCCCCACTGGTATTTTGCTGCTTCTCATTCATCCAGTTATATATCACAGCAAGTAATATTACACCTACAGCAAGCCAGGACTATTGGCTTTGTCAATGGTTGTAAATTGCATAAGATAAATAAACGATTAGGACTTCATTGAATATAATATTAAAAATGCTGCCATTCTTGTGGGTGAGGTTGTGGCTCGGGCTAAAGCTGCCGACTTTCGAGCTGAAAAAGCAGGTTCGAGCCTCTGGTGGGCTCAACATCGTGTGATTCAAAACATGACTATGTCCAAAACCTTAACTCTGCAATAGTACAACCCGTCACTGCCTTTGATGTAACTTAAAAGAGACTGTTTTTCAGTTTTATATAGCGCAAACTTGGAGCGCTTTACATGAGCACCAGTTACCAGGACATATAATATGTCCTGGTAACTTGTGCTCATGTAAAGTCCAAGTTTACACTGTATAGAACTGAAAACGAGTAGCTTTGAAGTTACATCAAAAGCAGTGACAGGTTATACTGTACAACCCTCATCACTGCCTTTGATGTAACTTCAAGAGACTCGTTTTTCAGTTTTATATAGAGCAAACTTGGAGCGCTTTACATGAGCACCAGTTACCAGGACATATAATATGTCCTGGTAACTTGTGCTCATGTAAAGTCCAAGTTTACACTGTATAGAACTGAAAAACGAGTAGCTTTGAAGTTACATCAAAGGCAGTGACGGGTTGTACTGTACAACCCCTCATCACTGCCTTTGATGTAACTTCAAGAGACTCGTTTTTCAGTTTTATATAGAACAAACTTGGAGCGCTTTACATGAGCAGCTGTTACCAGGACATATAACATGTCCTGGTAACTGGTGCTCATGTAAAGCGCTCCAGGTTTACACTGTATAAAACTGAAAAACGAGTCTCTTTCAAGTTACAGCAAAGTCAGGGATGAGGGGTTGTAAAGCGCCCCAAGTTTATGGCTATATAAAACTGAAAAACGACTCTCTTTGAAGTTACATCAAAGGCAGTCACGGGTTGTACTGTACAACCCGTCATCACTGCCTCTGATGTAACTTCAAGAGACTCGTTTTTCAGTTTTATATAGAGCAAACTTGGAGCGCTTTACTGGTAACTAGTGCTCATGTAAAGCGCTCCAAGTTTACGCTATACAAAACTGAAAAACGAGTCTCTTGAAGTTACATCAAAGGCAGTGACGGGTTGTAAAGCGCTCCAAGTTTACCCTATATAAAACTGAAAAACGAACCTCTTGGAAGTTACATCAAAGGCAGTGACGGGTTGTACAGTACAATGCGTCATCACTGCCTTTGATGTAACTTCAAAGAGACTGGTTTTTCAGTTTTATATAGCACAAACTTGGAGCGCTTTACATGAGCACCAGTTACCAGGACATATAATATGCAGTGCTTTAAATGGAAAAAGAGAAGTGCCGGTACTCACCAAATTGATTGGGGTGGGCCTGGGAGGTGCGTGTCTGGGGGCGTGGCTTCGAGGCAGCCTTGTACACTATCAGCATTTTCTTCTTCAATGTAAAGTGCCCCAGTGCCCTTGGCCAAGTTCTGCTCATAGCTGCAGGGTGTAATTGGTGTTTGTTGTAATTATATATAGCGTGAACTTAGCCCGAGGGCATTAACGTGAAAAGCAGAAGTTTTACGCGAAAGCAGACTTTTTTTTTTTATGGCACAAGGAGATTTAAGTGATTTGCCCTGGATCACAGGATGTTGAGCCCACGCTGGGATTTCACCTGTACCATAAAAACAAAAAGTATGCGTTCATGTAGAACTTGTGCTTCTCATGTAAAGCACTTTAATGCCCTCCAGCCAAGTTTACGCTATATATAACTGCAAAAATGGACCAATGTGCCCTGCACACACAAGCCGAACTTGGCCGAAGGGCGTTAGGCGCTCTGACAGACAATGGCGAGTGTATTCCAGCGCTGCAACCTTTCCCTATAACTGACAGCGCGACAGTTCCAATGTCGAGAGCTCTAGCTGTCAAACCACACGTGTCTTCCTGTCCTGTCGCGCTGTCAAGGTGTGAGCAGGGCCGGCCTGTAGCGTGGGCGAGCTGGGCCCAGGCCCAGGGCGCCAGTATTCCGAGGGGTGCACGGAGCTGTGCGCATTAAGGCAATACCAGCAGCAGAACCCCTGTCATCTTGCAACCGCCTTGTTCATGTCCCTGCCTCTGTCTGACTTGCCAGATTAGAGTTGTTTTAATCCTTCATGATCAGACATTTGGGCAATGTTTTAACACCTCATTGCCCCTTTCTTCGCGCTCCTTTCACCGTCTCACCCCTGCTGACCAACACAACAAGAGACCCATCACCGTGAGGCAGCTAAGCTATCGGTGATTTAGGTGAGCTGGGGAGGTCCCGAGGCGTTTGGGTTCAGGGGGCAGTCACTGCTCATCCAGGGACTGACCAGTCAACTCAAAAAGGACCCCCTGCTGCCTCATTTCAGTCTCTAGCATCAGCAAGGCGCCAAATTTCTCTCCGCCCAAGGCGCTATCAACAAATGCCGGCTCTAAGTGTAGGGCTGCAGCCGCAACCTAGCGTCGGAATACACTTGCCATTAACTGTCACGCGCCCATAACCCAGAGACTGACCACAGCATGCCACTAGGAGTACCGGTACTCTCTTAACACAAGGAGAAGTCCCGGTACTCAATGGGAGAACACGGAGAAGTGCTGGTACTCAGTACCGGTGAGTACCGGCCCATTTAAAGCACTGATAATATGTCGTGGTAACTGGTGCTCATGTAAAGCGCTTTAAGTTTACGCTAAACAACTGAAAACAATCTCTCATCTCACTAGTCGGTCGGATCCGTCTGAATCCTGATGAGGCCTCGCATCGGCTCAAGGAAGGGGCCACCAGGACAGAGGTCAGGCCCAGAGCTCTCCTCTCGACTCTCTCTCTCCACGCTCCCTGTTGTGTAATGGCGTATACCTATCCATGAAGAGGGGAGGGGGAGAGAGAGAGCCTGAGAGCAGGGCATATTGACCAATCACTGCACGGCTTCACAATAAAGCTGTGCAGTGATTGGTGAATATGCTCCCTGGACTTGCCCAATCACAGGCTCTGCGTTCTCTGCAAAGAGATGCTAAAGCAGCTGGATTGGCCAGGGCAGGACAACTCGCCGCTCATCAGGAGACTGGGGGGCTGCGGCTTCGACCCCCCCAGCTCCTTCATTCTAGAGGCGAGAGTGCTGAAAACTGCGCAAGTCGGGCTGGCCAGGGAAAGGCACCGACCAACCTGACATGCGCAGTTGATGTTGAATGCACTTACTGACTGCTGGTAACCCCACCCCCTTAATCCGGGAAGCCGTGGGTCATCACACACAGGTGACGTGGAAAGGAACCGGCCTGCGGCTGAGACTGCTGACTGCCGCGGCCGGGCTTGAGTGAAGTGTAAGTAAACACTACACTTTTTAAAGTTATGTTTTAATATATTACACCCATTTTCAATTTTATATATCAGCACTGCTCACAGCTGCCTGCAGCAAAATAATGAGGGGGCGACGCCCAAACGCCCTCACGGAGGAACCACCCCTGATGGGATTATTTTCTCTATGTTCATGCTTTATGGAGTGGATATATGGGTCACCAAATGGCGCTTTTTCAGATGAATAAGGCTGTTGTACAGCCGAAACGCGTCCTCTGTCCAGAGTGGCCTGTCTTAAATAAACCAACAACGTAAGACTTCTACCGTCCTGGAGTGCCGTTTCCTTCTTATTATGTAAGGATTCTTTTGGTATTTTTACAAGCGCTAGCGGTAGTACTTTACTCATGCACCACCTCGTTCAGGCAGCATGCCGAGCAAACCGCATCCTGTTGTGAATATATAGATATATATAGATAGATATATATATATATATATAGATAAATATTTACAACAAAATGATTCCAGCTTACAGCGCTCGCAACCAGTGCAGGCAAGGCGGGTGTAATCCAGCCTGTAAATTAATCCAATAACCAAAGAAGATGCCGCACTCCAGGGATACTTATTCGAAAGGATTTTATTCACACCACTAACACCAATGCGTTTCGACACAAGGTCCGGATCAAGACCTTGTGTCAAAACGTGTTGGTGTTAGTGGTGTGAATAAAATCCTTTGGAATACGTATCCCTGGAGTGCGGCATATTCTTTGGTTATTGTATATATATATATATATATATATATATTATCTACTGGTGGTCGCCAGTAGATTGTTATAGTTAGGACCTTGTTTCTATTCAAAAGCGTTTTTCTTTTCCCAATAACTTTGGCGCCGGTTGACTGAATCATTGCGAAATTTGCAAAACTAGTGGGGCGCTCCGGTCAGCTCCTGTTTTGAAAGTTTCGGGGTGATTCGACAAGCGGGGCCGAGAAAAGGGGGTCCCAAAGCGTGTTTTCTCCATGTTAATTCCCATAGGAAACTTTAGACACGGCTACAGCCCGAACTGCTGAACGGAATTGCACCAAATTTGGCAAAAAGGTAGCCCTTGTTTCAGAAAGAACTCTTTTTGTTAAATGGTGTAAATCCGTTCAGTAGTTCCTGAGAAATTAAAAAAAAAGAGGGCAAAAAATGCATTTCCCATAGGAAACTTTAGACACGGTTACAGCCAAAACTGCTGAACAGAATTACACCAAATTTGGCAAAAAGGTAGTGCTTGGTTCAGAAAGCGCCCTTTTTTTTAAATGGTGTAAATCCGTTCAGTAGTTGCTGAGAAAATCAAAAATAAAAGTTTCGATATTTAGAGGCACGGAGGATCCGCGCACCCTCCCGACCACGAGCTTCATTCTAATTGGCTGTCAACACTCCAAACCAGGAAGTGTTGGCAGCCATCTTGTGACTCGGTAGAACCGAGTCACAAGAAAACAGAAGAACAATTGCGTAAAACAAGAAAAGGGGGCAGGGTAGAGACCCCCTGACCCCCTAGGCCTGCTTAGGGGGTCCCACAAAGACCCCCAGGGCCCAAAAAAGCATTATTTTTTTTTAAAAATCGGCAAAATGCGCGCCGGATCCGCGGATCCGGGCGCGAAAATAAAAAAAACGAAGCGCGGCCTCCCGCGCTTCGTTATTATTTAGCCCCTGGGTGGGCCAAGTCCCGGGGGCAATGTTTATATTGGGAATGGGGGCCCGGGGACTGCCACCCCCGGGGCTTGTAATTTAAATGGGTGGGGGGGCCTCCAAGGCCCCCCCAAGCCCCGGGGAATGCCACCCCCCCGGGGCTTTACATGAATATTTGCGGGGGGCACATGGCCCCCCCGCAGCCCCGGGGACCGCCACCCCCCGGGGCTTTTAATAAAAAAAAGGAAAATAACCTGTGTGGGGGGGCTCTAGCCCCCGCACACGCCCCGGGGACCGCCACATCCCCGGCCCACTAAGAATGTAAATTTGGGGGTCCGTAACGGACCCCCGAGCCCTGGGGACCATCACCTCCCCGGGGCTGTGCAAGTGAAGGGAGGGGGGCCACGAGGCCCCCCTTCCTGGAGCCTGTGATGGCCCTGGGGACCGCCACCCCCAGGGCCGGCTCCTGCAGTGTCCCGGGGTGCCCACCTCCGGGACACTGCTGTTTGCTGTGGCAGGACGGGAGCCTCGCGGCTCCCGTCCTGCCATAGCAAACTTGCTTTGGATTTTGGAAGAGAGAGCAGGAAACCTGCTCTCTCTTCCAAAATTTAAAGCAGATTGCTTTTCCACACGGGGAGCTGCATGTTAGCAGCTCCCCATGTGGAAAAGCAATGCGGCTCCTGCAGGACGCGGGGAGCCGGCGGGACCGTGGGGGCATTGGGGCTCCCCCCATGGTCCCCAATGGATAGGGCCTGCCCCGGGGGATGGGGTCCATGGGGCTAGTAGTGGCCCTGGAGGGGCCACGCGGCCCCCTCCCCAAAATAAAAAAAAATAAAAAAAGGCCGGCCCCGGGGGATGGGGTCCCCGGGGCCAATAGAGGCCTCAGGAGGGGGGCCACGCAGCCCCCCTCCTTAAAAAATTTAAAAAATGTGGCCATGCCCCAGGGGATGGGGTCCCCAGGGCCGGAATTGGCCACGGGAGGGGGGCCACGCGGCCCCCTTCCCCTTCAGTTTTTTGGTTTTTTTTAATAAAAAAAGGGGTCAGGCCCTGGGGGATGGGGTCCCTAGGGCCCAAAAAGGAAAAAAGAAGGGGGGGCAACACAGCCCCCCTGCTACAAAAACAAAAAATAAAAAAGACACGATCGTGCCTCAGGCCCCGCCCCCTCCCTTCACCACTCTGCAAACGCGCCCTGTGGTGCGTTTTAAATTGGGGCATTAATTCCCCTTGAATACTGGGGGTCCCTGGGGACTTTATCCCCCAACTTAAAACACGCCACGGGGCGCGGTTGCACAGTGGTGAAGGGAGGGGGCGGGGCCTGAGGTGACATGTGTGCAAACACGCCCTGTGGCGTGTTTTAAGTTGGGGGATTAAGTCCCCTTGAATCCTGAGGGCCCCTGGGGTCCAACTAGCCCACCAGGTACCTCCAGTAAGCGCCACAGAGCTGCGTTGCAGAGAGGTGTAAAAAGGGGCGTGGCCTCAGACCACCTCTCTGCAACGCAGGCCTGTGGCGCTTACTGGAAGTACTCAGGGCTAGTTGGGCCCCAGGGACTTATATATATATATATATATATATATATATATATATACACACACATATACGCATACGCAGGATATGCAGCGCAGAGGGGGATCTGAGAGCATGTCAACAAGAGGCATTTAGCAGGTTTAGAGCACGAGGGTACACCAAAGTTAACATTAACAAAGCCATCACAAGAGCTAACACCATACCCAGGAAGAACTCCTCACAGGCAGACCTAGTCTAGCCAGCACTACCGCTAGTAGTGAATTACAGGCACACACAGTGACTACCAGACTCATCATCACCCACAATACAGAGGAACGCGAGATCAGATCAGTGATAAACAAACACTGGGGCATTATTAAATCAGATCCAATCATGGGCCCTATAGTAACAGCACACCCTGATATCACCTACAGGCGTGCCTTCTCAATGCGTGATGCTCTAGTGAAAAACAGCCCTGAGATAGTCATAAAATCCAACTGGCTTTCCGACATGAAAGGTTTTGTCAAATGTAACAGCTCCAGGGCATGTAAGTTTGGCAGGAACATGACCCAGGTAGATTCTACCTTTAGAAAACAACCCCTCATCATCAAACACCGCCTGACTTGCAGAACTGAATTCGCAGTTTATCTGCTTGAGTGTGAGTGTAAGTTACGCTACATTGGTAGCACTAAGCTACAGGTTCATTTACGCATCCTGCAGCATCTCAGAGCCATAGTGAACAATGACCCAGCATACCCAGTCGCCAGACACTTTAGGGAGGTCCATAATAACAATCTTGACCACCTCCGATACTCTGTAATTGATTGTATACCAATCTTAAGAAGAGGGGGAACCGTGAAAAACTTTTACGCCAACTTGAAAGCAAATACATACTAGAATTCAACACTAAGACACCCTCAGGCCTTAACACCAGTGAGGACTTGCACAATTTTCTGTAGATTTGAATTATTGTGGCCAATATCTGTTCCTTTTGTTCCTTGCGCTTTGTTCTCCACTTTATGTTCCCTGCATTTTTTGTTTTGGTTATTCCCCTTTGGGTCTGAACTAAGTGGCACGTATTTGTATAGCACCTGATTTTAATTTTAATTTGGGATGTCCTCTTACTTCCTATGACTTACACGCTGTTATCGCGTGAAACACACAAGACTTATTGCATTAACGCAGTCATATTTGTTTTAGCTATACATTAATACAAATGTCTGTCACAAATACTGCCTGGTGTATTCCCATTTGCGCCACTTGAGCCATTTCAATTGTTAGATTGAATTTCTGGATCACCACACTGTATATATAACACTATGTGCACTAACATATGTTACATAACACTTCCTCTTAACACCTAGGTCTTCGTATGTTATGCGCTCACATTTTTTCTTTCACTCATTCATTTTAAATTTTTCGCTACACATTACCCTTGGCACTGCCTTACCTCTCACTATAAATCAGTTAAGCACTTGTTTAATAGTAGCAGCACTCGCTTATTTGCTCAACACTACAGCTGGCATTTTATCTAATCAGGCATAACGTAGATTACATGACATACTATATATCCCTTATAGAACACTTCTATACAATGTGAGGACAACCACTGTGCGCACACACGCGATAACATACCGAGAAGCAGGGCTCTACTTCTCCACTATTTCCCACTTGGGATTGTTGCCATTTCATGTTTGCATGCACTGATTTGTATTTGTGGCACAAATAACGCAGTGAATCACTGATGTATTATGCAGTTGTAACGTATTGTTTCAACTTACCTGTATGCTCATGATTTATATCCTTTAGCTATTTATAGCCAGGACAGTCACATTTAGTACTATTTATACTTGTTCATCATGTTTGGGGCACACGCAGCGTGGGTTATTACAGTTGATGTGCCATATGTCTCTTCACCATGTTTGGGATACTCACTTAATACTATATATAGCCCAGCCTGACTTAAAACAGTAAAGCGAAACCCTGTTGTAAATGACCTACTCACTTTCACCATTGCCGTAAAATCGCCCGGTCATGCAGGTAAACATGAAAAAAAGACTACTATTATCACCTGTATATAATGCACGTACTCACCAGCAGCGCGTTATGTGATCAAGGCTGCATGTCTGGCGGCCGAAACGCGTCATTTTGGACATAGATGTGTGAATAAACTCATCTGTTAAACATCTTTGCCTTTGGAGTCTGTGCCCGTGGATTTTCGTGTTGCTACATATATATATATATTTATACATATATATATATATCGTAAAGGTACATATATGTGGAGTTAGGTATAGAACAGCTATACTTATTTACCTTTCGATATTTTGTACTCAGGGGCTTATTTATGAGCCCTTGCGTCACTTTTGTGCCACTGGTGCGTCACTTTTTGTGACGCACCAGCGGCGTAAAAAATGCGCCATGTTGCATCATATTTACAAAGTGACGCATCTAGGTAGATGCGTCACTTTGTAAACCCCTGTGCCACATTATACCTCCGCCAGGTATAATGTATGCAGGGTGGGCGTTCTGGCGCAAGTAAGCCTCATAGAAGTGACGCAGTGAAATCTATGAGATTTCACTGCGCCACTTCTAGGACGCAAATGCGTCAATATCTTACGCCTGCCTCACAGCAGGCGTAAGACTGACGCAGGCACATTTGAAATGGGACTTGCCCATGGGAAATGACCCATTGCTGAAGTTGCGTCACTTTTGTGACACACTCCAGCAATGCGTCATTTTTGCGCCTCCAGATACGTCAGGAAAACTGACGTATCTGTAACTCCTTGCGACATGATGCGTCATACTATAAATATGACGCATTCAGTATGTCGCAAGGAGGGCGCAATGAAAAGTGACACATCGCTGTTTCATAATGAGGCCCTCAATATTTACCTACCTCTATATTTTGGCTTTGATATTTAGGGGTATATTTATGAGAGACTTGTGTCGCGTTTGCACCATGCAACGTGGTACATGCACAATGCAGATCTCTATGACATATTTATGACGCTATGCAAAGCCACTTTGCGTGGCTCTGAGTGGCTTCTTAAATCTGGAGTAGCGCAACGCAGCACAGATCAAATCGCTGTTTTGCCTTACTCTGCCCTGGGTAGGCGTTCCATGGGCGTTGCAGAGGGTGTTCCCACACAACTCCCATGTATTTTGACACATTCACAGATTTACAAGAACTTGTAAACCTGGGAATGCGCCAAAATCTTACGCGTTCTCAGGGGAGGTGTAACAAGGAGAGATACCTTTATTTCTCCTCGTTACTTCTTCAGCACACTCAGAATGAGGAATTTGCCACCCAGGATTATTTTTGTGCAGGAAGGTGCCCTTCCTGTACGAAAACAATCCTGTCTGCAACGCAGGCACCATTGCACAATAGTTCAAGGGTGCATGTGTTGGCGCTAGGAAGCCAAAACAGCATCAGCGCAGGGACAAGGACAGGAATGAGCCGTATTCTTTTAAATTTGGTGCATTCCTGCTCTTTTCCCGTCATGCAGCACCAGTGGCACAGCGTGGGGGGCCACAGGGGCGGTTGCCCCAGGTGCAAAATTCTTAGGGGAACAAAATTTTAAAAGAAAAAACATTCGTACTGCTCATTTTTTTTCTTTTCAAATTTTACACCAGGAACTGCTAATGGTCCACGGGTTAGGGGGCCCAATACTTGCCCCGGGTGCTGGCAATCCACGCCACGCCGCAGCGCAGCAAGGTGACTTGCTGCGCTGCTTGAATTTTTTGTAAATATGCCCCTCAATGTGCACAATGCTTCATACTACTCTAGTGCAATATCTAAGGATGCAGAAGAGCGATGTTACTATTACCCAATTTACTGGCACTCATCTGAATTTAAAGCACATTCTGCATTCCATTGTAAAGACAATGAAACCTTGGGAACCTTTATTGCAGGGCGTTTCTATCAGTGATGCAGCAGGTGCAGTGGCACCGGGGCATGATTCTTATAAGTCCGCTGCATTGTTCCTTTTACGTATCTCTGAATAACATTTGTCTAACGTGATTACTAATGCTGGAGAAGTATGCTGGAAGACTTACAATTAACGCTGTGTAATAGTGTATTTATAGCGATGGCCACCAGAGAGCGCTCTGTCCTCGGTCACAAGCTAATGAAGGCCAAAGCAATACACAGCATGAAAGCAGACAGAAAAGAACAAACATCCAGAAAAGCAGATTTCTAAAGTCATCAAGAGGGGCTTCCTCCTTTCACCAATAAAGCTCCAAAATACATTGAAATTAGAATCCTGCGTGACACTATTTAGGATGTTGAATACATGAACAAAAGTATTACACTGTTATCTTCATTGGATCAAGGATGTTTTGAAAGCTATTAATTAAAAATATAATGGAAAAAATACTAGTATTCTGCAGCACTAAATGTTAAAATATATTTGAAGGAGATTAGTCTGTATTTTTGACCGTCCATCCATTTATCCACTGAGCTATATCTCTTTTTATACCTATATCTTTCTGCGACACGTTCCCTCTATACGCCACTGAAATATTTATGAAAGGATAGTATAGTTGGCTTCTAAGAAACTAACATTTGTTATATATATATATATATATATATATATATATATATATATATATATATATATATATATATATATACATACACATACATGCATATATATTTATATGTACACACACATCACACATGTGTGCGTGTTTGTGTGTGTATGTCTATATATGTGTATCTCTCTCTCCTCTCTCTCTCTCTCTCTCTCTATATATATATATATATATAAATACCCATATATATATATGCATACTGACTTTTTGTGAAATATATACATATAGGGGAGAGAGCATCAGATTCTCTGCTGAACAGGTCGCTGTCTGAGTGAAGCAAATCACCATCGAACCTGCTGCAGCAGTGAGAATGCAGTCTGGCAGCTGACAAAGTCAGGGCATCATCGTGTGCATGAGATATAGTTACTAAACTATGCTCGCTGGTTTGGACTGTTTTTTACTCACATGTGGCAGGACATGGATCACATTCTGCTGCATTTTCGGGGATATTGGAATGTTGTGAGTCGGAGGGGACAGTATTTACAGCTGGCGGCGATGGAGTACCAATTTTAACCTGCGGTCCTCTCTCTATGACCACAGAGTATCCTCCAATGGGAGCCAACGTGAGAGTATTTCAAATTTCTGAAGGCGATCTCTGTTTCATGAAGCTGGCATTGAGGAAGACATTTAGCCGAAATGCGTCTGCCAGGTGTTATAGGAATGGCAACTTTTTAAGAATGCATGGTGTGCGACTATGGCGAAATAAACCTTACCGGAAGCGAACCTGAGCTGTGTCAGACCCATTCTTACATTGGAGCGGGAGTGGGAGTTGATATATATATATATATATATATATATATTCCACAAGAAGTCAGTTTTCAGGACCTTGTGGTAAAAGTGTACAACCAAAACAATTATGATTAGCAACGGAATTATAATGTCTACAATGCTCTGCTACTGACTACAGACTCACTCATGACAACAGTTATCATCACAAATCACACCTTGTTTACATCACTGGTGTGGGTGGCATCGCATGTTACAACATTTGGAGACGAGAGATTGCAGTACTACTGTCAGCCTACAGGCGTTCTCAAATGCATTATGCAGAAAGCACTGTCTGCAATTCTACTGATAGCCACCAGATGTCCTAAAAATACCTCACACACAAGAAAGACGTCTGGTACAGTGATACTCAGCTTATGGTATCAGAGAGATTGCATGAACACATTTTTCCTCCTGTAATGGCGCAAATAGCTGGACATGGAGATAGATGTAAGTGTGCAGAACAACACTATCAAAGGCAGAAACTATATGCCCTTAAATAAATGATTTGAAGACAAAATGTAGGCTTTCCACCGAAGGAATTTCATTTTGGGGTTTTCCAGTGAATTAAAGGCTGCTATAGATGTCTTTACTGAATTTAAAAAGAAGGGAAAGGCTGCAGTATTAGAGAGGCACTCCTCTACTTCTGAAACAGAGTCAAAGCTTGTTAACATTATTTTTGATACCACAGTGTCATAATTACTCTGATAGCCGGCATTATCAAATGTAAAGGCTGATTCACGGTGTATAGACCGGAAAGCAGTGTAAAATTATCTTTTGTCAATGTTACTAACTCCGATTTTTAGAACCATAGATTGGTTTAGCTAGTATTTCTGTAACAGAAGAATTTCCTCCTGGGGCAAAAACAAGACCCTTTTCAATCTCAGAACTGGAGCAATGGGGTGGTGAATTCTTCTCTTTGATGGTTCTCCTCTTTCACAGTAACAAGATCTTTACAAATGAAACTATTACTGCTTCTATATGACTTTATGGCACAAGCTTTCTGCCATCGATTGGAAATGAGGATTGAACCAATAAAGCCTGAATTTGGACACTATTTGATCTGTACTCACGTTTTGGACCGTGCCTGTGCCGCATCATTCATTCAAGGGAATCAGAACTGGCTTCCCATCACTGGACACTCAAATATAACTGGAACCATCTTTTCCCATTTGGCCCTCTCTAGCCCTGGGGCTGTATGCTGCAGTTCCCTCAGCTCATTCAAGGTATGTGCAGTATTCAGTATTCAGTAGCATGTTGGAAATGGTCGCTCCCTCTGCATTGCATGGTTCATCCATATGGAAGGTGCTAGACTCAAGAGCGCAGTATCGAGCAATTTCATCTGCATACAGGTTGCCCCTGGTGACAAAAGTACTGCTACTCTTGTGTGCAGCAGACCTCACCACAGCAGTTTACCTTGGTAGTTGCACAGCATTCAACAGATCTGAGACATACAGTCCATTCCTAATGGGAGAACCAGCCAAGGTAATAAAACCTCGCTACGACCACAGATGCCTGAAGGCATGCACAACTCCGGACCCATGTTGGCTCTCAGTGTAAGTGATGACTCGCAAGCTGTCTGAAGTGCAGCAGGCTGTTGTATGGGCAATCAGTTTGACTGCTTGTGCAGACGTTACAAGACACAAGTAGGAGGCTTCCACAACTTCACTTAGCCTACACACAGCAGAGGCAGCTCTGAAAATTCTACATTGGTCTCTCAAGCAGAACCCGTCAACAAGAAGGTAATGGTCAGATTCGGGAAGGTGTACTTCCAGTATGTAGGGTCCCAGTTTTGTGCAAAGCTCGGTAATGCTAACATAGTCATGATCTAATACACCCTGATCATCCCCCTCTAGAGTTGGCAACAAAGAAGCAGGATTTAGTGTGTTACATCTCCTGATGGAAACATTTTCTGCTGCCAAAATGATTCTCTCTTAGTGGGTAAAGTGGCTGTTTGTCAAATGCTGAGTGCAGGTAGGGGTCATACGGATCTCAATAGAATGAGGGACCATCATGATTAGGGGGTAACCAATCACTAGCCCCTCAGTTTGATGAATGCTGAGGCTCACTGCTGCAACTGCTTTGAGACAACCGGTCAACGCTGCTGCGACCGGATCAAGAGTAGCTGATAAGTATCTGATGGGGCGCTTAGTCTCCCCATGGGCTTGTGTTAGTAATGACAGTGCACACCCATCTCTTTCATGACAAAAGCAACTTCTTTCGCGTAGTCTGGCATTCCAAGAGTGGGTGCACTGCAAAGTAGGTTTTGGAGCTCCTGGAAGGCTTCCATGCTTTCATCATCCTTTGGTACAGGATCATTGACATTGGTGTGCGTCAGCCTCAGTAAAGGCTTTGCCACAAAGGAAAAGTTTGGGATCAATGACAGCAATATCCAACCATGCCCAAGAGCATTCGTACTTCTCTCTGCGTGATTGGGAACTAAATTTTAAGAACTGTCTCTGGGTGTTCATGAGACATTTCCCTCACTCCCTTAACTATCTGAGGTCCCAGGTACATGACTTCACTTAGGCAGTATTGTAATTTCTCAGGAGAGACCATATGCTCATTTTTTGGCCAAATGGTTGAACAGAGCAATGGTGTCTTCTTTGCAAGCTTCCTTGGTCCTCAATACAATCAGGAGATGTATTGTATTAGGGTTGACCTACATAGTAGCTGCACAGATTCTAGATTCTTTTTGAGTATCTGATTGAAAGAGGATGGACTTGGGCATGTGTGGTGTGAACCCACACAAGGGTATTCTCTTGGAACCGGAACGCGAAGAGAAACTGACTCTCTTCATGTAAGGGAACTGAGAAGAAGGCTTGGCAGAGGTCAATGACCATAAACCACTCATCCTCGGGGGGAATATGGAACAAGATCACAGCAAGGTTTGGTGCCACTTGATAGCATGAAATGACAATTTGGTTAATTTTTTGAAGGTACTGAACTATCCTCCATTTTTTGGTTGCTTTGTGTAAAACGATGATCGGTGAGTTGCATGGACTCCTCATAACATTCTTCAAAATGCCTTGCTCTATCATGCTCTCAATGACAGGGGTAATTCCTCCGATGGCATCTGGAGTCATTTAATAAGGGTGGGTCTGTGGAAAAACAGCATTTGGTCGGAGGGTGATCTGTAGGGGTTTGTCGCCTTGAATCAAACCAATTTCCCCCCCTGTGAAATCCCAGACATCCTCTTTAACTGTCTTTCTCAAATCAACTGTTAGGTCCTCTTTTGTAATAACCAGGTATAATCTGATGACAGGTTCCAGTGTTTATAACTTGAACTCAGTATCTGCTGCTTGGGTTTCAATTCTGACTCCGTCCTGCATACAATAGATGACGCAGTTGAGTTTACAAAGAAGCTCTCTTCCCAAAAAGTTTAATGGACAAGAATCACAGATCATAAACTGATGTTGCTCCCTGATATCTCCTATTTTTACTGGAACAGGGGCGGTAATTTGATTGATACGCTGTTGATTGGTGATAACTACATCTTGGACTTCCTTTCCCAAGAGTGGTAGATTAGGCACCCCAACTATTCTACCCATTGAATGAGTGGCTCCTATGTCTATTAAGAAAGATACGGGATGCCTGTTATCCTCTCCGTCCACATACAGTCCACTCTGATCCCTTTCCAGGGACTACACCAAGTACACACTCTTCTTCCCCCCTCAGACACCATCATTGGTCCTGATTGAAGTCTGTGGAAGTCTCAAACATCATGGAGACTGGGCTGTTCTGAGGCATTGTTGGGTTTTGGGGTACTCTATTGCTCAGCTGGGAATGTGGAATCCCTCTCTGCATCTGCATTGGGCTAAAAGAACTCGGCAGCATGCCAGACTTAGGAACCTTCAGGGCTGACATAGAGGGCCTAGATATTGGGGGAAGTTCTCCCTGCGCTACAGGACTCGCTGCTTGGGGTTCTGTCATGACTCGGTCTGGATTGTAACAACACTCCCACTTCCAATGGCCCACCTTGTTGCAAGTGTGACATTGGGTAACCTTCTTTAGGGCACTTATGCTGCTCCCTGCCATGTTACCTTGTCCTTTTCCTATTCTGCAGATACTCCCCCCGTAGGTCATGGAAACGTCTTGCATTGCCTTCTTGTAGCTCAGGTCTATTTTGGGATCTTGGAGCAGAACTTTTAAGTCCCTTTGTCCCCCCACTCTGTGCCACCTGTGTCTGGGCTATTATATACTTCTCCTTAAGCCCCTTTCAGTTTGTGTTAGAAATGGGGTTTCTGGTTTGCTAGGGTATGCACCCAAGCCAGGCAGAACCCACCACTCTAGTCAGGGTAAGGGAATTACACACCCAAGATAACCCTTGCTCACTCCTTTGGTAGCTTGGCAGAACAGTCTGGCTTATCCCAGAGGCAATGTGTAAAGTGTTTGCGCAACACACACTCACACACACCAGTGACACAATAAATAAACCACAAAAGAGATTCCACACAATATTATATAAAAATCATCTCATATATTGTATACAACATAGACCACAATCATATAAACCATGAATCACTTTGCCAACTAGGCAATTGTCATAACATCACAGTTAGTGCAATAAAGTAAAGACATATATTGCACACGTCATAGAAACAACACCATCAGTGTACACATAATGTACACTCTGAAATGATACTCATTATCCTATCATTGCAAGGCATAAAACGACATGGATCATAACATCAGGGCACACAATGCAGCAGTTAGGAAGGAAAAACACTTGACTCACCCTAGCACTATAAAAGCAGTCATCACATAGATCCAGTGCACATGCGCTTCCATCACAAGTTCTATGGTGAGGCACACCTACTCTCCTACGCCAGGGACTAAGGTAATTCTTGTGAGCAACCCCTACACAGGGTACAGCAGCTCCTGTGCTTTTAATGTGGGTTACCTGGTAAACAGAACCCAAAACATATGGCACAGGGGCACCTGCGCACCTACAACCGCTAATACGGTAATTCCTGACACGTACTGGTGTGAATCCCACTCAGCGTTGTTCCTGGGGTCCTCTCTAGAGGTTTCACCCAAACATGGAGGACAAATGGTCCCCGCACCCAGCACACCAATTAAGGGGGAATGGGGGAACTCACACCCTGGCTACTCCGAGCCAGAGCAGGCAACTGCCAGGCGGTTGTAGGTATCCAGGCACTTCCCCCAAAAGAACTGATGGCATTACAGCATGTCCAGAGTCCTCTGGGGCCACGCGGACTGCTGTACGAAATGCCTGCGAGGATGACCTCACCTCCTTCAATCCTGGTGAAGCACCACACAAAAAGTACAGCAAACACCGGTGGCCCGCTCTCAAACGGCATCTTTCCTCCTCAGGGCACAGACAGGCTGAGGCGGCCTGCAGTGCGATCCCTTTTTGGGGGCAGGGCCCCGCCCACCGCTGGTGTTGGCAGAGGTCCCTGCTCTGCTAAATGGCCTTCTTGCCTATGAGGTCAGGTTTCCCTGGTGAATGCAGCACCCCTCGCTCACTTCAGAGAGCGCAGTGCCGGGGAAATACTGTGAAGTGCCTGACACGCACAGCAAAGATTCCAGGGTGCTCCTCATGTGCTGCAAGGCCACACATTATGGGGCCGATTCCGATTCAGGCCGGAAAACGTACCGACCGACTCGGTACGGGAATGTAGTCCGACCGACACGTACCGGCGCTGTCCGATCCGCGTAGTACGATGCTATGGATGTGAATTACAACCGACTAGTACGGAACACAAGCCGAACGACCGAACCGCACGGAAAGCAGCCATCCGGCCGGAAAATCTACGCGATTCAAACCGACCGACACGCACCAGGAATGAACCCGACAGATACGTACCCGCGAACTCCGACCCGCGCAGTACGATGCAATGCGTGTAAAACCAGACCGAGTCGCACGGAGCTCGAGCCGTACGACCGACACGCATACAAAACAGGGAGCCGAAGCAAACCAATACTCCGCGACTGACGCGTACGCCGCACATGAAACCCAGCAGAAAGACAGCGTGAAAGACTCAGAGAAGCTCGCACGAGACAAATGCAGCGTCCTACTCGGTCAGAAGAACGTCTCCTACATGCCCAAAAAATACAAAGGAAAAAATACAAAAAAAGGGCCAAACAAGCAATGACAAAGTCAATAAATACTGGGGAAAAAAACATGGAACAAAGACACACCCACAACTCCACCCATATAAAGGCCACAAATCCCTACCATGATCCTTTGCAAATTCAACTGACCTGCCAGCACAGAACACCATCAGACAGCAACCACAGACACACTCACAACTCATCCATCACACAAGCCAAACACCATTAGCACTTCCCCAATAGCACCCTCACATACACCCAGCAAAACTGACACTCACCCACCCTCACTTGCACACTCACACACACATCAATCCCCACCACCACCCATCACCATGCCCCCAAAGAAGAATCCAAAGTTCCTAGACAGTGAATTGGAAGTCCTGGTAGATGAAATCCTAAGAGTAGAGCCACAGTTGTTTGGTACATTGGTCCAACAGACCCCCATGTCGCAGAAAACCAAGATGTGGGAAAGGATCGTCGACAGGGTGAACGCACAATCACCATGTTTGCGCACAAAGGAAGACATCCAGAACAGGTGGTATGACGTGCGCCGGAGGGTCAAGGACCTACTCAAGAAGGAATACGCCTTGAGTCATCGCACTGGCAGTGGCCCTCCTGCCAAACCAGTATACCTCAGGTCCTAGGAGGAGAAGGTGCGGGCCATCCTACCACCAGAGAGCGTACATGGACTATCAGACATGCCAGAGCCTGGTGAGTACACAATCAATATTCCCAATATTGTGTGACAATACACACACATCACTGTCAAGGGGATAGTGAAACCATGCACCGTTAGCAAAGCCACAGTAACCAAAAGATCCCAAGATGTGTATGCTAGTCAGACAAACACAATACCTGCCATCTCATGGTGATATGTAACTGTGTCATGACATGTACAGACCTAACAACAAATAGAGCAAGGCTAGTGGCACAAATCTAACGCCAGGACAAACACTGTCAGACATTTTGCCACCACTAGAACACCACCTCACAGGGAAGCTGACTGAAAGGAAGGAATTCTGTGTATGCTGGTGAAGTGAGTGTAGCCAATAGCATGATGGGAGTTGTAGTCACAGATATTGGTCAGCCTCACAATTGGCCCATCAAGCACCACTCTGAACCATGCTCACATCACAGGGAGTGGAAAAGACACTGACAAGATGGCTGACACTGGATACCTGCTGTGGGGAGAACAAGCCCCTGCTGTGTGTTGTGCATCAAAACAACAGCAGGACACCACTGCCTGACATCCTGAAAGCCAACTCTGCACTCCCTGCAATGGAAGCACGATTCCATGGTGGGATATCTGGCATGGGTGGGAAGGAGGACTGACAGCTCTGACCATGATGTTACCAGCAGCTTATAGCTCACACATCCCCTTAACACATAACTCCACACAAGCTCACACTGGGAGAATGCATTGCCTCACACTCCAATTAAATATCCACACAAAGAACTACCACACTGGTGTTATGCTGTGTGAAGCACAGGGACACTTTTGGGACTGTGTAGCCAAACAACACGCCAGGACAACACTGTCTAGCCATCCTGTCAGCACAGCGCACACTACCCTGCACAGGGATGCAGAGTCAAAAGGAAGGAAGTATGGGCATGCTGGGAAGAGGGGTGTCAGGCAATAGCATGATGGGAGTGGTAGTCACAGCTCAACATCACCCCACCTCGCACTGGCCCGGCAAGCTCACACCTGGAGCATCGCGCACCTCACAGAGTGAGTGAAAAGCCACTTCCAAGATGTCTGACAATGGTGCTCTGCTGTGGGGAGCACAAGGCCCTGCTGTGAACTGTGCACCAACAAACAACAGGACCACACTGTCAGCCATCTTGCCATTGCTGTCACACTCACACACAGTGAAGTCGACTCAAAAGGAAGGAAGTATGGGCATGCTGGGAAGGGGGGTGCAGGCAATAGCATGATGGGAGTGGTAGTCACAGCTCAACATCCCCCACCCGCATGGCCCGGAAAGCTCACACTGAAGCATGCACACCTCACAGGGAGTGAAAAGCCACTTCCAAGATGTCTGACAATGGTGCTCTGTTGTGGGGTGCACAAGCCCCTGCTGGGAACTGTGCACCAACCAACAGCAGGACACCACTGACTGACATCCTGACAACCAACTTGCACTCCCTGCAATGGAAACACGTTTCATGGTGGGATGTCTGGCCTGGGGGGAGGAGGAGTGCCAGCTCCGACTACAGCTACCAGCAGGCCCTTACACACACACCACTTCCACTAACTCCAAACAACACACCTGGGACCGTGCTCCACAAGAGAGTGAGTGAAAAGCCACTTCCAAGATGTCTGACACTGGCGCTCAGCTGTGGGAGCACAAGTCCCTGCTGTGAACTGTGCACCAACAAACAACAGGACCACACTGTCAGCCATCTTGCCATTGCTGTCACACTCACACACAGTGAAGTCGACTCAAAAGGAAGGAAGTATGGGCATGCTGGGAAAGGGGGTGCAGGCAATAGCATGATGGGAGTGGTAGTCACAGCTCAACATCCCCCACCCGCATGGCCCGGCAAGCTCACACTGAAGCATGCACACCTCACAGGGAGTGAAAAGCCACTTCCAAGATGTCTGACAATGGTGCTCTGTTGTGGGGAGCACAAGCCCCTGCTGGGAACTGTGCACCAACCAACAGCAGGACACCACTGACTGACATCCTGACAACCAACTTGCACTCCCTGCAATGGAAACACGTTTCATGGTGGGATGTCTGGCCTGGGGGAGGAGGAGTGCCAGCTCCGACTACAGCTACCAGCAGGCCCTTACACACACACCACTTCCACTAACTCCAAACAACACACCTGGGACCGTGCTCCACAAGAGAGTGAGTGAAAAGCCACTTCCAAGATGTCTGACACTGGCCTCAGCTGCGGGGAGCACAAGGCCCTGCTGTGAACTGTGCACCAACAAACAACAGGACCACACTGACTGACATCCTGAGAGTTAACCTGCACCCACTGCAAGGGTGGCATGCTTCATGGTGGGATAACTGGGCTGGGGGGAGAAGGAGGTCCGGATGTCAACCAAATACCACCAATGCTGGCCATACACACACCTACTCTGCAAAAACACATTGCACACGTGGGACCTGGCAAGATGGCTGACAGATGGGCATGAGAAATGATGTGCCTGCAATTCACACCCATGCACTGGCCAACCCAAACACGTACACACTTACAGCCATTGCAACTCTATGTTTACACACACTGTCAGGGGATGCAGTGTCCATGGGTGCCCCCTGGCCTGGCTGTGAAGGTGTGCATTGCAGATGACAACTGTGGAGAATCAGACAAACTACATTACACAAAACACACAGGAAGTCACAGAAACATCATTGACAGGGGACACCTGACAGTGAATGCAATGGACACACCAATATACCGGACACTGTACCATGGTGTCAGTCACACAAGTTGCGGTTGTGATCTGCATTCCACTTCCACATCGTTCGGCAACATATACATCCTTCACACAACACACCACTCACTGTCATAGACACTGTAGACACAAGCACCAAGCTGGACTGCATTTGAGGAGACATGCTACTCACAGCAGCAGAACTCCAAAACACACCACTGGCTATCACTGTCATGACAATGGAAAAGCCAGAGAGCTGCCGTGCTCAATCCTTATCACCATGGAGGACATTGACAAGATTAATCACGTTTGCAAGTACAAAACTCAGCAACAACATCATTAGCTACGTTAACAACATCACTTGTATGAAATGAGACGTGAACTAGGAACCCAGACAACAACACAGATACTCCCAAGAGATCCCAGGCATACCGGACTGTGACCATGTTGTCCAGACACACCAATGTGACGCACAAAGACTGGCAAAAACTGCCACCACACATGTCCCAATCTTGAAAGATATCCTAAGTGGAATTGCACGTATGTCCCTGTTAAAGGACAAATGTGGACAAGGATGACACACCTGTGTCAGGCACGTGATGGCCCTTGAGTAGCAATGGCCATGTACAGCCAATCTATACATGAGCTGGTCATGCACACACCTCAACATTCACATTGAAATGCTTCAGGTTGGCAGGACAATGTGCTACAACAATATCAACCTCTGGCTGTGACAACTTAGGACAATGCAATGTACAGGCACGCATCCAGATGTACAGTCACAACTGTCATGTGTTTGAACAATTGATGCCTGTAGAAACATAACATACATTGTGTGTCTCTTCCAAACACAGGTGATGATGGGGACACACAGCAGCAGATGATGAGGAGTCCCTGTCCCAGGCTCCGGTGGCCCCTGAGCTCTCTGGTGTGGAACAGCCTCTGCCCTCCTCGGATGGCGAAGACCTACCTGGCCCCTCCGGTGTGAGTCATCATGCAGCACCAGCAGGACCACCATCTGCACCCCCTGCACCCACTCCTCCAACATCTGCCAACACACAGACCACCCCCGCCGACACGGACAGACCAAGGACACTGAATGACAACAGCACAGGGACCCCGGCCCCCCGGGAAGCAACGGACAACAACCCCAGTACCAACCTCCAAGGGGGCCTAGGGTCACCTGTGCATGCCACCACAGGTCCCGCACGTGTGGCCAGGGGTGGTGGGAGGGTAGGCAGAGGTCGCTGTTTGCAGAGGGGTCTGGACTGCATGATGACCCACAACTGGTACGCATTGCAGATGCGTACCAGAATAGCACCGGAGAGGTCAGCCAGGTAGTGGGGATCCTCAAGGACATTCAACAGCAGCAGGCTGCCCATCATGCCCGCTTGGACTCCCACATGTCCTGTGTGGAGACACACATGTCTGGTATGGAGTCCAAGTGGGACACATTGGAAGAACTGACAGCGGTGCAGAGGGACATATTGACATGCCTCCGCCAGATTAGCACCAACATGTCCACACCTCCCTGTGTGCCCACAACATCTGGTGCCACAACAACTGCAACTGCCACAGGGAGGGAGGATGACTCTGGTGGAGAGTCCTCTGCACCGCAGTGGCCTGCACGTGAGGGTCCCCCCAGAAAGAAGAGGGGTCGTCCGAGGAAGGACAACTGAGAGGCAGATGGCCATGTACATCCCCCAGGAACCCAACACCTGTTCTGGTAATTCTCCTTTGTGTGCAAACTGTTCACCCTGTCGAATGCAACCCAACTCTCCCACATGACATGGGGAGATTAAGTTAGACTAATGTACCAGATGACTGTGGACTTTACTCAGGACATTTCTGCTACCAACACTTCCAACTCATCTGGGAACTTTGGATTCCAATCCCAAAGTACAGCACCCACCATCCTGTGCACTATCCTCACACATGTAGGTAAATAAACTCACTAATACACCATACTTGCCTCTGTTGTGATTCCAACGTGGTATTTTGTCATGGAGATGATGATCTGCTAAATGACACTGTGCATGCTAACTGCTACAGCAATTCCAACACCGTCATGTGAGTCATGGCGACGTGACACATATGAAGGAGACACACCACTAGGGCAACACAACACATACACACCAGGGCCATCTGACTCATCGCCTACACTGATGTTGCCAGGAAATACAGTGGAATGCACAGACACCACACCTATTCAGAGTCTGTGTTAACTAGCCCACAGGTGCAGTAAGCAAATGTCAGTCAGATGTGTGACCACAGACAACGCACATCCCAAAGTGAAGCACAGGTTTATTACACATTTGCAACATGTTGTTTCCACTACAGATGCAAGGTAATCCCAAGTGGCAGTGGCCACACAGTCAACAAGTGTTGAAGAAATAAAGTCCAGGGGTGTGTGGCACATCACCTGTAGGGAAACAACTGCTTCCACCCTGGAAGTTGAATCATGGTGTCGGGGGATCACAGTTGACCAAACAACTCTGAAAGTACCCTGTGAAGGACAGCAGACATGACACACAGTCAAAAGCACTGAAGAACAGGACAGAACTGCAATACTCATGCCCAATACATGTCACAAGATACCTACACTAAACCAAGTTAGCATGTCAACACTGTTGGGGAGTACAGACAACCTGTAAGGACACATCGCTGCACGCATCCAGTCAAGTAGCACATGGCCACACTCAAACAGCAACAGAGCACCACCAACACATATCATGCAAACTCAAATCATTGACATTACATCTCTGTATACTCACATTCAGCT
Organism: Calotriton arnoldi; assembly: GCA_963921515.1. Lineage (NCBI taxonomy): Eukaryota > Metazoa > Chordata > Amphibia > Caudata > Salamandridae > Calotriton > Calotriton arnoldi. Next base: position 2,951,192 of record CAWUFW010000298.1, on the reverse strand, counting down.
GAAGAAGTTGGTGATGAGCTGTGTGCGGACATCACCCTCATCATCATCATCATCACTGGCATCGTGGCCCAGGCCAGGATCCTCCACAGGTGGCGGATGTTGGTCATCGTCATCCAGGATGAGAGGCAACTCCTTCCGCACTGCCAGGTTGTGTAGCATGCAGCAGACGATGAAAATCTTGCACACCTTTGCAGGGGCATATGGGAGGGCCCCTCCTGTCTTGTCCAGGCAGCGAAAGCGGCTCTTCAGGAGACCAAATGTCCGCTCGATCACTCTCCTGGTCCGACCATGTGCCTCATTGTAGCGCATCTGGGCTGGTGTCACAGGGTTCCTGAAGGGTGTCAGCAACCACGGCATGTTGGGGTACCCGGAGTCACCTACATACAGACAATTGTACATTAGCTGAGTTGGAAAAGAGGGTGGAATACAACATTGCAGAACACACACAATGGTACAAAGTCAGTACACACCGACAAGCCAGGCACGCTGGTTCTGCATCTGTGACATCATCCTCGGGATGCGACTACTCCTCATCACGTAGGCATCGTGTGCAGAACCGGGGAAACGTGCACACACATGTGAGATGCTCATATCTGCAAGACATACCACCAGAGCATTGATAGAATGGAAACTTTTCCTGTTCCTATATGCCTGCTCATGTTCCTGTGGTGGTACCAAAGCCACATGTGTCCCATCAATGGAGCCGATGACATGTGGCATCCTCCCCAGGGCATAGAAGTCACTCTTGACGTCAGTGAGTTGTTGACGTTTAGGGAAATAGATGTACTGGTTCAAGTATGTTAACATTGCCTCCAAAACATCGCGTAGCACACGGCTGAACATGGTCTGTGACATCCCACCAGCAGACGCCACAGTGTGTTGAAAGGTACCGGTGGCAAAGAAGTGTAGGGCTGCCATCACCTTCACCTTGGGGGTCAGCACTGTAGGGTATGGCCGGCCAGGTATCAAATGTGGGGCCAACCACCTCGCCAATTCCTCAATAAGCGGCCTGGTGAAGCGGTACCGTCGGATGCAGTCACGTTCCACCATGGTTGCAAGGTCAGGGAATGGTCTATGGACAGCTGGTGCCCTGCAGTACATAGGTGAACAAAGAAAGATTGTCTGTCACCCCACATATGTGGCATTGACCATACTCACTATCACATGATGCATCATTACGAGACACAAGTACTTGATGTGTGTGCCGTTCTGTATGGACATATATGGCACCTACATGACCATCATCTAACATCTCAGTTCAACATGTGTTGACAACAAGTTCCAGGTTGTGCTATGGGAAATCATTAGGCTGTGTCACAGTACCCATGTACTGCTGTCACGTTCCAAACACACACCACAGTGACAAGTGAGGACAGATGTGCCCCAGGCATCACAGCTCTTTGACAGGTAGATTCCCAGGGACCCTGTATTGCCACATGGACACTGGCATGACATGGCGTATCATGTACACACCAGCAAAACAACCATGACTCCCACAGGTAGTGGCCCCTGTCGCCACTGCAGGACAGACATGTACGTCTGTGACACACACACGCACAACATCAAAGTCGATGCACAAACAACGTGGATGTGGAGACTGTCTCCCATTGTGCACATGGAATCAGAGACATCTGAAACACAACATGCACACAGACTGTGGAGGGCCATCACAATTGTGGCAATGGGTCACCCTGTGACGTACATACCATCCCACATGGGACTCAGGGTGTATGTGACATAACATACACAAATACAACCTGGAAATGTGACCATGCCATATGCTCTGAACTGAACAGTTGCACATCACAGTGGTCATGTGCACAACACACAAAGGATTCTATCCCCATGAACACGTGCACAGCCTGGGAGTGGCTGCCCCCAAGTGCCACCCAACAAACCACATGTTGACCCCCATACACACACAGGTAATGCAGCCTCCCATGCCTTAGGATACAGTGTGGACAGGCTGTGGTGTTCTAAGTGTGCCCCTGAGTCCCTGGCAAGTAATTGTGGCTGGCATACGTTCACCTGTGACAACCATGGTGACATATGCGAGTGACTTGTACAGGGACGCATCGTACAGCAATGGACCGATCGGTGCGCACGCATTGGCCATTGCATATGATGGTGACGGATGCGTGTTGTGTCCCGAAATACGCGTCGTACAGCAATGGACCGATCGGTGCGCACGCATTGGCCATTGCATATGATGGTGACGGATACGTGTTGTGTCCCGAAATATGCGTCGTACAGCAATGGACCGATCGGTGCGCACGCATTGGCCATTGCATATGATGGTGACGGATGCGTGTTGTGTTTCGAAATATGCGTCATACAGCAATGGACCGATCGGTGCGCACCCATTGGACATTGCATATGATGTTGACGGATGCGTGTTGTGTTTCGAAATACGCGTCGTACAGCAATGGACCGATCGGTGCGCACGCATTGGCCATTGCATATGATGTTGACGGATGCGTGTTGTGTGACGTAATACGCGTCGTACAGCAATGGTCCGATCGGTGCGCACGCATTGGCTATGGACTGACATGGTAACGGACGCGTTTTCGAAGCTTTTACGAGTCGGATGCTGTGAATTCAGTTGGCCACCCAAAACAATGTTGCAAATTCATGCGTGTCATAAAGTTGAACTTTTGAAGGATGCTGTGGGCGTGTATAAGTGGTGCAATTCCATGGATTGGCCAGATTCAGAAGATGCAAACGACTTGGACCTATCACTTTGGACACATGGGACAGTATCTGCCTCTGCAGCACACATATAATGCTGGATGTTCCCCTGAGAGCTCACTTGCCTGCACTACATGCTCCAGGACGACATCTGCCACCACCACTGCTGCTGTCTCTGCATCCTCTGGCTACTGCAATGGCACATACTGTGGAGAGAGCCCCAGCCTTCAGCACTGAGGAGAACCAGGCCCTGCTGGACAGCCTCCTTCCACAGTACAGCAAGCTTTATGGGAAACCAGGGGAGCAGGTGAGTGTGCTGTCCACTGCCTTACTAATTGTGCATGTTGTCTGACTAGCAAGACTTACAGTGTGTACACCAGTGGCTAGCATGCTCACTGAGTAGTTGTCACCCCCAAAGTGTGTAGTTACATGCACTGAACAGGTATAGTGCAGTAACAGTGCATTCCAACAAGGTTTTACTTCCCAGGCAATGATACCATTTAGTAACTGCTGGACAACTGTTCATAGCCATAGTTGCACTACCTGTGTACATCATATGCCCCTGTGATTGAGACATGTATATCCAACTGTGTGATGCACGGATATGTTGCATGTGTAGTAATGGCCTTTTCACTTTGTCATCCTCACAGGTTGATGCCCACCAGAAGCAGGAGATCTGGCTGACCATCGCCCGGGCAGTACGATCTGTGGGGGTCTACAGGCGCAGGATCCGCAACTGCCAGAAGAGGTGGCAGGACCTTCGTGGCTGGACCCGGAGGATCGCAAGGGTCCAGCTGAAGCTGTCGCCTCCTCGCAGGAGGGGCGGACACTGGACCCTGACCCCCCACATGCTCCAGATTCTGGCGGTGGTCTTCCCTGACCTGGATGGGCAGCTGAAGGCCAGACAGCAGCAAGGAGGGGTAAGTGCTAGCCTTTTATGGGTACTATGACTAACATGCTCTATGCACTCCTTTAGCCTGGTTCAACTTCCACAGTACGACTGTCTTGTCATCCTGGACTCGTGTCCCTCACTTGTGTCATGCCCCCTCCTCATCTGATACACAGGTGTGGCCCTTACAGTCTGTGACTTAGGTCACTTGGGTACTGTGTACTTGCAGTTACCTGTGGTTCAAGTTGGGGACAGCATCAGTTACAGGAACTTTGTTGTGGGCTGCATGGGTGGTACAATTGCTCACACAATGCCTGTGATCTGACATGTACTCTGGGTATGGCTTTAATATGTGTTCCAATTGCTGCTCTGACTAACCACATGTCTGGGGTATGTGCCACACACCCATGCTGCAGCAGAGACCAAGGTAGGAGCCTCAGAAGTATGTACATCATGTGTGTGACACATGCATAGCCACCTGCCTAGTGTTCAGGGTAATACCATGTTGCACATGGACCAGGACTGTGATGCCTACTCCGGACATCGAAGGCACTCTGTTCTCCCACTCCTGTGTGTCAGCATACATATTGGGCATTGTGAAGAGTGCACTCAGGTGTCTGCCTCTGTGTCACCGTGGTGTGGCCTTGCTTTTTGGACTCCTGGAGTGTTTAACAATTTGGGGTGGCCAGCCATCTGAGTTGTGACTATAGGATCTGCACATTGGTTAATGCATAGGTCTCTGATCCCTTGACTGTGCACAATGGTGTATGAAACATTGAGGTGCAGGCAGCTTTGGTTCATTCTCATCAGACGGTGAAGTGCTCATGTGTATGGATTTGTGTTTGCAGTCACTGAAATGTCTCATTTGAATGACGTGGGATCATCTTAGTTCTCATGATGTGGGTGGCCAGGGGTGCACATGTGCACCTGTCAGCTACAGGGCTTGCATTCCCAAAACTTCCATGATTGTGACACAGTGCAGACTGGTGTTGTGTGTGTGCACTGCCCCTGTGACAGGAGACAGTTATGACTGACTTGCCAGACAGGCCTGTGCCATGACATTCAACTTGCAAAGGGTGATCCAGCAGTAGTGTGATATGTCCTGCATGCACACCATTGTCGCATTGTCTATCAGGACATGAGGACATCATTGTGTCTGGTGATGGAACCAAAACCCGCATATCGACAGAGACTCTGCCCATCACTTTTCCTGACACATGTACTGAGTCAGTGGCAGGAGATGGCATGTGTTTGGAGTGACACATTTCCATATGTTCTCTTGGATGTCCAACAACTGTGTATGTGGTGCATGTGTGCACATATGATTAGTCGCATACAACAGGCACCAGACAGATGGGTGCATGGACAGGTAGGATATGTGTGGCATGAATGACTGTCAGGCAGACAATGGGCTTCTTCAAATCAGTGTCAGCACTTATTGCAATGTCTAGCAAATGATGGCAGGGCTTGCTCTGTGATGTGCTGTACTTACTGTGGTGTGTGTGGTCAGTACAGGTGACTAATGTTGCTCTGTTTATCCTGATTGTTTGCAGATACATCCATGGCCACAGGAGGAGACAGCTCCACGGACCAAGAGGAGCGGCAGAGCCAGACTGGGTCCACTGCAGAGGAGACCGAGGGACTCAGTGGCATGGAGGGTGAGGGGAGCCACACTGAGGAGACCTCAGCTACGACCACCTCGGCTGAGGAACACAGCACTTCCAGTGAGGACTCCCTTGTGGAGGCGGGTGTCAGCAGACCCCAGACAAAATTGAGCAAGTTTGTCCCCGCCACCAACACCATCTCCACCCTCCCATCTGCTCCCATCCCACATGTCCGTGGAGGCTCGTGTGTAGGGGAGCGTGTCTCCTTCATGCCAGGCACCGCACCCCCTGCCTCTGCCTCCCCTGCTGCCCTGAGTGTGGAGTCTGTGGACTTGCTGAAACAGATCCATGTAGGGCAGACATCAGTGCTGAGTGTCCTCCATGCACACACGGGTCTGTTGACACAACTGGTGTCATTCATGGAGGCCATGTCATCTGGCATGTCTGCCCTACATCGGACCAATCAGTCCATGGCCTCCTCACTGACGGCAGCAGTGTCCCTCCTGCAACAGTCCCTCACCCCTCCTACCTCTGCCCCATCCACAATCCCCAGCACCCTACCTGTCCCAAGCACACACACACACCGGCACAGGCACGCACCAGCACAGACACAAGCAGCACACAGACACACACACCAAAATCCAGATGCACATGCACGCACAGTCAGGGGACTGATACCTCACTCACAGGGGATGGGGCCCAGACACACACACGCGCATCCACGAGCACTCCGCAGTCTTCAGATACCTCTCCCTCCAAAACCCCTTCCCTTGCCTCACCTGCAACCCCCCCCTCCCAGAAGCTCTTCCTCTGTGAGCTTGGCCTCTTCCCCACAGATCCATCTGACCCAACGTACAGGCAGAAGAGGCAACCACCACATACAGAGGGGAGTGCCCCTCATAACCGGACACCCTCCCCCAGGCACAGGCAGACTGAGGAACCCATTAGGAAGTCCCCCCAGACCAGGAAGGGCAAGACCCCACAACCACCACCACGCAGCTCCACCACACAGTCTCTCTCCTCCATCCCCCAGGCCACCACTCCACAGGTTCCTCCGCCACACCCTGTCCCAGGTTCCCCACACACCAATACCGCATCCCCAAACTGCTTATGCCCTCCCCCCCTACCACTTGCTCTTCCACCCCCAACCCAGATGCTCAGCCTGTCTGTGCCACTGGTGTGGAGACCGGGTCCCCCTCTGTCCTGCCCACCTCATCTGCCCCCTTCCACTCCCTTGGAGTTATGCACTGCAGTGGAGTCCACAACCACCCCGTCTGACTTGGGCACTGCAGTGGGGACCCAGTCCACTCCATCTGACCGGCCCACTGCAGTGGTGCCAGCACCCACACCATCTGACTTGTGCCCTACAGTGGTGCCGGCCCCCACTGAGTCAGACACCTCCACTGCAGTTGCCGGTGACACTCCTGCACTCACCACCCCTTCACTGCCTCCTTCTGGCATCCCCTGATTCTGTCCCTGCGGTGCCTGGCCTGCCCCTTGTATGCCCCTCCGAGGGGGATGTCCCCTGTCCGTACCAGTGCAGGCAAGCAATGGGTGACAAGTTGTCACATGTCACCCTGTTCGGACTGTGAATGTGGACTGGCCATTGGCCTTAGTTTCTTTTGGACTTCCAATTTTTCATTTACATTGGCTGAATAAAGCGTCTTTTTGTTTACTAGTGGTTTTGCTTTTGTTGTACATGATGTAGATGAGTATCATCATGCATTTGGTGTTGTAATAGTGTTCAGATCAGGAAAATGAAGTGTTGCTGTGATGGACTCCATGTGGTCCATGGGATATGTGTCCTAATCTAGTCTGGATCCATAGCATTCTTTGCTGCAGTCTGAGGGTGTAATGTTCAGCATTTGACACAGGGATGTACGTTTTGCATTTGTAATTTAACATCTGTGGCTTACACTGATGCACATCTGGTGTGCTTACCACTGTTCAATGTTTCTATTTCCCTGACTGTGTGCCCATCTCCACTGGACATGCAGTTTAGCACATCAATGTTGAAGGACTCATCTGTGTATACAGTGCAACTTGCTTGACATGTGTTTTGGGTATATGCAGATGACTGAAGTGACACTCCCGTACCCAGGCTGATGTGAGCAGAGCCTTCAGTGTGTTGTAATTGTTGACTCAGTGACCGAGTGTTCTGCTGACATGTTTGAGTCGTGCACAGACAAGGTTTGGCACAGCGGACCTTCCACAGGAGTGGAGTGCCCTCATGGCAGTGTGTAATCCCGTGACATTGCCTGGGCCCGTGTTGTGTGTTGTGTAAGCATGTCTGTGTGTGTTCCCTTCCCTTTTCCTACACAGGCTGTGTCCCTATGGATGTTCTTGTTTGTGATGCTTGCTGAGTTGTCCTGTGTTCATCCAGCATCTTGGACCTGGTTTCTCCGTGATGTGGGTGCATGGCAAACTAATGTTCATCAGGTTGTCATCCCTAGTTGTTTTTTTTGTTAGGGCTGGGGATGTGGGCAAACGCAGATGGGACATAGTCAGGATTCCCCTTGGCACTTGTTGGTTACACAAGTCATGTAATTTACAGTTTGTGGTAGCTTTCAGTGATTGTGCCGCGTTGTGTGTGTGACTGCTGCCCCTCCTCAGGGTCAGAGCTGCAATGTTGGAAGTTGTCTACGTGTGTTCTTTGTGGGTCACCTTGGCTTCTTCATTGGTGTGTGACTGTGGCCGGGATCCCATTGATTGGGGTGGATTTCACGTCATGCCCATGTACCGCATACTGTGCAGTGTGTCAGACATTCACGAGTCTTGTTGACTGGCCATGTGTGATGGGTTTCTGCACCTTAGTTCCCACCACCACCCCTGGGATTGTCATGTGTGCATGTGCAATGTCACCAGTCCATGTGAGCTTCACTGCTGCACATTGGTGGAGATCAAGGTGTGTGGTGTTGAGTGTGTGCAAATGTGAGTTGTTGCACGGCTAGACCCCTACCTCCATATTGGCCTTGGCTGACAGGCCGTGCTGATTGATTTGTGCTTGTGTAGGTGTGATGGTAGTCTGTTGCTCAGGACACATGGCTGTGGTTCACAGTGTGAACGACATCTACCTTTGTCATCACAGTGGGATTATCATGCAGGCTAGTGTCACCACAATGTGGGGTCCCTGGGGGTAGTGCTGTGGTGGGTCTGTCTCTTGCTGTGTTAGTTGCTGTTCCTACAAGCTTGTGTGACATGTGTAATTTAGGCTCCCTCTCATCTAACAATGCCTGATTGCCCACATAGGGGAATCCGATCCATGAGTTACTTTTGTATGGCACTGTATACACATCTGTGTAATTGGAATTCAGGCCTCCTCATGTGTTGTGTGGTTTCCTGGGGACACTGGCACCCCCACCCATCGCCTGTTGTATTTGATATGCAGTGTGAGGCTGCCTGTTTGTGTTTGTGCATCTGCACCACTGCATTGGCATATCTTTAGTGTGCCATTGCCTGTATGTTGTTTGGAGGATTTCCCCTGCTGTCCCTGGGACTCCTAGGTCATCAGTCAGCACAATAATCATGGTTTGTATGTCCCATTGCTGCCATGGTATGGTATTTGTTCACCTCACATCTACAGTCTCCACAGGATATCTACATTTGTGTGTCCATTAGTGCAGATATGTGGGTCTGCATTATGATGGTCACTTCTGGCATTGTGTAATTGATAAATGGAGACAATGTCAGTCCCCATGGGTGATGTTTGTCTGCACATGGCCAAAGGTATGTTTTATTTGCACTGCACTCTTTGCCTCACCCAATGTATGTTGCTATGGGACACAACCACTACTTTGCCACTGATGTGTTTGTTGTTCTGTGACCAGGAATCATCCATGCTGTTTGGCAGTTGCAGCTTTTTCCATGACAACACTTACCTTTTGGTCACTGTGATGATGGGGGTTTAGACCCCATTGCAACAATGTTCAAAATGTGCTTCAGCTGATGGACCCCACACTTACCTTTTGGTCACTGTGATGATGGGAGTTTAGACCCCATTGCCACAATGTTCAAAATGTGCTTCAGCTATGGACCCCACACTTACCTTTTGGTCACTGTGATGATGGGGTTTAGACCCCATTCCCACAGTGGTCATGGTCTGCTTGCATTGTGAAGGCCACACAGATTTTTGTGTGACACATGTGATAGGGGTCACATTGTATGTTCAATGTCATGTTCAGTGTTGTAGGCATTTGACACAGACTACACACTCTTGTCATGATGTTGGGGGGATGTCTTTTGCTGACATTCCTTATGTTGGAGTATGCTGGTTGTGTCATGCATTACCCGTCCTATGAGTGGTGATGGTAGTAGTGGTAGGCATCCAGGCCCCCATGAGTAGGGGTGGTGGTAGTGGTAGGCATCCATCCCCCATGAGTAGGGGTGGTGGTAGTGGTAGGCATTCATCCCCCCATTAGTAGGGGTGGTGGTAGTGACAGGCATCCAGCCCCCCATGAGTAGGGGTGGTGGTAGTGGTAGGCATCCATCCCCCTATGAGTGGGGATGGTAGTGGTGACAGGCATCCAGGCCCCCATGAGTAGGGGTGGTGGTAGTTGTAGGCATCCATCCCCCTATGAGTGGGGATGGTAGTAGTGACAGGCATCCAGGCCACCATGAGTAGGGGTGGTGGTAGTGGTAGGCATCCATCCCCCTGTGAGTGGGGATGGTAGTAGTGACAGGCATCCAGGCCCCCATGAGTAGGGGTGGTGGTAGTGACAGGCATCCAGGCCCCCATGAGTAGGGGTGGTGGTAGTGACAGGCATCCAGCCCCCCATTAGTAGGGGTGGTGGTAGTGGTAGGCATCCATCCCCCTATGAGTGGGGATGGTAGTAGTGGTAGGCATCCAGTCCCCCATGAGTAGGGGTGGTGGTAGTGGTAGGCATCCATCCCCCTATGAGTGGGGATGGTAGTAGTGGTAGGCATCCAGGCCCCCATGAGTAGGGGTGGTGGTAGTGACAGGCATCCAGCCCCCCATTAGTAGGGGTGGTGGTAGTGGTAGGCATCCATCCCCCTATGAGTGGGGATGGTAGTAGTGACAGGCATCCAGCCCCCCATGAGTAGGGGTGGTGGTAGTGGTAGCCATCAGGCCCCTATTGGTGTGTATGGCGTTGGTGATAGCCATCCCGCCCCTATGGTTCTGCTGTTGCTAGTGTACGTCATTTCTGCATCCCTATGTGTGTGTGACATATGTCGGGTAAGTGTTGTTTGTTTGTGTAGTGGGTGTCTGACGTACCTTCTGCGCCGTACGCGTCCGTACCGGTTCCGGTAATAGATGTACAGTATTGGTAGGACCTGCGCGATGGGATTCATGGTTGGTTCGTCTCGGTCGGGTTTCTCGTGGCTTCGACTCGTACTCGTAGCTGGCTTGTTCATCTCGTAGCCGTGGATCGTCTTGTGGCGCGAATCGGAGCTTATGTGCAGCTCTCCCGGATGCTCTGACGTGCTGGACATAGCGACCAGTTCGGCGCGTACGGATTGCGCATCGTACTAGTCCGGCCGGAAGGTGCTGTGTATTTACTTCCGTGCGACTCGAATCGGCGTTTACGGATCCGGCTCGGTCGGGGAACTGGACCTGGAATGGGTACGTACGGCTCGCTCGGAATTTTAGCAGTAATGCGCATCGTACTTGCTCGCTCGGACGACTGTTCGAATCGTTCGGGAAAAACGCGTTTGGCTCGTATTTTTTCCGGACGAATCGTATTCGGTGCGCTTTCGGCCGAGATCGGAATCGACCCCTATGTCTTCAGTGAGTACAGAGTCAAGGCACACGCTTTCTACTTCAGGCCCAAGAGCAGCAGGAAAGCTCTCCCCCACGCTTCTCTTGCAGCCAATGACCAAAGGAATAAAGCGCTCACCAGGCGCTAAGTTTTCAGAAACACAGGGCTGTCCAACAAGCCTTGTTAAATCACTGGGGGCACGAAGCAGGAAAAGATGCACACTGAAACACATCTCAGAGAATTCCAAATGCAAACCTATGAGAGGAGCAGCCTCACAGAAGAAAGGAACCAATGTGGCTGTTTTCAATACCAGGACATGCCACACAACAAAGGCACCTGTCCTACCTTTTACCTACACAGCACCCTGCCCATAGGGATCCTAGGGTCTACCTTAGGGGTGACCTATATGTAGTAAAAGGGGAGTTCTAGACTTGGCAAATAACTGTAAATGGCAGTGGCAGAGGCCTGAGACAGGTTTGAAAGGCTACTTCTGTGGGTAGCGCAAGCAGCGCTGCAGGCCCACTAGTAACATTTTAATTTGCAGGCCCTGGGTATATAGGATACCACTGTACAAGGGACTTACAGGTAAATTAAATATGCCAAACCGGTGTAGACCAATCATACCAGGTTTACAGGAGAGAGCACATGCACTTTAGCACTGATCAGCAGTGGTAAAGTGCCCAGAGTCATAAAGTCAACAAAAACAGGTCATAAAAAATACAGGAAGAAGACAAAAAGTTTGGGAACAACCCTGCAAAAAGGGCCAGGTCCAACACTCCAGCATGTCACCGAAATATTTTGCGTACTGCAAAATCTCATCAACGGGTTTCCTTTGCCAGCAGAGGACACCTTGGATGATCTGGTTGCCGAACTCAGGTCTTAGTCCCTGCACAAAGAGTCAAGAAACCCTCCCATATTATCCCTCAGTAGGTTGTTCATTCCACTGTGCTCCCTATACACCTGCATGCACTGATTCTTTCGGTTCTTGAGAGATTAAAATATCTTAGGCCACTTAATTTATTCTTGGGGGACTTTCCTCTTAGATGTTTTATGACTTTCTCATATTCCGTTTTGACTATGGGCAAAGGGGCATTCATCCCTGCCACCCTAGGAGTTTCATGCATGGGCCAATCAACTGCCCTTTTGCATTCTGCCCACTGATCCTTTGGGACCACCACCTCAAATAATACATCCAGATCTTCCCACTGGACCATGCAGATGGTCACAATATGTTCCATCTGTGTATACCACTTATCAGGATTCTCCCTGAGTTTGGGAAGGGAGTTTGTAAAATGGAAAAGGCCCAATGGTGACTACGGGACATGTACATATGCTCCTCCCTGTACTCCTCTCAAGAGATATCCCTTTATTGTTCCCCCTTGGCTCTTTCCCCATCTTTCTTCATGCTCTTTTTCTCATGTTTCATCTTGACCTTCTCCTTCCTGGACCACAACTCCCAAAACTTCTTAGTCTCGCTCTCTTTTCTAATGTTCTCAATCAATTTCCTTACATGTGTCCTCAAAACCCTCAACTTCAGTTTAAACTCGTTCTCATCTATTGCCACCCTAGCATTCTTTCAAAACTTCTTTCACTGGGTTATATTAATCTCGCATTCATTCGCCACTTTTTCCATCCTTTCATGTGCCTCTCCCTCCAATCTTGTTCCTTCCTTGCTCATGTAGAGCAATTTGCTTTCACTGTTTTGCCTGAGGTAATCCATTCCCACAGTTTCATTAACAATTTCTTCAAATTCGGCTTTCAGCTGAGTGACATTAAGTCGCTGTGAGGTTAGCCCTGTGCTTGGTGAGTTATCTGGGAGGCCTGTATTAGTTGTCTGACCTCCCGTCCCACTGCCGACCCAGCTCTCTCCTTGTGGGAGTTCTAACGCCATCCCTACAGGCCTCAGTGCAGAGTTCTAAGGTATACTTAAGATTGGTTGACTTGGTAAGTGCCTTGATTGGGGAAGCAATTGCAGTGCTCGTCAAAGGCAGGGGACCTGATGCTACAGGCGAAGGGATCAGAACATGGAATGAGACAGCAGTCTCTATGTAGCTCGGGTGTGCATGACCTTCTATAGGGGACTCTGCAACTGTGTCAGTCTTGGATACTGCTGGGGCAGCGGCGCTTGGGGCAGCAGCTGACGCATTGTATGGAGGTGGCCTCATGCTGAGGCGATCATCTATGAAGGAGTCTTCCTCCTCCCCTCTTCGCTTTCTATTAAGGCAAGCCCAAATGATTTCAACAACTTCTTCCCTCCACTTTCTCTGTCTTTCTTTTCATCCTATGCACTTCTCCATGCATGAGCCCAACTGCGTATTTTTAATTAAAACTTCTTTCTTTTCTTTTCGCTTGTCATTTGCTCCCAAAGGTTTAAGGCTTTAAATTGTGTGGGTCTAGGCTGTGGTTTTAAGCCATACATTCTCGTACTCAGATTTTCTATTTGGGAGCTATGGAAGGTCCGGCTCAGTGGGAAGCATAGTTCCTCATCCTTGGATGTATATTCGTGCCATTGGCTAAGCCACATACACATGTGTAACCCTTTCGTAACCACCATTTCCCTAGCTGGGGTATCTTCAGAGGGAAACCTACATCCTTATTTAGGTCTTTCTCCTTCTTTGGTAAGGGTTTTCCCTTTCTGACAAGCTCTCAGTTATTTTCTGTATCAATCACTCACTAACACCACACTAAAGGGCTAACGATCTGTCCACCAATACCAGAGCACCTCTGTCAAAGGTCACCCTATCACAGCACGGCTATGGCGTCTGCCAGCCAATTCATGCACATCACCTTGGCAAAGCAGCACCCAAAACTGCCAGACTTCTTCTGAACCAATTTTCACAAAATTTGCACCACCTGCTCCGCCTAGGCAGAAATCTCTAGGAAGAATGCCACTCACTTTCATCCAACAGTAGACCCTCAACCTGCGAAAGTCACTGTACATGGGGATTTCTCTTCTGTTCACAAAGGAGCCAAATGCCACCGAGTTCAACTAGTACCATCATATTAGAAAAGATTACGGGGCATATTAGCAAGTACGGCGTTAAAATTATCGCCACTTTAGCGGCAGGAAACTGCCGCTAAAGCGGCGATAATGGGCTTGATAATATGCCCTTGAGAATTCCAATAGAAGCCCAGGATCACAGCAGAGCATGGGCTTCTATTGGTATTCTCAAGGGCATATTATCAAGCCCATTATCGCCGCTTTAGCGGCAGTTTCCTGCCGCTAAAGCGGCGATAATTTTAACGCTGTTCTTGCTAATATGCCCCTACTTCCCTAGCTTTGTGTAACTGACAGCGCTTCATAGTCTACCTCACCTTAGCAGGCAAGTTTAACAGTTCAATACTCTAACTTGAGATACCTCTCCTTAGCTCTATAACATATATACAAAAAATGTGTCAATTTAAAAAAAATCCCAGAACATCATCTAGAACACAATAACTATCGCTCCCGCGAGTCCAAAGATCAAAGCCACAAAAAATTTACTCTCAAAATCCAACCATTGCATTTCAACACAATGCTCCTATAACAACTCCCAACATATGCTGCTCAGCAACCAACTCATTTTCCGCATACTCATGTCATTCTTCTTCAGCCACCTTATCTCCCGGAACCAGCATCGGGTTGGGACTGGGCCAATTTAAATATCGTGGAAAAACGCCTGGACCATGAAGGTGCAGTAGTCGGTTCTATAGCCAATTGATTTGTCAATGATTAATCAGCTCCAATGGGACCTATCACCTCTGCTACCAGATCTGTTGGCGCGCTAATCTGCAGTAAATGAGCCTAAAAAACCGTGCCAAAGGCTAGGATCTGGGGCACTGTAGTCTCCCGATGCGGACTTTGGTGCTCCCCGATTCGATCCATCAATAATGCATTAAGATCAATTTTGAGAAATCAGTACTGAGGCATTCTAAATAAAATGACCGACACCAATTGTCATTTGAATATTTATAAAAAGAATTAATAGCCAAATACATTAACTATGCCATCAGCGGGTTTAGCAGCAAAGCGAACAATTCATAAGTACAAAGAACTCAGTAATGTTCCATATGAAATCCAGCGTTGATTCGCCATCTAAAGGTGGGAAGTAGGGGGTCTCTGGGGTACAGAGAAATGCACGTCCTTTTATAGGACTTTAGACAAACACTTTCATACAATTCTACACAAGTACAAGGTTCTCAGGATATGCACCACAGAGGAACAAGCAAGAGGAAACATTGTACTATGGGAATATATTTGAGGATTCTCTCATAGTAGTGTTGCATGGGATTCGGTTGTTCTTACAATTCTTTTCAGCCATACTGGTTGATATATAGTAAACTAATAAACTTAGACAGTTAGAATATTATTGGTTAAGCATGATACTAGGAGAAATCTCTGGGAACGTTCTTCATTTATTAGAATAAACTTGCACCTCTTTATTTAGAGCAAGAAACACTAATACTAAACATCACGTGGTATACTACAACACCAATTTAAGATGGAGGACAGGGTAAACATGGATTCATGTTAACATAAGCCCAGTTTCTAATACAATTAAAGTGGATAAAGGAAAACAGCTCTCACACGTCCACCAGCTAGATGTCATTAAAGAAAGCTTGTTACTGGTGTGGCAAAGTGATTTGATATAAGATCCCAATGCTAACCTGCCTAGGTTGTAACAGAACTTGGTGTGAATCTCATGTTCGTATGGAGTGCATGACCCCTCATTTAGTCCATTCCTGTGAGCTTGAATATGGCTATGTAGGGTCATATTTATTTTAAAATCACACACCGCAGCGCAGAAAATCACCTTGCTGTACTGCCCTGCGGTTCAGCCTGAATGCTTGCCGGTTTAGAAGTAATTACCCTTGAGCATTTTCCCATCCTGGAAAAGCTTCGATGAAGTAACTTAAAAACGAGCTCCGCAACTCCGGATGATTTTGTTGCATCGTTGTCCTGGATTAACACCACTGTATCCTTACAGGCACCTGCCTATTGAGCTCTGGACGCCTTGGATTCATCGCTCTTAGATGACTCAAATTCATTTCATTTAGCACAGACCGTGCTCATCTTTCCACAGGTGCAGCCAATTACGCACCCTACCGAATTTCCTTCTAATCAACTCCTGGGTTGAATCCCCCCCCCTGGAGTTATATTGAATACATTAGGATTCCTTTCACTGATAAGCCCTCTAGCAACTGCTGATTCATTGTGTAATCCCGTCCTGATGATGACCTGAACTCACACAGGTCGAAACGCCATCAACTACTCAGCATACTCTTGGACTTCTTGGTTCCTAACATGTTCCTAACTAACTGTTCTTTCACTGCTCGTATTGGGCCTGAATCACAAAGGTAAACCTAGACCAAAAGTCCAAGTTTAAACCTGAAGTCTAAGTCTAGACCTAAAGTCTAACTTTACTACTAGTAAAGTTAGACTTTTGGTCTAAGTTTACACCTGAAGTCTAACTTAGACCAAAAGTCTAACTTTACTACTACTAAAGTTAGACTTTGGCAAAACACTTGCAAATTACCACCTCCTTCAATTAGGTGGTGATGCATTTGCAAATGGGAAGGGGTCCCCAGGGGACCCCTTCCCCTTTGCAAATGCATGCAATATTATTTTTAAGGGCAGGCAGTGGTAGTAGGGACCACTGCCTGCCCTTAAAAAATAAAACGAAAACGTTTCTTTTTTTTTTTTTTTTAAATGCATCCCGTTTTCCTCTCGGGGAAACGGGCTGCATTTAAAAAAAAAAAAGCTGCTTTATTTAAAAGCAGTCCCAGACATGGAGGTCTGCTGAGCCCAGCAGGCCACCATCCCTGGGAGGGCCTGGCATTCCCAATGGGCTCGCAAATTGCGAGAGGCTCATTAATATTCATGAGCCTTGTAATTTGCGACCCCATTGGGAATCACAAACAGTGTTAAACACACTGTTGTACATGCCAAATAGCATCTCGCAAATTGCGAGTCGCAAATGCGACGCAATTTGCGAGGTGGTATTTGGCAGGTTGTACATCTGGCCCACTATATTAAGAGTTTCAATACAGACCGCATTATCCAGTGTTAGTAAATCTAGGAATGCTCCAAAATCCATGGGTGGAGGTGTGGGAACAACCACGCTCCACCCATGTAATGCCTCCCTGGGGTAGAGTAACGCAATGCAGTGATTTGTACTGTGCTGCGTTACTCTAGATTTATCAAACCATGCAGGTCCACGCAAGGTGGCCTTGCGTGGCCTGATAAATCTAACTTAAGAGTTGCATCGCTCTTGTGCCCCTTTGCGTGGCATAAGGGTGACGCAACTCTTTAATTAATATGCCCCTCGATGTTAATTTAAAACGTGCATTACTACTAATTTTATGTGTGGCCACATTGACATCAGAATGTAAGAGAATTGTTGTCCTGCTCCTCTGTCCTCAAATCCTCTTTGGGTGCAGACCAGGCACAAAGGTCATAGGGAGTCAGATGTTGAGTAAGAGGTTATTCTGTACATCCCTTACGACCTGACGACGATATACCCCAGACTTTATGAAGACTGAAACAGGAAGCTCAGACTAGTCGGTGCTTGTGTTCTGCGATGGAGACAGAAATATCCGCTTTCTTTGACCTCAACGCAAATATTGAAGTGCGCAGAATATCTTTACACGCTGAATACTATACTACCTTGTGCCGCCTTGCTGGTTTCTCGTTGTTTTAGTCATAATGCTAATGTGATACGTTGACTACATTGTAACTATTTTTGTTAAAAATAAGAAAGATAATTTACAAAAAATCTTTCAATGTGCATTTTAAAGGAGTCTGTCTTGGAAGAAAGGTGGGCCATTGAGGATCTTACATACACATCTGTTTAAGATAGGCAGCGAGATAAAAAGGACAAGTAAAGTGGAATATTATCTGCCAAAATATGAGAAATTGCTGCAAAAATATATTTTAACCTCAAGGGATTTGAACTTGGATCTGAGCATGAGATAGCATTTTACTCCTAAAAAGTGTTGGGTAATGTGGCAAATGAAACGGACCGACGGGGGAGGTTGTATGCCTGGCTAGTGAACAGGGAATGTGTATAAAATTAAATGGGATCATAGGTACAAGCTCTATGCACATAAGTAATGTACCAAGAAAAGTTTACTCTAAACTATACAGGAGTAAGTGTTCTTACAGAAACATAGAAATCAAAAGAACTGATTTTCAACTCTTATCTAACAAGCAGTTTCTAGCAAGTAAAGATTGAAAAGAGTCCCTTATAATCTCCCAAGTATTATTTTTATGCACCCCAGACCTTATTTCTCGCCCTTCTACCTGTTTAAAGTGAAGGTTGAACACCTAACTGTAGAAGGTAGGTGTCACTTTTCTACGGCACATAGATGACACTCAGCTATATTTCCGAAGAATCCCAAGACTCTATGCTTTGACCTCAAGGCCTCAAAATTATTTAATTGTGGATGGCCCCATAAAACTTCCACTAAACCCTCAAAAGTTCATAGGGGCTCATTCACAAGCCCTGTGCACCACTGGAACGTCACTTTTTGTGACGTTCCAGTGGTGCACAGGGCTTAGCCATATCTACAAGGCCACGTAAAGTCACCCAGTGTGGCTGTTCATGGCCTTGTAGATATGGACTGAGGCAATGCAGCGCAAGTCACTGTGTTGCCTCACTACGATGGGGAGGCGTGTCATGGGTGTTACGGTGTGTGTTCCCATGTAACACCCATGGCCTTTGACACATTCCCAGATTTACAACAAGCTGTAAACCTGGGATTGTGGAAATGTACCCCTGTGAGGGCACACTGGTGCAGGGTCACCCTCTCGTCCACGGGTCCGAAGACTAACAAAAGAGAGATCAGCATTGGAGTGAAGTAAAACAAACCAAGTTTATTAAACACTCATGAGCGGGACCGCGTCCGAACGACACCCTAAAGTGTTGTGGGAGGAAGTACATTGAATGCAAAAACCCATCACCCTTATATACTGTTTGGTGCAGTGTAATCGCATGGGAAGGAAAACTGGAAGTAACAAGTTTAAGCACAGAAATAGCTATAGGCAAACAAGAGCAGAGGGTGACCAGGTAGTCAGGAGATGAGGAGGGGGAGTAAGAATGTTTATGGCGGCAATAAGCAATCATTTGATAACATCTGAGACCAGGTGCACCGGCAGCTCCAGCCCCCCAGCACGTACACCAGATTGACCATGCCAGAGAGGTCAGCTAAAATTGAGGGCACAGGCTAGGTGAAAAGGTAAGCATCAGAGAATAAAATGAATACGACGGAAACTAAATGGACGCGACAGTAAAAATGGCTGCCGCTTATGCTAACATAGAATTTACACTTTTCCACAGACGACCCTTTTAGCATAAGCTAAGACAGTTTTTGTCCCTTCCAAGGGGTATAGCATATATCCTCAACATCTATTGTCATTAGTCCATATATTTCTCGTTCCACTGCTAAACGGGTATTTACGTTCTTGACATTCTCTTTAGACGAGATGCAGGCAGTACAGGCAGTAGTACAGAGAGAACAGAGCATTGGTCCACAATGAACACACAAACAACAAGAGAAGATAATAGCTATTACAATGAACAGGACTGATAATACTTTACTGAAAGTAAGTCCCAAACTGAAAGTGAGTCCCAAAACCACCCAGTCCAAGTCCATGTTCCTGGGTCTTGATGTATTTCGGTGGCTATCTTGTGTAGTTTGGAGATGGCCGCATAGACAGATGGTGAATTGTCCGGTATGAAAACACAGCAGCTGGATCCGATGACACGGCATGCTCCACCTCGGTCAGCTAGAACAACATCTAAAACAAGTCTATTCTGTAAAGCGACCATGCGGATTGATGCTTGTTCTTCCATCAAGTTTCCTAAGGCCGTAGTTGTCTGATTAATCACTGCCTCCATTGTACGGGTGAGGCGACGGACCAGCTTGCTGTTTTGTACTGGGCCAACAAAGAAGAAAAATCCTTTATTAAAATCTGTATATTGCTCCCATGTGGTCTCTGTCTGATCGACTATAGAGACATCAATGGCACGTTTTCCCCTACTACCAACGTGGTGATTGAACAATTTCAAATCTTGGTGGTATGTTGGGGAGCTAGAAACACAGGTGGTAGAAGAAAAGCTATGTAACAGGTACCAGACCAGCCTGAAGGTAGGAAGTAGTATGCCTTAGCTCCACAAACAAAATAAGTATGACGTGATGCGAGGAAGCTGCTTCGGCCCCTCGTGGACAATTGCAACACTGTAGTACAGTTACTGTGACCCACTAGCACTTTGCCTGTACTCTGTACACAGAGAGGGCCAGTAGTCAGAGCAACAGAGATAACAGCCGATCTAGAGTTTGGATACACATATTTTGTTGCTGTATTTCCTCTACTATATTCTTCCATCTCCAAGATGGTCCCCTTTGCTTGTGGGTCCCCATCTTCGTTGGGATAGCATACTTTATTCAGTTTGGCGTTGAGGTCATCCACATCCCATGTTTCTGAGAGGTTACATTTGTAGGAAGCATATAGTAGCTCAAACCAAGCTTGGCATGAGCCATTGTGAGAAAATGGCATTGGTGGCAACGGGATTCCTCTTATGTTCTGATGAGGAGGAATTTTGCCACAAACCCAACAGTTAGTAGCATTGCTTAGCTGGTGTGTCTGATGCAACATTTGAAGAAATGAATTGTTTCCTAGATTTTGCCGATACCCCTGTTCATGTTGCGGCAAATCGAAATGATGGTGTTCCTTTGTAGTAGGCGATGTAGCAGTAATGTTGAGCAAGGAAGCCCCAGGCATTACTTCCTCCACTATCCACATTACAGTAGCAATTAGAGCAGCAATCAAAGTCAAACCAAGGATGCAAAGTGTACAGCCATTACACATTGTTGTAGCAATCTCCTTCTTCTCCTTAGGCAGGTTCATTTTTTCAGCAAACAACAAGAAAGGTAGCGCCCTAAGAGCCCTGAGTGAGCGTAGGTTTCTTCAGTGAGTTTGAGACGAATCGACCACTAATAGGAAGACCCCCCTTTGTAATCAGACTTAACCACTCAGGACAATGGCTCAACCCGTCTTGCTTTGCACTGGAGCGCCTTTCTTCCTGGGTCGGAGTAGGTACCTGGATGTACCGGGGATCGTGTAATCCGGAAAGACTCCCTCAGGTCTTTCAGGTGATGCAGCTCTTCCTGTCTCTGTGACCAAAATATCACGATGATCCTCCAATGCAGCAGAGTCCACTAAGGTGTGTGGCACCTTCTTGCAGTGGCTTGCATGTGTCCATTTTTTCCTGTTGGTCACACGGACTGCAGTTCGGGTGGCGAGGAAGACCTGCTCGGGGCCCCTCCAGCGAGGTTCCAAACAGTTCGTTCGCTGGAATATCTTGACCATCACGAAATCCCCTGGGCGCAAGTCATGTCCATCACCTTGCGACTTATCTGGGAGAGCTTCTCGTACCTGCTGATGGATGGAAAGCAATTTGTCAGTCAACTGAGACAGGTAATCACTCATCAATGTGTGAGGCACATCATGTATAGGGCGAGGTTTAGGAACCCCCCAAATATTCATGGGCCTGCCAAACATGACCTCATATGGGGTAAGCCCAGAGCGTGTATGAGGTATTGATCTGATGGAAATCAGTGCTAAGGGCAATGCATCAGGCCACTTCAAGGAAGTGGAAGCCTGTATTTTTGCCAATTTCAGTTTCAATGTAGAGTTATAACGTTCCATCAGGCCTGCTGATTGTGGGTGAAAAGCAGCATGGAACTTCTGCTTGACCCCTAGCCCTTTCATAACATACTCTACAATATCTGGTTTGAGCGCACGTCCCCCCTTAGACAGGAGGTGACCTAAATAGGTAACCTGCTGTCTACAGTATTGCAATTTCTTTCTAGAGACTTTGTGATTATGTGATGCAAGAAATGATAATAGTAACAATGTACCTCCTTCACATTGCTCAGGAGTGTCTGCAGCAAGCAAAATGTCATCCACATACTGAATTAGAACCACCCCTTTTGGTACAGGAAAGGAATCAAGTTGTCTCTTTAATACTTGACTGTAAATACTGGGACTTTCTGTACAGCCCTGTGGAGCTCTACAGAACCTGAATGATCTGTTTTTCCTTGTGAATCCAAATAGATAACGGCTGTCCGGGTGGATAGGTATTGAGAAGAACGCATTTTTCAAATCAATCACGGAGAATGTGGTGGCAGTGGGAGGGACCATAGTGAGGAGGGTTGTTATGTCAGAAACTACCGGATATTGGGGCACCACTAATTTATTAACCTCACGCAAATCAATAATGAACCTGTAAATCTTAGTATCAGTGTCTTTTTTCAAAATAGGAAGGATAGGGCTATTGAGGGTATTATAGGGAACCTCTTCCACTACACCTACTTTAATCAAATACTGAACAATATCTGCTAGTGCTTCTTCGCCCTCTCGAGATATCTTATATTGGGGCAAACGAGGCAACGAGGCACCCTCCCTCACTTGAATTTGTACAGGTAGAATGACCATATGACCCACATCAGTGTCTGATCTAGCCCACAAAGTGCAAGGTAGGGACGCCAGAGCGACATCCTCATTGATAAGGCAAGATCTATCAACTATTGGATAGTTGTCATTAAGGATAACACGTACACCTTCTGGGGAACAGCGTATTGTAGCACAAAAATATTTAAGCATATTGATACCTACAATGTTATCTGGAGTGTTAGGGGAGAGCAAGAATGGACATGTGGCAGTGAATCTATCTAGTCCGAATTCAAGTGGCTGTGATAGTGGGCTAGGTGTAGGTGTTCCGTCGAACACTATCGACGTTATCAATGTGCCAGACAGGGGAGCCCTAGGAACCAGTCTTTTAGACAGGGCACTACGGGTAGCCCCTGTATCAACCAGAAATCGATCAGTAGATCCCAAGACATTTGCGTCAACATAGGGACCCATTTGATCTACTGGCACCTCAACTGGTCCCACACCCCGTCCTGGGCATCCCTATGCATAATCGGAATCTGTAGGCGTATCAGCAGAATAATCAGTCATTTGGTACTGGTATCGTTTGTCAAAGGCATTAGGGTAGTTCGGTCCCTGTTCGGCTGCCTCAAACCGGGGGTGAGCACTTGCGCCTCCCCTGCTTCCTACGTTCCCTGGACGCCCTCTTATACTTCCCCTTCCTCGCTGGTATTGTTGGCCTTGCAAAAGGTGGCACTCAGAACGCCAGTGCCCAGTCTCTTTACAATAGGCACACTGATCAGGAGACAAGTTTGCCCGAAGGAGAGGGAGTGCTCCGGGTGTATGCATTGCATGTCTGCCTCCTCCACCTCTCCTAAATGGTGGACCATACGCCTGAGCCATCATAACCTTTGTTTTTAAATCCCTAACCTTTTTATCTTCCCTTCCCTTCGCTTCCTGTTCCTGTCGCTCATAATATTGTGCCATTGTCAGAAGGGAAACTGGAGAGGACGTGGTCCAAGAACTTTCACTGGCCTTGAAATGAAATGAATGAAATGAAATTTGTACTTGTAAAGCGCACCCATACCCCCAAAGGGGTGTCCAGGCGCTGTACGCATACCGCTGTGGAACCCTTCCTGGCTTTTCCCTGTGAAATGTCCACTCCTGGGCACCCCCAGGGTGAAGCCAGGCATCCCAGCGCTGTTGGGGCCGTTGTGGAGATTAAGCAAGCTATTGCCCAGAGTGGGACCCATGATTAGAATAGGCACCGAGGCGAGAATTATCAGGTCCGAGGAAATTGAGCCCAAGACCCGCCGAGGCGGGAATTGAACCCTGGTCCCGGGCCAGATCTCTGCATCAGGGTCTGCCGCTCTAACCATTGAGCCACACTTCTCCACTTGAGGAGACTAGATATTTCAGGTAACATATTAGCAACAAATTTGTCAACAAACAGGTGTTTGCCTGTCTTGTCAGCCAACGACTGGCCACTAAAGTCATGAAATGTTTCCTCAAATCTTGAAAAGAAGTCAGAAACTGACTCATCCTTTTTCTGTTTGCAGGACGCTAACATAGTCCAATCTATTTTCTTAGGGGGTATGAGATTCTTCAATTTAGTCACAATAGCTTTAGGAAGATCTAATATCTCCTGTTGGGGCTTCTGGGCAGGTTCCCTGTCCGCATCTATTTCTTCTAATTTTTCCCAGGTGTCACCAAATATCACAGCGTCATTAATTTTATGTATTGTTCTCCACATATCAGGGGGCAAAATAAGCCCAAAGAACATATCTATATCCGCTAAGGTCATAGTGCAAGAGCTGATAGCTCCCTCCACCTCCTCATAAAAGGCGGCAGGGTTTTTCCGGGGGTCGGGCAAGGCAGTCTTAAGGGCCATAACATCTGCTCTACTCCAAGGAGTGTAGACCCAATTATATATGAAATATCCCTTTGCATCATCGGAAGTCTTATCATCATTAGTTCCCGCACCCTTCGGGGGAACATACAGGGGTGCGGCTTCACGCATTGGTCTCATATCAACTTTACTACTACTAGGATTGTCCTCGTCCACCGGAACATCTGTTTTCTCTGTCTGAGACTTTTCTGTTTCTACGACTTTACTCTTCCTAGCTAATTCTTTTTCCTTTTGCAGTTTTAAGGTGTCATCCCATAGTTTAACCGCTCGTCTAATTGTATCAGGTATGTTTTTGAAAGGGTAAGTCCCATCTCCTAACTGCTTATAATCTGCTTTCAAGTCTTTTGGGCCTGGTTCGTCAGAGATATGTTGCCAATTATATAATACATCCCAACAGAACTTTTCTAAAAAATATAACTGTTTTGCGTCTTCCCAAGCCTGAACTGTAGTTGTGAGGATTGTTGCTGTAGAAGCCCGACGAGATTCCTCTCTAGCACTGCCCTTCAATTTATCTTTATCTTCGCTAGACAGAGTAGAGCGAGTCTGTCGCATGGATCGCTGATCTTTGTCCATATCTTTTGAGGAGGAGATCTCATCATCAGAAGCACCACCCTCAGGGGCACTCGGAACGGTGGATTATATGGGGCGGGGGTCGTTCTAGTATGATACAATCATCGTGAAGCGTATCAAGTATTGGATAGACAGGATGTCTAATAGGGTACTGGCCATTTACCTGCAATCGGCGTTCTCTATCTTTCTTTTCTATTCCTTCCTGCATTTCCTTGTCTCTTAATTCAACACATTATTGATATATCGTCTTCCGCTGTTCTTTCTTTGCTATAGCTTCCGCTTTCTTCGCTCTCTCTCGCACTTCCTTATCCCACATACGCAAACAATCAAACATATCCTGCCTACTCTTTCTTTTGAACAAACACTGTTCCACATACTGAACCTTCTGAAAATCAAATGACCCATTTACTGGCCACTGTAGGTCGGGTTCTTGCTTTGTGTATTTGTTCCACAATGAGCCATACATTATAGAACAAATACCATATTTTATATACATATCTCTATGCGGCGTCCCTTCTGGAGGAGCCGGTTGACTTTGTTCCAAAACATTTCCTGCACTGCAACAGCAGCACCACTTACGAAGTTTACTAAGAGCAGGCATGTTTTAACAAATATATGTAAAATATTACTATCCAAACAAATGTCAGAAGGAGAAAAATCCCCACAATACCTGCCTTCAGTCTTTGCAAAGAATGAATACCAAAACCAAACCAAACAATCAAGAGTGCCGCATCAGCGACCTTACCAAACAGAAGTCTTCAACTCCCACCTGCCGATCTCTGGTTGACCTAATGGTCACTGCAAATTCGCCAAAGAAGCCCCAGTCGAGACCGGCCACCACCCAGAGGGTCAAGTCAGGAAAACCGCAAAGTTCACGTCGGCTGCAAAGACAAAGGTCTTCTCATGCAGTGCGCGTCCTCAGTGATAATTTCGATCTTCCGTCGAGACCACTCCTTCAGACGGCCGCATCTACGATGGGGCCTCACGTGCTGGGCGCCAATTGTGGAAATGTACCCCCGTGAGGGCACACTGGTGCAGGGTCACCTTCTCGTCCATGGGTCCGAAGACTAACAAAAGAGAGATCGGCACTGGAGTGAAGTAAAACAAAGCAAGTTTATTAAACACTCATGAGCGGGATCGCGTCCGAACAACACCCTAAAGTGTTGTGGGAGGAAGTACATTGAATGCAAAAACCCATCACCCTTATATACTGTTTGTTGCAGTGTAATCACATGGGAAGGAAAACTGGAAGTAACAAGTTTAAGCACGGAAATAGCTATAGGCAAACAAGAGCAGAGGGTGACCAGGTGGTCAGGAGATGAGGAGGGGGAGTAAGAATGTTTATGGCGGCAATAAGCAATCATTTGATAACATCTGAGACCAGGTGCACCTGCAGCTGCAGCCCCCCAGCACATACACCAGATTGACCATGTCAGAGAGGTCAGCTAAAATTGAGGACACAGGCTGGGTGAAAAGGCGAGCATCAGAGAATAAAACGAATACGACGGAAACTAAATGGACGCGACAGTAAAAATGGCTGCCGCTTTTGCTAACATAGAATTTACACTTTTCCACAGGAATGCGCCAAAAGCCTGCGCCTCCCCAGGGGAGGCCCAATGAGGAGAAATAACTTTATTTCTCCTCATTATTTCCTCTTTCTATGTGTGCTGCATTAAGCAGCACACATAGAAAGAGGAAATCGCGTCTACTGATTATTTTTGTGCAGGAAGGTGTGTCCCTTCCTTCACAAAAACAATCATCCCTACAATACAGACACCCTTGCACCATGGTGCAAGAGTACCTGCGTTGGCGCATGGCAGCCAATTGAGTGCCAGCGCAGGGAAAGAGGACAGGAATACGCCGTATCTGATGGATACAGTGCATTCCTGCCCCTTTCTTTTGCTGTAGGGCAGCACAGCAGGAATGCTTGCGGCACTGCCCTATGGCAAAATATTGAAAATGAGGCCCATAGTTTCTCCTGCTCTCCCCTTTGCCTCTGCTGTACCATTAAAATAGTGGGAAACCTTTGTCCAGCAGGTCCTTTCAAACTAATGCCATGTCATTGCCACAAAAAGCGTATAGACTTCAAAATCACGTGTTGTTATCCTGTACTCCAACCTATAACCTGACTCACATGTTAAGGCCCTAGTAAGAAGTGTCAGATCCCCACAAAGTAGCAGATTGTGAAACATGGGGAAATATCATACCACATGATTATCAGTTTACCAGGGGTGTATATACACCTCATACCTCCTCCACTAGTCTTTTTCTCACAAATTCCAGCTGCTGAAAGTACGTGAAATTTGTATGAGGAATATGTCCACAATTCGGAAATCACATATGGGAAAGGGCTCAGCTATTCCAAGACTCACATGTTCTTCTCCATTCTGAGCCTGAAACTCATATTTGCACGGTACCATGGTGGGAATACCATCTAGAAATGATAATTCTAGTCCAGTTATTCCTGTGCCTTTTTCACCGTGCAACCCGTCGTCAGGCTCTAAGACTGCTACATAACATTAGACGACGCATTCATAAATCGAACTTTAAGTTAGCAGTACAGTTCACGGTATTTCACTCAAAGAATATGATAATATTTTCTTTATCATTATTCCTAAAATACCTCTTGTACCTCTCACAGCCATACTACAGTCTAGTTACTGCCTTGTCACTTATACAATAACATTTGTCCACTCTTTTGACTCCCCGCAAATATGTCCCTCTAGCAGCATGCCGTCCTTGCAAGATGGCTGCCATCACTGAGCTACCTGCAATCTATAAAGCTTTACCCACGAACACTAAACACTACGGGCCTAGTTCCGAAAAAATAGTCACGCCGTGCAGCACAGCCAGTCACCTTGTTGTGCTGCACTGCGTGACAGGAAAAGGGCAGGAATGTGCCGTATTTAAGGCAATACAGAGCATTTCTGTCTTTTCCAATACTCTGACACACAATGGGCTGCCTAGTGCTAACGCAGGCTCCCTTGCCTTGGGAATTGTGTGGGAACACCCAGGCAATGCCCATGGAATGCCTTCCCAGGGCAGAGTCACACAATGCAGCGATTTGCTCCTGATTTCTGAAGCCACTCAGGGCCATGGAATGTGGCTTTGCGTGGCTTCATAAATATTACTTTAGCTTTGCGTCGCGTGTGTGCCATGTTGCGTGGTGCAAACAAGATGCAAACCTCCTCGTAATTATACTCTTAAGTGGCTCAGAAACTAAAGTTTCCCAAGTAGACAAAACATCTGCCAAGCAAAATATGTCTTTGCACTGAAATCCTCCATTTAAAGAGGAAAACAACACTAAACTCAAGGCTTTAAGTGATTATGCAAAAACTGGGGGTCTCTCAAAGGGGTGTGGCTGATGTAATTAAGGGCGTGACTTAAAAACACGTAAGCTAAAAATCTGTGCTTAGCATAGAGTGCTGCCCGTCTGGTATTTTGCTGCTTCTATTATTGCATCCAGATATATAATACAAAAAGTAACATTCGAAGGCTCACTCTCTAAAGGGGCCAACAAGCTCCGCGTCTTTTAAATGCCCAAAATAAAAGCTCTGCGTCCTTTTAATGTCCAAAATAAATGAATACCATGCTGTTGGACCTGGCCCTTTTTGTAGGGCTATCCCCAAACTTTTGACCTTCCTCCTGTGTTTTTCTGATTTCATTTTTGCTGTTTTTAGACCCCCCGGCACTTTACCACTGCTGACCAGTTTTAAAGTGCAAGTGCTCCTTGTGTAAAATGTATCTGTAATTGGTTTATCCATCATTGGCATATTTGATTCACTAGTAAGTCCCTAGAAAAGTGCACAAGGGGTGCCCAGTGCCTGGAAATCAAATGCTACTAGTAGACCTGCAGCATTGATTGTGCCACCCACATGAGTAACCCTGCAGAAATGTCTCAGACCTTCCACTGCAGTGTATGTGTAGGCAGTTTGAAGCTGCAATGACGACCTGGCAAGTGCAACCACTTGCCAAGCCTAAAACCTTCCCTTTTTCTACATGTAAGGCACCCCTAGGATAGGCCCAAGGTAGCCCCATGGGCAGAGTGTAGTGTATTTCAAAGGTAGGACAAGTACTGGTGTGTTTCACATGTCCTGATAGTGAAATACTGCTAATTTTGTTTTCACTATTGCAAGGTCCATCTCTCCCCTAGGTTATCATTGAAGCTGCCTTGTAATATCTTGCAAGTATAACTTCCAACTGGGAAGAGATAGAGAATTGTAGTTTGGGGTCTCTGAACTCATAATTTAAAGATACAACTTTTAGTGAAGTTTGCTTTTAAATTGTGTGTTTGAAAATGCCACTTTTTGATTTGTTCATTCTCTTGCTTTGCCATTCTGTGCCTCTGCCTGCCTATGGAATCCACGTCTGAAGGAGGGTGACAGTTGGGCTGTTTGTGCATTCAATCTAGACAGTCACACAAAGGGAGCTGAGATGGGCCCTGCATATCCTGATGGCCCATCATCAGGCTGATGGGTCTTCCTGAGCTAGAGTGGTGGGAGGAGTTGTCATTGACACCTGAATAGTGCTGTGCCTTTCCTCACACAAAGCTGTCTCCACCCTCCTGTAGTATGTCTGGAGCCAGGTCAGGGAAAGGCAGGGTCTGGTGCACTACAGAGACTTTTCTTTGACGTTTGCCTACTTCAAAGGCAGGAACTGGTATAAGTACTGGAGCTGTGACACCATAGCTTCAAAATACTTCTGGAATAAAGGAAATTGTGCCAAGAAGAAGAGGTGGATGCTGTAGGAGGGATTGACACTCTGCTGTTGTACTGTCCTGCTGCTTGCTGTTTCTGTCTTGGGCAGTGAAAGGACTGGACTTTGCTTTCTGTACACTGCTTCCAAGGTACTCCAAGGGCTTGTGTGTGCTGGCCGCCTGTTAAAAAGTTTCAGGACCATCAAAGACTTCATCTGCAGCCCCTGAACTCCTCTGCTAGGAGTTCTGACCGGCCAAGTGGTGCCAAAATCAGTTCCTGAGCCCTTGGCTTCGCTGCTAAGAACATCCGCAGCCTGAGTCCCGAACAGCGTGTCGCTGATGTCCGTGGTACCCACTCCAACTCTGAGGCAGACCCTACTTTGCAGCTGAAGAATTGATGCATCACCTGCTTCGCAGTTGTTAAATCGATGCAGCGCCTATTCCACCGCCACCGTGTGCCTGTATGCATCGTCCCTGGGTGCCAAGTTCTTCATCGACTTTGCTGCAGTAAGGAACTGAGGCCACATGTCCGGATATATACCTAAAAATCTCTTCACCTGACGATATCAAAGCTCTTAACTCTGCCCTTGTGAAAACTCAACACTGGCTAACACACAATCACCTTATGCTAAATACCCTCAAGACTGAATTCCTACTGATTGCCCCCCACAATCATCCTACCCCCATTCAAGACTGGCTCAATCAACTAACGGCCCTCAATTGCACTCCACATATTGTGGATTCCACTAGATCTTTAGGCATAACGCTGGACAAACACCTGAGCATGAAAGACCACATCAGTCCAACAACTAGAAGAGCCAATCATCAACTCAATACTTTAAGGAAAATCAAACCGTTCTTGCCTCCCTTTGCTAAGCAGCTAGCAGTCCAGTCCCTTGTTATCTCCCGCTTGGATTATGGAATTGTGACCCTGGCTGGGCTTCCCAAAGCTAGTCTGGCCCCTTTAAGGGCTACCCTGAACTCTGCTGCCAGACTCATCACAGGTTCGAGAAAACGCGATCACATCAAGCCGGACCTAATTCAACTCAAGTGGCTCCCTCTAGAAGCTAGGATTCATCTCAAGATAGCCTGCCTGACACACAAAGCGCTACACTACAACACTCCAGTCTACCTGGCAAAAAAGCTTGAACTATCTGGTTTGAACCGAGCCCTAAGAAGTTCGAAAAATCTATTGCTGAAGCCTCAAAAATTCAACAAATAGAGAACTTACAACCGATCCTTCTCTGGTCTTGCTCCAAGAATATGGAACTCTCTTCCTCCCGAAATCAGAACTAACCCCTCGATCGCCACATTCAAAAAAGAAGTCAGAGGGTTGTTCCTGAATAGCTACTTGCAATAATAGTCATGAAATCACCAAACAATCTGTACTTCCTGTTTTACTGCACTGTTTTGTAATGTCCTACAATGCTTTTTATACTGCTGTGTACCTCCTAGTTAAATTGCTTGCTTTCATGTACAGCGCTCTAATACCCTGATGGGTCATGTTCGCGCTATATAAACCTCTCAAAATATAAAAAAATAAAAAAATATCGATGCATCACCTCCACTGGTGTACAGACAAAATATCGAGTTGTTTATTTTGAACTACAACAATATCGAGTTTGAAATATCGAGGTACAAGAATATCGACAGCAAATACATCGTAGCACAGAATATCGACAGTAAGGTAAGAAATATCGGGTTTTTTAATATCGAAGTCAGTAATATCGTTTGTAAAAATATCGTTGTTAATATTATCGATATTTATATTAGTGTTCTGTATTTTAGTATGTGTGTTAAAAGTATGTGATGTAATTTTTTGCTATAAGTGTAGTTTTTTTTCTTAATGTACGTCTTAAATTTTTAGCAGTAATTACTTTTATGAAAATTAATTTTTGCATATTTTAGTTCTGTAGTGGGTTGTGGGTTTATAAGGGAATAGGGTGGGAAGTAATTTAATTATAATAAAGTAATTATTAATTTTTCTTTATTATTATTTATAATTAATTTATTATTAATTAATTATTAATTGGTTATTCATTAATATGAATTATTTAATAGATAATTATATTAATTGTGTTATTTTTTTAGGAGTGGGTTGTGGGTTTATAGGAGAATAGGGTGGGGAGTAATTTAATTATAAAAAAGAATTATTCATTTTTATTTATTATTATTTTAAATTAATTTATTCTTAATTAATTATTAATTGGTTATTAATTAATATTAATTAATTAATAGATAATTATATTAATTGTGTTGTTTTGTTAGGAGCGGGTTGTGGGTTTATAGGGGAATAGGTTGGGGAGTAATTTAATTATAAAAAGGTAAATATTGATTTTAATTTATATAATTAAGTAATTTTTAATTAAGTATTAATTGGTTATTAATTTTCATTAATTAATTAATTGCTCATTATATTCATTGTATTTTTTAGGAGCGGGTTGTGGGTTTATAGGGAATAGGGTGGGAAGTAATTTAATTATAAAAAAGGTAAATATTAATTTTTATTTATATAATTAATTTATTATTAATTAATTATTAATTGGTTATTAATTTTTTATTAATTAATTAATTGATAATTACATTAATTGTGTTTTTTTAGGAGTGGGTTGTGGGTTTATAGGGGAAAGGGTGGGAAGTAATTTAATTATAATAAAGTAATTATTAATATTTATTTATTAGTATTTATAATTAATTTATTAATTAATTATTAATTGGTTATTTAATTATAATAATAATTTAATTGATAAGTATATTAATTTTAACCCTCTGCTATCCAACACTTTTCCTACTGTTGCATTCACTGGAGTGGGAATAGTAATTTTTACCCCTCCACAATCCAACACTTTCCCTACTGTTGCACTCACTGGAGCGGGAATAGTAATTTTTACCCCTCCGCTATCCAACACTTTTCCTACTGCTGCACTCTCTGGAGTGGAAATAGTAATTTTTACCCCTACGCTATCCAACTCTTTCCCTACTCTTGCACTCTCTGGAGTGGGAATAGTAATTAATACATCTCCGCTATCCAATACTTTCCCTACTGTTTCACTCTCTGGAGTGGGAATAGTAATTTTTTCCCCTCCGCTATCCAAAACTTTCCCTACTGTTGCACTCACTGGAGTGGGAATAGTAATTTTTACCCCTCCGCTATCCAACACTTTCCCTACTGTTGCACTCACTGGAGTGGGAATAGTAATTTTTTCCCCTCCGCAATCCAACACTTTCCCTACTGTTGCACTCACTGGAGTGGGAATAGTAATTTTTACCCCTGCGCTATCCAACACTTTCCCTACTCTTGCACTCACTGGAGTGGGAATAGTAATTTTTACCCCTACGCTATCCAACACTTTCCCTACTCTTGCACTCACTGGAGTGGGAATAGTAATTTTGTATCCCTCCGCTATCCAAAACTTTCCCTACTGTTGCACTCACTGCAGTGGGAATAGTAATTTTTACCCCTCCGCTATCCAACACTTTCCCTACTGTGGCACTCTCTGGAGTGGGAATAGTAATTTTTTCCCCTCCGTAATCCAACACTTTCCCTACTGTTGCACTCTCAGGAGTGGGAATAGTAATTTTTACCACTACGCTATCCAACATTTTCCCTACTGTTGCAATCTCTGGAGTGGGAATAGTAATTTTTACCCCTTCGCTATCCAACACTTTCCCTTCTGTTGCACTCACTGGAGTGGGAATAGTAATTTTTACCCCTATGCTATCCAACACTTTCCCTACTGTTGCACTCTCTGGAGTAGGAATAGTAATTTTTACCCTTACGCTATTCAACACTTTCCCTACTGTTGCACTCTCTGGAGTGGGAATAGTAATTTTATCTCCCCCGCTATCCAATATTTTCTGTACTGTTTTAGTTAATGTAGTGTAAAATGTATTTTAAAAAGATTTTTTTTAAATTAATATTTTTATTTGTTATATATGTTTTTTGTTTTTAATTTATATTATTGGTGTATGTGTATATATATGTATTTATAATTTTAATATGTTTTTTAACAATTTATAAGTTATTAAAATAATTATTTAAAAATATTATTAAGTAAGTATATATATTATATTTTAGACATATATATGTTTAATTTATTTTTACATTATATGTATTACTTATAATTTTAAACATGTTCTAATAATTTTAACTATGTTTTTTATAATTATATGTATTATTTACTTTATTTTACATTAGTTTTTTAACATTAAAAAAACCCGATATTTTTAACAACGATATTTTTTACAACAATATTTTATTTTCAATATTTTTGTACTTACCATTATGTAGATAGGACTTCGATATTCTGGACATCGATATTTTTGCAACGATATTTTTGTACCTCGATATTCTGACTGTCGATATTCTGTCAGTGATCCACCACCACTGACAGTAAGGAACCGACGCATCACCTCCCCTGACAATAAGGAACCAACGCATCACCTTCCCTGCACTGAAGTAAGGAATTGACGCATCACCTCCCCTGGGAGTAAGGTACCGATGTATCTCTTTGCTTTTCCGGTGCCTCATCTCCCATGCACCTATTTTCATCTTTGATTTTGATGCTAAAAGTGACGCATTCATAGATTTCTATAAACTGAACTGTTTTGAGGGCGAACACCCATTACAACGCCGGCATCACTACGCATGGCTTTATGTCGCATGCGTTAGAACGCAAGCGACGTTACCACGCGTACACATTGCGACGCGTACCATTACATCACATGCGCTTTTAAAACGCATGCGCTTTTAAAACGCATGTGATGTAATGGCGCCGGAGCAGAAACGGCAATGGTGGAACCGGGAGCAGAGACTGCGACGCTGGAGAGGAACCACGAGGAAAGAGAGGTAAGGGTGATTGTGCTTGGGGTGGGAGTAGTATGGGTAGTGGTTTAGGGTAGTGTTGTAGTGTCTGGGGTAGTGTTGTAGTGTTGTAGTGTATGGGAGTGTTTTAGGGCTTAGGGTAGTGTCAGGGGGTCATAGTGTATGGTTGTGTTTTAGGGTTTAGGGCTTAGGGTAGTGTCAGGGGGTCATAGTGTATGGTTGTGTTTTAGGGTTTAGGTCTTAGGGTAGTGTCTGGGGGTCGTAGTGTATGGTTGTGTTTTAGGGTTTAGGGCTTAGGGTAGTGTCGGGGTCGTAGTGTATGGTAGTGTTTTTAGGGTTTAGGGTAGGGGGTTGTAATGTAGGGTAGTCTACTGTTTTGTACTGTAGGGTAGTGCTGTGGAGTGTGTGTTATTTAGGGTACTGTGTTACTGTTTGGGGGTTATTTTGCGTTGTAAATACATGCGGGGAAATGGGGTCCGTTGTAAAGGCATTTAGTATGCATTTCAAAGGAAATGCAAACTAATGCCATCCGTTGTAAAAACATGCGTTGTGACGGTACATGCGAACTAAAAACCGCGTTGTTAAGGCACGCGTTGTTTTGGTTTGCGATGTATCGTCATACATCCGTTTTGAACCATTTAAAAGTGATATCTCTACTTCTGTTTGTTGGATTTTTGTCGTTTTGATCTTGTTTGATTCAGATAAATATTGGCTATTTTTCTAAACTGGTGTGGTGTCCATTTGTAGTGTTTTCACTGTGTTACTGTGTGTGTTTGTACAAATGCTTTACACATTGCCTCTGATATAAGCCTGACTGCTTGTTCCAATTTACCAAAGGGGTGAGCAGGAGTTATCTCAACTGTGTGACTCTCTTACCATGACTAGAATAAGGGTCCCTACTTGGACAGGGTACAAACCTCTGCCAACTGGAGACCCCATTTCTAACACATGCCATAGTGCATCAGTAGATTGTCCCTGAAATACAGCTTGGAGATCAGCCTTGAAAAGTTGCCTTGTGATGTAATATTATTTACCTATATGCTTCTTTTTGAAATCATCATGAACAGGATGTATGTTGTCTTACCTAAACAAAATGGACATTATCATTTTCATGCATTTTCTTTTGTGTCAATTATTTTCTTCTGTTTTGATGGGCAAAAATATTCACATATATTTCTAAGTTTGTTATTGGTCATTTTTTTTTTTATTGTACCACGCACGCACGCACGGAGCCTTGCTCCCTTCCCTTCTCTAACCACGTACAATGTTAGTTTCAGTATTTCCACGAGTAAAAACGATTTTGTATGGGCATTTTCTTGCTAGTAACTATGTTGCGTCTTTGTGAAACATCATTTTTTATGTCATTGAAGTGGGTATAATTATGCAAACGCGCTCTACATTTATATTTATTCCCCACTCATTTCACGATTTACACAAATGAGTTCCTGTTGTTGTAAGCGAAACAAACCTCTTCTCACTATATCAACACATATTTTGGAGCGCCGCCTGCTCTCTATTTTCATGTTGATACCGGAGGCAGCGGGCAGACCTTCAGATGGCACTGTCAGCTTTTTATATTAAGAACCCTGAGGGTGAGGGCTAAAATGGAGAGACTGATAGGGACCCGTCTCAGCACCTGCCTTTTAGAACTGCTGGTGCTGAGCACCTGGCAGGACCCGGCCCAATTAAAGCCCTTACTAAACTGCTCTCTTAACAAGTGCTTCCAAAATGTGGAACACAGTCAAAATCCCCACTGACTCCCCTTTTTCTGCTGTATAAAGAGTCCTACACAACGCCTGTAAAATAGACACCTAATTTCCTTTTAAGGCTTTCAGACGTCCTTTAGCTCTTTATATAAAAAGGTTTGACGCTAACTGCGCTCTGTTGTTTGTCAAAATTTTAAAAATGTCCATTTATCCTAAGATGGTGTGCTTAATTTTTGAAATCCCACTCTCATTCCATCTTATACAACACTGACAGTCGTACTGGGGCACAGTATGCTATATATACAACTGGAATAAATAACATTGGAAATTGTAAAGATGCCATTTGTCTATAACAGTACAAACCCAATAGCTACATTGTAATCTAAAACGTAAACTCACAAATAGGAATTATAATGAACAACAAGCAATGTCAAATGAATAACTGGCATTTCCAGGATTTCTGCATCTGGTGCAAAACTACCAGTAATATGCCTTTGACCATTCCGGTAAAATCAGACTTACAGTAAACGCAAGGAGATACGACACTCTTGGCAGCAGAATCTTGCCTGTACATGGCCCCATCCTCTGGAAGATGCTCCTTTTTAGGTTGAGAAAAGTAAAGAAAAAACAAAGGGAAGCCCCCTTACAATCCAATTCGGGACAGGGGAATCATATAAAGCAAAAGAGTCCCTACCAGTAGTGAGAAATCACAAGTTAAACTGATGTTGGTGGTTAAAAAGCTAGCAATAAGGGAGGATATAGCAGTTTATACAATACTATGAAGTCACAACATAACATCAAATACCCTCAGAGTAGGTTTACATAGGTTGTTTATTCACTTCCAATCTTTATAAAAAACAATGCCATAAAAACGTTACATCAAAGATACACAATATTAAGCAAGTGATAGTCATAACAACATTTCATAAAAATCCGTAATTTTCAAAAAACAATTGTCGTACATAATATTAGACACGTAGTGATCATAAAAGCATTTCATAAAAAGTCCGTAATTTTAAGAAAACAGTTGTCATCGTCAGAATATTTCATAAAGAGTCCGTAAAGTTTGACAACTGTTTTCTTAAAATTACGGACTCTTTATGAAATATTCTGACGATGACAACTGTTTTCTTAAAATTACGGACTTTTTATGAAATGCTTTATGATCACTACGTGTCTAATATTATGTACGACAATTGTTTTTTGAAAATTACGGATTTTTATGAAATGTTTTTATGACTATCACTTGCTTAATATTGTGTATCTTTGATGTAACGTTTTTATGGCATTGTTTTTTTATAAAGATTGGAAGTGAATAAACAACCTATGTAAACCTACTCTGAGGGTATTTGATGTCATGTTGTGACTTCATAGTATTGTATAAACTGCTATATCCTCCCTTATTGCTAGCTTTTTAACCACCAACATCAGTTTAACTTGTGATTTCTCACTACTGGTAGGGACTCTTTTGCCTTTTTAGGTTGAGCCTGGGCAGCGCATGCGCTGCTCTGCGAGGCATGCTGTATTCAGGTAGGGACTTGATTCTTCTTCCACTCTCCGCCCATATTTTTCATTGGCTTATGTCATTGTCCACTGTAAACTGTGGTTGTTCATTGGTCAATAGGCTTAGTAGTCCCTCCTTAGTACCTCCTTGGCTCATTTTATAACCTCCTATGGCGACATCCCCTGTTACAGGTGTTGTTACTCGGTAGGCTTTAATTTCAACCTCCGCGCACTATTTCATCATATAGCTTTCTCCTGCTTGCTGTTGTAGGCAGGACACACTCTCTCCTAATGCTTTTTTTGTATTTATTTTAGCACTGGGGCCTACCGCATTTGCAATGCAATAGGTCTCGCATTTGCGAGAGTTTAAGCTATTGGCATTGTAAATGACATTGCTTTTTATTTATCTGTTTTAAAAACAACACATAAATAAAAGGCGTTGTCATTTACAACGCTAATAGCTCCAACTCTCGTAAATGCGAGACCTGTCATATTGCAAATGCTTGTTTTCCTTTGCATAAAAAGACAACTTTATAAAAATCAGGAAATTCGTGAAAATATGCACCTACTCTGACAGTCCTTTAGGCCACATTAGAGTTGCCTGTCCTTGGTTCCAGTGACCAGTCACGTTCTGGTTGATGACCTCAGTGTTATACCCCTATACCCTTCCTTCGCCTTGGGAAGTGCCCAGAATGGCCTTTGGACAGTGATAGCGCTATACAAACGATAAGTAAATTAATAAACCAAATATGTGCACAATCTATAAATTACACCCGCTAAGGTCAGTAAATGTAACGCAATCTATCAATGTAAATGTAAACTGCATACCCATTCAACTGCTGACTTTGCATCTGGCGTATTGCTGACGTGCTATTCATAGTTTCTAGGTTGGAGTAATGACAATGCTATCTAAAACATTAAACGGGAACCTAATACCTGCTTTCATTTGGATGCCTGCCGGTTTATTTTGAAACAGTTGGCCGGCAAAGCATTAGGGGAGAAGTTACACAGACTGCACCAGCGTCAATGCAATTTGACAATGACTTTTGTTGGTTACACTTATTGGACTTGTACGAGTGAAATTTACACCAAAAGTTGGAAAGACAAGTGCAAAATTTAGTTTTTGCACTATGCAGTCACTGAAAATTTCATTTTTCGCGCTTGTTTACAGTGCAAATATCAGTGCAAATGTGTACTAGGTCAACTGCAATGTTTGTAATCTGGAATTGTTGGTGCCAAAGTTGAATCAACTCTGGTGCAAACTATTTAACTGAGCTCACGATTTCTTCAAGAGCCACTGTATTAGGCCCTGAACAATTCTTTCAACCTTGGATGCAAGTGAAGGGCATTGGAATGAAGAAATGGGGGCCATTTTATGGAAGTCAAGGATTTCTTCAACATAGGCCCCGATCGGAAGACAGGTGTTAAATTCGGATGTTGTGCAGATTCTGAGTTGTGTCATAATGATCCCACCCACCTCTTTGCCCCTGACAGATTTCCCTATGGCAAACCTGCTGGAATGTATTGTTGTAAAAGTCCTGGTAAAAAGGACACAACGTGAAATGTTATCCTTCAAATACCAAATAGGCATGTAATGCCTCATTTCCAAGTGAAAGGAGGCATTTACTGCAACCAGTGAAAACCTCACTCAGGGTAAATGGTATTTACTGGGTGTGATAAATACCTCATCCCATCCATCTCTTTTCATACTCAAAAACAATTGGCCAGTATTTAGGTCTTACTTGAAAACAATGTGGAAAGATGAGGGAGGAAATGGTGCGATACACTTGAGGCAACTTTGAAACGGTGACCCATTAACATCAATGTACCCAATTGCTGAGATATAAAGTAACCCTGGGCGGTGAACTCTGCTCCGCGGAGCATGCAGAGTTCCCAAAAACTCCGCTCTGCGGAGTTTTTTTCCTTGTTCGCGCTCGTCAACGTCAAGTTAGCGAGTGCATGAGAGAAAAATCCACCATCCAGTGAGATTTTTCCTCGTTCGCGCTCGCCAAGGTCTAGTTGGCGAGCGTGAGCGAGAAAAATAAACTTCCTGGCGCGATTTCTCAACGCAGGCGGTCAGTTTTTTCTATGAGAGTGGTCGCGGCAGGTCGCCACCACTTGCGTTGAGAAACCTTCAGTTCGTGTTGAGAAAGCTGCTGCTCAAGTAGAAAATCTTCTCGAGCAGCGGAAAGGAAGCTGCGCCATCTTGCGATGTGCATGGTGCCCATTGCGATGATTTTGCAACGCGGGACAAACACCCAGCACTCAAAATCACCGCGAACGGCATGACCCTAACGCACTCCGCCGCTCACGGAACTCCGCGTAGCGTGGCGGAGTTTTTTTGTCCTTCGCAGAGTTCCGCATACCAGACCTCCGCAAACAACACCCAGGAAGACCGTTGCACTGAGGAAATGAAAAACAGACTGTACAATGTGGCGAACAGTCCTCTTTCTCCACTGTAATGGGAAATGTCCATTGTTGTAAGTAAAGATCAAATAAAGTTTTTTAAGGCACACTCCTAAAGGGTTTATGGCTGAGAGTAAAACCTGAAATTCAATCACTCCGGCCCTGAAGAAACTTTGCTTGTTCCCTATTGATGTTGTTCACCTGAACTTCAAAACATAATTCCAACCCTCATACCATCACTTATTTCGCTAAAATGCTCTACATGAAATTAAGTTTCAAGCGCCATATTATACATTTTCACTCGAAGTTCAAATTTTCTCTTGTTCACTCACGCCTTTACTCACTCAGTCTTTCTACTGTTCATTTACTTGCACATATGCTCACTCACTCTCTGCTCACTCATCCACTCAAATATTCACTCACTCACATTCACTTATTCACACACTCAGATGAGAGGTGTCCACATGCAGTTCAATTCTAGGTGCCCGGTTAAATGTATCTTCTCTTCAACCGCCTCCTGACTACCTCCTCCATCTCCTTTTAATTACTCACTCATTCTCTCACTGATTAACTTATTGGCCCATTCAGCCATCCACTTGCTCGCCCATTTAGTCACACATTCCTCACCCACTGACTCTTGTGCCCACTCACCTCATCACCAGGTCTATCACTAAAAAGTCTTTGCCAACTGCATAATTTTCATAGAATTTCATAAAGGAGAGGCAGCATCCAATTTGTAACTAAAGATGCAAATAAAATTAAGTAATCTGGGTTTACAAGGTATTTATAAAGAGCCTATTGTTCAATGATAATTCAGATGCTTAATTACATATTGAAAAATTCTTTATTTGTCCTTCATCACAATAGCAAAAGAGTAGCCTACGTGTTTCGTTCACACATTGTGGAAATTCTTCAGGGCTAAATTAAATATTATTCCACTTTATTCAAAGTGTTGTCACACCAAACTCCTAAATCACAGCCAAATTAAAGGATTAATGATTTGTTGTTCTAGGAATTCCAAGACTGGGCCTTCCAGGTTACTCAATTTAAAAACACAACACAATCTAAATCCTTTAATTGAGTTGTGATCTCAGAGCTCGGTTTGACACTACTTTGGACCAAGTGGAATAATATTTAACTTAGCACTGAATAATTTACACAATGTAGGAATGAAAAACGTTTGCTATTACCTTCCTATTGGGATTAAGGTTGAATATGAAATAAGGAATTTTTCAATAAAAAATCAAGCATCTGAATTTATTATAGAATAATGGACTCTTTACAAGTACCTTGAAACACAGATTACGTTATTTTAGTTACACATTTAGTTACAAATTGGATATAGTCTCTCCCTTATGAAATTCAATGTACACATATTTGGGCAATATATGTTGTTTAATGATTATACACTTTAGATAGTGTGTTTCTCATGCCACAGCTGCCTTTGCAAAAGCTAAAAGATTTTATTTTAAAGAACTTAGGGGCCCATTACGATGTCGGGCGGAAGCACTACCGCCGTGCTGTCGGAGGCAAAAACCTCCAGTTACCGTCCGCCAGCAACGTTCCACACGCCCGCCAAATTAGGATGTGAAAAGTCAGCCAAACACCGCCCGTAAGCCTGCGACGCCGCCCGCCATCAAAGTGCGCCCGTCTACGTAGTGGCGCGAGCCAACGGAGACACACCGTCCGACGAAATGACGTACTGCCCGGCGTACAAATTACGATGCCACAACCAAACAGCCTCACCGGCAAAGAGACACTGCATGAGAAAAGAAGGCGGAAACCAGATTGCTGAGTACAGAAACACAAACCCGGCCTACTCCGACATGAATCCTGCTCTCCAGGCCATCCCCATGCTGTACCTGATGCAGCACTTAGGAGTGAACGCGCAACGACGACGCAGGTAGGCAGACACACAACAAGGGCACGCAAACACTGCACACAATGCAAGGGCGGAAAAACTGTACATGGCCCCCCCAGACACCCCTGTGGGGACAGGATACTTCCACCACTGTACCCACACATGTCCCA
Organism: Calotriton arnoldi; assembly: GCA_963921515.1. Taxonomy (NCBI): domain Eukaryota; kingdom Metazoa; phylum Chordata; class Amphibia; order Caudata; family Salamandridae; genus Calotriton; species Calotriton arnoldi. The sequence goes on along the minus strand of CAWUFW010000298.1, from coordinate 2,909,235 downwards.
CCTGTTAAAATAAAACAACTCGCAACATCCTGGGCACCCACTACCCGGGACCAGGAGGTGAGTCCCCTTCACGGCACCGCAGCGCAGCGGCGATGACGCATGTACACATGCGCACAACGCAGAGGCCAACGACAGCGCCATGCATGGGCTGCACACAAACACCACAGGGCCACAACTACACACCCCACACACCAGCCCCACCCTGAAGGCACATGGCACGTGGCCCTCCTGCATCAATCATGTCCCCAACCGACAACTCACAGTTGTCAACTGGATGTCACACAAGTGTCCCGAACAGGGGAGTAATGTGACGTCAAAATAGGACACACCCCTGTATGCAAAACATGGAGAAGCACACGGCGGCTGCTACATAACAGCGCAGAAAATGGACATTGTCCGCAAAAGGCACGCCAGTCTCATCCTGCATGCAATAACAAGCCATGCAATGTACAAAAGAGAAAAACCCTGCTGCCTGAGAACAGGTGTTCCCAATTACTACACCCACACAGAAGCCTCAATGTACAGCGGCAACGGAGTGTCCCGCCCACACACGGGAGAGCAGATAACACTGAATGGCCTTCCATTCCTACACTGAAATCACATTGCAACAAATTCTGCAGGAGAATGGAGCCATTGTACCAACAAGAAGCCAAACATAGCCATGCAGAGTAAACCTTTCACTGGCAGATAGTGCCTAATATGAAAGAAAGATAATACTACAAAATACAATTATACCACTCCTCCTTGTGGGTCAAATGCAAGTAATCAGGAAAGAGTCAGACACCACTGGCCTTGACCATTCATTGAAGCATGTGGGATGAGGGCCTGTGTCCTCCTCCCAAGCTATACCCCAAGTCCTGCCGCCGTACATCCATTCCAGAATTCCCAGCATCGTCGGAGGTTGCACTCAGCAGACTGCTCAGGCAGCCGGAGCACGCCATCACATCACCCTGTAGCAAAATGGCTGTTGCACCAGTGCTTCACAACTACGCCGGACAGATGCAGCTGTACAGTGATAGCTTGCTACAGATTGTGGGCTGTGCAAATCTGGCTATGCTGAATGTAAGTTACCGAGTAACTTACCGCATTGAAATGTTCAGCTGCGTCATCCCCGTTTTCTACTGTCGGAGGTGCCCGTACCACTGGCCTGTGGATTTATGTCTCTCCAACCCGGCATGTCCAAAGGCGGACTTGGTACACTTGTTTGCACCCCTGGACGCCCACGACAGGATCTGTTCAGTGTATGGGGGCATGGCGTTTGTGGCTGCAATCGGACACACACTGCAATGGGACCAGTGTGCCTCCACACAACGTATGCTGGATCACAGTTTCATCGAATGTCATCCAACATGTCCCATCAGGCTTCTACAAGGGACAACTTACGATGAACACGTTGCTACCCACCATCCGTTTCATTGGATGTCATCCATGTTTACCACCAATGCGAGGGATGCTCTGCTGGAAGGTATCGCATACCTGACAACTTGTCAATTCATGGGTCTCCGACTCAATACCCCCAATTGAACATTCATGTTCAACACCGTACCTATGCTTGGCTTCCGCACACAGTGGGCAGTTAGCTGTACAACAACTATACCATGCAATCTGCAACAAACACCTTACCATCAACTCCACTGCCATGACACTTGACATTTTCGGGACATGCACTCTGTTCCTCACCATATCCCATGTCCCTGCATGAACAGGGGGAGGCAGAGGTATGGGACTTGTGTACAGTAACCACATGGCCAATACTGCATGAATAACTATGCTATAATATGTATTCTGCACACCTGAACACAAGCTCCTGTCAGTGCACACTTATCTGTCTGCTGTATTACGTGAGAACTGTCACCTCACCTTTGTCTGTACTTCCGTGCCAGGACTATTGCATGGACAACAAATGCAACCCCCTACAACATGGCCCTAGTCATTGTGTCATGTTCAGTAGCCACCACATTGCAACAACATGTGAGACGCTGCTGCATGCATGTAGGCTCATGCTCTGATGTCACCTCTGACGCAGGTGTGTCGGAGTCACTATTGTAGTAATCCTGTACCATGGGACTGAGATGTACTGTGCCTATGATGTCAAGCTGTCTGGAATGCAAAATTAATACTGTCTGTGTCAAAGTCTAGAGCTCTTCAGTAATGAGCAAATGTACTTTAGCATAGCAAGGGCAGGGCAGTTGTAACTCTGAAGCCTTTATTCCACAATCAACAACTAATCACATCTACCTGTACCCCCTTTTGTATGTGTAATCATGCTAAGTATATCCTCCACATGCATTTTGCTGCCAGTAGTGTCCACTATACTGCATCACAGAGGAAGTAAGTTCAAATACATGCCTTGAAGCAAATATGTGACTCTGTAGAATTATTGATCGTAGACAAGTACGAATGAGAGATGATGAGAGTGTGTGAAGTACACGAGAGTCGTGAGATGACCATGTAGTCTAATGTCATTGGATGTCAATGCATATGAGTTGCCGCCACAGTGGACCCAGTGAAATACCAGAGGTCGTGGGCCTTGGCTTGTCTGACGTGGCCCAACAGATCATCACATTAACACTGACGGCCTGGTCACTACAAAGCACAGTCCTACATATGTGTACAATTACCTTCACAGTCTGACATCACACTCATCAAGCAAATATAGGAGCCACGCAAGAAGCATGCCACAGCAATGCATGACAAAACACACACACGATATCAGTGTGGGTGGGCAGGGCTGCACAGTGAGTACGAAGTGCAGAAATTCACATACATGCTCAATTAAACAAGGCACAATCTTGACATTCACACACCCTGCAGACCCACAATGGCCAATACATATCAAGTAGGAGTCATCCTGAACTGCAAGGACACACCCACACACTGCACACTGTGCAACAGACAGTACACACATGTGCTCACATTCACAGACCTGAACACGGATACAAACACCCACCATGCCCCTGGGTAACACATGTGTGTAGTCAACATTGCCAGAGCGCACACACACACACCAACACTACCCCAAAGTCACACCCTTCACACCACACACACCTACACCTCCCAAATGCACACATTGAAAGTAAGCCATGGCCCAGGCTCAATGTTCATCACAAGATTAACATACACCTACACTGCTGGCCACCCAGAAAGTAAGCTCACACATACCCGCACACTCTGCACATGCTACCTGTCATCCTGTGGCTAGACTCACACCCTGTGCTTTGCTTGCACGCAAACATGACACGTATACATTTTCCCAGAAATACCACCAAATACATGCAGACAATCCGTGTCACAGAAATACTTCTTCATCACACACACAAGTAGCAGAGTCTGAAAGAAGTGAAGTCCCAGCCATGTATAAAACACATAGGAATGTGAGACCAGACATTGCAAATGTTGAGGTACCATACACGGCATGTGCCTCACTTAACTATGCACACACAGTAACAACTGCAATCAGCAACTACACAGACACAACCGACTACAGGAACAACAGCATCCAGTCACAGATTAAATAGACAGGCGGCAATATTGTACAACACCAGGGACAGTGGCCAGTCCGATGTGCAGAGTAGTGATACGAAAAGCTGCGTATGCATTGTGTGTGAGTGTACCCTGCCATGGCCAGCAACACTGCCATGGCAGTCACAATAGCCATTACAGCCACCACTGTGTCACAGGTAGTTGTGTGAGGGTGCCTACCATTCAAACAGGATGCCAGTCCGACTCGGTGCTGTCTGTGTGCTACGGGACAGTTGGAGGTCCGCCCCTGAGAGAGAAGCACAACTGTGGAAGACACATGTGGCATGTGAAACGGGAGGGCTGCTTGGCCCAGGTGGGTGGGTGGCACGGGTAGGTGCACTCATGCAGTGTTGAAACAGACTGTGTGGGGAGGATCCCGGAGGGGTAGATTTCCACTGTGTTGGGTATTTGGAAAGCCTACCTGTCTGGGGATGAATGTGAACTCGTGTGGGCACAACAGGCGGGCACACGATCAATGCTGCATCAGGTGTAGACGTTGGCCCTCCCTCTGGGGACATGCTGGATACTGCTGTGCATCTGCCAGGCCCTTGCCAAGGCACTTACATCCCCTGTCCTCCAGGTGTACCCCCTACATTGTCCACCTGCACAGGCTACCCAAGGCACGGGATGGCAGTGGAGCTTGGTGGGTGGGAGGTCATGGCGCCCTGCTCCTGGTCACATCTCGCAGGCAACACATTCTCAGTGTGCAGCAGGGCACAAGTCCCAAATAAGAAGTGGGGGACGCTGACGTCACGACAGGAAGTGACGTCACGAAAGGTGGCTTGCACCATCAGACTCATTGCCTCCCCTCGCTCACCCCTTAGATGCGATTGCATCAGAGAAGCCAGCGCGTGAGCAGCAGCTCCAATCTCGCCCCAGAGAGGCCAAAGAGTGAATGTGTGGCTCCATTTGCTCCAGTTATCGAGCTCACGGTAATATAAGTGGGGGACGCCGTCCACCCGCGTGGTGCCCCGACTCGAGCCCTGGTGTGCAGGCAAAGTGTCCTATTGGCTTTGCGAAATGTGTGAGTTGCATGACACTCGTTGGCGGGGGATGGCTCGGAGGCCCGTCACCCTGAGGCCCATATCTCACTCGATGGGTTCCTTGTCAATGGCAGCGGATGTAATGACTATGCGCGCCGGGGTGTGTCTACCTTTCGTTTGGGATGGTGTTTGCGGCCTGGCCCGCTAGGGCAGCTACAGCTTCTGTGTGTTGCATGTGGTGTATCCAGACTCCGGAGACTGCCATGCATTGTCACTGTTGTCCAGGGCTCGAGTCGGGGTACCACGCGGGTGGACGGCGTCCCCCACTTATATTACCGTGAGCTCGATAACTGGAGCAAATGGAGCCACACATTCACTCTTTGGCCTCTCTGGGGCGAGATTGGAGCTGCTGCTCACGTGCTGGCTTCTCTGATGCAATCGCATCTAAGGGGTGAGCGAGGGGAGGCAATGAGTCTGATGGTGCAAGCCACCTTTCGTGACGTCACTTCCTGTCCTTACGTCAGCGTCCCACCACCTCTTTTGTTAGGACTCGTGCCCTGCTGTTGTCAGATGTGCCACTTTCCAGGGGGGTGGAGAAAGGGTCAGGAATGTCAGCCTGAGAGTGGCCCAGTTGAAGGCCCACCTTGACTGGGGGGGGACAACTATTGGACAGTCTGGTGTAGCCCACCCACGCGTACATGTAGGCCCTCCATGAACTATGTCACCTGTGGCAAGGTGATGTCATGGGCAATGAAGTTATTGAGGAGAGCTGTCTGCCCCACGCAGAGATGCCTCACAAGCTCAACAGACCCAGCACTGAGGGCAGCAGGGGTCACATGTGCAGGGGCAGCTGTGCCTGGTGTGAAGGACACTCTATCCTTCATCCTTGTGCCGACACGTGTTGCACCAGTGGAAGTAGATGGGAGGGCGGGCATTGGCCTCCGCGTGGCTGCAGTGGAGCCAGAGTCCATGTCCCCTGTGCTAGCAAACATGGATGCATGACCTCTGTCCTCAGATGACGCAGCAATTGCCGTCTCGGCCTGTGATTCATCCAGCACACGTCTGGCCCCTCCGAGGCGCCGGTCACATCTGTCTCACCCAGCTCCTGTGCAGCTGCTTCATCCGATGCCTCACCACTGTTGACCGTCATCTGTCCATCAGCACCCACGGGAGATGCTACATGAGGGAGAGCGAGGTGGCCTCACTCATTTGGCATCAATTAAACAGACATGTGCAAGGGAGGCAGCAAAGACATTCCCAAATCCACATGTTGCACGATACCTGTGCAATTGTATACAGCTACCACAACCAACACGTAATGGCTGGCGTACAGGAAATGAAGCCGCTAATAAGTGGCACATGTGTTGTGCACATAGCACAACACCCGGCCTGTGTCACCCTGCGGCCATAGCCACAAATCGCTGTGTGCACACCCACTGTCCTGATGGTGGCAAGGATGACCACTACGTAATTAGGCCAAGGACATACCTGCATGGAGCAGAATGGGACACCACTCACACAGACTGCAACATGACAGTCCACAATGGTCATGAGCCCATGCCATACACCTGTCTTTCGCACGAGCACAACTACTGTTGCACAGTGTGCCGGATGTGTAGGTATCAGGAATATGAGGTGAGGCATCGCACACATATGTCCGAACGAAATCAGAGTAGGCACAGTGCCTCAAACATACATGGGAATTGCCACTCCAGCATACTACAGGTTGTTCCTGAGGCCTACGACTCTGAACGCATTGACAATGCAGAGTGCTCAAATTACATCTTGACCCTCAGGAATCGCATATGCATGTCAGATGCACCCAGCACAGAGTACACTTACAACCCACTGCATCACACAACAAACATCACATTACCCAGATTACGGGTAGGCTGTGGACACATGCTGCCTCTCACAGCAAAAGACACCATCCCACAATACTGTACACCTGCTTGCTGCTGATGCCCCTACAAACGTGCATCCGGCACAGGCTGTGTGACTGTCAAGATGCAGACCATTAGTGGTGAAATGCAGCACCGTGCTAACCTGACAATACGAGGGGGCATCCCCCGATTCGTCTCCGCCCCGTAGTCGCTCATCCGGCAGATGACGTCACACCCTTTGTGGAATTGGCTGCACTGTCGGTTACACAAACACGGAGGCATCAACTTGGATGCAATGGCTCATCACAAGGCCTTGGGCTGGAGGACTTCCAACTGCAGGGATGGTACACAAGAGGGTTGAAATATCACTCATACACTTCTCATCATCACCCACATCCACCAATCACAGTGGCATGATGCTGACCCATCCAAAATACTCAGAGATGTGTAACAGAGCCAAGAAGTTGTTGGACATGGCATAACAGCATATGTACACCACACGTGAATGCATGCTGGTGGGAGTGTGTACACAGTACCTGTCCATCCCATTCACATGCAGGATGCCAGCACTTTGAGCAATGTGTAGTCTGCCCACATCTACTGTCCATTGTCAGGTAGACCAACACATAGATCACAAGGTAACACATCTTTGTGGGTGGACTCACTGTGTCCAACACTGCGCAGCCCTCAACGTACTCGCCCTGTGAATGGCTCACCCCGCAATGGAGGTCACATTCAGTGCCACTATCTCTCACACACATCACTATCACAAGGCCTGGAGTGTTCAATCGACAGGGCTGAGTTTGCACATTTCCTGAGAGTTGTGAACTAAAGACACATGTAACCCACTGTACAGTCAGTGTAGTTTCCTTCTAGGATTGGGCAGTCAATGTGCAGCCCAGGTCTGCCGAGACTGAGAAGGCCAGCAGGGACCCAGCCAGCCATTCACACAAGCAATAACTGCCCTGAATCATGCATTGCCAAGTGGCTGCGTCACTGGATGTCTGACATGAAAATGCCATGTACCACCACTCGGGAGGGACATGCATGGGAAAGCGCCAGAGAGCCTACATACCCCTTCCACCTGTAGTAAGCATGGTAAGCAGTGCATGTTGGAACCCCACAGGCTCTGACTCATAGTGCTGCGATCAACGACATGTGTGTCCCCCACATGCACTCCCACACACACAGTAGTTGTCTTACACACACAACTTTTGCAAGAAATAGCCTTGGGCAGAGTGCGTGGAGCTCGGAATCCAGGAACTCCAGCTCCTCGCTGGTGAGTGGACCTGGACATATCATCAGAGTCGTCGACATGAAGGTGGACAGGTGGCAGCAGCAGCAGGTGTTGTTGAGGGATGCCAGTCAGCAGTCCCTGGAAGCTGTGGTAATGCCTGTCACCCTCCCACACTCATATAGCCCCCTGGGGCTGTTTCAGTGTGTCCAAGCTGCTGCGATTGGTGTACCGCTCAGCCTGTGTACATTGTGTTGTTGGTGTGTGCCATACTCACCCAGCCTCGTAAGCTGTGTCAGGCACAGCAGCTAGGTATATTGCCGTGGTGTTGCCGCTTCCCACATATGCAGTCTGAAATCATCATCATGCCTTTCAAGCTATTATGGCCTAAATCCCCATGTGCATGCTCATAGCAATGGTTTGTGTCAGTGGTCATTGCTATTGGTAAGGGGACCTGTGTAAGAGTAATGTAGCTGTGCTGTCCCTACTTGTCAGCTGTTCTGTGATTCTATTGCTTTGTCAGTGATCTTCGTTTTGTGTATGTGAAAATGCCATGTGGTGTGTTGCATTGACATGTGTCCACTTCCATCTGTCCTAGGAAGAGACCAAACATACATCGCCCCTACCAATTGCTGGCAGACATGGAGGATGTGGAGGTTATAAGGAAATTCTGTCTGGACCGACCCACCCTGCATCACCTATGTGCAATGTTGGAACCCCACCTCCATCCTCGCAGGGTGTATCCTACAGCATTCACCCCCACGGCTAAGGTGATGGCTGCACTGCATTTCTTCGCTACCGGATCCTTTCAACACACGGTGGGCAGTGGAGGTGGGATGTCCCAGCCCATGTTCAGCATGGTGCTACGGGATGTCCTGTCAGCTATGATGCTCTACAGGAACCGGTACATCCGATTCCCCAGGGCTCGTGATTTGGCGGCAGTGAAGGGTGCTTTCTATGCCCTTGGACGCACCCCCCTCGTTGTTGGTGCAATTGATTGCACCCATGTTGGCTTTGTTGCACCACAGGCCATGGAGCACATCTACAGGAACCGGAAACATTTCCACTCCCTGAATGTGCAAGTGGTGTGCCTGGCGGACATGATCATCACACACGTGTGCGAAGTTTCCCGGATCCACCCATGACTCGCACATCATGCGCCACAGCATCCTCCCACGTATGGTGACCAATCTTCAGCCGGACCGTGCATGAATTGTTGGTGAGTATGCATACTCGTGTAGCGTGCTGGGTGTGACATGCTGTCTTGTATCCTGTTGGAAATGCAACATTTCTCTGTGTTTCTCACACCCAGGTGACTCTGCATATCCTAACGGGCCTTGGCTGCTGAGCCCACTACGCAATCCTCGGACACCAGCTGATGTCAGATACAATGAGGCACATGGGAGGACCAGACGTGTGGTAGAGCGGACTTTTGGACTCCTGAAGTCCAGATTCAGATGCCAGGACCGCACCGGGGGTGTACTGGCATACTCCCCACAGAAGGTGTGCCAGATAGTTGTGGCATGCTGCATGCTGCACAATCTTGCGATTCACAGGCAGATCCCCCTGATAGTGGATGACGGTGATCAGCCAGGGCCCCCGCCTGCAGGCCAAGCTGTGTACAGTGACGAGGACAGTGGAGAGGAGGAAGCAGTGAATGAGCGTCAGCAGCTCATCGCCCGCTACTTCACTTGACGGTGAGTGACCATGTACGACGGCTGATGTCGCTGTAGTTGTGTAGGTGTATGTGTGCATTGTCACGGCGGCCTATTGTTCACTGAGTGCTGTGTGGCAATGGTCCATGTCCAGGGTAGTATGCCACTGACAGTGGCTGTAGCCTTGTGCCCTGTTGCTCTGTGAGATGTGTGTATATTGCTTGAACCTGATGACAAGTACTGTGTGATGAGTGTGTGACACACACATTGAATGGACTCTTGTTCTGTTTTTCACCCCTAGGTCCCTACAGCCTCTCCTGGCCTATCGACATACCACACTACAGATGCATTTCTGATCATGGTGACGGTTGCGCATCCTTGATTAAAAACAGAGCACATAACACAGAATGTGATCCAGGTGTATTTATTTTAAGCGGTGACATGTGATTGTGGGCAAGGTGATCAAGAAAGTGGAGCATGCTGTACAATGAGTTGACGGTCATGTCCGCGAGATGGTCAAGGTGTACCCATGTTGTTCTGGGTCCACAGTCCGACAGACACATGCCATTCACATGGCAGTGTGGGGTAGGATGGTAGTCCAATTGAATGCAGTAGATGGCCACCGTGGCTGGCTGACTCACTGGCGTTTGGAGCATGCAAAGTCATCTCTGGACACCTGTTTCCTCTTCGGACGGCCCCTTCCACGTTTGAGAGGGGGGGGTTGTGTTTGTGGGCTGCTGGTGGTGGCTGAGGATTGCCCACTCGCTGTGGACGCAGGGGAACTGGATGTTGCATGTCCCTGCGCACCAGCAGGTGGTGGCGGAGGTGGGGTGGTTGGCCTTGATTGTGCCCTCACCACCACCACTAGCTGGCCCATGAGGTCCACAAGTTGGCCCATACGGGTCACGAATTGGCCCATATGGGCGTCCATGGACCTCAACACCCCAAGGACTTCCCGCGTGTCGGCAGCTGACCTGGCCCATTGTCCCTGGGCCTCTTCATAGGCCCCAAGGACTCTGGCGATTTGCGGCAGGGCTTGGCTCCCAGGCTCTGATGGCGTTGGCCTGACCCTGCTCCTCCCACCTGAACTGCTGCCACCGACCTGCCCACTCACCACATTGGTCACCCGGGGCCTCGTTCTGGCTCCCAGGGTCGATGTCGACGTGCGTACCACCCCTTGCGCAGGGTGAGTGGTCAGGGAGGCCCTGGTGGTGGTGATGGTGGTGGTGGTTGCGGAGGTGGTGGTGGCCGCAATGACCGTGGCAGCAGGGGCCTGGGACTGGTCACCAGCCTGGGAGATGGGTTGGTGGGTAGGAGGGGTCCTGGGGAGCGGTTGCGCCCTGCCCCACCAGATGTGCCTGGTCGGGAGTCCTCGTCCGAAGAGGTGTCCAGGTCTTCCACATCCGTGAGTCCGGGTGGGGGGTTTGCGGACTGGCTGTGATGGCTGCTGTCTCCCTCTCCAGCATCATGCTGTTCGTCACCTGTGGGGCGGAGACGAAAGGTTATTGTGTTGCACCTTGCAAGGTTTGTGTTAGATGTCTGACATTCACAGTTTGTGCACAGTTGTGCACTGATTTCCCAGATGCGTGTGTATGGCTCTACGATGTGTGTGCGTGATCAAGGCAATGGAATAGTGTGATGGGTGCATATGGCATGGGACGGATTTGGAATGCCAATCGGTGTGTGTTGCAGTACCCCTACATTTTGTGGCTTTGGTGGAAACGGGGTACAGCCCCATGAACGCTTTTGAGATGATATATGTTTTTGGGGTTCAAATGAAACGCTTAGAAACGCAGATGGCAAAAGGGGTACAGCCCCATGAACGCTTTTGAGATGATATATGTTTTTGGGGCTCAAATGCAACGCTTAGAAACGCAGATGGCAAAAGGGGTACAGCCCCATGAACGCTTTAGAGATGAAATATGGTACTGTGGTACATACTGTGACATATGGGTGCAGAAGGGGACATGTGTTTTGGCCACACGACACTACAGAGACAAAGGTGTGTGTATGTCTGACTTACACAGCATATCTGCTCACTGTTGTCATTTAGGGACATTACACTGCAAGCATTGTAGTGAGTGAGTACTGGTTGTGTGCCACACAACGTATTGCAGATGGGACAATTCCTTGGTGTGCGTGCTACCCTCAGCCATGTGCAGCAATGCAGTGCTCTTGGGGTGTTGACTATAATTGGTATGTTGTAAATCACAGCGTGACGTGCGCTTCAGACACAGCAGACACATTATTGGTCATCGGCAGGAATCTTTGCTGAACTACTGTATATGGGACAACTGTTTAGATGATATACCTTTCATGACACTGGGGCTGAAAGATGAGATGGATGAGATTTTGAATGTGCATTGTGTAGCTGTGTGGTTCATGGGTCCAGTGGTGTATGTGACATTACTGGGGTTCCACTCTGTTACATTGAGACAAGATAGACTTACATGGGTGATGTTGTACAATGTCAACGGAACAAGCAGACACGACTACATGGACAAGACTTGGATGGTGTTGCTGATGTGTGTGATGACTGGCACAGTGCACGCCATGTAGGTCAGTACTCCAGTGAGACTTGTGCATGCAGACGTGACTCCTTACGTGTTACTGTATTTGAGATGGCTCATGTGGGCTATGACTCTGTAATTCATGTCCGTGTGCACATTAGTCACATGATTATGACAGGGAGCAGTGCTACCTGTTCCTTTGCTACGTGACATGTCCCAAATGTTAGTCGTAGTACAGTCCTCATGCCTACAGACACCCCGCCCTGTACAGTAGTCTACCTACTTGTTGGCTTGGAGGGAGCAATGCAATGGCTACCACATGGTTATGAGAGGGAGGGGTGCTCCATCTTGCTGGTCTGTGGGAGTGGGGGCCGTCTTGTGAGTTGTGGTGATGGTTTACCATCCACAGACACCCCTCCATGTAAGGTAACATATCTACCTGTGGGATGACGGTGTGCACTGCAATGGCTGACACATGGGTGTGGGGAGTGCTCCATCTTGCTGCGCTGTAGGACTAGGGGCCTGGGGTGGTTGTACTTCTGCAGTCCCCCCTCCGATACACGGACCTTGTGGTAAGGCTACTTACCTGTTACTTGTTGGTTAGTGCAGCTATGGCTGACACATGAGTGTGGGTGTGGGGAGCGCTCCTTCCGGCACATCTGGGGTACAAGGGGACCTGGTGGGAGTTGTGGTGCTGGCTGACTGTACACATGCCCCCATGGTTTTGTTTGTTGGTGCCTTTGGGCTGAGTGTGTGTGAGTGTCTGTTGCATGTGTGAGGGATGTCTTGTGGATTGTGTACTGGATATGGGGGTGTTTGGCCCTCGGAGCTATGGCATTCTGGTAGTGCATGACTGTACATAGCGATGTGCTGGTATACATTTGTTTGTACTTACCAGCCTCCACTCCCCCTGGTATTCCGGTGAGACTCTCCGGATGTAGAATGCCTCGCACCTTCTCCTCCCACGCCTTGAAGGTCTTGAATGGCGCGGGATTTCCGCAGCCAGTCCTGTCAGCCAGCTCACGGTTCTTGGCCTCCTTCTTCCTGACCACGCTTTTCAGGTCCTGCCACCTCTTTGTGATTTCACCACGGTTGCGTAGCACGTTCCCAACTGCATATACCTGGTCTACAATCCTGCTCCACATTCTGTTTCTGGTGGCTACTGGTGTCTGTTGGACCTGGTTTCCATAGATTTGTGTGTGCACCTTGATGACCTCATCGACCATGACCGTCAACTCTGTGGCAGTGAACTTAGGCATTCTTTGTGTTGCCATGGTGCGTGGTTTGGTATTTGTGGTGCTGGTGTGGTGGTGTGTGGTCTGTGATGTGCAGGGGGTTAGTGGTGCCGGTGTTTCAGTGGTGGTGGTGGTGGTGTTGTTGGTGATGAGTGTGATGTGTGCGTGCGTGTGGTATGCTGCTTTCCTTTGTGGCTCTCTGGGTTCTCTGCTGTCGTCTTCGCTTTGTAGTGGTGCAAGGGATTGTGGTCTGTGAAGGGGCTGCTTTTGTACTCACCTATGTGGGTGTGTCATGATGGGCTGTCGTTTTCAGGTGTGTTGTGCGTGGTGTCCTGGGATTTGTGGTTTTTTGGTTTAGCCAGGGAGGATGTGTCTTTGGGATGGGTTCTGTGTCTGGGTATTTTGGCGTCGTTTGCTGTGTGGACTTGTTGGCCGTGTTGTGTGTATTTCTTTGGGCCGCCAATGATTTCCGTGCACGGACGTGGCCGCCAGGCCTTCCGCCGTGTCAGTTATTCATCTCTGTTGTTCACCGTGGCGGGCGGGAAATATGTAGATTTACCGCGCTCATGTCGGGAAGATCATAATTTCACGGCCGGTGTCTAGTTCGTCAGAGCGGTCGGATTTGGGTTTTCGGGCGGGATTGCGACCGGGGCGGAGGGTTTATCTTCTACTCTGACATGGACGTGCGGAATTCTGTGTGTTTTTTCCGCCGCAGGCAGTGGTTGCTTCGCGTCATCATAATTGCTCGGTCGGTATTCCCATGGTGCAAGCGGGCGGTTTTTTCAGGCTATGGTGGATGGCGGATTTTTTACCGCCGGTTATCGTAATCGGCCCCTTAGCCCTTATTTTGAATTTTGGAGATTTTGGGTGGCACATTTTGCAGAGGTATAGCTGTAAGATGTTGAGCCTATTCTATTCCGTGCTTGAGTGTAGGCACAAAAGTGAGCCATGTACCAGTTTTTTTGTTTTTTTTAGAAGAAGAAATTGCATTGTCTACAGAGCATTCACTAACTCGGGAACTCTGTGAGTTAAAACAACTGTACTAGACATCGCATCTCAAAAACATAGAGTGGTGGTCACTGCTCTGTGTTTATGAGCTGTACTCTCTGTAGAATGTTTTTTTCTACACCATGCACTACACTCTCCGGGTTGGAATGGAGTCTGGTAAAACAGCTCTGACAAAATGGTGCAGACCAGTCCCACATGGCAGGGAGCTGGGACTAGAATGGGCCAACGGGGTCATGGTTGGGTCTTAGCAGCCTATCCTGTTCTGAAAGCAGTTTTCTGGTCTGTCGCCTACTATGGCAATGTGAGAGTGGCAAGATGGACAGTCTGGTTATGGCAACTCCTTTCTTTTCTGTTTGTAGTTGCAGAATCAAATCGTGACAGTTGTGAGTTTACCTGGATGTACTCAGTAGGGCTCTGATTAAAACAGCCTTCATGTCGGCACGTGAATGCTTCCGCTTAATTACATGCATAACCAAGGCTTTAAGTGGGCCGGGTCCGTCCAGGTCACAGACCAGGTAGTAATTAAAAATAGAGATCGAAACGGGTCCCTATAGGGCCCAACATTCATGTCTTGAACTTTACAGGCAATAACACTGAGTGATTTCTGACTAATAAATGCGAAAAACGTTAAGGTAATATAAGTCATCAATTTAATTCCTGTTTATGTTTCAGATGTTTTACTTAATCTTGCATTCCTTAAGAGTGTTTGCTATTTCCAGGAGGATGTATTTCTTTATTTGTTTCATGTAGCATATTGCTCCTGAGTAGCGCATAATTTGAAGTCACCCCCAGGTGTTTTTAATGGGCCACAATTGAGCGCTCTAGAGTTGAGGTTGAAGGCAGTGAGAGTTCCACACCGTGCCTGTCTGTGGGTTTGAAAGGTGTTCACAATGGATGATCATCCAATCCTTGGCCTCTCTGCAGAGCGCACAGCGTAATGATCATGTATTCTAGATGCAATTGTGTTCTGTGCAAATATGTGTGAAGGAGATTTACAGTTGTCACAATATTGACAAGGCAAAAGTAAAAGAAAATGCAGAGCTTACTGGTGAGTGGGTGCTTTGGGTGTTTGGGAGTGTTGAAGTGAAGGAAATGAGAGAAAGCACATTAAGGAGAGAATTAAAAAAGGGTGTTGAAGAGGAAAGAGATGAGGTGTAACATATGGATGGAAAAGATGTGGAGAGGAAAAGGGTGTGCATGTCTAACACTGAGTGAACATAACAGGAGTGATTGAGGCACTCCAAAGACCACTACCCTTTCCACATGCCTCAGTAATGTTTAATTCACAGTGCCATAAAGAAAGGTTTTTCTATATTCATTATTTACAATAAAATCATTGACAATGCTATTAGGCCTGGTTTTAGGTGTATGTCAGCTGTTGTGTTATGTATCTGGATACAATAATAGAAAGCTCAGAGAGGCACCAAAATGTCAGTCGGGTGTCACACTGAAAATTACAGAACCTTAGGGCCAGATGTATCAAACAGTCTTTACCCATTCTGTGTCTATGGGAAAATGTGTTCATACATCTGGCTTAGTTTACATGTTGAAGTCACACCCTTATTTACATAGGCCATGCCGCCTTTAGAGACCCCCACTTTTTCATCCACACTTAAAGCCCTGTGCATAACCTTCTCCTTTATGACCTTCCTATGCTTGTCTGTACAGTGAAATGCTCTGTTGGGTGTTGCACATATGAGCTGCTTCTCTTCTAATCCTGAAGGCAATCTGGCTGAATTCCTAAATGTGTGGTAACTGCAGCTAAAGCATGGAGCGAACTTCCAAGCTTAAAAGGAAATGCTGCCTCCTCACTGCATTTTTACCCTAGTAAAAGTTGGCAGATCAAACCTCATGGTATTTACTATAGCCTTATAGCCCGCCGTAGCGGGCTATACTGGCTATTAAAGGCCTGCTCCAGCGTTAAAGGCCCGAGCCCAAGGCGAGGACCTTTAACAAGGGAGCGGGACGTTAATAGCCGGTATAGCCCAGCTACGAAGGGCTATAAGGCTATTAGAACATTCTGCCACTAGAGGGCAGAATGTTCTAACAAATAAAACAAAGGCTTCAGGGAGCGCGAGGCGATTGAAATCCCCCCAGGCTCCCTGAAGCCTTTGTTCACAGCCACAGCTGTGAACAAAGAAACATTGGAATGTTGGAGCTCCGGGCTTATACCAGCCATTATAAGCCCGGAGCTTCTCGATTGTTTTCAATGGAGCTCCCAACATTCCAATGTTCTAATAGGGGGTAGAATGGAGGATAAATTCTAATGCGTGAGAAATTTCATGGAGAACGCACCAAAGCCTTATGTAATCCTTCTTTTCTCTGGGGACTCCTCAAATAGGATATATTTATCACACTCAGAGGCATATTCATGACCTCGTTTGCGTAGCATTTGCACTGCGCAACATGGTACATGCACAACGCAAACCTTAATTAAGATTTATAAAACCATGCAATGCTACCTTGTGTGGCCCTGAGTGGCTACATGAATCTGGAGTAAAGTAACACAGCACAAATCGCTGCTTTGCCTTACTCTGCTCGGGAAAGGCATTCCATGGGTGTTGCGTGGGTGTTCCCACGGAACTCCCATGGATTTTGACTCAATCACAGATTTGCCAGATTTGGTAATCCTGGGAATACGCCAAAAAGATACGCCTTCCCAGGGGAGGGTAATAAGAAGAAATATTGTTATTTCTCTTCGTTGTTTCCTCTTTCTATGTGTGCTGCATTCTGCATTACACATAGAAAGAGGAATGTGCCTCAGGGGATTGTTTTTGCACAGGAAGGTGCCCCTTACTGCATAAAAATAATCCTGCATGCATTGGAGGCACCCTTGCACCATTGTGCAAGCGTATCTGTGTTGGTGCTAGGCTGCCAAAAGGGAGCCAGCACGGGGGATAAGGCAGGAATGCGCCGTATTGACTTAAATACAACACATTCCTGCCCTTTTCCTGTCATGCAGAGCAGCGCAGCAAGATGACTTGCTGCGCTGCACTGCATGACAATTTCTGAAATATGCCTCTCAGTACATTCCTTACTCCAGGGCTTGTAGTTTCCTGATGCAGTGAATACCCACACCCGGTGAACCCCCAGCTTTCAAAGCTTAAGCGGTGGTGGTGTTTGCACATAACTATTTAGGAGGCTGTCCTGTCTGCAGCTCTGCAGAGAGAAGCTCTTGAGAAAACAAAGTAAGGGAAAACTGTAAAAGAGGTCTAGGATGCAAAGCCAGTCATAGAAAAAGAGGTCCAAAATGTGAAATGATGAAGGAAAGAGAGGAAAAGAGTTTGGAGAGGCGCAGCTTCCGTAGGTGTAGCAGGAGCAGCAATACAC
The DNA here is from genome assembly GCA_963921515.1 of Calotriton arnoldi. Taxonomy (NCBI): domain Eukaryota; kingdom Metazoa; phylum Chordata; class Amphibia; order Caudata; family Salamandridae; genus Calotriton; species Calotriton arnoldi. Next base: position 2,891,875 of record CAWUFW010000298.1, on the reverse strand, counting down.
TGGCTACTCTACTGAGACTATGACAGAGAGAGGGATGGACAGAAGAGTGAAATGAAGGGCATATAAAAGAGAAAAGAAGCTGACAAGAAGGAAGTCCAATACCAATGAAAAGATGCAAGCAAGTGTGAAAGGACTAATGGTTGGAAGTGTAAAACGATATTTGCATGGGTGGGTGAAAAGAAGAATGGCTGGAATGATGAAAGGCTGGATCACCGAGTGGATGAAGGAATGGATGGAAGTGTGGATGGATTGGTGAATTGATAAAAGGAGGGTGAAATGATGGATGAAAAAGAATGGATGTATGGATGGAAGTATGAATGAACGACTGGAAGTGTGAGTGAAAGTATCAAATGATTGATGGAAAAGTGTAATGAAGAAAGGGTGACTAGAGAGAATGGTAAAGTGAGGGGATGGTTGGAATGATGAAAGGATGGAAGCATGAAAAGATGGATAGATGGATGGATGCATGAAAGTGTTGAAGAATGGAGAGTTAGATAGGCGGAAGGTGGGATGAAGGGAACCCATCTAGGCTCGGTAGGGCGTACTTGCTTCGCTCATCTGATGGCATTCAAGGTAAGGATCAAAGTGGGGGCATTTTAACTTTCTGGCTACTCCATTGCCCCATCCGCTACAGGGCACTCGTAACTGAGGACTAAAAGACGAGCTGTGGGATGGCTCACGCCACATCGAAACAACTTGTAGCCCCACAAGCAACCACCGCACTCCACATCCAATACCAAGCGGTCTGAGGTCATAAAACACGTACAAATCTGTTCATTAAGCAATGTTTAGGTCTTCCCAATATACTGAAAGACAGATGAGACCTCCTCGCCGTAATATAGCTTGTAACCTTCCCTCCCCTCAACCGTGACGGGGTGAATTACAGTAAGTGATGGTCGGCCTGTCTGCCGTGCGGACAATTGATTTGACCTGACTACACGGAGGCTTTAATGGACTTTGCGGGTGAATCCCCGGAGATATCAAAATCTGTCCAAGTGAATTGAAGCAGCTTAAGAAACAGACCCGCTTTTCATCGCTGGCTCACATCATAATACATCTCCGGGCTGAACTGAGCCGAAGATTACAAATGATCAATATACAAATCGCAAACGGTGTTCAATTTAAGAAATGTATCCCCGTTCTTATTCTTTCTGACCAAACTATTGCATTAGAAAAAAGAAAGAAAAAAAGGCGCGCGGTATTTTTTTCACTTCGGATATAAAAACCCAGGGGGCTATGACGCCATTTCCTGGACTGATATTGTGTTTAAATGTAAAGTGCCTAAGTCTCTCTGGGTGCAAATCTGCTACATAAGAACGTTTTATAAATAAACATTTTGTGGGAAATCAGATTTATCAATGAGTGCAATGTGTACATTTTTCTTCCTGTAATATATTCGGTAACTATGCGATTTTTTATAAATTCTCGTATAGGTCATAAACAATTGAGCAGGGAGAAAATGCAACTGCAAAGTGCAGGTATGAAAAATAACTAGGATTCTGCATAGAGATCGTGTGTGCCCTAAGCCCGGGGTGTCCAATTTATTGGACTGAATGCTAACTCTGGTGGTGGCTCAGTAGACTAATGCATTCACGGCAGGGATTTACGTCTGACCCCATAGTTACGTGTTTGGGTCCACTCATCCTTTCGTCGTCGTGAGGTCCATAAAATGAGCACCAATGGGGTGGATAACGATAAACCTATGTTACTCTACACCAAGTATTGATATTATCTTTAAATACAAAGGGGCATATTTACAAGCACCTTGCGCCACTGGTGCGTTACTTTTAATGTGGGAAAAAGTGACGCACCGGTGGCGCAAGCGGCTTGTAAAAAAAGCCCCAAAGGGCCTCATTTACAAGGAACTGATGCATCTGCATAGATGCATCAGTTTCCTTGCGCCACCATGGATGCGCTGTATTTACAATATAGTGCTAAATGGCGCAAGGTTTCACAGATGCGTCAGAAGTTCTGACGCATCTGTTGGCACAAAAGTGACGCATTGCTGGAGTTGCGCATGAAAGTGACGCAACTCCAGCACTGCGCCACAACAGATAGGTGAGTCCCATTCACAAAGCCCTGTGTCATTCCTTACACCTGGTCTTCGCAGGCGTAGGGATTTTGACGCAGTGAAGGCGTAGAGTGACGCAGTGAAATGTCGTAAATTTCACTGCATCAGTTCTACATGGCTTTTTGCATGGGAATGCCCACCCTGCATACATTATACCTGATGCAGGTATAATGTGGCGCAGGGCTTTACTACGTGACACATCTCCCTAGATGTGTCACGTTGTAAATGGGCCGCAATGTGGCGCATTGTTTACGCCGCTGCTGCGTCACAAGAAGTGAAGCAACAGCAGTGTAAAAGTGTCGCAAGGGGCTTGTAAATCTGCACCGAAGTGCCTATGTCTCTCTGAGTGCTACTGTGATATGTAAAAACATTACATAGATAATTATTTTGTGGGAAATCAAATTTAAAAATGACCAATTGAGCAAAAAGCAAATGCAATTTTAGGGAACTTTATCAATTTTTTCATGGAGTGGCACAAAATTTTGCACACACAAGCTCTGTTCCACAAATAAGCTATCCAGTGGCCTAACGCAAAAGTGATGGGGCCCCACTGCAGAATGTGATGAGAGGCCATGCGTCTCCCATATCTCAAAGACATCAACTGGCCTTGGGCTAAATAGGCCCCTCCCTTTAAATGATAGGGGGTCCCCTAGAGGGTCGACCCCCCCACACACACACGCACTGCAGGGACTGCAGGAGCATGCGTTACACCCCTGATGCTATCTAAAAAGCAGAAGTATTTGAGGTGCTCCTGTGTGGGAAGATCCACAGAGAAGACTGAAAAGCAGTGAAACGACCCCATGCAAATGAGGTATGCCCCTGTTGATTGTGGTTGCTAGAACTGTCACGCATTCAACATTACAGAGCAGTCCCTCAATCAATCAATTAGGGTTGGTAAAGCGCAACTACTCATCCGTGAGGGTCTCAAGGTGCTGAGGAGGAGGGGGGCAGCTCAGTTGAGTGCTGGGGTCATCCGAAGAGCCAGGTCTTGAGGTCTTTCCTGAACTGGGGCAATGCTGGAGCTTGCCGGTGGTGGAGGGGGAGGTCGTGCAAGGCTTTGGCTGCGAGGTAGGAGAAGGACTTTCCTCCCATTCTGGTCTTGTAGATACGTGGGACGGTGGTCAGAGAGAGCTTGACTGAACAGAGGTGTCTTTTGGGTGCATGGAAGGAGAAGCGGTTGTTCAGGTAAGCGGGTCCGGTGTTGTGAAGGGCCTTGTATGCGTGGGTGAAGAGTTTGAAGGTTATTCTTCTTTCGACTAGGAGCCAGTGGAGGTTGCAGAGGTGTTGGGTGATGTGACTGCGACAGGGGATGTCGAGGATTAGTCTGGCTGCGGCGTTCTGGACATTCTGGAGTTTATGAAAGAGATTCTTCTTGATTCCACCATAGAAAGCGTTGCAGTAGTCCAGTCTGCTGCAGATGAGTGTGTGAGTGACAGTTTTTCTGGATTCGGTTGGGATCCATCTGAACGTCTTTTGAAAGCAGGCGGAGGGTGTTGAAGTAGGTCGAGGATACAGTGTTGACCAGGCGGTTCATCGTGAGCGATGAGTCTAGTATGATGCCAAGGTTTCGTGTGTGCTCCATCGGGGTGGTGGGATTTCTGAGGGCAGGGGGCCACCAGGAGTCGTCTCAAGCTGAGGGGGTGGAGCCAAGGATGAGGACCTCTGTTTTCTTGGAGTTGAGTTTCAGGCAGCTGTTCTTCATCCAGGTGGAGACGGCTTTCATCGCTTCTTGGAAGTTGTGTTTGGTGATGTTGGGTTCATTGGGGAGGGAGAGGATCAACTGGGTGTAGTCGGCGTAGGAGACGATGTTAAGCCTGTGGTTGCTGATGATGGTTATGTGGGGGGCAATGTAGACTTTGAAGAGGGTTGGGCTGAGGGAGGAGCCCTGAGACACTCCACAGTTGGTCTTTGTTGGTTCCGAGAGGTAGGGAGGTATCCAGTCGAGGGCCTTGCCTCGGACGCCGGCGTCATGAAGTCTGCTGGCTAGAGTGCGGTGCGGGATGGTGTCGAAGGCCGCTGAGAGGTCCAGGAGGATGAGGGCTGCCGTTTCGCCCTGGTCGAGAAAGGAGCGGATGTCATCGGTGGTTGCGAGTACTGGGGGTCTCGGTGCTTTGGTTGCTGCAGAATATGGATTGGGAGATGTCCAGGACATTGTTAGCTTTGATGAAGTTAGCTAGCTGGCTGTTGACGGCCTGTCCGATGACCTTGGCTGCGAATGGAAGCAGGGAGATGGGCCAGAAATTCTTGAGGTCCGTCGGGTCTGCGGAGGGTTTCTTCAGGAGGGTGTTGACTTTGGTGTGTTTCCAGTCATCGGGGAAGGTGGCGAACTCGAAGGAGCAGTTGATCGTGCGTCATACTTCAGATTCGATGACGGAGGCGGCTCTGTGGAAGATGTGGTGTGGGCAGGGGTGCTTCGGAGTGGATGCTTTTCATGGTCTTCAAGATGTCTTCTGCCGTGAGCGGGGTCCATTTGAGCAGGGTCTGTTGGGTGGCGTCGCATGGAGGGGGTGCTGGAGCGGTGAGGAGGTCTTGGTTGTCAAAGTTGTTGTGGACCATCATAATATTATGGTGGAAGAAGGTGCTGAGTCTGTTGCAGAGGTCTTGGGAGGGTGAGACGTCTGTTGTTTGGCTGCAGGGTTTGGCAAATTCCTTGATGATGGAGAAGAGTTCCTTGGTGTTGTGAGCGTTGGTGAGGATTCAGTCTGGGAGGGATTTCTTCCTTCTGGATTTGATGAGCTGGTGGTGTGCGGTGGTGGCTTCTTTGTAGGCGGCACGTGTTTCCGAGGTTTTGCCCAAGTCTTTTCGAGGCCCTGTGGCTGATTCTGTAATACCTTGCATAGACTATACTGCACAAGCCGAGTTGCCTACTCTAACTATTTTATTTACTTACTTTAGGTGCTTCCTATAGCTAAGACCTAGCTACAAACAGAAATGGAGTGCTTCAGAGAGGCGGGAGAGGGTATTAATGCAACAGGAGCTTTTCAGCCATTAGGCTGCTTGTAGACCTATGTAAACAACAAAATATTTGTGAAAGGAGGGTTAATTTTAAGATTTTCTTTCACTAAAGACTGCTATGGTTCATGGAAAAAACCAGTAGATTAATTATGGAGGGAGAAACGGTAACTAATAAATACACCATATGCAGTATAATAATGTTGACTTCTTTTGCATTGTCATTGTTCAACAATAGGAAAAAGTCTAATGAAAACAGTCCAATGTAAAATCAGCTATAAACTACTATATAAAATGTGTACAATGACAGTGCTCTGTTTTTTTGTGATTGCACAGGTGCAAGATAAAACAACTTAAGTATTGTTGTCAATTGTTGTTGGAAATGGCTCTTTTTGCAGGGTTATCCCCAAACTTTTTGCTTCTTCCTCCTATTTTATCATTACCTGTTGTTGTTGGTTTTAGGACTCTGGGCACTTTACCACCGCTGATCAGTGCTAAAGTGCATATGCTCTCTGTGTAAATTGTTATTGTGATTGGTTATCCATGATTGGCATATTTGATTTACCAGTAGGTCCCTAGTAAAGTGCAATGAGTGTGCCAGGGCTGGTAAATCAAATACTACTAGTGGGCCTGCAGCACTGATTGTGCCACCCACATGAGTAGCCCTGAAAAGATGTCTCAGGCCTGCCACCGCGGTGCCTGTGCGCAGTTTGTTAACTGCCATGTCGACTTGGCAAACGCACCCACTTGCCAGGCCCTAACCTACCCTTTTCTTACATATCAGACACCCCTATGGGAGGCCCAAGGTACCCCCCTGGGTAGGGGGCAGTGTATGTAAAAGGTAGGACATGTGCTGAAGTGTGTAACATGTCCTGATAGTGAATTACTGCCAATTTCGTTTTTCACTATTGCAAGGCTGCCTGTTCCCATAGGACAGAATGGGGAGTTTGTTTGTAACATCTTATAAACATAACTGCCCCTGGGTACAAGGTGGGAAAATAAAGTTTAGTATGCCTAAACTCAGAATGTTAAAATGCATACTTTAGAGAGGGTGATTTTTACATTCTGTGTTTGAAAATACCACTTTTAGAAAGTAGGTATTTTATTGTTTAGCCATCCAGTGTGCCTCTGCTAAGTTGTTGATTGACTGGGTTTAGAGTGTCAGGGACTGGGGAGGAGCAATGGCACCAGAGAGTCTGATGAGTCAGGGCTGGGCTGAATAGACCTGGGCTGCATTTAGAGTAGGGGGAGGAGATTTCCTTTCACCTGAATGTGCCTGGTCTGCTTTCCACAATGCTGTCTCCACCTCCTGCCAGGAAGCTGCACCAGAGAGGACAGAACTGGTTTTGACTGGACACAGGGCTTCTCTGCCCAAAGAGAACAAAGACATTTTGGGGTATAAGTATTAGACCTAAAACCCCTGAACTTTAGATCATTCCTGGAATTCAAGAGGAACCTTTGCCAAGGAGAAGAGCTGGAGAGACTGAGGAGAAGTACTGCCCTTGCTGTGTGTCTGGGGTTGGCCTGCATTTGCTGTTTCTGCCAAGGAAAGGAGAAGGACTTTGCTGTGTGCTGTGTCCCCTGCTTGAAGGAGATCTCCAAGGGCCTGAAGTGAGCTGGCCTCCTGTTCAGAAGTCTCAGGGGCACAAAGACTTCACCCCCAGCTCCCCTGAACTCTGCTGTTGTGAGATCTGACCCGCCTAGAGGTGCCTGTGCCAGTTTTGGGCCTCTGGAGGTTGTTGCTGCTGTTTGGGAGCTAGAAGAAAGAAGAAACGTGAAGAACTGCTAAAATCAACGCATCGCTCTTCTTGCGGCTGTTTTCTCGACGCATCTCCACGGCACAAGAAGAATTTCCACGCATCACAGGGCCGCTGCAAAAACCGTTGCAGCGCCTCTCGCCGCTGCAAGAATCGACGCATCGAGGGATCGCGGCTGAAGAGGACCGACGCATCGCCGCTCGCCGCCGCATCGATCGCCGCCGCATCCCGAATTTCCACGCATCGTACATGTGCAGCACGCTTTACCGAAGCATCACCTGCAAACCGGAATCGTCACGAAAAATCGACGCATCACTCCCCATACAGACCGGATTCGACGCAACTCGTCCTCTGCGTGTCGCAGAACTGTTGCATCGCCTCCCCAAGGTATCAGGAGTGTCGCATCTCTTTGTTTTCTGACTCTGCGGCTGTTTGGCTTTTGGAACATTGACGCATCTGCAGGTACTTCGGTGAAAAGTCACGCATCCATAGTTTTCTGTGGTACAAGTTCTTGAAACCTTTGAAAGTCATATTTTTAACTGTGTATGTTGGATTTTTGTCATTTTGGTCTTGTTTAGTTTAGATAAAGATACTTTATTTTTCTAAACTGGTGTGGTGTCCATTTGTGGTGTTTTCACTGTGTTACTGTGAGTGTTGGTACAAATACTTTACACATTGCCTTTGGGATAAGCCTGTCTGCTCGTGCCAAGCTACCAAGGGGGTGAGCAGGGGTTATCTAAAGTGTGTATCCCCTTACCCTGACTAGAAGCAAGGGTCCCTATTTGGACAAAGGTACCCACCTCTGCCAACTAGAGACCCCCATTTCTAACATTGGTGGTCAGCGGTGAGGATTTGAACCTGTATATGTACTTGACCCACAGTTATTGGTGTACATCACTAGTTTAGTGCAGACCACTACGCAACCACATAACATGTTTTGTTTTTGGTTCTATTTTTGAGTAACCATTAAAGTAGCCACGCATCATGTCTCAGAAGGGTAAACCAGCAAGTGAGACTGCAGAGTTGGAGTTTGATATTGAAATGTTGCATACCTACAGAGTAGATCAGCTCAAGCAACTTTGTAAAGATTTTGGATGTCCCATGAAGAGCAGCTCCAGGCAGGAGGAGCTACAGAAGGCCTTAAGGGCCTTGTGGGAGGCCAAAGAGGCTGGGGAGACAGATGGTGCAGAGGTGGATGAGGATGCACAAGGGGATGGTTTCAGGTCACAGGATCTGCCTGTGTCAAGAGCAGCCTCCAGGGCTGGCAGCGACCATTCCTCTAGAAGTTTTTCCCCAGAGGAGTTGGAGGAAAACCAAAGGGTCAGAGATCATGAGTTAGAAGTCATGAGGCTCGAGATGAAACTATTGGAAATGAAGAACCAAAAAGCTGCCATAGAGAGAGAAAAGATGGCCGAGGAAAGCAGGAAGATTTATGCACTGGAACAAATGAAATTGACCTTGGCACATGAATTAAGAAAGAGGGAGCTTGATGTGGAGCTCGAGAGGCTTGAGGCCATGAGTGTCTTAGCCAAGAAAAAGGAAATGTGTACAGCTCATGAAGTGAGCTTTGCTGAGTTGGAGGTGGAGTCCAGCTCAGATGGTGGCAGCAAAATTGTGTTATCCAGTTCTGAGGGAAAAGTACACACACCCAGAGATGTGGCGCCTGACTTGAGGGAGGGGGTTAACATACACCAGGGGGTTCAGGTTTATGAGGTAGCTCCAGTGGTGTGCAGTGTCCCTGAAGTGGATTGGGGAACTGGCACAGGGGTTCATATTCCTAGTGGTGGGAGGGACACTCTACTGACTCTAGATGAGAGGTGCAGGGAGGGGGGTTCCCCCATGGTAGAAGCCTTGGTGTGTGAATGTGGAGACTGCCCAGAAGAGTGTGGGTTAAGTGACAGAGACAGTCAGACACTGTCTTGCCAATCTCAGGAGAGTGGTGTGGGGTACTTGAGGGAGGCACTGGATGGTGAGGCCAAAGGTAGCTTGGTTAACAACTGTGGGGGGCTGTGTGATGCAATTGTTGGAGAGCATATTTTAAGTCCCTGTTTTCCAGAGCTATGCCAACACCCGGTGGAGTGTGAGTTCTTTGATTCCAGTGAGCTTGCACTAGAGGCAGACATTTTGGTGGATTCCAGAGGGTCTGAAGAAGCTTTTGGAAGTGTTCCTGAAGGGGGTGGCTCAGGTTTTCCCCAGCCAAGTGAGGTAGGGGAGGTTTGTGGTAGCCCAGATAGGTCCCAGTGTAGTGGGAGGGGTGTAGGGTCCCACGTCCTGTCTCAGAGGAGAAAGAGTGAGAGTAGGCTGTGTCCCAAGGTACCCGAAACCCAGTCCCAGGGTCTGGTTGGCTCCATAGGTGAACACCGGGAGGGGGGCCTAGTCTGTACCGGGAGGACATTTCCTGAGGGGGATCCCAAAGTGTCAGGTGAACTGGGGGGGACTGCGGTAGCAAGCATCCCACAAGTTCTGGTGTCTGCCAGCACCGCTCCAGTGAGGAGGGTGCATGAGTCCAGAGAAAAGGGGGAGGGGGGACGCAGTCCCCAGTGGACGGACCAGTGGGTCAGGGGTTGCCAGCTCTGAGGTCAGAGCACCCCAGGACTAACCCTGGTGAGGCCACTTCTGTCCTGAGGGGTCTTCATGCTCTGTCAAGTGGACAGGAGGCTGGTGACCTGCACCAGGCAGACTCTTGTACAACTCATGAGGAGTGTGTTTCCCTAGGGGGGGGGTTGGTGTGCTCCCCCTGAAGTCCTGGGTTGCCAGGTACAGGTCCAGCCTAAGGGTGCAGACCCTGGGTTGGAGGACCAGGTTCAGGGTGTCCCCCTGACCTGGAGGAAGGGGTGACTGCTAACAGTACCCCTACCAAGTTGTCTTCTGGGGTACCGCTCCATGTGGGAGGTTGCAGAGCCCCAGGGAGGAAGACAGGGTGTGGGAGAGCCCTCCCCAGTCTCTTGTTCAGCCACTGGGTACAGACCCTGGGCTGGTGGGCCAGTGTCAGGATGCCATACCTGACTTGGTGAGAGGGAGAGTGGAGAAAGGGTGCCAGGTACCTGGGGCTACCATCCCCCACTTTCTGATGCCACAGAGGTTAGAGAGGCCTGAGGTGGCTTTCATCACTGACAGGTGTCAGTGGCTAATGTGGCTTGCTGTCCTGGTGGACATAGTTGCCCCGGGGAGGGGGGGCAGGAGTCACACCCCGGGGGTGGACTGGGCCACACCACAGTGTTGGCCATGTGGGTACTGTCTACCTGTAGGGACACATCTGTGAGCAAAGTAAGTTTAGGCACTGCACAGATGGGGTCACCAGGTAAGGAGAAGGGTCCCCCATGGGTTAGCATAGTGGGCCCTGAGAGTATGGATAGAGAGATCCAACTGGGTTCAGGAATGCTGTGGACGGGAATAGACCCCTGCAGTTCAGGCCAGGTTCCATGTTCTATCGCCCCAAGCAGGGAAGCCCATCGAGGTATTGATTGGTCCACCCTGGCTTTAGGCTGGAAGGGGGTTGTGTTGAAAATGGCCCTTTTTGCAGGGTTATCCCCAAACTTTTTGCTTCTTCCTCCTATTTTTTCCTGACCTGTTGTTGTTGGTTTTAGGACTCTTAGCACTTTACCACTGCTGATCAGTGCTAAAGTGCATATGCTCTCTCTGTAAATTGTTATTGTGATTGTATATCCATGACCAGCATATTTGATTTACCAGTAGGTCCCTAGTAAAGTGCACTGAGTGTGCCAGGGCTGGTAAATCAAATGCTACTAGTGGGCCTGTAGCACTGATTGTGCCACCCACATGAGTAGCCCTGAAAAGATGTCTCAGGCCTGCCACCGCAGTGCCTGTGCGCAGTTTGTTAACTGCCATGTCGACTTGGCAAGGGCACCCACTTGCCAGTCCCTAACTTTCAATTTTCTTATATATCAGACACCCCTATGGAAGACCCAAGATACCCCCTGGGCAGGGTGCAGTGTATGTAAAAGGTAGGACATGTGCTGAAGTGTGTAACATGTCCTGATAGTGAGTTACTGCCAATTTCGTTGTTCACTATTGCAAGGCTACCTGCTCCCCTAGGACAGAATGGGGAGTTTGTTTGTAACATCTTATAAACATAACTGGCCCTGGGAACAAGGTAGGAAAATAAAGTTTAGTATGCCTAAACTCAGAATGTTAAAATGCATCTTTTAGTGAGGGTGATTTTTACATTCTGTGTTTGAAAATACCACTTTTAGAAAGTAGGTATTTTCTTGTTTAACCATCCAGTGTGCCTCTGCTAGGATGTGGATTGACTGTCTGGGTTTGGAGTGTCAGGGGCTGGGGAGGAGCCGTGGGTCCAGAGAGCTTGATGAATCAGGGCTGGGCTGAATAGACCTGGGCTGCATTTAGAGTAGGGGGAGTAGATTTCCTTTCACCTGAATGGGCCTGGTCTGCTTTCCACAATGCTGTCTCCACCTCCTGCCAGGAAGCTGCCCCAGAGAGAACAGAACTGCTTTTGACTGGGCACAGGGCTTCTATGCACAAAGAGAACAAAGACATTTTGCGGTATAAGTATTAGACCTAAAACCCATGAACTTTAGATCATTCCTGGAATTCAAGAGGAACCTTTGCCACGGAGAAGAGCTGGAGAGACTGAGGAGAAGTACTGCCCTTGCTGTGTGTCTGGGGTTAGCCTGCAGTTGCTGTTTATGCCAAGGAAAGGAGAAGGACTTTGCTGTGTACTGTGTCCCCTGCTTGAAGGAGATCTCCAAGGGCCTGAAGTGAGCTAACCTCCTGTTCAGAAGTCTCAGGGACACAAAGACTTCACCCCCAGCTCCCCTGAACTCTGCTTTTGTGAGTTCTGAACTGCCTAGTGGTGCCTGTGCCAGTTTTGGGCCTCTGGAGGTTGTTGCTGCTGTTTGGGAGCTGAAAGAAAGAAGAAATGTGAAGAACTGTTAAAATCGACGCATCGCTCTTCTTGCGGCTGTTTTCTCAACGCATCTCCACGGCAAGAGAAGAATTTCCACGCATCGAAGTGCCGTTGCAAAAACCGTTGCAGCGCCTGTCGCCGCTGCAAGAATCAACGCATCGAGGGATCGTGGCTGAAGAGGACCGACACAGCGCTGCTCGCTGCCGCTGCATCGATCGCCTCCGCATCCCGAATTTCCACGCATCGTACCTGTGCAGCACGCTTTACCGACGCATCACCTGCAAACCGGAACCATCACGAAAAATCGACGCATCACTCCCCATACAGACCGGATTCGACGCAACTCGTCCTCTGCGTGTCGCAGAACTGTTGTATCGCTTCCCCAAGGTCTCAGGAGTGTCGCATCTCTTTGTTTCCTGACTCTGCAGCTGTTTGGCTTTTGGAACTTTGACGCATCTGCAGGTACTTCGGTGAAAAGTCACGCATCCATAGTTTTCTATGGTACAAGATCTTGAAACCTTTTGAAAGTCATATTTTTAACTGTGTATGTTGGATTTTTGTCATTTTGGTCTTGTTTAGTTTAGATAAAGATACTTTATATTTCTAAACTGGTGTGGTGTCCATTTGTGGTGTTTTCACTGTGTTACTGAGAGTGTTGGTACAAATACTTTACACATTGCCTTTGGGATAAGCCTGCCTGCTCGTGCCAAGCTACCAATTGGTGAGCAGGGGTTATCTAAAGTGTGTATCCCCCTACCCTGACTAGAAGCAAGGGTTCCAATTTGAACAAAGGTACCCACCTCTGCCAACTAGAGACCCCCATTTCTAACATTGGTGGTCAGCGGTGAGGATTTGAACCTGTATATGTACTTGACCCACAGTGATTGGTGTACATCACTAGTTTAGTGCAGACCACTACGCAACCACTTAACGTGTTTTGTTTTTGGTTCTATTTTTGAGTAACCATTAAAGTAGCCACACATCATGTCTCAGAAGGGTAAACCAGCAAGTGAGACTGCAGAGTTGGAGTTTGATATTGAAATGTTGCATACCTACAGAGTAGATCAGCTCAAGCAACTTTGTAAAGATTTTGGATGTCCCATGAAGAGCAGCTCCAGGAAGGAGGAGCTACAGAAGGCCTTAAGGGCCTCGTGGGAGGCCAAAGAGGCTGGGGAGACAGATGGTGCAGAGGTAGATGAGGATGCACAAGGGGATGGTTTCAGGTCACAGGATCTGCCTGTGTCAAGAGCAGCCTCCAGGGCTGGCAGCGACCATTCCGCTAGAAGTTTTTCCCCAGAGGAGTTGGAGGAAAACCAAAGGGTCAGAGATCATGAGTTAGAAGTCATGAGGCTCGAGATGAAACTATTGGAAATGAAGAACCAAAAAGCTGCCATAGAGAGAGAAAAGATGGCCGAGGAGAGCAGGAAGATATATGCCCTGGAACAAATGAAATTGACCTTGGCACATGAATTAAGAAAGAGGGAGCTTGATGTGGAGCTCGAGAGGCTTGAGGCCATGAGTGTCTTAGCCAAGAAAAAGGAAAAAGGAAATGTGTACAGCTCATGAAGTGAGCTTTGCTGAGTTGGAGGTGGAGTCCAGCTCAGATGGTGGCAGCACAATTGTGTTATCCAGTGCTGAGGGAAAAGTACACACACCCAGAGATGTGGCGCCTGACTTGAGGGAGGGGGTTAACATACACCAGGGGGTTCAGGTTTATGAGGTAGCTCCAGTGGTGTGCAGTGTCCCTGAAGTGGATTGGGGAACTGGCACAGGGGTTCATATTCCTAGTGGTGGGAGGGACACTCTACTGACTCTAGATGAGAGGTTCAGGGAGAGGGGTTCCCCCATGGTAGAAGCCTTGGTGTGTGAATGTGGAGACTGCCCAGAAGACTGTGGGTTAAGTGACAGAGACAGTCAGACACTGTCTTGCCAATCTCAGGAGAGTGGTGTGGGGTACTTGAGTGAGGCACTGGATGGTGAGGCAAAGGGTAGCTTGGTTAACAACTGTGGGGGGCTGTGTGATGCAATTGTTGGAGAGCATATTTTAAGTCCCTGTTTTCCAGAGCTATGCCAACACCCGGTGGAGTGTGAGTTCTCTGATTCCAGGGAGCTTGCACTAGAGGCAGACCTTTTGGTGGATTCCAGAGGGTCTGAAGAAGCTTTTGGAAGTGATCCTGAAGGGGGTGGCTCAGGTTTTCCCCAACCAAGTGAGGTAGGGGAGGTTTGTGGTAGCACAGATAGGTCCCAGTGTAGTGGGAGGGGTGGTGTAGGGTCCCACGTCCTGTCTCAGAGGAGAAAGAGTGAGAGTAGGCTGTGTCCCAAGGTACCCGAAACGCAGTCCCAGGGTCTGGTTGGTTCCATAGCTGAACACCGGGAGGGTGGCCTAGTCTGTACCGGGAGGCCATTTCCTGAGGGGGATCCCAAAGTGTCAGGTGAACTGGGGGGGGGGACTGCGGTAGCAAGCATCCCACAAGTTCTGGTGTCTGCCAGCACCGCTCCAGTGAGGAGGGTGCATGAGTCCAGAGAAAAGGGGGAGGGGGGACGCAGTCCCCAGTGGAAGGACCAGTGGGTCAGGGGTTGCCAGCTCTGAGGTCAGAGCACCCCAGGACTGACCCTGGTGAGGCCACTTCTGTCCTGAGGGTCTTCATGCACTGTCAAGTGGACAGGAGGCTGGAGACCTGCACCAGACAGACTCTTGTACAACTCATGAGGAGTGTGTGGCCCTAGGGGGGGGTTGGTGTGCTCCCCCGGAAGTCCTGGGTTGCCAGGTACAGGTCCAGCCTAAGGGTGCTGACCCTGGGTTGGACGACCAGGTTCAGGGTGTCCCCCTGACCTGGAGGAAGGGGCGACTACTAACAGTACCCCTACCATGTTGTCTTCTGGGGTACCGCTCCATGTGGGAGGGTGCAGAGCCCCAGGGAGGAAGACAGGGTGTGGGAGAGCCCACCCCAGTCTCTTGTTCAGCCACAGGGTACAGACCCTGGGCTGGTGGGCCAGTGTCAGGATGCCATACCGGACTTGGTGAGAGGGAGAGTGGAGAAAGGGTGCCAGGTACCTGGGGCTACCGTCCCCCACTTTCTGACGCCAGAGAGGTTAGAGAGGCCTGAGGCCTGGCTTTCCTCACTGACAGTTGTCAGTGGCCAATATGGCTTGCTGTCCTGGTGGACATAGTTGTCCCGGTGAGGGGGGCAGGAGTCACACCCCGGGGGTGGACTGGGCCACACCACTGTGTTGGCCATGTGGGTACTGTCTACCTGTTGGGACACATCTGTGAGCAAAGTAAGTTTAGGCACTGCACAGATGGGGTCCCCAGGTAAGGAGAAGGGTCCCCCATGGGTTAGCATAGTGGGCCCTGAGAGTATGGATAGAGAGATCCAACTGGGTTCAGGAAGGCGTAGGACGGGAATAGACCCCTGCTGTTCAGGCCAGGTTCCATGTTCTATCGCCCCAAGCAGGGAAGCCCATCGAGGTATTGATTGGTCCACCCTGGCTTTAGGCTGGAAGGGGGTTGTGTTGAAAATGGCCCTTTTTGCAGGGTTATCCCCAAACTTTTTGCTTCTTCCTCCTATTTTTTCCTGACCTGTTGTTGTTGGTTTTAGGACTCTGGGCACTTTACCACTGCTGATCAGTGCTAAAGTGCATATGCTCTCTCTGTAAATTGTTATTGTGATTGTATATCCATGACCAGCATATTTGATTTACCAGTAGGTCCCTAGTAAAGTGCACTGAGTGTGCCAGGGCTGGTAAATCAAATGCTACTAGTGGGCCTGCAGCACTGATTGTGCCACCTACATGAGTAGCCCTGAAAAGATGTCTCAGGCCTGCCACCGCAGTGCCTGTGCGCAGTTTGTTAACTGCCATGTCGACTTGGCAAGGGCACCCACTTGCCAGTCCCTAACTTTCAATTTTCTTATATATCAGACACCCCTATGGAAGACCCAAGATACCCCCTGGGCAGGGTGCAGTGTATGTAAAAGGTAGGACATGTGCTGAAGTGTGTAACATGTCCTGATAGTGAGTTACTGCCAATTTCGTTGTTCACTATTGCAAGGCTACCTGCTCCCTAGGACAGAATGGGGAGTTTGTTTGTAACATCTTATAAACATAACTGGCCCTGGGAACAAGGTAGGAAAATAAAGTTTAGTATGCCTAAACTCAGAATGTTAAAATGCATCTTTTAGTGAGGGTGATTTTTACATTCTGTGTTTGAAAATACCACTTTTAGAAAGTAGGTATTTTCTTGTTTAGCCATCCAGTGTGCCTCTGCTAGGATGTGGATTGACTGTCTGGGTTTGGAGTGTCAGGGGCTGGGGAGGAGCCGTGGGTCCAGAGAGCTTGATGAATCAGGGCTGGGCTGAATAGACCTGGGCTGCATTTAGAGTAGGGGGAGTAGATTTCCTTTCACCTGAATGGGCCTGGTCTGCTTTCCACAATGCTGTCTCCACCTCCTGCCAGGAAGTTGCCCCAGAGAGGACATAACTGCTTTTGACTGGGCACAGGGCTTCTATGCACAAAGAGAACAAAGACATTTTGCGGTATAAGTATTAGACCTAAAACCCATGAACTTTAGATCATTCCTGGAATTCAAGAGGAACCTTTGCCAAGGAGAAGAGCTGGAGAGACTGAGGAGAAGTACTGCCCTTGCTGTGTGTCTGGGGTTAGCCTGCAGTTGCTGTTTATGCCAAGGAAAGGAGAAGGACTTTGCTGTGTACTGTGTCCCCTGCTTGAAGGAGATCTCCAAGGGCCTGAAGTGAGCTAACCTCCTGTTCAGAAGTCTCAGGGACACAAAGACTTCACCCCCAGCTCCCCTGAACTCTGCTTTTGTGAGTTCTGAACTGCCTAGTGGTGCCTGTGCCAGTTTTGGGCCTCTGGTGGTTGTTGCTGCTGTTTGGGAGCTGGAAGAAAGAAGAAATGTGAAGAACTGCTAAAATCGACGCATCGCTCTTCTTGCGGCTGTTTTCTCAACGCATCTCCACGGCAAGAGAAGAATTTCCACGCATCGAAGTGCCGCTGCAAAAACCGTCGCAGCGCCTCTCGCCGCTGCAAGAATCAACGCATCGAGGGATCGTGGCTGAAGAGGACCGACACAGCGCTGCTCGCTGCCGCTGCATCGATCGCCGCCGCATCCCGAATTTCCACGCATCGTACCTGTGCAGCACGCTTTACCGACGCATCACCTGCAAACCGGAACCATCACGAAAAATCGACGCATCACTCCCCATACAGACCGGATTCGACGCAACTCGTCCTCTGCGTGTCGCAGAACTGTTGTATCGCCTCCCCAAGGTCTCAGGAGTGTCGCATCTCTTTGTTTCCTGACTCTGCAGCTGTTTGGCTTTTGGAACTTTGACGCATCTGCAGGTACTTCGGTGAAAAGTCACGCATCCATAGTTTTCTATGGTACAAGATCTTGAAACCTTTTGAAAGTCATATTTTTAACTGTGTATGTTGGATTTTTGTCATTTTGGTCTTGTTTAGTTTAGATAAAGATACTTTATATTTCTAAACTGGTGTGGTGTCCATTTGTGGTGTTTTCACTGTGTTACTGAGAGTGTTGGTACAAATACTTTACACATTGCCTTTGGGATAAGCCTGCCTGCTCGTGCCAAGCTACCAATTGGTGAGCAGGGGTTATCTAAAGTGTGTATCCCCTTACCCTGACTAGAAGCAAGGGTTCCAATTTGAACAAAGGTACCCACCTCTGCCAACTAGAGACCCCCATTTCTAACATTGGTGGTCAGCGGTGAGGATTTGAACCTGTATATGTACTTGACCCACAGTGATTGGTGTACATCACTAGTTTAGTGCAGACCACTACGCAACCACATAACGTGTTTTGTTTTTGGTTCTATTTTTGAGTAACCATTAAAGTAGCCACGCATCATGTCTCAGAAGGGTAAACCAGCAAGTGAGACTGCAGAGTTGGAGTTTGATATTGAAATGTTGCATACCTACAGAGTAGATCAGCTCAAGCAACTTTGTAAAGATTTTGGATGTCCCATGAAGAGCAGCTCCAGGAAGGAGGAGCTACAGAAGGCCTTAAGGGCCTCGTGGGAGGCCAAAGAGGCTGGGGAGACAGATGGTGCAGAGGTAGATGAGGATGCGCAAGGGGATGGTTTCAGGTCACAGGATCTGCCTGTGTCAAGAGCAGCCTCCAGGGCTGGCAGCGACCATTCCGCTAGAAGTTTTTCCCCAGAGGAGTTGGAGGAAAACCAAAGGGTCAGAGATCATGAGTTAGAAGTCATGTGGCTCGAGATGAAACTATTGGAAATGAAGAACCAAAAAGCTGCCATAGAGAGAGAAAAGATGGCAGAGGAGAGCAGGAAGATATATGCCCTGGAACAAATGAAATTGACCTTGGCACATGAATTAAGAAAGAGGGAGCTTGATGTGGAGCTCGAGAGGCTTGAGGCCATGAGTGTCTTAGCCAAGAAAAAGGAAAAAGGAAATGTGTACAGCTCATGAAGTGAGCTTTGCTGAGTTGGAGGTGGAGTCCAGCTCAGATGGTGGCAGCACAATTGTGTTATCCAGTGCTGAGGGAAAAGTACACACACCCAGAGATGTGGCGCCTGACTTGAGGGAGGGGGTTAACATACACCAGGGGGTTCAGGTTTATGAGGTAGCTCCAGTGGTGTGCAGTGTCCCTGAAGTGGATTGGGGAACTGGCACAGGGGTTCATATTCCTAGTGGTGGGAGGGACACTCTACTGACTCTAGATGAGAGGTTCAGGGAGAGGGGTTCCCCCATGGTAGAAGCCTTGGTGTGTGAATGTGGAGACTGCCCAGAAGACTGTGGGTTAAGTGACAGAGACAGTCAGACACTGTCTTGCCAATCTCAGGAGAGTGGTGTGGGGTACTTGAGTGAGGCACTGGATGGTGAGGCAAAGGGTAGCTTGGTTAACAACTGTGGGGGGCTGTGTGATGCAATTGTTGGAGAGCATATTTTAAGTCCCTGTTTTCCAGAGCTATGCCAACACCCGGTGGAGTGTGAGTTCTCTGATTCCAGGGAGCTTGCACTAGAGGCAGACCTTTTGGTGGATTCCAGAGGGTCTGAAGAAGCTTTTGGAAGTGATCCTGAAGGGGGTGGCTCAGGTTTTTCCCAACCAAGTGAGGTAGGGGAGGTTTGTGGTAGCACAGATAGGTCCCAGTGTAGTGGGAGGGGTGGTGTAGGGTCCCACGTCCTGTCTCAGAGGAGAAAGAGTGAGAGTAGGCTGTGTCCCAAGGTACCCGAAACGCAGTCCCAGGGTCTGGTTGGTTCCATAGGTGAACACCGGGAGGGTGGCCTAGTCCGTCCCGGGAGGCCATTTCCTGAGGGGGATCCCAAAGTGTCAGGTGAACAGGGGGGGGGACTGCGGTAGCAAGCATCCCACAAGTTCTGGTGTCTGCCAGCACCGCTCCAGTGAGGAGGGTGCATGAGTCTAGAGAAAAGGGGGAGGGGGGACGCAGTCCCCAGTGGAAGGACCAGTGGGTCAGGGGTCGCCAGCTCTGAGGTCAGAGCACCCCAGGACTGACCCTGGTGAGGCCACTTCTGTCCTGAGGGTCTTCATGCACTGTCAAGTGGACAGGAGGCTGGAGACCTGCACCAGACAGACTCTTGTACAACTCATGAGGAGTGTGTTTCCCTAGGCCCTAGGGGGGGGGTTGGTGTGCTCCCCCGGAAGTCCTGGGTTGCCAGGTACAGGTCCAGCCTAAGGGTGCTGACCCTGGGTTGGACGACCAGGTTCAGGGTGTCCCCCTGACCTGGAGGAAGGGGCGACTACTAACAGTACCCCTAACATGTTGTCTTCTGGGGTACCGCTCCATGTGGGAGGGTGCAGAGCCCCAGGGGGGAAGACAGGGTGTGGGAGAGCCCACCCCAGTCTCTTGTTCAGCCACAGGGTACAGACCCTGGGCTGGTGGGCCAGTGTCAGGATGCCATACCTGACTTGGTGAGAGGGAGAGTGGAGAAAGGGTGCCAGGTACCTGGGGCTACCGTCCCCCACTTTCTGACGCCAGAGAGGTTAGAGAGGCCTGAGGCCTGGCTTTCCTCACTGACAGTTGTCAGTGGCCAATATGGCTTGCTGTCCTGGTGGACATAGTTGTCCCGGTGAGGGGGGCAGGAGTCACACCCCGGGGGTGGACTGGGCCACACCACTGTGTTGGCCATGTGGGTACTGTCTACCTGTTGGGACACATCTGTGAGCAAAGTAAGTTTAGGCACTGCACAGATGGGGTCCCCAGGTAAGGAGAAGGGTCCCCCATGGGTTAGCATAGTGGGCCCTGAGAGTATGGATAGAGAGATCCAACTGGGTTCAGGAAGGCGTAGGACGGGAATAGACCCCTGCTGTTCAGGCCAGGTTCCATGTTCTATCGCCCCAAGCAGGGAAGCCCATCGAGGTATTGATTGGTCCACCCTGGCTTTAGGCTGGAAGGGGGTATTGTTGAAAATGGCCCTTTTTGCAGGGTTATCCCCAAACTTTTTGCTTTTTCCTCCTATTTTTTCCTGACCTGTTTTTTGTTGGTTTTAGGACTCTGGGCACTTTACCACTGCTGATCAGTGCTAAAGTGCATATGCTCTCTCTGTAAATTGTTATTGTGATTGGATATCCATGACTGGCATATTTGATTTACCAGTAGGTCCCTAGTAAAGTGCACTGAGTGTGCCCGGGCTCGTAAATCAAATGCTACAAGTGGGCCTGAAGCACTGATTGTGCCACTTACATGAGTAGCCCTGAAAAGATGTCTCAGGCCTGCCACCGCAGTGCCTGTGCGCAGTTTGTTAACTGCCATGTCGACTTGGCAAGGGCACCCACTTGCCAGGACCCTAACCTTCCCTTTTCTTACATATCAGACACCCCTATGGAAGACCCAAGGTACCCCTCTGGGCAGGGTGCAGTGTATGTAAAAGGTAGGACATGTGCTGAAGTGTGTAACATGTCCTGATAGTGAGTTACTGCCAATTTCGTTTTTCACTATTGCAAGCCTGCCTGTTCCCCTAGGACAGAATGGGGAGTTTGTTTGTAACATCTTATAAACATAACTGCGCCTGGGAACAAGGTAGGAAAATAAAGTTTAGTATGCCTGAACTCAGAATGTTAAAATGCATCTTTTAGTGAGGGTGATTTTTACATTCTGTGTTTGAAAATACCACTTTTAGAAAGTAGGTATTTTCTTGTTTAGCCATCCAGTGTGCCTCTGCTAGGATGTGGATTGACTGTCTGGGTTTGGAGTGTCAGGGGCTGGGGAGGAGCCGTGGGTCCAGAAAGCTTGATGAATGAGGGCTGGGCTGAATAGACCTGGGCTGCATTTAGAGTAGTGGGAGTAGATTTCCTTTCACCTGAATGGGCCTGGTCTGCTTTCCACAATGCTGTCTCCACCTTCTGCCAGGAAGCTGCCCTAGAGAGGACAGAACTGCTTTTGACTGGGCACAGGGCTTCTATGCACAAAGAGAACAAAGACATTTTGCGGTATAAGTATTAGACCTAAAACCCATGAACTTTAGATCATTCCTGGAATTCAAGAGGAACCTTTGCCAAGGAGAAGAGCTGGAGAGACTGGGGAGAAGTATTGCCCTTGCTGTGTGTCTGGGGTTAGCCTGCAGTTGCTGTTTATGCCAAGGAAAGGAGAAGGACTTTGCTGTGTACTGTGTCCCCTGCTTGAAGGAGATCTCCAAGGGCCTGAAGTGAGCTAACCTCCTGTTCAGAAGTCTCAGGGACACAAAGACTTCACCCCCAGCTCCCCTGAACTCTGCTTTTGTGAGTTCTGAACTGCCTAGTGGTGCCTGTGCCAGTTTTGGGCCTCTGGAGGTTGTTGCTGCTGTTTGGGAGCTGGAAGAAAGAAAAAATGTGAAGAACTGCTAAAATCGACGCATCGCTCTTCTTGCGGCTGTTTTCTCAACACATCTCCACGGCAAGAGAAGAATTTCCACGCATTGAAGTGCCGCTGCAAAAACCGTCGCAGCGCCTGTCGCCGCTGCAAGAATCAACGCATCGAGGGATCGTGGCTGAAGAGGACCGACACAGCGCTGCTCGCTGCCGCTGCATCGATCGCCGCCGCATCCCGAATTTCCACGCATCGTACCTGTGCAGCACGCTTTACCGACGCATCACCTGCAAACCGGAACCATCACGAAAAATCGATGCATCACTCCCCATACAGACCGGATTCGACGCAACTCGTCCTCTGCGTGTCGCAGAACTGTTGTATCGCCTCCCCAAGGTCTCAGGAGTGTCGCATCTCTTTGTTTCCTGACTCTGCGGCTGTTTGGCTTTTGGAACTTTGACGCATCTGCAGGTACTTCGGTGAAAAGTCACGCATCCATAGTTTTCTATGGTACAAGATCTTGAAACCTTTTGAAAGTCATATTTTTAACTGTGTATGTTGGATTTTTGTCATTTTGGTCTTGTTTAGTTTAGATAAAGATACTTTATATTTCTAAACTGGTGTGGTGTCCATTTGTGGTGTTTTCACTGTGTTACTGAGAGTGTTGGTACAAATACTTTACACATTGCCTTTGGGATAAGCCTGCCGGCTCGTGCCAAGCTACCAATTGGTGAGCAGGGGTTATCTAAAGTGTGTATTCCCTTACCCTGACTAGAAGCAAGGGTTCCTATTTGAACAAAGGTACCCACCTCTGCCAACTAGAGACCCCCATTTCTAACATTGGTGGTCAGCGGTGAGGATTTGAACCTGTATATGTACTCAGTGATTGGTGTACATCACTAGTTTAGTGCAGACCACTACGCAACCACATAACGTGTTTTGTTTTTGGTTCTATTTTTGAGTAACCATTAAAGTAGCCACGCATCATGTCTCAGAAGGGTAAACCAGCAAGTGAGACTGCAGAGTTGGAGTTTGATATTGAAATGTTGCATACCTACAGAGAAGATCAGCTCAAGCAACTTTGTAAAGATTTTGGATGTCCCATGAAGAGCAGCTCCAGGAAGGAGGAGCTACAGAAGGCCTTAAGGGCCTCGTGGGAGGCCAAAGAGGCTGGGGAGACAGATGGTGCAGAGGTGGATGAGGATGCACAAGGGGATGGTTTCAGGTCACAGGATCTGCCTGTGTCAAGAGCAGCCTCCAGGGCTGGCAGCGACCATTCCGCTAGAAGTTTTTCCCCAGAGGAGTTGGAGGAAAACCAAAGGGTCAGAGATCATGAGTTAGAAGTCATGAGGCTCGAGATGAAACTATTGGAAATGAAGAACCAAAAAGCTGCCAAAGAGAGAGAAAAGATGGCCGAGGAGAGCAGGAAGATATATGGCCTGGAACAAATGAAATTGACCTTGGCACATGAATTAAGAAAGAGGGAGCTTGATGTGGAGCTCGAGAGGCTTGAGGCCATGAGTGTCTTAGCCAAGAAAAAGGAAAAAGGAAATGTGTACAGCTCATGAAGTGAGCTTTGCTGAGTTGGAGGTGGAGTCCAGCTCAGATGGTGGCAGCACAATTGTGTTATCCAGTGCTGAGGGAAAAGTACACACACCCAGAGATGTGGCGCCTGACTTGAGGGAGGGGGTTAACATACACCAGGGGGTTCAGGTTTATGAGGTAGCTCCAGTGGTGTGCAGTGTCCCTGAAGTGGATTGGGGAACTGGCACAGGGGTTCATATTCCTAGTGGTGGGAGGGACTCTCTACTGACTCTAGATGAGAGGTTCAGGGAGAGGGGTTCCCCCATGGTAGAAGCCTTGGTGTGTGAATGTGGAGACTGCCCAGAAGACTGTGGGTTAAGTGACAGAGACAGTCAGACACTGTCTTGCCAATCTCAGGAGAGTGGTGTGGGGTACTTGAGTGAGGCACTGGATGGTGAGGCAAAGTGTAGCTTGGTTAACAACTGTGGGGGGCTGTGTGATGCAATTGTTGGAGAGCATATTTTAAGTCCCTGTTTTCCAGAGCTATGCCAACACCCGGTGGAGTGTGAGTTCTCTGATTCCAGGGAGCTTGCACTAGAGGCAGGCCTTTTGGTGGATTCCAGAGGGTCTGAAGAAGCTTTTGGAAGTGATCCTGAAGGGGGTGGCTCAGGTTTTCCCCAACCAAGTGAGGTAGGGGAGGTTTGTGGTAGCCCAGATAGGTCCCAGTGTAGTGGGAGGGGTGGTGTAGGGTCCCACGTCCTGTCTCAGAGGAGAAAGAGTGAGAGTAGGCTGTGTCCCAAGGTACCCGAAACGCAGTCCCAGGGTCTTGTTGGTTCCATAGGTGAACACCGGGGGGGTGGCCTAGTCTGTACCGGGAGGCCATTTCCTGAGGGGGATCCCAAAGTGTCAGGTGAACTGGGGGGGGGGGACTGCGGTAGCAAGCATCCCACAAGTTCTGGTGTCTGCCAGCACCGCTCCAGTGAGGAGGGTGCATGAGTCCAGAGAAAAGGGGGAGGGGGGACGCAGTCCCCAGTGGAAGGACCAGTGGGTCAGGGGTTGCCAGCTCTGAGGTCAGAGCACCCCAGGACTGACCCTGGTGAGGCCACTTCTGTCCTGAGGGGTCTTCATGCACTGTCAAGTGGACAGGAGGCTGGAGACCTGCACCAGACAGACTCTTGTACAACTCATGAGGAGTGTGTTTCCCTAGGCCCTAGGGGGGGGTTGGTGTGCTCCCCCGGAAGTCCTGGGTTGCCAGGTACAGGTCCAGCCTAAGGGTGCTGACCCTGGGTTGGACGACCAGGTTCAGGGTGTCCCCCTGACCTGGAGGAAGGGGCGACTACTTACAGTACCCCTACCAAGTTGTCTTCTGGGGTACCGCTCCATGTGGGAGGGTGCAGAGCCCCAGGGAGGAAGACAGGGTGTGGGAGAGCCCACCCCAGTCTCTTGTTCAGCCACAGGGTACAGACCCTGGGCTGGTGGGCCAGTGTCAGGATGCCATACCTGACTTGGTGAGAGGGAGAGTGGAGAAAGGGTGCCAGGTACCTGGGGCTACCGTCCCCCACTTTCTGACACCAGAGAGGTTAGAGAGGCCTGAGGCCTGGCTTTCATCACTGACAGTTGTCAGTGGCCAATGTGGCTTGCTGTCCTGGTGGACATAGTTGTCCCGGGGAGGGGGGCAGGAGTCACACCCCGGGGGTGGACTGGGCCACACCACTGTGTTGGCCATGTGGGTACTGTCTACCTGTTGGGACACATCTGTGAGCAAAGTAAGTTTAGGCACTGCACAGATGGGGTCCCCAGGTAAGGAGAAGGGTCCCCCATGGGTTAGCATAGTGGGCCCTGAGAGTATGAATAGAGAGATCCAACTGGGTTCAGGAAGGCGTAGGACGGGAATAGACACCTGCTGTTCAGGCCAGGTTCCATGTTCTATCGCCCCAAGCAGGGAAGCCCATCGAGGTATTGATTGGTCCACCCTGGCTTTAGACTGGAAGGGGGTTGTGTTGAAAATGGCCCTTTTTGCAGGGTTATCCCCAAACTTTTTGCTTCTTCCTCCTATTTTTTCCTGACCTGTTTTTTGTTGGTTTTAGGACTCTGGGCACTTTACCACTGTTGATCAGTGATAAAGTGCATATGCTCTCTCTGTAAATTGTTATTGTGATTGGATATCCATGACTGGCATATTTGATTTACCAGTAGGTCCCTAGTAAAGTGCACTGAGTGTGCCCGGGCTCGTAAATCAAATGCTACTAGTGGGCCTGCAGCACTGATTGTGCCACTTACATGAGTAGCCCTGAAAAGATGTCTCAGGCCTGCCAGCGCAGTGCCTGTGCGCAGTTTGTTAACTGCCATGTCGACGTGGCAAGGGCACCCACTTGCCAGGACCCTAACCTTCCCTTTTCTTACATATCAGACACCCCTATGGAAGACCCAAGGTACCCCTCTGGGCAGGGTGCAGTGTATGTAAAAGGTAGGACATGTGCTGAAGTGTGTAACATGTCCTGATAGTGAGTTACTGCCAATTTCGTTTTTCACTATTGCAAGCCTGCCAGTTCCCCTAGGACAGAATGGGGAGTTTGTTTGTAACATCTTATAAACATAACTGCCCCTGGGAACAAGGTAGGAAAATAAAGTTTAGTATGCCTGAACTCAGAATGTTAAAATGCATCTTTTAGTGAGGGTGATTTTTACATTCTGTGTTTGAAAATACCACTGTTAGAAAGTAGGTATTTTCTTGTTTAGCCATCCAGTGTGCCTCTGCTAGGATTGACTGTCTGGGTTTGGAGTGTCAGGGGCTGGGGAGGAGCCGTGGGTCCAGAGAGCTTGATGAATCAGGGCTGGGCTGAATAGACCTGGGCTGCATTTAGAGTAGGGGGAGTAGATTTCCTTTCACCTGAATGGGCCTGGTCTGCTTTCCACAATGCTGTCTCCAGCTTCTGCCAGGAAGTTGCCCTAGAGAGGACAGAACTGCTTTTGACTGGGCACAGGGCTTCTATGCACAAAGAGAACAAAGACATTTTGCGGTATAAGTATTAGACCTAAAACCCATGAACTTTAGATCATTCCTGGAATTCAAGAGGAACCTTTGCCAAGGAGAAGAGCTGGAGAGACTGGGGAGAAGTACTGCCCTTGCTGTGTGTCTGGGGTTAGCCTGCAGTTGCTGTTTATGCCAAGGAAAGGAGAAGGACTTTGCTGTGTACTGTGTCCCCTGCTTGAAGGAGATCTCCAAGGGCCTGAAGTGAGCTAACCTCGTGTTCAGAAGTCTCAGGGACACAAAGACTTCACCCCCAGCTCCCCTGAACTCTGCTTTTGTGAGTTCTGAACTGCCTAGTGGTGCCTGTGCCAGTTTTGGGCCTCTGGAGGTTGTTGCTGCTGTTTGGGAGCTGGAAGAAAGAAGAAATGTGAAGAACTGCTAAAATCGACGCATCGCTCTTCTTGCGGCTGTTTTCTCAACGCATCTCCACGGCAAGAGAAGAATTTCCACGCATCGAAGTGCCGCTGCAAAAACCGTCGCAGCGCCTGTCGCCGCTGCAAGAATCAACGCATCGAGGGATCGCGGCTGAAGAGGACCGACGCAGCGCTGCTCGGTGCCGCTGCATCGATCGCCGCCGCATCCCGAATTTCCACGCATCGTACCTGTGCAGCACGCTTTACCGACGCATCACCTGCAAACCGGAACCATCACGAAAAATCGACGCATCACTCCCCATACAGACCGGATTCGACGCAACTCGTCCTCTGCGTGTCGCAGAACTGTTGTATCGCCTCCCCAAGGTCTCAGGAGTGTCGCATCTCTTTGTTTCCTGACTCTGCGGCTGTTTGGCTTTTGGAACTTTGACGCATCTGCAGGTACTTCGGTGAAAAGTCACGCATCCATAGTTTTCTATGGTACAAGATCTTGAAACCTTTTGAAAGTCATATTTTTAACTGTGTATGTTGGTTTTTTGACATTTTGGTCTTGTTTAGTTTAGATAAAGATACTTTATATTTCTAAACTGGTGTGGTGTCCATTTGTGGTGTTTTCACTGTGTTACTGAGAGTGTTGGTACAAATACTTTACACATTGCCTTTGGGATAAGCCTGCCTGCTCGTGCCAAGCTACCAATTGGTGAGCAGGGGTTATCTAAAGTGTGTATCCCCTTACCCTGACTAGAAGCAAGGGTTCCTATTTGAACAAAGGTACCCACCTCTGCCAACTAGAGACCCCCATTTCTAACATTGGTGGTCAGCGGTGAGGATTTGAACCTGTATATGTACTTGACCCACAGTGATTGGTGTACATCACTAGTTTAGTGCAGACCACTACGCAACCACATTACGTGTTTTGTTTTTGGTTCTATTTTTGAGTAACCATTAAAGTATCCACGCATCATGTCTCAGAAGGGTAAACCAGCAAGTGAGACTGCAGAGTTGGAGTTTGATATTGAAATGTTGCATACCTACAGAGTAGATCAGCTCAAGCAACTTTGTAAAGATTTTGGATGTCCCATGAAGAGCAGCTCCAGGAAGGAGGAGCTACAGAAGGCCTTAAGGGCCTCGTGGGAGGCCAAAGAGGCTGGGGAGACAGATGGTGCAGAGGTGGATGAGGATGCACAAGGGGATGGTTTCAGGTCACAGGATCTGCCTGTGTCAAGAGCAGCCTCCAGGGATGGCAGCGACCATTCCGCTAGAAGTTTTTCCCCAGAGGAGTTGGAGGAAAACCAAAGGGTCAGAGATCATGAGTTAGAAGTCATGAGGCTCGAGATGAAACTATTGGAAATGAAGAACCAAAAAGCTGCCATAGAGAGAGAAAAGATGGCCGAGGAGAGCAGGAAGATATATGCCCTGGAACAAATGAAATTGACCTTGGCACATGAATTAAGAAAGAGGGAGCTTGATGTGGAGCTCGAGAGGCTTGAGGCCATGAGTGTCTTAGCCAAGAAAAAGGAAATGTGTACAGCTCATGAAGTGAGCTTTGCTGAGTTGGAGGTGGAGTCCAGCTCAGATGGTGGCAGCACAATTGTGTTATCCAGTGCTGAGGGAAAAGTACACACACCCAGAGATGTGGCGCCTGTCTTGAGGGAGGGGGTTAACATACACCAGGGGGTTCAGGTTTATGAGGTAGCTCCAGTGGTGTGCAGTGTCCCTGAAGTGGATTGGGGAACTGGCACAGGGGTTCATATTCCTAGTGGTGGGAGGGACACTCTACTGACTCTAGATGAGAGGTGCAGGGAGAGGGGTTCCCCCATGGTAGAAGCCTTGGTGTGTGAATGTGGAGACTGCCCAGAAGAGTGTGGGTTAAGTGACAGAGACAGTCAGACACTGTCTTGCCAATCTCAGGAGAGTGGTGTGGGATACTTGAGTGAGGCACTGGATAGTGAGGCAAAGGGTAGCTTGGTTAACAACTGTGGGGGGCTGTGTGATGTAATTGTTGGAGAGCATATTTTAAGTCCCTGTTTTCCAGAGCTATGCCAACACCCGGTGGAGTGTGAGTTCTCTGATTCCAGGGAGCTTGCACTAGAGGCAGACCTTTTGGTGGATTCCAGAGGGTCTGAAGAAGCTTTTGGAAGTGATCCTGAAGGGGTGGCTCAGGTTTTCCCCAACCAAGTGAGGTAGGGGAGGTTTGTGGTAGCCCAGATATGTCCCAGTGTAGTGGGAGGAGTGTAGGGTCCCACGTCCTGTCTCAGAGGAGAAAGAGTGAGAGTAGGCTGTGTCCAAAGGTACCCGAAACCCAGTCCCAGGGTCTTGTTGGTTCCATAAGTGAACACCGGGAGGGGGGCCTAGTCTGTACCGGGAGGCCATTTCCTGAGGGGGATCCCAAAGTGTCAGGTGAACTGGAGGGGACTGCGGTAGCAAGCATCCCACAAGTTCTGGTGTCTGCCAGCACCGCTCCAGTGAAGAGGGTGCATGAGTCCAGAGAAAAGGGGGAGGGGGGACGCAGTCCCCAGTGAAAGGACCAGTGGGTCAGGAGTTGCCAGCTCTGGGGGCAGAGCACCCCAGGACTGACCCTGGTGAGGCCACTTCTGTCCTGAGGGGTCTTCATGCTCTGTCAAGTGGACAGGAGACTAGAGACCTGCACCAGGCAGACTCTTGTACAACTCATGAGGAGTGTGTTTCCCTGGGGGGGGTTGGTGTGCTCCCCCGGAAGTCCTGGGTTGCCAGGTACAGGTCCAGCCTAAGGGTGCAGACCCTGGGTTGGAGGACCAGGTTCAGGGTGTCCCCCTGACCTGGAGGGAGGGGCGACTGCTAACAGTACCCCTACCTAGTTGTCTTCTGGGGTACCGCTCCATGTGGGAGGGTGCAGAGCCCCAGGGAGGAAGACAGGGTGTGGGAGAGCCCACCCCAGTCTCTTGTTCAGCCACAGGGTACAGACCAGTGTCAGGATGCCATACCTGACTTGGTAAGAGGGAGAGTGGAGAAAGGGTGCCAGGTACCTGGGGCTACCGTCCCCCACTTTCTGATGCCACAGAGGTTAGAGAGGCCTGAGGCCTGGCTTTCATCACTGACAGTTGTCAGTGGCCAATGTGGCTTGCTGTACTGGTGGACATAGTTTCCCCGGGGAGGGGGGCAGGAGTCACACCCCGGGGGTGGACTGGGCCACACCACTGTGTTGGCCATGTGGGTACTCTCTACCTGTTGGGACACATCTGTGAGCCAAGTAAGTTTAGGCACTGCACAGATGGGGTCACCAGGTAAGGAGAAGGGTCCCCCATGGGTTAGCATAGTGGGCCCTGAGAGTATGGATAGAGAGATCCAACTGGGTTCAGGAAGGCGTAGGGCGGGAATAGACCCCTGCTGTTCAGGCCAGGTTCCATGTTCTATCGCCCCAAGCAGGGAAGCCCATCAAGGTATTGATTGGTCCACCCTTGCTTTAGGCTGGAAGGGGGTTGTGTTGAAAATGGCCCTTTTTGCAGGGTTATCCCCAAACTTTTTGCTTCTTCCTCTTATTTTTTCCTGACCTGTTGTTGTTGGTTTTAGGACTCTGGGCACTTTACCACTGCTGATCAGTGCTAAAGTGCATATGCTCTCTGTATAAATTGTTATTGTGTTTGGATATCCATGACCGGCATATTTGATTTACCAGTAGGTCCCTAGTAAAGTGCACTGAGTGTGCCAGGGCTGGTATATCAAATGCTACTAGTGGGCCTGCAGCACTGATTGTGCCACCTACATGAGTAGCCCTGAAAAGATGTCTCAGGCCTGCCACAGCAGTGCCTGTGCGCAGTTTGTTAACTGCCATGTCGACTTGGCAAGGGCACCCACTTGCCAGTCCCTAATCTTCCCTTTTCTTACATATCAGACACCCCTATGGAAGACCCAAGGTACCCCCCTGGGCAGGGTGCAGTGTATGTAAAAGGTAGGACGTGCTGAAGTGTGTAACATGTCCTGATAGTGAGTTACTGCCAATTTCGTTTTTCACTATTGCAAGGCTGCCTGTTCCCCTAGGACAGAATGGGGAGTTTGTTTGTAACATCTTATAAACATAACTGCCCCTGGGAAGAAGGTAGGAAAATAAAGTTTAGTATGCCTGAACTCAGAATGTTAAAATGCATCTTTTAGTGAGGGTGATTTTTACATTCTGTGTTTGAAAATACCACTTTTAGAAAATAGGTATTTTCTTGTTTAGCCATCCAGTGTGCCTCTGCTAGGATGTGGATTGACTGTTTGGGTTTGGAGTGTCAGGGGCTGGGGCTGGGGAGGAGCTGTGGCTCCAGAGAGCTTGATGAATCAGGGCTGGGCTGAATAGACCTGGGCTGCATTTAGAGTAGGGGGAGGAGATTTCCTTTCCCCTGAATGGGCCTGGTCTGCTTTCCACAATGCTGTCTCCACCTCCTGCCAGGAAGCTGCCCCAGAGAGGACAGAACTGCTTTTGACTGGGCACAGGGCTTCTATGCACAAAGAGAACAAAGACATTTTGGGGTATAGGTATTAGACCTAAAACCCATGAACTTTAAATTATTCCTGGAATTCAAGAGGAACCTTTGCCAAGGAGAAGAGCTGGAGAGACTGAGAAGAAGTACTGCCCTTGCTGTGTGTCTGTGTTTGGCCTGCAGTTGCTGTTTCTGCCAAGGAAAGGAGAAGGACTTTGCTGTGTGCTGTGTCCCCTGCTTGAAGGAGATCTCCAAGGGCCTGAAGTATGCTGGCCTCCTGTTCAGAAGTCTCAGGGACACAAAGACTTCACCCCCAGCTTCCCTGAACTCTGATTTTGTGAGTTCTGACCTGCCTAGTGGTGCCTGTGCCAGTTTTGGGCCTCTGGAGGTTGTTTTTGTTGTTTGGGAGCTGGAAGAAAGAAGAAATGTGAAGAACTGCTAAAATCGACGCATCGCTCTTCTTGCGGCTGTTTTCTCAATGCATCTCCACGGCACTAGAAGAATTTCCACGCATCGAAGTGCCGCTGCGAAAACCGTCACAGCGCCTCTCGCCGCTGCAAGAATCGACGCATCGAGGGATCGCGGCTGAAGAGGACCGACACAGTGCCGCTCGATGCCGCCGCATCGATCGCGGACGCATCCCGATGCATCACCTGCGAACCGGAACCGTCACAAAGAATCGACGCATCACTCCCCATACAGGTCAGATTCGACGCAACTCGTCCTCTAGGTGTCACAGAACTGTTGCATTGCCTCCCCAAGGTCTCAGGAGTGTTGCATCTCTTTGTTTTCTGACTCTGCGGCTGTTTGACTTTTGGAACTTTTACGCATCTGCAGGTACTTTGGTGAAAAGTCACTCAACCATAGTTTTCTATGGTACAAGTTCTTGAAACCTTTTGAAAGTCATATTTTTAACTGTGTATGTTGGATGTTTGTCGTTTTGGTCTTGTTTAGTTTAGATAAAGATACTTTATTTTTCTAAACTGGTGTGGTGTCCATTTGTGGTGTTTTCACTGTGTTACTGTGAGTGTTGGTACAAATACTTTACACATTGCCTTTGGGATAAGCCTGTCTGCTCGTGCCAAGCTACCAAGGGGGTTAGCATGGGTTGTCTAAAGTGTGTTTCCCCCTTACCCTGACTAGAAGCAAGGGTCCCTATTTGGACAAAGGTACCTACCTCTGCCAACTAGAGACCCCCATTTCTAACAATTGTGTTTCAGAAATTTAGTTCACATATGCACAAGTTTATTTACATATTGTTGAGGGAAAATCCTCTGTAACAACAACAATTGCTTTTCGCACCAAAATCAAGTAAATGGTCATCTTCAGGACGGGTTTACACACTTACTGTTTTTTTCTCTCTGATAAGTAATCTATTAGTTAAGTCAATAACTCATCACTGTCTTTAATAAACAAAAATAATCCTAAAAGTAACCCTCTTTCGAACATTGTTGTTGGTTACATATATGGCCCCATTTCATAGAGGTCTATGGAGCATCTCCTCTGGTTTTTCATCTGTACATAGACTTATTGCCAGGGCCACTGAAATTATGTGATTTTGCAGTTTTGAAATTTTCACATAATTATGGATTTGCCACACAATCCATCATCTGCTGCATAATCTGCATATTTTAACACAAAAACAAATTCTAGCTCAAACATGAAAAGTTACTAACAATGTGGCGACGTGTTCTCGTGCAGTGGACGGCTCTTCGCAGAGGTTAACTGGTTATCTTTTAGTTACTTATTGCTGTATTTGTTTGTAAAACTGGTACTAATGAGGTAAAATCTTTGCCCAGACAGTTTTACCATGTGTAAAAATGACCAAATGATGAATTAATACTATCAAAAAATGTGCTGCTTTATGGTGAATTATTTGCCTTTTGTTGCTGCATTTTTTAGTTAACTATGCCGGAACATTTTGTACTTCCCTGCCACATAATTCCAATGGCCCTGCTAATAGCCAACCAGGAAGGGTTAAACCAGTTATTCAAGGAATGTGCCAGTGTTATTGACACAAGATGAATGCAAGAGAGCATATCTAGGGAGCAGTACATTAAAGTTTTGTGTAGCTTCTCGGAGAGGGCTAAAAGGCGATTGGAAATTTCAACCAAATGAGGACAGAAAGCCCTAATAAGAAATATTTGTAGGTATCATGGCGCTGGTTTAAAACGTCTTCCTCCTCACACTCTTGCATGCTCACACTTTCAATGAATGGGTGGATGGCCAGGCAAAGTGACTGTCATTTATTGACCAATACTAATAATAGGGTGTCCCAGTATATTGCAGAACCAGGGGAATGTCAACAATATATAGACAGTGGTTTAGTATCATTGATTGATGGTCCTACATTTGTGAGGACGAAGGGGCATATTACCAAGGTAATGCGATAAACATCGCAAATCGCGCTTATCGCGTTTACCTTTATCGCCATCTATCGCTGATTCACATCGCCGTGTTAGCGGCGTATTAGCAACGCTTTGCTGAATGGCGATGTGAAAACCAGCGATAGACGGGGATAATCGGCAATAGCGCGTGAAATGAAGCGATGATTTCACAGCGTTAAGGGAATGCTTGATAATATGGGAGTGTGGACTTAACCTGTAAATCCACCTCCCATATTACAGATAGCTTAGTCAGGATTTTACCAGGCGTTAGATTCCGGCGAAAACCGCGGTTAGCGCGGCTTTTTTCATCGCTCCGCGGATCTGCTCCATGCTTGTAAATATCGCGAAGCCTTGTTAGCGATTATTTACATGGAGTAATGGTCAGGAACGCCTTCTTTGCATCTCATTAGCGATGTATATCGCTAAGATGCGTGGCGTTACAAAAACGGCAGCTAACATGCGCTAATGCATGTTAGCGCCGCGTTGTTGATAGGGAGATAATATTATCGCCGCTTTTTTGGCCTTTAAAGCCAAAAAAGCGGCGAGATGGCCCTTGATAATATGTCCCCACGTTATTTCTTTGAAGAAATTCCTTCCCCATGGCAGAACCACTGTCTATCTATTTGTGTCATTTATTGAGAGCAGGAACTACAGAAGGAGTGAGGACAAAGTCTGGCAGCTCTTTCCTCTTTTTCAGCTCTCCCAAATTGATTTGCTCCTCTAACCCAATAGGGCAGAAGGACAGCCACTCATCTCCTTTCCACACCTCTCACGGTGCAGAGCAGGAATATCGACGGAGAAATATCGAGGGACATAAATATCGCTGCAAAAATATCGTGGGGAAGAAACATCGACAACAAAAATATAGTTGACAAGAATATCGACTGACAGGTAAGTAATATCGATTACAAAAATATCAATATCTTAAATATCGTTTACAAAAATATAGTTGACAAAAATATCGAATTATTAATAATGTTATGTATTTTAGTGTTTTTAATGAGAATTGTTTGTCATTTTATTATATGTTTTAAAATTTTACTAGTTATTAATTTATTTTAAGTTTAATTTTACGTTTTTAGTTCCGTAGCGGGTTGTGGGTTTATAGGGGAATAGGGTGGGAAGTAATTTAATTATATAGATTTCATTAATTATTTATAGTAGTTAATAATGTTTTTTAAATTGAATTTTGCGTTTTTAGTTCCGTAGCGGGTTGTCGTTTTATAGGGGAATGGGGTGGGAAGTAATTTAATTATATAAAATTTATTGAATAATTAATATGTATAATTGTGAATTTATAGAGTTAGATGTGTTAATTGATTAATTAATAATTGTTTGATAATTAGTTATTAATTCATTTCAATTAATCAATTAAGAAATAATTATGTTATTTGTTTAATTAATTTTAGGTGTGTGTTGTGGTGTTTATATGTGTAAATGGTGGGAAGGGTGGTAAGTAATTAATTTTTTATTGATTAATTATTAAATATTTTTAAATTAATTTCCATTAATTAATTAGTAATTATTAATTGTAATTGTGTAATTAATTTTAGGTGTGTGTTGTGGATATTATAGTGTTAATTAATGTGGAATTAATGATTTTTTATTATCTTTGTTAATAATAACATATTTAAATTTAAATTTTAATTATGTTAATATTGGAAAATAAATTTAATAAAAAATGTGATGTTTTTGTTTTTTATTGTTGTGGGATCCAGCACTTTCCCTACTGTTGCACTCACTGGAGTGGGAATAGTAATTTTTACCCCTCCGCTATCCAGCACTTTCCCTACTGTTGCACTCACTGGAGTGGGAATAGTAATTTTTACCCCTCCGCTATCCAGCGCTTTCCCTACTGTTGCACTCACTGGAGTGGGAATAGTAATTTTTACCCCTCCGCTATCCAGCGCTTTCCCTACTGTTGCACTCACTGGAGTGGGAATAGTAATTTTTACCCCTTCGCTATCCAGCGCTTTCCCTACTGTTGCACTCACTGGAGTGGGAATAGTCATTTTTACCCCTCCGCTATCCAGCGTTTTCCCTACTGTTGCACTCACTGGAGTGGGAATAGTAATTTTTACCCCTACTCTATCCAACGCTTTCCCTACTGCTGCACTCACTGGAGTGGGAATTGTAATTTTTACCCCTCCGCTATCCAGCGCTTCCCCTACTGTTGCACTTACTGGAGTGGGAATAGTAATTTTTACCCCTCTGCTATCCAGCGCTTTCCCTACTAATGTGTTTATTTTGTTATTAAATGTATCTTTTATTCTTTTTTTTAATAGTTTAATGCGTTAATTAAATATAGAATATATTATTTTATAATAAATTATTTATATATGTGTATATTTTATTTTTATATAATTTAAAAAGTTTATAAATTAAATAAAGATAACAGTTATCAAAATGTATTTAAGTAAATATATGTATATGTACACATTTTTTTCTTTATATTTATTAAATTAAGTTTATTTGTTATAATTAGTTAAAATATATATTAAATTTAATTTATTTTGTTACTAATATTAATATTATTTAATTAATTTTATTTGTTATGTAATTTTTTTAAGTCGATATTTTTTACTTCTATATTTTTTACATCTATATTTTTGTGTCGATATTATTGTTCCTACCTGTTTAAGTATATGGAGTCGATATTTTTTTAATCGATATTTTTACATCGATATTTTTTTCATCTATATTTTTAACATCGATATTTAAACATGGAACCCCTCTCACTGTCAATGCACAATAGTGGCAGCAGGAGTCAAGCATTGGATGATTCATATCAGTGATAAATTTCAAAGGCCTCATTTTTTATTGACTTTTTAAAAAAACGTTTTTTTGGCATATCAAATTTAATCTCAGGATTTCCATTTTCTATATATTGATTATAATTGTTATTTAATTACTTTTACTAAGGGATATCCACAGTAATCGCTCTCCTGTTAACTTAAACCTTTACTTTTAACCTTACTTATCTTTCCTCATTCCTATTTAACTGTATCCTTCTTGGCTTTTTGTTGGTTCTTTTTATTTTTAGTGCTTCCATGCCCTCGTTCCCTTATTTTTTTCTTAAAATCGTCCCTGCATGTAATATAGCCTTTTAGTCCGCTGTCAAGGCCTTTACTAGTTGTTAAAGGTTCTGAACCTGAGTTATAGGCCCTCAAGAGAGAAAGCCTTTAACAACCTGTATAGCCCAAAGCAGAAGTGTTTTAAGGCTATTAGAGCATTCCACCCACTGAGAATGGAGTGATCTGAATTAAAAAAGTTGAAATAGAAAGACAAATACTGAAAGATTGGAACAGAAGATTTATGCCAGTCATTATTGGCCCTGAGCCACTCCATTATCTTCCATGGAGCTATCAACATTCCAATGTTTTAAATTATGTTTTCCGTTAGTCTAACACTCACTAACCAGTGCCTTTTGGTTTCAACATTTGAATTTTATTGAGTTAAATAAATACCCCATGATTTGAAATTAAAAGAAAAAAAGCTGTACATTAGAACTTTGGAATGTTAATAGGGGGCGTGCTATATTAATGGTAATAGCCCACTGTCAAGTCCATAATACTGAAAGGAGTCCCCATTACAAAATTCATATATTGTGTATGTGGTTCCTTATGAGAAACAGAGAGAGCCAACAAGGAAACCAGCCCTGTGGCACCTTGGACTCCAGACGACCCGGAAAAGTGGCAGTCATCGGCTCCGAGTGAGGCCCAAGCGGGCAGCGCGGTTTGGCACTGGGCCCCAGAACCCTGTCTGGCAAGGGTGAATTCATAGCTGAGGTGGCAGTGACTGGAGCATACTAGAGCTCGTTGTGGCCCAGTTGGGCTCTTCAGGGGCACTGGCGCTAACACGTGTAGCAGGCAGATGATTGGCAATATTAGTTCAGGAGTCAGAGACTGGAGGCCACTAAAGGATGCTTATTAAGAGCACTTGGCACTGAAAACGCTGCAAAGCACTAAGGGTAGTAAAAGAACCAGGGGATAAATAAACATCTAGAGCCATAAGGAGGGGTGACAACTGAAGACATTACCACCGATTCCAATCTAAGAAGCTTCAATAACAAGATGAATTAACATTGACTGGAATATCATACGGATATTATTGTAATCATTGCAGATGAGGCCAAGGCCCTAGTTGAGGAGGCTAAGCTGAGCTACTCAGAATCGTGGAGTGGGGCCAATGAGACCATGAAGCGTGACACAATGTCACAAACATTACAGGCCAAGCTAGTGCTAATACACAAGACACATCTACAACATTGAAGCCACATGTTGAGTGTTGCAATGACCTGATTTGGGAGCCTAAATGAAAGAAAGAGCATGATTGGAGAGTGAACTACTGGCTTTGCTGTAAGCATGTGAGCTGAGGGGTGCCGAAGCACTCGAGGGGGTTGAAGTTATGAGGAAAAATGACAACAAGCAGGCCAAGCTGGTATTCAGTTAAAAAAAGAAAAGAAATATGAAGGAGAAGCTGGGCCGTAGTCAGAAGATTGAAATACTGCTGCAAAAGCCGGTGACAATGACGTGAAAGCAGTACTACTCATGCTACATAGTCTAAAAACTATAGACTCCAAAATATACTCGTTGACCATGAGAGTCAACCACATAAAAGACAGAAAGGATCAACAAACCTTGAGAATTGGCAAGTCAGAAAGTAGGATACTGGACAACTAGGAATAGCTAGTCACGCATGCCACTAAGATACACGGCCTGGAAAAGGACATGTCGTTCTTATGCACTAAAAATTAGCACTTGGAGGTGAGATCCCGCAGGAATAATCTCAGAATTGTAGGAGTTTTCTTCCATTCCCACAGGTTTAATGGAGCAATGTGTGAAGTCGCTACTGGCAGATCTGTTTGGTAATGACAGTTCATCATTTGTGTTTATTGTAGAAATGTATCTTCGTTCACTGACTGGGAGACTGTTGTGTAGTTCCTATAAATCTATATAGAATCTGTGCGTTTAGACAACATAAACTGTGGGATTGGTGTCCATACTGATTCCAGACACCCCCACCGGATATGTTCGCCTGTATACCAGCTAGCTCACAGTGCCACTATGAACCCCTCTTACCAAGTAGAGAATAGTTTCTGGCAACTATCGAATGTGACAACCCTGTCCCCTCAGGGATCATGGAAACAGTACAGTACTTTTCACTTGTGGAAATGTACCTTTTTAGGGGTACACTGGTGCAGGGTCACCCTCTTGTCCACGGGTTCAAAAACCAACAAAATAGAGATCAGCACTGGAGTTGGAAATAAATAACAAGTTTATTAATCACTCATGAGTGAAACCACGTCCAACAACACTCTCAAGTGTTGTAGGAGGTGGCACACTGAACTCACAAAACACAGGGCTTTTATACAGTTTTTCTGTAGTATAAGCATGTAACCAGAAATAGGGAGAACAATTTTAGAAATAGTTTTCAGCAAACAAGGGCAGATGAATAACCACTTGGTCAGCAAAGTGGGAGGGGGAGCAGGAGTGCTTATGGCAGCAGTAAATGATTGACAGTTAACAGATGTACTGGCAGCTACAAACTCTCAGCATGCACATTGCTTTTAGCTGAGTCAGAAAGTCAACTAAAATAGATAGCACAGGCAGAGTGAAAAAAGATGAGCAGCAGAGGACGGAGGAATTATGAAGGAAACAAAATGGACACCATAGCCAAAATGGCTGTAGCTTATGCCAACGTAAAAACATGTTTCTACAGACGGCCCTTTTGGCATAAGCTAAGACATTTTCTTGTCCCTTCTAAGGGGTATGATATACATTGTGAATATCAATTAACATCATTTTACACATTTTTTGTTCTATTGCTAAACGGGCATTTGTATCACGGATATTAACTTTAGTCGGCACACAAGCAGCACAGGTGGAGATACAAAGTGAGCAGAGCATTGGTCCGTAATGAACACACAGATAGCAGGAGAAAATAATGGCTATGATCACAAACAGAACTGTCAATATTTTCCAACCTCAAGCAGAAAGCAAATCCCAAAACCACCCAGTCCAAGTCCAAGTTCCAGGGCTCTGATGTATTTCAGTGGCTATCTTATGCAGTTTGGAAATAGCCAACAGCACATGTCTGATGCAAAGTCTAAATAAAAACATTATCTTGATAGACCTTCCGGTGTTCTTCTTTATGAGGGCTATAGTTCCAATGATATGTTCAGGGGGGGGCGGAGTAGTACTTATCAAAGTGTGCACAAGATATTTTTCTTGCAGAAAAAACAGTATTCCAAATACGAATATTAAAGCAAGCACAATAATTGTCACAAAAACAACCTTTGTTTTGGGGGACCAGGAGGACCAAACGGGGAGCCGCAAAGGGCTGCTCCTCCTCAAAAATGGGATGACCAAAGGGGTACATTGCTAACAAAAAAAATACTTGGGGAATTGAAGCCACTGTACAACCAGCCACAGGGGAGTCTTCTCCCTGTGTCCGTCTGAGCCTCACAGCCAGGCTCTTATTGTTCATCAAGTATTGACTCTCCCACGGTGGAGCTGCACAACTTGCAACCCAGAAAAACAATTGTGGCCCAGGCTTAAGGAAAAAGTCTTTCTTTCAGGATAGGGCAATCACCCTCAATGATCCTGTCCAGTGTCTCAGGCAGTGCACCAGTATTTTTCACTCTAATCTAACAGGCATCAGAGACACAGTACCTGTACCCTAAACTCTAGTCCTTCCCTAACTCCTGTGTTGCCCTGCTGGCGCACTGCCCTTTCGTCGGGGCCGCAGATTGTACCTAGTGTGCCCAGGCACCTCCTTATCAGAAAACAAAGGTGCAGACTTGCATTCACTTGGGGACCGGGACTCAGAGGCCTGATGCACAGAAACTGGAGTATCTGAAGCAACCCTTGTTTCAGAGGGGGTCCCCTCAGGCAAAACCTCCTTGCTCTTGTTATCGATCTGTGCCTCTCTTAGCTAGGCATCAAAAAAAAGGAACAAAGCGAGGAATCAGCTCTCTGTCCTGATTTGTGACCCCGTCTTTCACCCAAGAATTATCAGACAGTGGTAGGGGTACACGTTTCTTCTGGCCTTCCACCTTCACCGCTGTTATAGTGGCCAGCAACACCTGGGCTGGGTCCCTTCACCTCGGCTCCAAATTAGACTTGCGCTTAGTCCCCTGGTTGGATCTGATATCCTGGCCCCTCTGGCAATGAGTGTAAGGCAGCAGATATCTGTTAGTGAACAGAATGGAAATCTTTAGACACAACATACAAATAATCAATCAAAAGAGGATATTCAATTTCAGAAACGCCCGTATATTATTCATCTGAAGAACCTAAAAAAAAAAGGAATTTCAAAACAACTATTCTTTTAACAAACTTGTACTTAATAAGTCATAGAAATCACGATACAGCTTCTACTTTGTGAACCTTCACTATTGTGCAAAACTGCAGACACCTCTAAAATTATTTTCCTTGCATAAGAGCAACCATGTTTTGCGCTTATGACCATGCTCTCATATTATAGGTGTAGCGGGAAACTCTAAAACTGTGAATGTAACAGAGATCTATATTACATGAATAACTGATAAATGAAACATAACCTAGTAGGTACATGAATTTTCCAGCAGAACTTGTTTGTGGCAGACAAGAAAACAAGCAAAGAACATTTTGTTCTTAAAAATGTGTGCTATGGGCATAAGGGCATCTTTCCTAGCATTGTGAACCAGATGCATCATACTTTTCACGATCCGGGCCATGTAACATCATATTCAGGGGAGAAACCTATTCACCAGCTCTAGCAAGGGCTGTCAGCTCGATTACATAGACTAACTGATAAGGGACTCGTGATGCCTCTGAGACTTATGTAGTGCTGCAATAACATGAACAATAATGGTGTTGCCACCTGGGAATTTGGAACAAAAACCACCAACATATAGTTCCCCTTAAAGGTCAAATAAGGGAACATCAGTCTATTCTACCCATCCTTTCATCCTTATCCAATTCCAATTTCATCAGTTTACAGAAAGGAGGGGCAGTAACATGGCGTATTTATTTATTCATTTTGTTAATTCTAACAATTTGTTCAAACAGTATTACTTAATAGCCAATTAGACGTGCACTGGTGAGGTGCTTTGTCTCTTATTTATTCAAGAACATATTCACAGCATCCTGTGAAATGAATGACTAAAGCGAGCCCAACCGATTGTCTCATGGCCGTTCCTAGACAGCTCAGGCAGGCGAGAGAGAGCGAGAGAGAGAGAGTACACAACAACAAGCTGCCCTGCGTACTTTCCACGCAGAATAGCTCACAATAATACACATAATAGGCACATAAACCAAGAAAAAAGGACACAATAATACATATACCAAGCACAAAAACCAAAAAAACACAGTGTGTTACTTAATGTTGCTTACCCTTAATTTGCCCAGGAGCTAGTCTCCTACCCCCCTTCGACAGTAGGTAACCTAAGCAGGTGACCTCCTGTCGACAATACTACCCCCTTTGGCAGCTGGGCACGGACAGACTTGTAGGAGGTAAATAGCTAGGGGAAACCACACCAAGGAGGCCATGTCCAATACTATTGGACTGTACCACTTTGTAAATTTTGCTGTACAAGCACATTGAGCTAACCAGAAAACATTAATCCAATGACCAACTACCAATTCCTTTAGCTATTGTGCTGTTTAACATGATGGCGCATTAATGCAAACTTTATTTTATTGCCTCCTCATCTGGCCCTGGCAGAGCAACCTTAAATTGAAACCATTATTCTGTATGCATGGCAGAGCGGCTCTCTGTGTCAGGAGCTGCACATGGCCCACAGACGCTGCTGCCCCTCCTTCTCTCTTATGGCTTTATAGAACCTGCCTGGTCTTTTGCCAAAAATAATAAGCAGAGCCTCCCCTCTCTCTCTACGCTCTGGCCCCCTCCTTCGGAATGTCTTCCAAGGTCGAAGTGCCAGAGCAAGCCTGCCAGAAACAAATCCTCCTTCGTCCGCTCTGGTCTCTCCCCCCTTCTTTTTCATAGAGGGGGAGAGCACATTCCTACATGCACTTTTAAAATACGTGTCTTTTTAAGCACAGAGATACACAGCACTGTGTAATTTAAACGCGCATTCTTCTTTACATTTTTCAAAAGTTGCACTTTTCCTATGTCAAAACAAATGTACATTGTTACTAGTATTTCTGATCAAACCATATTTTAATTTATGTATTATTATTTATTCATTCTTCGAAATTTAAAGTGTAATTCTTCCAATGGCATCTTCAGAACACAATGACGACAACAAACCAAATTGAGCTCATTCCAGACATTTTCAAGAAGGGGCCACACACTCATAACACACAACACAGCTTGCTGAGGCAAGCCATCCTTACACAAAGAGCACAGTCGCTACTCACTCAAACAAGTACTTCACAAGCATCACCACCGGTGTCAGTCCACAAACCTCATAGACACTCAAACACACAATCAAACCACAAATCAACACCAGGACAAAATCAAAAGGCAGCCCACAGACTGCACTCAAACCAAACCAATTGTAAATCATAATTACAAACAAAAGAGCTCTCAAAAGCAGTCCAAAGACTGCACCAAGACAAGTAAAGAGCCCAGAGACTGTTCCATGTTCAAGAAGACAGGCTCTAGCCCCAGACCTTTTCCAAAATACGCCGAATTACCAGTTGGGCTGGCAGAGTGTTCGCAAACACTCTGTGTCTTTACCAAATCATACTTATTCCAGAAGGCATGCCTATTACAGGGGTCCGCAGACCCACCCAAAACAAGATAGGGTAAAACCCCCCGGCCTTTGCAAGAAGAGACCGAATTACCAATTGGCCTGGCGGAACACTCAAGAGCGCTCCGTATCACCACTTACGAATTTTACTAAGTGCAGGCATGTTCTTCCAAGTATATGTAAAATATTACCCATTCAAACAAATATCATAAGGAGAATAATCCCCACACTACCTGCCATCACTTTTTGCAAAAAATGAATAACAAACCAAACCAAAATATTGGCCAAGCAAATCAAAAGTGCACCTTCAGCGACCTTACCAAACAGAAGTCTTCAACTCCCACCTGCCGATCTCTGGTCGACCTAATGGTCACTGCAAATTTGGACCAAAGAAAACCCCAGTTGAGACCGGCCATCACCTGGAGGGTCAAATCGGGAAAACCGGAAAATTCACGTCGGCCTGCAAAGACAAAGGTCTCCTCGTGCAGTGCGCTTCCTCAGTAAGATTTCAATTTTCCATCAAGACCACTCCTTCGGACGGCCACGTCTCCAATGGGGCCCCACGAGTCGGGCGCCAATTGTGGAAATGTACCTTTTTAGGGGTACACTGGTGCAGGGTCACCCTCTTGTCCACGGGTTCAAAAACCAACGAAATAGACATCAGCACTGGAGTTAGAAATAAATAACAAGTTTATTAATCACTCATGAGTGGAACCACGTCCAACAACACTCTCAAGTGTTGCAGGAGGTGGCACACTGAACTCACAAAACACAGGGCTTTTATACAGTTTTTCTGTAGTGTAAGCATGTAACCAGAAATAGGGAGAACAATTTTAGAAATAGTTTTCAGCAAACAAGGGCAGATGAATAACCACTTGGTCAGCAAAGTGGGAGGGGGAGCAGGAGTGCTTATGGCAGCAGTAAATGATTGACAGTTAACAGATGTACTGGCAGCTACAAACTCTCAGCATGCACATTGCTTTTAGCTGAGTCAGAAAGTCAACTAAAATAGATAGCACAGGCAGAGTGAAAAAAGACGAGCAGCAGAGGACGGAGGAATTATGAAGGAAACAAAATGGACACCATAGCCAAAATGGCTGTAGCTTATGCCAAAGTAAAAACACGTTTCCACACGCTCATCACTCATGCTCACTTTGTCTCAGAGAGATACACAGAACAAACGATGGGGACGTTTTCAATAAGCATTTATTGAACCAGACTCATTCTAGTGTAAAATATGTGTGCTGCAACAGCCATAAGACAGAAACAGATATATACGGTTAAGAGCACCAACAGAGTAAATAGATGGTAGAATTCTACCATAGTGCTAAAACACTAAACATATGCAGGCATATGAATACATGACAGTAATAATGTGTACTCCTACGATGCTGACCCTAACTAGATGTACCTAAATGTACCTAGCATGTATGTAGGTGTATAGTCAAGAATCCCCCTAGGATAAAGCCAACCCCATTACCTGATGTGAGAGAAAGAAGGACCCTGTCTTGGTCTCGAGATGGACACCCCGCAAGGGATGTTAGACCACTGCATGCTGGAGTGTCTGCATGCAGGAACCTCAGCGTCTTGTGTCAGCGTGTCAGCATGGAAGTTTTTCTCCTCTGCCTACCCCAGCAAAGATATGGTGCTTATATACCCAAAAGGTACCCTCAG
Organism: Calotriton arnoldi; assembly: GCA_963921515.1. Lineage (NCBI taxonomy): Eukaryota > Metazoa > Chordata > Amphibia > Caudata > Salamandridae > Calotriton > Calotriton arnoldi. The sequence goes on along the minus strand of CAWUFW010000298.1, from coordinate 2,847,275 downwards.
GGGTTCTACCTTGCTGTGTTAAGTCGGCCGAGGATGACGATAGTGATGAACCTCATACAAAGTTATTATGCAGAAGATGGTAATCCTGCTGTGATTCTGAGAATCCTCATGCATAATAAATTAGGCTAGTTTTCGGGAGAAACCACACTACATTTATGCAGCACCTAACTAAATAAAAGGTCAGTACAAAAACCCTTAAGTAGTGCAATGGCAGGTCTAATGTAGTTAAAAGCTTAGGAGACTAACCAGGCCTATATTGGGGTACATTGTGAATTATAACACCCACTCCTCATCTGACTCGATGATGTACTGCGAAATAAAAAGGGAATGTCTTTATAATCAATAAACATTGCTAAATGTTCAGAATAATTTTTTTATTTTTAAAGTTATAAAAATGCTTAAAAACTTTATAAGTCCCTTATATATGTTAAAAAGCTCTATAAGTCCTTTAAAATATGTTCATATAGAGTTTGAGCAACTGAGTACGTCTGAACGCCATGGTGCTCAGCAGGAGCCAGAAAAGAAAAAAATTGTTTTAAAATTCCAATTTCGGTTGTTTTGGAAAAGAGGCAGAATTGCTCCCCGCACACGGAGAGCCAAATGTTTTTGTATCCTGTGTGGGAGACGCAACATCACTGCTGCTTGTCTTCACAGACGACGGTTCCTGTAACACCTCGCAGATCAGGTCAATCGAGCAAAGGTGATCTTCTTCAGTTCCCACAGCCGATGCTGAGGAAGCATTTGAAACATCCAAAGCCTGTGTGCCAGCTGTAGAGACGGTGTCCAATCCAACAGGAGCTGAAGCATCCTGTGGTTGCTCTAAGAATGCCAACATCAACATGGGAATACACTCAGGACACTGCACTACATGGGCCTCTAGCGGGTCCAGCAATGCATCCACGCCCGGTGGCGCAACCGATGAAAGTGTTAGACAGAGGTCCAACACTCATTCTTGAACGCAGAACAAGCAGCGGAGAACAGGCAAAATACAGTCAATCCAGACTGGTCGGAATGATAGGAACCAAAACTCGCCTAGCTCCCCGAGTCGAGGTGTGCCCAGATGGAGCACCATGGGGTTACGGCAACATCGCTCCAAGAGCGTTTTTTCCATCTCCTTGGTGATTGGGACGTCCATTCCGTAGCAGAAAAATTTAAATTGGGATTCCCACTACCAGTAGCAGGATTAGCGGAAGCCCTCCAAAAACGCTTCCAAATGCGGAGTGTATGAAAGCTGGAATCACTCCAAAGACTCTCTGAAAGGTGCTTAACAGTCCAGAACCTATGATCTTAAATAGGTGTACAATACCCGTCGTATCAAACATGTTAAAGATACGCTGTACCATTTCTGCTAAATGGAAAGGGCAGTTAGTTCGTACTAGTGCATGTATCTCAGCTGAGGACCTTGCAACCTGCGGATCAAAAGTCTCTTGTGCTGAGGTTAAGGGCACATCCTTTTGTAAAAGCATGGCTTTCAGTCGACTCAGAGAATCAAACCGTATAAAGTAAACATTCAACGAAGGCATAACAGTGCCTCCCTGACGGTGTGGGTCAGTGGGAACAATACTTGCATACAACAAGTAACCCTGGAACATACTGTGACTAGATGTGCGATGCCTTGAAGCATTTCACAACAACCTTAATCATTCAGCATTAAGTAACTCCCATTCGAGAGCAGCCTGAACACTGGATTAACCACAGCAGCTGGGGATCCCTTTAAATGACAGGATAAGTTTGCAAATAAACCATTACAGGCCCATGGAGCATAATATCCTGGCAAATTAGAGACCCACTTAATGAAGTCTCACAGTCTGTACTGCTGAGAAACACTTCAGTGTCCCCATTCCTGCATCTAAATCTATAAAGTAATTCCCAAGATTCAAGGATGAAGTCCTTACCCATTGCTTCATATCTGCCTACCTGGTGTTTTTCTAGGCAATATTGAAATTGGAAAGTTGTTACTGGCAATGGTACATGGCCATGAATTAACCATTCTGTAGACTGCGACTCGGCCACGGTGAAAGGAAATTGGTTTAATTTTTCAATGTGCAGCATTGTATATTTTGCATCTCTTTGTGCCATTGTTGTCTGCCTTTCTGTTAAGTTATATACAGAGAACAAAGACGTACTGTTGATATATCGCCAGGGCATGTAACCAGAACGCCATGATTGTAGCGTCCAGCTTAATAATAGAATGGATCATAACTGCGATTGCCCGTGTTGTAAGATGGACAGATCCTGTTCCATTATATCTATTGTAGAAGACACAATGTTGCCCAGTAAATAAATCCTGGATATTAGTGTGGTCATTCCATTGTCAACCACTGCCAAAGCCTTTTCTAAGTTAACTCTGTCAATTTTACGCAATCTCTCCGCAGCTTCCTGTAGAGAGTTTCCAAATTTCATTATAGATAGCATATAATAACCGTTTTCGATGATGTTTCTGGGGACCTACCAACAAATTCCTAAAATCCATGTCATCTGAAAGTAAGGACAAGTGTTGTTTCACGTGGGACAGTGTTGAGGTTCTTAGCCAATCTAGGCATCACTTCCCAACACTGTATGATGTCACCACCCCCGGATGTTCTCGTTGTACATATTGTAGGTCAGGTCTATGGATACTCAACCCTTCGCTGGTACCCTTGAATCTTGATTGACACTTATTTGTGTCTGTAGGAAGGTAGGATCCTTCTGCATGGTTACCCCCACTTTTTGCCTGGTGCTAAGCTGTTATTGACTAGTCTGACTGGGATCCTGCTAATCAGGACCCCAGTCTATCTGCTTTCTCCCTTAAATTGGATACTAGTCCCTCGAATATGGTACTAAGGTACCCAAGGCATAGGTACCCCAGAGGTCCCCCATGGGCTGAAGCATGCATTATGCCACACATGGGAGACCATTCAAAATAGAACTACAGGCCTGCCATTGCAGCCTGTGTAAGCTGGTGCTAGCACCTCTTAATAAAGATATAGGTTTCCTATATCTAGGGTCACTGCACGTAAAACCTACAAGTCACCGCTATAGCAAGTCTTATCAATCCTGAAGACAGGGTGCGTGGTTCTAAGTGTGAGGGTGCCCCTGCATGAACAGGACACCCCTACAACCTACGGAGTCCATTCTCCCGGGTTGTAAGTGAAGCAGCCATATACTATATAGAGGGGTAATTACGCAATGGCCATCTCAAAACTGGCTGCAATGAATCCTCTCATGTTTGGTATCAAACATGTTGGAATCATACCCCCGTATGATTCCAAGCACTGGAAGAGCCCTCCGTTAGGCTCTCAGTGTCCCCGGTACTAGTCTTCTTGACCCGGACAGCACAAAGTTGTTGCTGCCGACCAGAGACATGATTCTGCCCTCCTGCTGCTGAGCCAAGCTCAAGCAGGGGAAGGCAGAACAATAGGCATCCTGTCACAGGGAGGTGTGACCACCTCCCAGATGATTGTATGATTGAACCACGAATGCGTTTATCACGCATGCCGGAACCACGAAGTCTAAACAACGAAATTCTTAAGCACGAATATGCCTTTGCCACGCATGCCTTTACAAAGAATCATGTGTTAAGGCATTTTTGGTAAATACATATTTGTGGTTAAGAATTTAATCCCCTGCACCTGGCCTGAGTTCCTAAAGTACCCCACTCCCCCATCCCTAGTCACTTTTTCACCTCCGCCCTCCCCATATCCCTAAAAACTACCCCCTAATCCCTAAAAATGACCCTGCCCCCCCGCCCTGAACCCTAAAACAGCCCCCATGCCCTGAAAACTAAACTACCCCCTAAGCCCTAAAATCGACCCTGCCCCCCCTAAGTACTAAGTTCTATCACAATCCCTACCCCCCGCCCTGAACCCTAAAACGTCAATCCCGTGCCCTGAAAACTATCACGAACACCCCCCAATCCCTGAATACTACCCAAACCCGCCCCGGCCCTCAAAACACCCCGAGCCACCCCCAACCCAGAAAACTACCCCAACCCACAATCAGCCAAAAAAACAACCCCCGACCCGTCCCAGCCTAACTTTAAATACCCCGACCCACCCCCCGGCCCAGAAAACTACCCCGACCCACCCTAAGCCCACAAATCAACCCCGACCCACCGCCCAACCCCACTTATCTCACAACGATCTCTTCCTGCTTCCGTCCGTAAGCCCCACCGCGCATATGCCTTAACCACGCACATGCGTGGTTAAGACATATGGGCGGTAGGGCTTGCGTAGTTCAGCCTTCGTTGTTAAGGCTGATCGTTGTTCAGCCTTCGTGGTTAAGGCTGTTTCCCCTCCCAGACAGGATTAAGTGTATTGGGGCAGGGTGAGTGCGCTTGCCAGCGCCACTCAGTCTGCATGTGGGGCACATTTGGTGTCCTCATGCAAAGTCCAGTTGAAACCAGCTCTGGGAGCTATTGGCTCCCGCTCTCGGGCAAAACTGGACATAGGACATGGGAGTAACCTTCCCCCAGTCCAGACCCTCCCCTGGGAGGGTCCCCTGAATCGTCCCAACCCTTTCCCAAGGGTACTTAAGGGCTTACCTGTGGGTGGGTCCCTAAATTTGTCGTAGGACAAGATTCAGATTAGACACCACTTCTTCTTCTACCGTCTGGGCACTCTGGACTTCGCTGGACTTCGTTTGGGCTCGACTTCATTCCCCTTCCAGTCAGCTGCATCGTCTGTGCCTGTGCACCATACAGGAACCTTCCAAGGCCTGTGGACATCAAAAATAACTGAAGGAATCTCCCTTGGAGTGAAGGAGTCACTTCCCTTCATTTGCACGCACCGCAACTAAGTCAACGGTATGCTGATCCTGAGCTCCTCCGGACTCCGTAAGGTTCTGCAACACAGGTCATGGTTCTCCACAGCTCCCGAGGCCTGCCCTGCCCTCTCACCAAGTTTGCAGCCAGTATCCTTCGTGGGGGTTGCAATAACCGAACCCCTGTGCACCACGTCAACTTGCAGTTGCAAAGGCTTGTTGGCTTCCTTCCAAGAAGATCCAAGTAGCCCCAAACTCGAGCACCTCCTGTGACCAGAATCTTTGGCCACACCGCATCGTTGTGCATCGTGGCCTGCGTCTTTTGGTGAGCTGCTTGGGGTCCTCTCGCGACTCCAGTGCCTCTGGCCCGTGGGTCCATTTGAGGGTCATCTTTGTTTCTTTTAGACTCCCCTGATTGTTCAGGGCCTGCCCTGACTCCCCTGCTGGTGGTGAGTCCCCTGGACCTTGCTGGTCCCGACTTTTCACCTTCTTCAACTTCTGCTTTGGTTGCATTTGCCAAGGCTTGTTGGTGCTCCCGCCGGACACCGACCCCTCAGCACTCCACATCCAGCGTGGGACAGCTCGTGCATTGCTCCTGGTATTCCTCAGCATTGCCTGGTCCTAACAGCTGTAGAGTCAAAGTCCTCGTCAACTCTCCTGCAACTCCCGATATTGGTGGGCATTTGTCTTCCAGATCTCCTGGTCACTCCTGAGTGAAATAGACTCTGTCCCCTCTGCTTGCAGGTACTTCTCAACTAGAATCCACCTTCGTATTCCACTGGACACTTTTTCCCTCTTCAGCAGTGGCACTTTCCTGAAGTCCTCCATTGGGATCAATGGCGGTTTCTGACACCATTTCACACCTATGCACCCGGCTTCCCTGGTGTAGGTAACATGGGTACTAGGGTATCCACAGGTAGGGTGGCTCTCCAACCTTCTGTCTTCTACGGGGTTACTTCAGGGTCCACTGGTAAGGGTCCTTAATCTTTAAAAAACCAATCGCGACTTACACGTAGACTTTTACAGAGCACGCAGTCGTGTTCCCACTCTGCACACGCTCTCCGTGGGGTTCCTAGTCACTTACCTTGGGTGATTCCTTGGGTCCCCAGCGCTTCTACGTCCTCTCGACATTGTCTTGACCCGAGTCGTGGTTCTTATACCACTTTCTTAGTATATGGTTTGGTCCCCCCTGGGGTCCACTGTGTATGTTGTGCTATTTACTGTATTTCTTCACAAAGTATTGTGTGCATTGTGATTATCTTCGGGTAGGAGTTACCTATACGTGTTAGAGAGTATTATATAATAAATACATATTTTAATAAATACCTTTTGTGGTTCTTTTTCACTTAATCTATACTATAAGATTGCATTCTGGTAAAACAAGCTGCTTTACACTCCTTCTGAGCTAAGCCTGAAGGCTGCTCTCCACAGCTACCACTTAGAGAGCTTTCTAAGGTTGTCTAAGACCTCTTAAATCACCATAAGGGTTGTCGGGACTGGTGCAAGGTGCCCACTTACATGAGTGGACATCATATTACAGTCCAGCTTCTCACAGTTTCGATAGGCCAAATTAACCATCCCTTCCAATTGGGGTCTGATGATTTGTATGACATGTCAAGCATGATGCCATCCTGTGTACCCTCACCATGTTCTGTATAATTCTGCCATCCCTCAAAGTGTGAAAGCGAGGGAATATGAGGTGTGTTCAAGTCTTTGATCTTGGCTAACCCAAGACAGGAAGTCTGTTGCACAGTGTCGTTCAGGAAGATAATTTGTTGTGGTATGAGGCATGGTCTAAATAGTGCCTCAGTTACCTGAACCTGCCATTCCTTAGTACCCCAGACAGATTTTATGTCTATAGGGTCTCTCTATAAGTCGAAATCCTGTTCAGACAGTTGGGAAAGAAAGGATGCAGAACATACCTGTAATGTATTAGTAAGCATATTTTTCTTTGCAGATGTAGGTGCAAGCCTATAATAATATGAACATGGATCAGATGTATTAAAACCAGAAAAATAAGCAAAATTTTGTGCAAAGGTTTGTGAACTACCTTTCAGTGGTGTTGGGCAATGTTCCCATTGGTGGTATGTGAAAACATTATGTGGTGCATTTGCCTTATGCAGAAAATGATGACCATAGTGTTGGTAACAATACATGGCGTCAAAATCAGATGTATCATCATACATTTCACTTCTAGAAAATGCAGCAGATTGTTCTAAATCAGACAGCTTACTATTTACAGTTTCAAAATCCCAATCGTCAGAGAATGTACTGGAGGTGATGATATCATTCAAAGAAATTTCAGATACATGCGGTATTTTTAAAAGTTCAGTGGGACCAAATACATCATATGAAACCTTATCCCAAACTATTCCTTCAGGAACGGGAACTGCTGTAATGTTCACAAAGGACAGGTCTCTCTGTTCACGATGAGATGACGTATGTGGTTCCAGGACCAAGTTCACATTTGATACTGCGGAGCGCTCTGGAAGATAATATCCATTCAGTAGCAAGAAAAAGACAGTCACTAAACTTATCCAGAGGACTAGGAACAGTAGACTAAGTACTATCCAAAGCTGTAACCAAGGTGAGACAAGGTAGGTCTTTTTCAGCCAAAGGTAGAAATCATGAAGCTGTTCTTCATGTGAAACTGGAGCTGGCAGTGACTCAGGTTCACTTGGATCCAGAGAGAAAGTGTCAAAATCGATAAAATAGCCAGATGCAGTTCGATCTATCATTGGTAGCTCAGCAGGTTTTGTTGAACTGGCAGTTGACTCGTTTTGAGGCATATTCACATAGATGTCAGTATTAGGCCGAATTGAGATCTGTGTTTCATTTGTGCTTTATTGTTGTTCAATTTCAAAAGTTACGAGTTCCATTTCATTGTTGGTAACTCCATTACTTTTTATATAGAATACTCTTCAAATGCTATTAGTCTTTCTGTCCGAACCTCCTGTATGGTAGCGAAAGGAGATCGGCGGCTCTCCAAGAGCCCACGCGGCCTGCTATTCAGTATCGGCCACATAGTGTGGTTTGATCAGATCAATGGAGTCGAATCTCTTTTCTTTTTTACCGGCAAGAGGTGGAAGAAGTACTGTTCTTGTTCCTTCAACAGCCAGGACAGGTACATCTGTAAGATGGTCCAAATTATTTATTGTCCACAATCTTTTCCCTGACCAGATCCCTGACTTTCGGGATCCACGTAGGTCTTGCCGTGACTGATTTTACTTCCCCAGTGGCGGTGCGTTTTACTTGGACGTTGCTTTGTAGTGCCGGGAATTCATTGAGTTCCTGTAAAACAGCCAAACGGTTATCAATGTCAAATGGTTTTTCATCTGCCACTGTGCTGCCACAATCAAGATCGGGTACCCACATTCTCATCCCAAATAGGACCTCAAAAGGAGTACGGCCTCCTAGGGAACTTCTTGGCATATTATTAAGTGCCCTCTGGACCCCATATAGGTGATTGCCCAACTACCACCGAGCCTAATACCCTTGCTGTTAAGGATTGCTTTAAGTCTCGGTTTTTCCTCTCCACAAACGAATTTCCCTCAGGATGATACGGAGATGAGTACCGCAATGCAACACCCAAACTTCCCATGGCTTCCTTGTAAGCCCGAGAGCTAAACGTGGGGCCACGGTCAGAATGTAATGTGCCAATTGCGTATGTCCCTATAAAGACTCGCAAATCCTTTATAACAGTTCGGGCATCAGCTGAGCGCTGAAGCCAAACCCACAGGAATCTAGAGCATGAACCCACTGCCACCAAGATATACTTGTAAGCCCCATCAGATTGTAAGGGTCTGCAGTGGTCCAAGTAGATGCAAGCGTGAGGTCTGTCTGATATCAGTAGTGGTGTTTGCGGTGGACGTGCTACAGTGAAACCCTTCATATGCTGACAGATGTCGCACTTAAGGAGAAATACTTTTGTCTGTTTTGTTAAACCTGGCCACCAATAGAATTGTTTGAGAGTGAAACTGTCGCAGTAATCTCTGCATGTGCTGAACCCAGACCCTCGTGTGCAGCTCGAACTAAACCTAATCTGCGATCCATGTTTGGTATTACCCTATCCCCCACTCCTGGAATTTGAGCATACAGAACTTTTTGCGCATCTAACTTGTAGTAGTACTTGAGTGGAAAACCTTTTGGCAAGGCTGTGCTGTTTTTGCGTGAAGCAATATCAGCAACCATTACCTGTCCGTCTATTCTCGTGTGAGAATGAGTGATTGCAGCTACGGCAGCACTCACTGTTGCCTTGGCGGCTTCATCAGCTAATGAATTCCCTTCAACGTGCACACCAACACATTGATGACTCAGCGTAGGGATCATGTGAGCCCACGGCAAGCCTTTTCAGCTCTGCCACTTGTTCCCAAAGCAGTTTATGCTTTATTGTGCAACCTTTTGAGACTTTAAAACCATTCTGACCCCAGTAGTGAAGATATTCATTGTAGTACTGGACACAATAAAATGAATCGTACACAATAAGTGTGAGGAATTCTCGATACGTGTTTTTTAGTGCCAGTACTAGGGCTTTTAGTTCTGCCAGCTGAGCTGTGCAATCTCCTAGAGATTGCAACTCCGTATTGCTTGGACGGAACTTGCCATCCCGCATACAACCTTTAACAATTGCACATGCTGCGCTGTATTGCTATTTACTTCCTACGGCAGGCTGAGCAGATCCGTCAGTGTAAATAATGTATTCATACTGATCTAGAGGCATTATTTCATTCGGGAGAGGATACTCTTGTTCATACTGCAGAAATGCTTGTGTTTTTAATGTAGAATCAAATTTGCAGTCTACATCTGTTGCAGTGAGAGAATTAGCCCATTGCATCCATCGTGGATATAGTGCTTTTGCCAGTGGCGGCTCGCATAGGGCGTGCTGCGGGGCGGTGGGGCGGGGGCGTAGTAAACTCAGACGTACGACGTAACGAAGGAAAGTAATTATTACGTTCCTCCGTTCCGTCGTATGTCCGAGTTTACTACCCCCCACCCACCCTCCCCGCAGCACGCCCTATGCGAGCCGCCACTGGCTTTTGCGTTTGGAAGGCTAGCTTTTGTAACCGCCTCTAAGGCTGGTACTGGAGTCACGACAATTATTCGTTTCCCTTGTGCCAGTGCTCTTTCTCTCACTGTTAAAATCTTTTCAGTGGTTGCAAAGCGCATCTCAGCATTTGTGCACAGATGAGAATTGTATGCAATGGGTACAGTTTCGCCTTCATTGAAGGTTAGGTAAGAATACCCTGATTGACCCGCAATTACCGGGATCACCAAATCCGTAGTGTTTACACATGTGTGTAAGTGTTTGGAAGCTATCATGTAAGATTTTAACCCCTTCGCTGCTAGGCCTTTTCCCCCCCTGTGTTAAGCCTTTTTTTGGCTATTTGGGGTAGTGCGCGCTTAGGCCCCTGTAACTTTTTGACCACATAAGGTATCCACGCCAAATTTGCGTCCTTTTTTTCTAACATCATGGGGATTGTAAAGGTACCCAGGGTTTGTGGATTCCCCTGGAGGGGACCCAGAAATTAGCCAAAATACAGCAACATTTTGTTTTTTGGGGAAAAATGCGAAAAAAGGGCTACAGATGAAAGCGTCTTGTTTTTTCCTGCAAATGGCATCAAAAAAGGGGTTGTGGTGCTGAAATCACCATCTTCCCAGATTTCAGGGACAAGCAGACTTTTGTCAGAAAACCAACTTTTTTTACACAGTTTTGGCATTTTTCTGGGACATAGCCTATTTTTGCTATTTTTTCTGCTTTCAACCTCCTTTCAGTTAAATGGGTATGAAACCAATAATGGATCCTGAAAAGCCATACATTTCTGAAAAGTAGACGAAATTCTGAATTCAGCAAGGGGTCATTTGTGTAGATCCTTAAAGTTTTCCTTATAGAAACTAACAGTTAAATGAAGGAAAAATTGAAAATTAGTTGAAAAAAACAGCCGTTTGTGTCAACGTTTTCACCTGTAACTTCTTCTAATTATGACAGCTATTTGAAAGCAATATACCGTTATATCCGCTGGATCTTTCTGGTTGTGGGGATATATAGGACTTGTAGGTTCACCAAGAACCCGACAAACCCAGAGCCAATAACTGTGCAGCATCTTGCAATGGTTTTTTATTATGTACCGGGTATATAACAATTATTTTGGGAAAATGTATACATGGAAAAATTGTTATGAAAGACACCTATGTATTTCTGAAATGGGAACAAAATGTAGATTTTAGAAACAGTAGATATTTGCACATTTCCGAAATTGGGAGTACCCATACTAGCATGAGAATTATAGGTCATTTTTCAAAATGACTTATTTTTTACACATTGTCTTTCATTTGGAAGGCAGAAATGCATCGAAAGTCAATAGGTAATAACAGTTGCTCTACAATTCTGTGTTACCCTAAGTCTCCCGATAAAAATGGTACCTCACTTGTGTGGGTAGGCCTTGTGCCCACAACAGGAAATGGCTCAAAATGCAACGTGGACGTACCACATTTTCACAATGAAAAATTACCCTTTTTTTGAAAAGTGCCTAGCTGTAGTGTTTGAACCCTAGCTCTGCCGGCACCTAGGGAAACCTAGCAAACCTATACATTTTTGAAAACTAGACACCCAGGGGAATCCAGGATGGGGTGACTTGACTGCCTCCCACCAGGTTCTGTTACCCAGAATCCCTTGCAAACCTAAAAAATTGTCCAAAAAACACATTTTCCCCACATTTCTGTGGTGGAAAGTTCTGGAATCTGTGTGGATCCACAAATTTCCGCCCACCCCGCATTCCCCAAAGTCTTATGAGAAAAATGGTACCTCACTTGTGTGGGTCGGCCTATTGCCTGCGACAGGAAACGGCGCAAAACGCAACGTGGTCACACCTCAATTTCGCAGTGAAAAATGACCCTTTTTGGCAAAGTGCCTAGCTGTAGTTTTTGAACCCTAGCTCTGCCGGCACCTAGGGAAACCTAGCAAACCTATACATTTTTGAAAACTAGACAACAAGGGGAATCCAGGATGGGGTGACTTGACTGCCTCCCACCAGGTTCTGTTACCCAGAATCCCTTGCAAACCTAAAAAATTGTCCAAAAAAACACATTTTCCCCACATTTCTGTGGTGGAAAGTTCTGGAATCTGCGTGGATCCACAAATTTCCACCCACCCCGCATTCCCCAAAGTCTTATGAGAAAAATGGTACCTCACTTGTGTGGGTCGGCCTAGTGCCTGCGATAGGAAACGGCGCAAAACGCAACGTGGTCACACCTCAATTTCGCAGTGAAAAATGACCCTTTTTTGGCAAAGTGCCTAGCTGTAGTTTTTTAACCCTAGCTCTGCCGGCACCTAGGGAAACCTAGCAAACCTATACATTTTTGAAAACTAGACAACCAGGGGAATCCAGGATGGGGTGACTTGACTGCCTGCCACCAGGTTCTGTTACCCAGAATCCCTTGCAAACCAAAGAAATTGTCAAACAAACCACATTTTCCCCACATTTCTGTTGTGGAAAGTTCTGGAATCTGCGTGGATCCACAAATTTCCACCCACCCCGCGTTTCCCAAAGTCTTACGAGAAAAATGGTACCTCACTTGTGTGGGTCGGCCTAGTGCCTGCGACAGGAAACAGCGCAAAACGCAACGTGGTCACACCTCAATTTCGCAGTGAAAAATGACCCATTTTTGGCAAAGTGCCTAGCTGTAGTTTTTGAACCCTAGCTCTGCCGGCACCTAGGGAAACCTAGCAAACCTATACATTTTTGAAAACTAGACACCCAGGGGAATCCAGGATGGGGTGACTTGACTGCCTCCCACCAGGTTCTGTTACCCAGAATCCCTTGCAAACCTAAAAAATTGTCAAACAAACCACATTTCCCCCACATTTCTGTGGTGGAAAGTTCTGGAATCTGCGTGGATCCACAAATTTCCATGCACCCCGCGTTCCCCAAAGTCTTACGAGAAAAATGGTACCTCACTTGTGTGGGTCGGCCTAGTGCCCGCGACAGGAAACGGCGCAAAACGCAACGTGGTCACACCTCAATTTCGCAGTGAAAAATGACCCTTTTTTGGCAAAGTGCCTAGCTGTAGTTTGTGAACCCTAGCTCTGCCGGCACCTAGGGAAACCTACCAAACACACACATTTCTGAAAAGTAGACACCCGGGGTCTTCCAGGGAGGTATGCCTTGCATGGATCCCCCAACCTTTCCTTACACAGAATCCCCTGCAAACCTCAATTTTAGCTGAAAAAATCACTTTTTTCACACATTTTTGTGTGGGAAAGTGTGGCATCACTGGCCTCACACAAATTTCCTACCACCCAGCGTTCCCCAGGTCTCCCGATAAAAATGGTGCCTCACTTGTGTGGGAGGCCCAAGTACCCGCGACAGGCAAGGGCCCAAAACGTAGTGAGGCGACATCAAAATTGCCTATCTCAAAACCACCTGGTTTTGCAAGGGGGGTCACCTGGGTTTTTGGCCCCGTGCTCGGTGGCCATCTAGGGAAACCTACCAAACCCACACATTTCTGAAAAGTAGACACCCGGGGGCTTCCAGGGAGGTATGGCTTGCGTGGATCCCCCAACGTTTCCTTACCCAGAATCCCCTGCAAACCTCACTTTTAGCTGAAAAAACCCACTTTTTTCACACATTTTTGTGTGGGAAAGTGTGGCATCACTGGCCTCACACAAATTTCCCACCACCCAGTGTTCCCCCAGGTCTCCCGATAAAAATGGTGCCTCACTTGTGTGGGAGGCCCAAGTACCCGCGACAGGCAAGGGCCCAAAACGTAGTGAGGCGACATCAAAATTGCCTATCTCAAAACCACCTGGCTTTGCAAGGGAAGTCACCTGGGTTTTTGGCCCCGTGCTCGGCGGCCATTTAGGGAAACCTACCAAACCCACACATTTCTGAAAAGTAGACACCCGGGGGCTTCCAGGGAGGTATGGCTTGCGTGGATCCCCCAACGTTTCCTTGCCCAGAATCCCCTGCAAACCTCAATTTTAGCTGAAAAAATCACTTTTTTCACACATTTTTGTGTGGGAAAGTGTGGCATCACTGGCCTCACACAAATTTCCTACCACCCAGCGTTCCCCCAGGTCTCCCGATAAAAATGGTGCCTCACTTGTGTGGGATGCCACACTTTCCCACACAAAAATGTGTAAAAAAAGTGATTTGTTCAGCTAAAATTGAGGTTTGCAGGGGATTCTGGGTAAGGAAACGTTGGGGGATCCACGCAAGCCATACCTCCTGGAAGCCCCCGTGTGTCTACTTTTCAGAAATGTGTGGGTTTGGTAGGTTTCCCTAGATGGCCGCCGAGCACGGGGCCAAAGACCCAGGTGACCCCCTTGCAAAACCAGGTGGTTTTGAGATAGGCAATTTTGATGTCGCCTCACTACGTTTTGGGCCCTTGCCTGTCGCGGGTACTTGGGCCTCCCACACAAGTGAGGCACCATTTTTATCGGGAGACCTGGGGAACGCTGGGTGGTAGGAAATTTGTGTGAGCCCGGTGATGCCACACTTTCCCACACAAATTTCTGAAAAAAGTGATTTTTTCAGCTAAAATTGAGGTTTGCAGGGGATTCTGGGTAAGGAAACATTGGGGGATCCACGCAAGCCATACCTCCCTGGAAGCCCCGGGTGTCTACTTTTCAGAAATGTGTGGGTTTGGTAGGTTTCCCTAGGTGGCCGCCAGCCCCGGGCCAAAAACCCAGGTGACCCCCTTGCAAAACCAGGTCATTTTGAGATAATGTGTTGTTTATTTCTGCAGCGTGAAAATTTTGGCACAATATTGCAAGGAAAATGTGACAGACATTTTGAGGTTTGCAGGACATTGTGGGTACCATAACTTGTTGGGATCCACAAGAGAGATATCACCATGTACTCCCATGGGTGTTTCGTTTACGACAATATCTACAGTTGGTAGGTTATTCTTAGACGGAATGTACACCTTGGCAGACAGACTAAAAAGACAAAGATTACTGCACAGCCATCTATTCCTCAAGCACACACACATACTGGTTGGATTTGGCACGAGGGCAAGTGATGGTTCGGTATATACAATTTTATTAACAAGAGATTTCACAAAAATGAAATGCACTGTCAATAATTGAAAGGACAAAAAACGGAACCAGTGACTCGCAGCTCGTGAGCTGTAAAGCCACGTCAAGGCCCCAACCGCTTTACAGGCCATTCACACACCTTTCATACGTGATACACACAAGACCATTCACACCACCAGGCAAGAAACAAACACATTACAACATTCACAAAAAGGGACAAGGTACACCCTGCTTGAGAAAGACAAAAAAAAATATTACTGCACAGCCATCTAATCCTCAAGCACACACACATACTGGTTGGATTTGGCACGAGGGTGAGTGATGGTTCAGTATATACAATTGTATTAACAAGTGATTTCACAAAAATGAAATGCACTGTTAATAATTGAAAGGACGAGAAACTGAACCATTGACTCACAGCTCGTGAGCTGTAAAGCCACGACAAGGCACCAACCTCTTTACAGGCCATTCATACACCTTTCATACGTGTGACAAATACAAAACCATTCACACCACCAGCCGCGGGCCCATCACATTACAACACTCACACCAGCAGACAGCGCCATTCAAGGGCCCATCACTTTCACACGCCCACATTCCTAACACAGCAACCACACAAGCTGATGGATTGCGTGGAGTGTCGCTCGGCTAGCAGTGTGTGTAGTGACCAGCAGCAAGTCACTACTCACACACTGCCAGCCGAGCGCCAGTCCACGCACACCGCCAGCCAAGCGCCACTCCACGCACACCGCCAGCCAAGCGCCACTCCACGCACACCGCCAGCCAAGCGCCACTCCAGGCACACCGCCAGCCAAGCGCCACTCCACGCACACCACCAGCCAAGCGCCACTCCACGCACACCGCCAGCCAAGAGCCACTCCACGCACACCGCCAGCCAAGCGCCACTCCATGCACACCGCCAGCCAAGCGCCACTCCACGCACACCGCCAGCCAAGCGCCACTCCATGCACACCGCCAGCCAAGCACCAGCCTACACACACCACCATCACATTTAGGATTTTTTTATACAAAAAAGAAAACACAAACAAATTGCAAATAGATACAAATCTACTAACACAAAATCAGAAACTAAATACATTGCACTAATGCCAACCTTGAAACAGAACAACAATTCTTAAACATTACAGACCAGGCAGTTCACTTTACCACTCATGGTTGCTCCCAATAATTCTTTTGCTTGTGGTACGCTCTATAACAAGCAGGCACACACAGCCCAGGGTTAGAAGGACACTCAGGGCAGTACATACGAGTCTCCTTCCGCGTACCTCTTTGCCAACAGACTCTACATCTCCTAGTGGGAAAGTCTTTTGAGGGTGTAGGAGGAATGTGATCAGGAAAGTGGCGATCTTTCAATCGAGCCACATCCTCCACCACTCCAACTCTAGGAACACTTGCCTGTTCCACAACAACAAGGCTGCCTATGACAGACTGCTGAAACTGAACAAAAGTCAACTTTGATGCAGGAGAACACTCCTTGAACACAACAAAAGCATTGAAAGTTGCTAAATTGAAGAGATAGATGGCCAACTTCTTATACCAAATGTAAGCCTTACGAATAGCAGTGTAAGGTTCCAACCTCTGATCTACTCTATCAACACCACCCATGTGCTTATTGTAGTCTAAAATGCACACAGGTTTGCGCACTTCAGCAATCTGACCCCAAACAGCCACAGGTGAAGTACTCTCATCATGGATGGTAGTCAGCATGTACACATCCCTCCTGTCCACAAATTTCACAGCTAGCAGTTCCTCACTACGCAAGGCACTGCACTGTCCCCTCTGAAGTTTTTTGCAAACAAGCTCTTTTGGATAACCTTTACAGTTAGAGCGGATTGTGCCACAAACAAAAGTGTCCACTTTGAACAATTCCTTAAACAATTGCACAGCAGTGTAGAAGTTATCAAGGTACAAATGGTGGCCTCTGTTAAACAGTCCTCTAGCAAGATCCCACACAATTTTCTCTGAAACTCCAAAAGTGGACGGACAACCAGGGGGTCAATAGTGGAATCCCTACCAGTGTACACACGCAAATTAAAAACATATCCTGTCCTACTCTCAGACAACATATACAGCTTAATTCCATAGCGTGCCCTCTTGCTAGGAATGTACTGCCTAAAAACCAAACGGCCCTTGAACAGGACCAAAGACTCATCAATAGATATTTCTTTCCCTGGAGTATAGATCTCTGAAAATCGATCTACAAAGTGATCAAGAACAGGCCGAATCTTAAAAAGACGGTCACATTCAGGGTGATCTCGTGGCAACGCCAAACCATTATCAACAAAATGCAGCATCCGAAGCAAAAGTAAATACCGATCACGAGTCATAACTGCAGGAAATATGGCCGTTGCCATCAAGGGACTGGTAGACCAATATGAACCCATGGACGGCTTCCTTATCAAACCCATCAAAAAAGTCAAACCCAAAAACTTCTTCATCTCTTCCAGATTTGTGGGACTCCACCGGGTAGCTCTAGAATGGGGCCTAAGTCTGGCACTGTTGTCCCTCAAAAACTGTTCAGCATACAAATTAGTCTGCTCAACAATCTCACCCAAAAATACATCATCCATAAACAACTGAAAATACTGTATAGGCAAATAATGTTCACAATCCACTCTACACCCTGCATAACCACTAAAGGCAGGCAACACCGGCTGCACCATGTTTGGATCAACCCAGAGTCCAGCACTTCCAGTAGGAAGCCTAGCAGCCCCAGGCTGCAATCCAGATGCCTCTTGCACTATCGGCACAGTAGTATCCTCCTCTAAAACAGGCACTTCATCTGCACTGAGAGTACCTTCATCATCCGATGATTCCATGTGGAGAGAAAACTCACTGCCTGAATCTTCCCCTCCCTCCTCTCCCTCAGACGCACTGTCAGTCTCATAATCCTGCTCAGAGGAAGATTCAAGAGGCAAACCAACCACCTGCTGAGCAGTCATTCTACGTCTAGCCATAATGCTTACTAATAAAGGTTACTTGTCAAACAAGTCAACAACAACAAACCCTTTGTAAAAAAAAGAAATAAACAAAATGTAGCTTTATCACAAAGACCTATATACTCCAACACTATACCACTCACGTGACAGAAGCAGCTAGACTCACCACCACCTACTCTGCACAGACACAGTAAGGATCAACAATATCCCACTAAAAAAGAAGAAAAAAAAATTACACATAAGACAATGCAAAACATCGCAAAGAATTTTATGCTCTGAACACTAACAAATATGCTGCCATTATGACACCACTTACAAAAAAATTCATTCATGCATGACAATAATACTCATTTGGAGTACACACAACAAAAATATTTTTCTTACCAAATAAATGCAATTACGGAAAACTGCAGAACAACCACTGCCGAAACCGCAAACAGGAATCAAAAGCTTTACACTAGAATAAAAAGGAGAAAAAAACATTACAATCACATATGCAAATAATGCACCAGTCCACACACAATCCACCAGCCAAGCTAAGGGGTAGGTGGGCCAAAGAGTATAAATAAAATATTCACCCCGTAAAAGGGGAGCAACCCTTGCCCTTTTGGCCACTCCCCAACACAAAAATTAAAAAAACCCTGGTGTCTAGTGGCTTCTGCCCTCCTTGGGGGCAGATGGGCCTAAAAACATACTGCTATTCTGCCACCCAAGGGGTCACTCTCCACAAATAAATGCCTGGTGGACTAGTGGGAAGATACCTTTATCTTCCGCACACGATCTCTCACTACTCAACTCTACTCTCAACTCTATTCACAACTGGATGTTAGCTCACCAACTCATTCTGAATCCCGCCAAAACTGAATTCCTCCTCCTCTCTACCTCTCTCTCACCTCCTCCTGTTCAATCTTGGATGGATCAGCTGAACCTACTCAACAACAAACCAATCATTGTCGACAGTGCTAAATCCCTAGGTGTCATTCTTGACAAAAGACTCAACCTAATCTCCCACATCAACTCTATTGCTAAGAACGCACGTTACCAGTTGCGCCTTCTATGGGGGATCCGTCGGTTCTTCCCGGAGAAAGACTTAAAAACCTTGGTACAATCTCTGGTTCTCTCAAGACTGGATTATTGCAATTCTCTTCTGACGGGCCTACCCAAATCCCACCTCTCCCCTCTCAAATCCATCCTCCATTCAGCAGCTCGCTTCATTTCAGGGTCTAAACGAAGCGACCACGTCACTCCTATCCTGTCCTCTCTTCAATGGCTTCCGATCGAGGCAAGATCTATTTACAAAACTGCCTGCATCACACACAAAGCCTTACACACGTCCTCCCCTCGTTACCTGGCGAATAAATTGAAATTGTCCGGTGGCTCTCGCCCTTCTCGCAATGCGAAAAAGCTTCTGCTTGAGCCCCCCCCCCGTCTTCAAAAGGGAAAGATCGATGGCGCAATCCTTCTCAGGCAATGCGGTGAGAATCTGGAACTCGCTTCCCCCATTACTCCATGCCACCTCCTCTACCCGGATCTTCTAAGCTGACCTCAAATACCCTTCATTTAATTCACGCCCTCTCTACTCCCTCAAGGAAGTTCTTCCACTATAGGAAATTCTGTACTCCATGCCTATAGAAGTGCCTTCCCAGTGTGTTCTGCCACTTATTGCAGTATTATACCTCCTTTTGTATTTTGTATCTCATGTATCATGCACAATTGTCACTTTTTCCTCATGTAATGTAACGCTTGCTTTTGTATTATGCTCACTTGTAACCTTCTCATCCATGTAATGTTACTGTTCCTATTGTGAAGCGCTCTCACACCTTCGGGTAAAGCCCCGCGCTATATAAATAAAACTGCCCCCCCGAGGGGGCAGAGCACCAAAAACATAAGTATTTTCCGTTTTTTAAAACAAATTCCCTGGCGTCTAGTGGGCATTCCTGCTGCACGATCACATGATCGTGCAGCAGGATTGCACAAAAGAGGCATCGAGGGAAAGGAAAGGGTTTTCCTTTCCCTCGATGCCTCTTCTGTTTCAAATCCCCCCTCCCCGGAGCCAAAACTAACCTTATTCCCGACGCGCTGGAAGCAAATGGCTTCCAGCGCGTCGGGGAACAAAGGGAAATCCCCAATGATGTCAGCGCGCCTCGCGCGCTGACGTCATTGAGGGAGGTGCGGGGGGAGGCAGGGGAAGCCCTTCCCCTGCCTTCCCCCAAAAAAACCCGACAATCGGATTCCCACGGGGGGAGTGCCAGCGCTTCCCCCGTGGGTGGTCTTATGACGAGCTGGACTCGTCATGAGCACACGACCACTGTGTGCCATGACGAGTCCAGCTCGTCATGAGCATCGAAGGGGTTAAGGAACATAGGATTTCTGTGTGTTCCTGTGTCCAATGTTGAACTGAGAAATCAGGTCTAATTAGGTCGAAGAAAGGTTTTACTTTTTCAGCGTAATCTAAGATATATATTCTGCCAAAATGTAGGAATCCTAAAATGGATTGTAAATTTTTCAGAGTCTCTGGAGGTTGGAGCAGCGCACACTTTTCTAGAAAGGTAGCTGCTAGGCTTTTTCCTTCATTTGACAACTCACATCCCAAAAATAGGACATTGAGGTGGGCAATTTGAGATTTTTTAAAGTCGAATTTGTAGTCCTCAGATGCTAACACCAAAATTATGTTTTTCACTCTGACCGAGTGATCCAATAGTTCTACATAGGACAATGCTTCATCATCAAAAGTTTGACTCTGTTACTCTTGCTGAAAACAACCCGGGGCTATTCTTATACCCTTGGGGCAGTCGACAGAATTGACCCTGAGAACCAAGGCTGAAAATGCTGTCAAATATCTGCTCTCAGGTGCTATATTTTGGAAAAAGAATCCATATGAGATATTGAGTGTTGTTTTGTATTTTTCCGCACTATGTTATTCATCAATGCGGCACTGTCTGCATTCTGTACTGCAAATGTCTTTGTGCATATGTTCAAATGTCTGTAGTCTAAAACTAGACGATATGAATTATCGGGTTTCATTAAGGGAAACAAAGGATTATTCATGGAAGAGGTGCAATTCTCTATTACACCTTGGTATTCAAGTTGATCTAAGATCTCCCTGACTTTTTTTTTTGCGTCATGTTTTATTGGGTACTGTCTCTGTGGAGTTGGAGTAGTTTTGACTGGGATTTCATGATGAGGTGACTCAGCATCCCACCCTACATGATTGCGATATAATGCAGGAGCAAGTGCTACCGCCCACTCCTGTGCGTATGAATATTGTAGTGATTTTGGAACGAAATCAGAGAAAGCAGGTAAAATTACAGTTTCTCCTTTTGGGCAATCCATAACAAACTCAGGTGGCCAATCTTTCTCAGCCAAAAGGATGTCTTCTCAAAAAGTCAGGTTCTCCCAAAAGAGACCTTTAATCTTCCTGGGTTTGTCCCCCTCCATTTGGAGTGTTATTTCATATAACGGGTGCGGGACACTTACCCTAGTATCAGTTGTCTCCACCGTGACATGTTCATTCAACGCCGCTGTCACCAGAAATTCCATCAGTTTCTGGCAAGCTATTGTTACTTCTGTTGCGCTGTCTAGCATCGTCAGAGCCCATTCCCCATTCAGAAGTTGAGTCCTCAGCAGCCTGTGCATTTCTTACTTTAAGACCAGCTACTTTCTTTTGTTTAAATTGAGGTTTTGATTTTAGTTTATCTTCTTTGTTGATATTATAGTCCGAAGTACGATGTGTATCTCTGGACTTTGCTCGTTCATCTGTTCTGTGTTCTGACCGTCCTTCCCTCTAGGAGTCTTTTGATGAACCCTAAAAGGAACGAGAGGAACGTGTATCAGTATCCTGATACCTGTCAGGTTTTTTAATGTTATCACAAATTTTAAGGTTGTACTTCCTTTCGGAGGACTCCTGTTGAGGAGACCCACCCCTAGATTGTGATCTATTCTTTCCATTTTTCTTTTGTGTAATATCTCATTTATTTTTAGAAGAATCAGGTGTTTGCTTGCTGGTATCCTTCTCAGGACTACCCATTACTTGTGGTTTAGTAGCTCTAGCTCCCAAGTTATCTCTACCTAATTCGGCGTATGGATCTTCAATAATTTTAGGTCATTCTTGCTCCTGTTGTGCAGGAGTGTATTCCCTCAGGTGCTGGCATAAAGCCACAGCTGCTGCCTCCCCTTTTATGTTTGCTAACATAATTGTTGATACTTGGGAAAAATTGCCTAATAGTTTCATTCCCAAGTTTATAGCAGGTTCTGCTCCATACTCATTCTGTATTTGTCTTAATACTTCTGGTATCACAGCTATTGAGGGGATACCAAGAGTTCTGGTGTAGATGGCAGCGAAAACTGTACCCCAAGAAGTACAATCCTCTATTGGGGGAGCTATCCCCATTGGCAAGCAAATTGTCAGTATTCTGTGCTTTTCTTGTGGGCCTGTGTGTGGAAACACTGCCTCTAACTGTGCTATTTTCTGTGCTATCCAGAATGGCATTTGCTCACGTATAGTGGGCATTCTTCCCATAACCGCGTTCAGCGTTTGTGGGGTGATTTTGGTTGCAGTCCCTTGAAGTTGACCTGCTGTGGTAATTTTAGTTGGTTAAAGTGTGAGTATTCTCATAACGAACTGTGTCAAGTTTCTGTAAAGTTTTATTATTTCTTTGTGAAGTGCACGTAAGTCTGCTTTTCGCAATGTGTCAACTTCTGGATGCGGTGTGTGAGCCGCCAGGACCGGGCAAGTTGCTCCGTCTCTGCTGAGTAGACCGAGTCTTACTTTATCTGTGGTGTGTGGGAGGGCGCCTTTGAACCAGTTTATAAGTGAGCGGAACTTCAATGTCCTCGTAAGGACAATATTCCTCTGGAATTTCATCTGGAATATAAGAAGGAAATGTATGTGTGCATGCATTTGCAGGTGGGAATGTAATCCATGAATAGAACACCTCTGTTCTGTATGCCTTGTGTGCCTCAACCACAAAGGTAAGAGTCCCACCTAATGCTGGGACTCCAAAGTCTGCTAGTTTTAAAGTAAGTGCGTTCCTGACATTTTCTGAAATGTTTATAGCACCTTCCGGATCCCCATCCCCTGCTGCATTCACATATAATGCTGCAGCAGCATTCTCTTCGACAGACATTGTTGAAAGAGTTTCAAGGAAATTGAGATAAGGTTTTATGCACAATAGGGAACTATAATCCTTCAAGCTTGAATAAACCTACAGCCAATAATTAGGATATGCCTACTCAGCTGCATCTGATTTTTCCCTTCCCACTCCAGACGTCTCTGGGTAGATGTGAGTAGGGATCTCTAAGAACAGCATGACTAAACTACTCAGATTTGACTATTAAATAAGAACCAAACCAATGTTGGCAGCGCCATGTCGTGTAGTTCCTATAAATCTATATAGGATCTGCGTGTTTAGACAACATAAACTGTGGGATTGGTGTCTAGACTGATTCCAGACACCCCCACCGGATATGTTCGCCTGTATACCAGCTAGCTCAAAGTGCCACTATGAACCCCTCTTACGAAGGAGAGAATAGTTTCTGGCAACTATCGAACATGACAACCCTGTCCCCTCAGGGATCGTGGAAACAGTACAGTACCTTTCGCTCAGTCACTCGTGCTCACTTTGTCTCAGAGAGATACACAGAATAAATGATGGGGAAGTTTTCAATAAGCATTTATTGAACCAGAATCATTCTAGTGTAAAATATGTGTGCTGCAACAGCCATAAGACAGAAACAGATATATACGGTTATGGGCACCAATAAATAGATGATAGAATTCTACCTTAGTGCTAAAACAATGAATATATGCAGGCATAAAAATACATGACAGTAATTATGCGGACTCCTACGATGCTGACCCTAACTAGATGTGCCTAAATGTACCTAGCATGTATGTAGGTGTATAGCCAAGAATTCCCCTAGGATAATGCCAACCTCATTACCTGATGTGAGAGAACGAAGGACTCCGTCTTGGTCTCGAGATAGGCACCCCGCGAGGGATGTCAGACCACAGCGTGCTGGAGTGTCTGCATGCAGGAACCTCAGCATCTCGTGTCAGCATGTCAGCAAGGAAGTCTTTCTCCTCTACCTGCCCCAGCAAAGATTTGGTGCTTATATACCCAGAAGGTACCCCCAGGGGTTCTACCTTGCTGTGCCATTTCGGCCGAGGATGACAATAGTGATGAACCTTATACACGGTTATAACGCAGAACATGGTAATCCTGCTGTGATTCTGAGAACACTTATGCATAATAAATTAGGCTAGTTTTCGGGGAAAACCACACAACATTTATGCAGTACTTACCTAGGTAAAAGGTTGGGTAAATGTAGGCAAAAGGTTAGGAGACTACCCAGGCCTATATCGGGGTACATTGTGAATTATAACAAGACCCCTGCATAGAGCTATCCCATTCCCAATTATCTCTAGGCCTGGTAGTAATTTTAATTTTTCCGGAGTAATCAGAGTATTTTCAGCAAATCCTTTTTACTCTTTGACATTGAATTACCAATAATTATGCCATTACGCACGCTCAATTAATTAACAGTGATGCAGGGAAAAAATATGCTTGGAAAAAAAATTTAGGGGTATATTTACAAGAACGTGTGATAACTACCGTAAGAGTAGCGTAACGCAACTTCCAGCATCGCAGCCTATCGCGGGAAAATAACCCTGTGACAATGTGGAATTCACAACACGGCGGTAGCATGCGATAGTTGCCTGACACCCCGGCCAATGCTCGCGATACAACCACCTCGACGGAGGTAAAACACAAACCACAACGCGAAAAAAGCTGCGATGGGCCAAAGCGCGATAAGAAAACAGTGACAACCAGCACGAGGGCAGCAATACTCACGTGCAATGCGGGAAAAAGCACAAGAACAGCATACGGAAAATGCCACAGAACAAAATACATCAACAGCGGAGTACCACAGATGCACCCTGGCCAACCGCAGATGACAACATGCACACCACAACATCCAAGCACCGTGGAAGAACAGAACCTACAGGCACACCGCATGAAAGAGACCAGGGGCAGACAAATCAGAGCCACAGCATACGCACATAAGCAGAAGTGCACCCCGACATTGACAACATCCCGGTACGAACAGCAACACCTCCACAACTGAACACAGGACACAACTGGTTCTGAAAATGTGCACAACATGGCAAATCACATCTGAAACCCCAGGGATATGTAACACGACAATGTACAATTCCAACCTGTAACCTGCTAATATGTTTTATTCACACATGCAGTGCAATTGGACATCTACTACTGTCCCATGAATGCCACAGACGGTCACACTGTGACGTGCTCATGAGAAGTAAGTGTCAATGATGGAGTCCCTACGGGCCAATCCTGCCGCAGCTGCAGTGGGATGTGGGCCACCTGCCCCATCACCACCATCATCGTCCGGTACCTCTGGAACTGGGATCCATGGGGCCCTGGTGCGAACACAGATGTTGTGCAACACACAACATGCAACGATCATCTTGCACACGACGTCCGAGCTGTACAGGAGCTTCCCACCAGTGCCGTCCAGGCACCTGAACCGTGATTTTAACACGCCAAATGTGCGTTCAACGATGGCCCTGGTGCATATGTGGGCCGCATTGTACTGCCTCTGGGCGGGTGTGTTCGGGTCCCGGAGGGGTGTCATCATCCAAGGGCAGAGTGCATATCCTTGATCACCTGTGACAGTGCAGGGAGAAAAGAGTCAATACTTGGTTCGGCAGGATGTGATGGCAGGCCCACCAATTCAGTGAGGCCTGTGCTGGCTGTGTGTGGGGTGAGTGTAAGCCAGCCCTCAGGGAGTAGCTGGTGCTGGCAACTACACCAACAGTCATCAGGCACACAGACATGCAATGTCAGAACTACAAGGGGGGATGACTCGAGTCGCACAGGGCTAGTCGCCCTGGATGCACAGCGACCGACACGGGCCCACCACCACGGGACGCTGACCTGCGGGAGACTGGGGTAGGGTCATGAGGGCAGAGCAGTGCCTCACATGTGTCATGACTGCATTCCGCATCTCCACACGTTCAGCTGTTGTGTGGCTGTGGTGCCATGTGAAGTCTGTATTGGGTGCAGGGGTAGCCCAGGTTGACCATGGAGTGGTGTAGTCGTGTCTGGTAGGTGGTCGTGTAGTTTGACATGTCGGATGTGGCTAGGTCACGTGTGCATCCCCACAGTTGTGCTTTGTGCGTTGGTGGCTGTGGGATGTGTGGTGTGTTGATTTGGTACTTACCAACGAGCAGTCCCGTTCCATATGTGCCATCCTGGAAGCGCTGGTTGATGACGGACTGTCGGAAGATGAAGGAATCATGCACACTGCTTGGGTAGTTGGCGACGACATTGGTGAACATTCCCCGGTGGTCCACTATTGCCTGCACATTGATGGAATGCGTGTGCTTCCTGTTGCGGTAGTGGTGTGCAGTATCCGCAGGGGGCACAAGTGGGACATGTGTGCAGTCGATTGCCCCCAACACGGCCGGGAATCCGGCTATGGCGTAGAAGCCTTGCTTAGTCTCCAGCTGTTCCTGTGCAGTGTTGGGGAAGTGAAGGTACTGGGGTATGAAGTTGATGATGGCATCCAGGACAGGGGTGATGAACTTTGATAGGGCTGGCTGGGACAACCACTCCGACTCGGGCAGTTGTTGGTTGGAAGGTACCAGAGGCCAACATGTGCAGCACTGCCAGCAGCTTTGTCTGCGGAGGGATGTTTGTTCTCCGCTGTGTTGGGGCCGTCAGCCTGTGGGCGATGTGGGTCAGGATGCGTAGGATAGTTGTCCTTCTGAGCCTGTAGTGGGCAATGACTTCCGCAGGCGTTAGGTCTGTGAGAGTGGTGCGTTTTTGGTAGGTCCGCTGTCTTACTCTACGCTGCCTCTGTGGTGGTCCGGGGGGGGGCGGGTCCGGGTCCTGGGGGTGGTGGCGGTCCTGGGGGTGGTGACGGTGGGTGTTGTGGCCCTGTTGGGGCTCCGAGCTGCATGTAGAGTAGCTCCATGGCGTTGTTTGTTCTTCGGGTATGGCTGTGTGCGGGACTCCGTTGCCTACTGCAGGTAGACGTCCGTCTTTACACCTGCTTGAGGCAGGTGTTATATACCTGCGGCTACCGTGCCTTATCGCCTGTTTTGTGTTCTTATCACTGATGTGGCTGGTCGTTGTGAATGTTGAGGTGTGATATTGTCTCGTCTTTTGGCACGGGAACGCCCACTCTGCATCTCATTAGCGATATTTGCGGGGGTCCTCTGTGGCGATGTTTTTTGCGGCTGCTATCGCTGGTATACTAGTGCTGTGGGCTGTTGACACCGGCTTGTGAATGGGGAGGTACATTTATCACGACTTTGGCTGAGATAAAGTGCCGTTAATTCGGCGATGGCTCCTTGTGAATATGCCCCTTAGTTGCTGTAATCAGACACTCGCTCCTGCCAAATTCATATTGCTGCTGTTCATGTTGTTTTCCACTTAGTGCCATTTTCTTAGCAGACAATGCATACTTGCATCCATTTTGCCTGTTGCATGTAGCCTATTTCTTAGTGCAAAATGCATCCTCGGGTCCATTTTAGACTTCATGGGGCAGTTTAGCGCTAAGAAAATAGTGCTAAATGCTGAATTCTTCTTCTTGCGTAATTTCACAGAATCTCGCATACTTTTGTGGTAATTCAGTGTAATTACTACACTACAGCAAATTACACAGGTTACACCCACCCCTAATTATTTCCCAACTGCTGAACTTCCTGGATAGGGATGCAGCAGTTAAGGAGGGCGATTTACAAACATTTTGCGCTTGGTTAGCATCACAAAATTGGTGCTAACCAGCGTGAAATGTTTTGTTTTGCTATTTACTTTCCAGCGCAAAACTTGTAACTTGTAAGGGCGATAGGGTTGTGGTACCTAATACAGCATGGTGTTTGAGCAACGGTCACGTCTTCAATAAGAGTATGAACACGAGGTGAAGGTTGTTTGACGGTTCACTGAAAGTTGGAACACAATTTGTTTATGAACGAGCACATCCACCTACTTTAAAGAGCAAGATATCAACTACTTAACCACACCATAACATCAGTTCATCAGTACTATAGAGGATGATAACCTTCCCCTGTACGTTGTCACTTTTGTATCTTTACAGATTGGACCCTGATGAAGGGACACAGGTCCCAAAATGCATTGGGCTTGAAGGAAAAGAATGTATGCACGTTGGAAGCAATCATATATACATGTTAAATCAGTAATGTGAAGAAACATAATATGCATATGTATTAATATCCACTTGTGAGCAAACATGGATGTGATTTCCATATGTGATACATTGAAGTATATAAAAAATTGATGTAAATATAACTCAATTTGAAGAAATTGAAAAAACTGCTCGACATTTGTCTTTTGTGAATTGTGCACACTGGATCAAGTACACGTACTTGTATTTATGACCTCATGGTGCCTGCCACATGGTGCAGGGATCAACAGGGGGGGCAACTTAGGTGCCCCCTTGGCACCCAACCGTAGGCCGCAGGGAGAAGGAGGCACCTAGCAAACTCACTTTCCGACCGGCTTTCCATGTCGGAAAGA
This sequence comes from Calotriton arnoldi, assembly GCA_963921515.1. NCBI lineage: Eukaryota > Metazoa > Chordata > Amphibia > Caudata > Salamandridae > Calotriton > Calotriton arnoldi. The sequence goes on along the minus strand of CAWUFW010000298.1, from coordinate 2,818,968 downwards.
CCAGCATGTAAAGCCTGTGGGAAACCGAGCATCGTAATCCCAACAGCAGAAACGCCATCCATTGGGATTACGGACCGGTCACTTAATGGCTGACGGGCTCCTTGAGCCCGTCAGAATCCAGCCAGAATGACCGGCCGGTTTCAATTCTGACTGCCTACATTGTTATTAGACATTTGGAATTGAAACCGGCGATGTCAGTCGCAAACCCTCTGATCTGAGGTCGGAGGCTTTCCGACCGACATCGTAATAGGCCCCTAAGTGTTTTCTTACACTAGAGACTAGAACTATCAATTAAGAACACATTCCCTGCGTTTCCAAGGGAGCCTCTGACAATACAGGAATTCAATTATATTTGTTCTGATGAAGATCCCTCACATAGCATTTCCAAATAGCATAATGTGTCACAAACTAGTGAACAGAGATGCCCATTGGGAGTTGGGGTGGATGGGAGAGAGATTTGCGAGTTACTATAATGGACGCCCAATGGTGATATTGCTGTAAATAGACCTGAGAGGAGTCTGTGAATGAAAGGCACAAAGCAGTGCATTATAAATTTCTACATGGGATTGTTTATACCACCCAAAAAATTAATGGATAAGGGAGGACTGGCTGGCAGATTTTATGCACCTAGCATGGCATTGCCTGGGGGTAGGAGCATTTAGGGAGAGAAATATTTGTAGAACTCTCTGATATGATTACAAAGCAGATGTCATTCTCCATTCTAAGAGCATTGTTGGGTTACACACGGACATACCTAAAAAGACGAGAAAGTTTGTGATGCTGTCCTTAGTCTTGGCTAAAAAGCTAGTTGCAAAACACTGGGGCAAGAGACCAGCTCCTACTGTTGAAGGCTAGAGAACAGAAACGACATATTGTAATGATCAATGTGAACTTTATTACACACTACTCCCCAGGCGGTCAAGACCGAGAAACATTTGGGACCCACTTTATGAATGTTTGTTACACAAGGGGGTCTGCTGAATACATTGGGATACTCTGTTACTCATGCTAACTATTGGCAGCCATATGGGGAAAAGGAAAATAAAATCTACCCCCAAGGAAAAAAGAATGGACAACTACGAGAACCACTTGTGAACTTGTAGAGGAGGGCGGTGAACAAGAAGGGTTATATTAAAACTCACAGTATACACAATACGGTGAATTAACCACGGAATGTAGTCCTATAAGTGAAACGTCTGGATACCAGTATAGCTGTAATTGTAAGATGGCAGTGCCGGAAATGTAATAATTATTGAGGAAACTGTGATGTGTCGATAAATGTAATATGTTGTCATCCATAAAACTTTATACAAAAAGCATGTTTAGGTTTCCTGGGCTGTGAATCGAGAGACAGAAATTGTAATTTGTAGAAAGGTCCCTGAGGAGACCACTCACAAGGACCTCATTCCATGGTGATAAAATCAGTCACTGGAATCTGGAATGATGGCCTTCCCTATGTAGATTGACAACAAACACCCATAATGGCCCAGTTACACTGTACAAAGGGAACATTTAGACCCTCATTACGAGTGGCTTGAAATCCCAATGTGGCTGCTAACAGGAGTTACCGGCTGCATCAGGATTTCAAGTGATTTGCTAATACTGCAGGAATACTGCAGTTTGCAAGTTTTCACCCAGAGATTTTACTTGTTCAGATCAGGAGGCATGTTCTGGGTGGAAGTAAAACCACAAATGGGGAATAACATGATGGGTGTAGCATAGACAAGTAGTTTTGCATGTTATTCCCCCATTTAACTACTAAACTTGGAATGGCTCAGTAAAGATGCAGTACTACCAAGAGGTATAGGTGATATCGGGTGCAGCATTCCCTAATACCAGGTCTCTGGAAATTAGGCCTTAGTATACGAAATAAGGGTTTACTAATACAATGAAATTAAATCGGTGCAGTTCAAAGCATACGGGGATACATCGATTTGCATAGAATCACAAAGATTTTTGATTAACTTCCAGTACCAGTTGCAGATTTCAGGTCATAACCCCATAACTGCTGAGGATTTTCAGGCCTCCATAACTTTTTTCCAATAAGATATCCATGCCATATTTGCGTCCTTTTTTCCAACATCATGGATATTCTAAATGTACCCAGATTTTGTGGATTCCCCTAAAGGGGCTGAGAAAACAGGCAAAAATAGAAACATTTCGAGTTTTTTTTCAAAGAGGTAGACCATTTTTCAAATGTTTTGTGCATTCAACCTACTTCCAGTTTGTGGCGAAAGCTGGTGTGTAACTCATGGGTGATGCAGGAGAGCTATTGATTTTTTTAAAGTAGCCAAATCTCAGTTCAGCAAGGGGTTATATGTGTAGATCCTTAAAGGTTTTCCCAAAGAAACAAACTGTTAAGAAATAGTGAAAACGAGTAGGAAAAAACATCCATTTGTGACAATGTTTTTATCTGTAACGATGGCAAATTTACAAAAGCAATATACCATTACATCCCCTAGACTCTTCTTGTTGTGGAGATATAGAGAGTTTGTAGACTGTCCAAGAACTGGAAGTACCCAGAGTCAACAACTAAGCTGCACATTACATTGATTTTTCATTTTGTACTGAGTATAGAGCAATTCATATGGTTAAATATGTAGCCTGAAAAATGTATATCAAGAAAACTAATGTATTTGTTAAATGGTAAACAGATGGGGAGTTTAGGAACAGTGGTTATTTGTATATCTATGAACTTGGGGGTACCCATAATAGCATGTGATTCAGATGGCATTTTTCAAAAATGTCTTCTTTCTTATACATTGGCCTACATTTCTTTCTTATACATAGGCCTACAAATGCAGTGAAATCCAATTGGTAATAACAAATGTTCTGCTATTGTATGTTTTTACATGCCTTCTGATAAAAATGGTACCACACTTGTGTGGGTAGGTCTAATGTGCTTGACAGGACACGGCCCAAAAGGCATCATGGACACATCACATTTTTCCACTGAAAACAGACCCTTTGAGTGCAATGTTGGGAGCTATGGATTTTGGACCCTAGTTCAGCCAGCACCTAGGTAAACCTAGCAAACCTGTACATCTTTGAAAACTAGACACCTAGGTCAAACTAGGGTGGGGTGACTTGTGTGACTCTTACTAGCTTTTTTCCAAGAATCCCTTGCAAACTTTGTCTAAAAAACACATTTTCCTCTCATTTTTGTAATGGAAAGCTCTGGAATCTGTGGGAACCCACAAACTTCCTATCATCTAGCATTCTCTCAAGTCTCCCAATAAAAATGGTACCTCACTTGTGCAGGTAGGCCTAAAACCTGCGACAGGAAAGGGCCCAAAACTCAACGTGGACACATCACAACTATCCACTTAAAACTGACCCTTTCTTTGCATTGTTGGTGACTGCGGATTTTGGGCCCTAGCTCAGCCATCAACTAGGGAAACCCAACAAAATTGCAAATTTTTAAAAACTAGATCCCTAGAGGATTCCAGGGTAGGGTGACTTGCATGGCTTTCACTAGGTTTTCTTACCAGAATCCCTTGCAAACCTCAAAGGTTGACTAAAAAAACACATGTTCCTCACATTTCTGTGATGGATAGTATTGGAATCTGTGGGGACCCAAAAATTTCCACCCACCCAGCATTCTCTCAAGTCTTCCAATAAAAATGCTACTTCAGTTGTGTTGGTAGGGCTAGTGCCGGTGTCAGGAAACGGTTTAAAATGCAACATGGACGCTTCACATTTTTTCCTTTGAAAACAAACTGTTTTTTTGCAATGTGGGTAGCTATGGATTTTGGGCCGTAGTTCAGTTGGCACCTAGGGAAACCTAACAAACCTGCACATTTTTCAAAACTAGGCAGTTAGGGGATTCAAGGGTAGGGTGACTTGTGTGGCTCTTTATTTTATTTTATTTATTTAAAAGGTTTTATATAGCGCTGGCTGGACCCAAGAGTATCAGAGCGCTTTACAGGCTATGGTAATACAGAATTACAATATAACTTTTGTACATTGAGGTAATGAAACAAGGCAATTTGAAAATTTGAAACAGTTCTTTTTTTAAATTTTTATATGGGGTAAATTAACTAGGAAGACCTAAGTCAAACAACAGATCGAAGATAGTAGGACTGGAAAAAAGCAAAGTTTGTTAGTGGATGAGGAGGGGGGAGGGCGAGAAAGTGAAGGGCGACTGTGGAGGGTAAGGGGTAAGGGGAAAGCAGGTGGGAGAAGGTGGGTATTATCCGAAAAGTAAAGAGGAGGGGGGGGAGGTGGTCGTAAATGAAAGAATTGAATGCAGGGGGAAGGGGGTGACACAGTAAGTAAAGGGGACCTATACAGTCAAGGCAGGGGAAAGAATTAGTGTCCAGTGACAATGTATTAAGGACCCCAGTATTTGTTGAGAAGGAGCAGCTTGAGGTCTTTTTTGAAGCTAGGGTAGGAGGGGTTGCAACGTAGATCTTTAGGGAGGGCATTCCAGATGGAGGGCGCGTTTCCAGAGAAAGAGCGAGACTGAGTTGATTTCTTTTTTAATAAAGGAGGGATAAGGACGAGAGCGTTACTGCTCCTCATTGTTCTAGTACAGCCCGCTTTGTGGAGTTTGTCAGTGAGGTATGACGGGGCTCTCACTAGGTTTTTTCACCCATAAACCTTTGCAAACCCCAAACTTTGGCTAAAAGACACATCTTCCTCACATTTCTATGATGGAAAGTTCTGGATTCTGTGGCAAGCCACAAACTTCCTACCACGTAGCATTTCTCAAAGTTTCCCAATTAAAACGGTACCTCACTTGTGTGGGTAGACCTAGGGCCCGTGATAGGAAAGGGCCTAATACGCAACATGGACACACCAAATTTTTCCACTGAAAACTGGCCCTTTTTTTGCAGTGTGAGTACTTGTGGATTTTGGGCCCTAAATCAGCTGACACTTAGGGAAATCTAATAAACATGTACATTTTTTAAAACTAAACACCTGGGGGAGTCTGGGGTGGGGGTGACTTGCATCGCTCTCACCAGGATTTCTCACCCAGAAGCCCTTGCAAACCTCAAACTTTGGCAACAAACACACATTCCACTCACAGATCTGTGCAGGAAAGTTTCTGAAACTGTGGGTATTCACACATTTCGTACCATCCAAAGTTCGCACACATCTCCCGATAACCACAGTACCCCACTTGTGTGGGTGGGCCAAGTAACTGCCACACAAAAGGCCCTAAAGCGCTACTTAAAGAGATCAGTGATAGAGGTAGCTGCAGTATTAGGGGCTGTGCTGGCTGGCTTACAACCCATTGAAACCCACCAACCACAGACATTTATGAAAACTAGACACCCACAGGGTTTTATGGTGGTGTACCTTGTATGAATCCAAAGAGCTTTTCGCACTAACAATACTCTTCAAACTTCAAATTTTGGATAAAATCACACATTTTCCTTACTTATCTGTGATGGAAACTCCTGGAATCAGGAGGAATCAACAAAATTCTTACCACCCAGCGTTCCGCCACTTGTCCCAATAAAAACACTATCCCACTTGTGTGACTGGGCCTAGTGCCTGCGACAGGAACAGATCAAAACCAAGGTCAGTGGGAGTCCCACAGTGGTGTTTGGTGTGCTTTAGGCCCCTCCCCCGGAGAGGGGAGATCAGGGGTAATTACCCCCAACCACCCCTCGGGGGGGGTAGGAAAGTGGGTGGGGGAACACAATCCCATGCTGTAGGAGCCACTCACCCAAACGTGGATGAAACTTTGCTCGAAGATCTCTCTCTTGTGGATCCACTGGGCAGGGATACCATTGGAAAGGGGAGATTCTCCTCTTTCGAATGATACCTCTCCTAAGAGAATCAGTGTTCAGGGTCTGAGATATGCCCCCCCACTCCCCCATCACTGATGCAGTGAAAGTAAAACAAGCCCATCAGCTTGGTTTACTTTCACTTTACTGTAATGACTTCAGCGGGCCCTGTTAGTCCAGTGGTTATTGGTTATTGTTGGCTATTAGGATTAGTCATGTGCTACCAGGGAAAACAATCCATTCATTGAGTCCAGTTCCTTTGTGGTAGATTAAATTAATAGAAGTTAGGTATGATCATTGGTGGGCACTTTGTGGGCTCATGATAGTAATTTTGTTGAGATTATTAGAGATTAGGTATTGTTAGATTGCAGCTATAGGGTTTTGAAGTGAGATGTGAGCCATTTGCAGAAATACAGCAGATATTAAGACAGACAAGCATGAGCCTGAGACAAGGCTTTATTCAGAAAGAGGAGGAATGCAGAGGATTGAGGATGGAAGGTAAGGTCACTCTGAAGAAAGATAGGAGAGGAATCAATTAAGAGTTGTAATTCAAGGTCAATCTTTCACTCAGAGTTTTAGGTACATAGTGGAAGTCTGAGTTAACATGCAGTCTGAGGGTATAAAGCTGTAGAAAGAAATAATATTATGTAGTGCTTTATGCACAAGGCAGAATGTCGACACATGCGAGTCCAAGTGTGCAGATCATTTAAACAGTATGAGCCCAAGACTGCTTTGTGCAAAGCTATGTCAGCCTTTTTGAACAGTCTGGAGAACCCAAAGCTTGGTAAAGGGTCTGTATACTGTACAAGGGGAGATGGCACAGACTCTAAGTCAGATTTGTACTATGTGTTATCTAATCCCATTCTAGGTTGTTTTTACAACAGAACAGAGTAACCACACATACAAAAAGTACTTAGCACTAACAGCCAACATTTTTATTTTGTATTTGTCTATGTGGCATGTGTGGTAAATGCATTGTGTTCATATTTGACCCAGGGTAATGGAGGCCTCATAGTTCCAATTTTGAGGCTTCTGATCTGGCCCTTTGCAGAAGAAAGAGGTAAGGTAGTTTTCGCAGACGGTTGTAGTGTACGTATGACATTCCTTAAGCTGGAGGGAAGGGACCTAGAAAATGAAGATGAGACAGATTGAGGAAGGATGTAGAAATACAAATTGATCTTTTGCTGAGATGAACTGCTATTTAGCCTTCCTGTAGCACTACCATTTAGTTGGTGGGTGAGGTGAAGGGTGGAACGGTCATGCCGAAAACTGGAGAAGATCTGGCTCCACGAACGGACAGCGGACAGCTACGCCGCCCACAAGAACGCCACCCGCAGTCACCATCACCTCATCAGATCCGCCAAAAGGGCCTCACTCAAAGACCGCCTAGACAACAATGCACACAACAGCAAAGAGCTCTTCAACATCGTGAAGGAACTCTCCAACCCCAGCTCCAACACCAACGACATCCAGCCATCGCGAGACCTGTGCGACTCACTGGCCACCTTCTTCCACCACAAAATCGCCGACATCCATGACAGCTTCAACACCACGACCGCCCCGGCAACCACCGAGACCACTGCCCCCACAACCACCAACCGCCTGCTCTCCTGGACCAACATCAACGACGAGGACACCAGCGAGATCATGAACACCATCCACTCCGGTTCACCGCTAGACCCGTGCCCTCACCACATCTTCAACAAAGCCAGTACAGCCATCGCGCCCCATCTCCGGAAAATAATCAACATCTCCTTCGAGACAGCAACCTTCCCGGAAAGCTGGAAGCACGCCGAGATCACCGCCTTACTCAAGAAACCCAAGGCAGACCCCAAGGACCTCAAGAACTTCCGACCCATCTCTCTGCTCCCGTTCCCCGCGAAGGTCACCGAGAAAATCGTCAACAAACAACTGACCCGCTACCTCAAGGAGAACAACATCCTGGACCCTTCCCAGTCCGGCTTCCGCAGCAACCACAGCACCGAAACCGCCCTCATCGCCGCCACCGATGACATCAGGACCCTGCTAGACAACGGAGAAACAGCAGCCCTCATCCTCCTGGACCTATCAGCCGCCTTCGACACGGTCTGCCACCACACACTACGAACACGCCTTCACGACGCCGGGATCCAAGAGAAGGCCCTGGACTGGACCACATCCTTCCTTTCTGGCAGAACACAAAGCGTCCGCCTCGCCCCTTCCGATCCAAGGCCACCAAGATCATCTGCGGCGTACCCCAAGGCTCCTCCCTCAGCCCAACGCTGTTCAACATCTACATGGCACCCTCGCCCACGTCGCCCGACAGCACAACCTCAACATCATCTCCTACGCCGACGACACCCAGCTGATCCTCTCCCTCACCAAAGACCCTCACACCGCCAAAGCCCACCTCCACGAAGGAATGAAGGCCATCGCCGAATGGATGAGGACCAGCCGCCTGAAGCTGAACTCGGACAAGACGGAGGTCCTCATCCTTGGTTCCAACCCTTCAGCCTGGGACGACTCCTGGTGGCCAACATCACTGGGAACAGCCCCGCCACCCACCGACCACGTACGCAACCTAGGGGTCATCCTCGACCCCACCCTCTCCATGACTAAGCAGGTCAACGCCGTTTCCTCATCCTGCTTCAACATCCTCCGAATGCTCCGCAGGATCTTCAAGTGGATCCCCACCGAAACAAGAAAAACAGTCACCCAGGCCCTCGTCACCAGCAGGCTGGACTACGGAAACGCCCTCTACGCAGGCACGACGGCTAAGCTCCTGAGACGGCTGCAACGCATCCAGAACGCCTCTGCACGTCTTATCCTCGACATCCCCCGAAGCTGCCACATCACACCCCACCTGAGAGACCTGCACTGGCTCCCTGTCAACAAGAGGATAACCTTCAAGCTCCTCACCCACGCACACAAAGCACTCCACAACTCCGGACCAGCCTACCTCAACAGACGACTCAGCTTCTACACCCCCGCCCGCCAGCTCCGCTCGACCAGCCTCGCCCTCGCCACAGTCCCCCGCATCCAGAAAACGACCGCCGGCGGCAGATCCTTCTCCCACCTCGCCGCCAAGACCTGGAACACCCTCCCCACCAACCTCCGACAGACCCAAGACCTACTGGCCTTCAGAAGACTCCTCAAGACCTGGCTCTTCGATCAGTAGCAGCACCACCCCCCTCTTCCCCCAGCGCCTTGAGACCCTCGCGGTTATGTAGTGCGCTTTATAAGTGACATGATTGATTGATTGATTGAACGGTAGTCTCTATTGTTAAAGGTGAAAGGGACCCCCTGAGTATAGGCCTGCCTTTTATCTTTCCCCTGATCACTCTTCACTGGCTGATGACTGTGAGATCAGAAGGCTAACATCTCTTTGGGCCTCTGTTGTGAGTACTCCAGGCTGGAGACTGCCCTGCTCTGTGAAGCATCACACATCGAGTCTGAGCTGTAGAACAGTCTGGAGACGACACTTGAAAGAATAACCACCCCAAACAGGTTCTGTGTATCTAAAATATAAATTCATGTTCATTTGTGCACATACTATTTAAATTAATTTTATCCCAACAAAAGGAATTTATCATAGCACATTTTAATGTATTTTCTGAATTACACTGTACCCGACTACACCACAGAGACTTCTTTTGCCATTACTGTTAAACTGCTAAATACATAAACATGGTTAGGTTTGTCATGCTTCAAAAGCTACTTAAGAGGTATTTTGAGAAAAATAATAACCTTTAGTGAGAAAAGGCAAAAATGTCATTGACATTAAAGGATGGTGCACCCTCCAACAGAAAGAGCACTGTCTTTTGGTCTCCAGCAGGCCGCGCTTGCTTGATGAGAGCATGAGCTGCAGTGTTGCTGCCACTGCATATTACTGCTCCACGTTAATGAATGGCTCCAGGGACACCGAATGTATGCTTGGGTTGGGGGGCGAGGCCTGTAGGTTTTATGTGCAGTGCAGTGGCTTTTAATCTCCTCTGTGCTTAGATCAATTACTTCTTATTAAGCATCTCCCTCCATCATGTGACATGCTTCTCTCCTTTAAAACCAAAATCTTACTTTTAACATAAAGAAAATAATATTCTGGGGTGCTTTCTATTTAAAAACAGCCAGTTTTACCTACAGTATCATTCATGGTTTGAATTTCAATATGTTTTTGAAGCTGTTTATTTTTTTAGTTTTTTAATAAAATCATATAAAAGAATACATCATGAGTTTTAATGTTGTTCTTATTTTTTAAATTTATAATGACGTTAATTAAGTTATTCAATAAGGTACTAAACTTTCAGAATGGAGCATGGATGATTCTCTTGGATAATTTGGAGAGCTATGCAGCCTCCATGCTGCACCTCCTTTTCCAGCTGCAATATTGCCAGCAAACCATCCGCAACCTATAATAGTCACGTGCTTTCTGATGGCTTTACTATTGGTGTTTTTTAGTCCTTTCGGACTCTCTTGTTTATTACAGTTGTGCCAGTGACTAAGTAATTGATTCTTTTTGGCTGTACATATATCCATAAATCAGCTAGAGATAGCTTCTACCTTACTGTGGTGAGATCCCTGTCATATATGTCAGGGTTCATAAACTTCTGCTCCTTCACAATGAGGAAGATTATACATTCTTTATGAAGGCAGTGTACTAAAATTAGTAACACCACCGAAACATTATATAGTGCTTACTACCCCATACAAGGTGTTGAAGCACTTTTCGGCGAGTAGCACGCTACTACGGAACCCAAAAGTATTAGTGGTGGATTAGTATAGGGAAATATTAGTACATTTGAGCAGTGGACATGTGAGACTGTTAGTTTGATTGAATGGGATGATGGAGGGATAGAAGAGGAAAGAGTCTAGAAAGTGTTATTAGGGAGATCATAGTAGTAAGATGAGGTTTGGGATGAGTAAAAGGAGAAATGGTGGAGGGAAGAGTCTCTAGAAAGGGATTAGGGAGATCATAGTAGTAAAATGAGATTTGGAATGAGTCAAAGGAGGGATACACGAGGGAAGAATTTAGAAAGGGCTGTTTGGTTGATCATAGCAGCAAAATGAGGTTTGGGGTGAGCCAGGAGGGATAGAGTAGTGAAGAGTCTAGATGGGGTTATTTTGGAGATCATAATATTAGAATGAGGTTTGGGATGAGTCAGAGAGTGGAGGTAGAGGATATATTGAGAGAGGTATAGGGTGAGGCAAGGTACTGCATTGGATAGAGTGAAAGGTTTTTTTCTTTCCTCTGCAGTAGGAGTGAAGAAATAAATATATAGATACATGACTACATAGAAAGGGTATACATGTATAAGGAAGGTAATATATAGAGATTTAAAGTTGTATTGTATATACTCAGACTTCCAAGTGTTGCTGTACTTGATTCTAATTTATTTGTGTATTTTTATAACTCAATACTTTTTTTATCTTTTCTTCAATATTTCAATAGTGAAGCACTTGTAGATAAAATAGTTATAATATTTACATATTGTGATAGATAAATAAAACGGAAACCAATAAGCATCTGATCAAATAACTTATAAAAAAAACTATGCAGTGACCTATAAACATGTTAAGCATAGAATAATATGTATATATAGTTACCCATAAGTAATATATATATTTGTTAAGCAGACCTAAAGAATGTCTATATATTTAAAAACATAGGTATTATACATATTTGTTCAAAGAAATACACATATCTAGATACATACATATAATCACATTATAAATATTTACATGCACAGGGATATGCTGTACATTCGTGTTTGAGTATGGTGATTATGTAGAAAAGAGCCAACTTTTGAGTAGTCTTCTGAAGATAAGATAGCTATCCGTGGAACTTATGTTTGGGGTTAACGAATTCCATAGTTTGGGTGTTGAACAGAGAAAGATGTACCACTGATGGTCTTTTTCTTGTATGGTGTGGTTTTGAGGTGAGGTGCCAATCTTGAGCGGAGGTTCCTTTGTTGAATGTATTTGGCGATTTTATTCCTGATGAAAAGCGATCCTATTCCATGTATTGCTTTGTGGGTGATACAAAGTATCTTGAAGGTGGATCTTCTGGCATCCAGTAACCAATGTAGGACCCTCAAGATAGGGGAGATGTGGGCTCATGGCTTTACATGTAGGAGTAGTCTGGGAGCAGAGTTCTGAATCCGTTGTAGTCTTTTCATAGATGATAAAGATGATCCATGGTAGAGGCCATTGGCGTAATCAAGTTTAGAAAGTACTAGAGAGATAGTAGCCTAGACTTTGTGTGGAAATCCCAGGTGGGGGAAGATGCATCGCAAAGCTTTCGTAGTAATGAAGCTTGATCTTGCTAATTTGTTCACTTGTGTATTCATTAATAACTTGGGGTTCATGGTAATTCCAAGGTTTATTTCTTCCTTATTTACTTTAGGAGGTGGTCCCAGATCTTCATACCAGGTGCAGAGTGGGTCATAATTCTTCCAATCACCACATGTGAGTATTTCAGTTTTGGAAGCATTCAATTTGAGATGGCTCCATGTCATCCACTGATCAATGGCTCTCAGGCAACTGAAGATTTGTGAGTTGCCAATGTCTTTGGGGCTTTCTAGTTTAAGGAGTACTTGTATGTCATCGGCATAGTTATAGCATGTGAGCTGAAATTCATTGAACATTGCCGGTAATGACTTCATGTAGATGTTGAAAAGTATGGGTGAGATGATAGAGCCTTGAAGGACCCCTGTTTTTGTGAAGTAAGGTTTGGATGAGATAGGGGGCATTTGGATGAGATTTGCTCCGTTTTGAAGGTAGGCTGTGATCCAGTCGAGAGCAGTCCCCTCTATGCCAGCTTCGTAGAGTCTTTGTATTAGGGTGTCATGGTCAACTATGTCAAAGGCAGCTGAGAGGTCCAAAGAAGAGTAGTGAAGCAACCCCATTTCAGCCTACTGTGTTTTTAAGGTCATCCCAGATGGCGATGAGGGCAGATTATGTGCTCTTCCTGGGTGGAATCCAGTTTGGTAGGCTGAAAGTATGGCGTTATCTTCAATGAATTGTGACATCTGGGCGGATGCTGCTCTTTCTATCACTTTGCCCAGGAAAGGTCCATTTGTATTTGGTCCGTAGTTGTCGGGGTCATGTGGGTCCAAGTTTGTTTTATTTAATAATGGGTGTATGTATGCTTTTTTTAGGCCTTCTGAATTATTGATGATTTTTCTTATTGGTGTGGAAGCAGAGGTAGATAAAAGAATGTTCTTGAAAACATTTTGTGGACAAGGGTCAGAAGTGCAACCAGAAGGCCTTCTTGCTTTGACCAGATCCATAAATTCACATTGTGATATTTGTTTGATGGAATGCAAAGGCTGGTTTAGCCTACTCTTGGAGCGGAGTTTTGGAAATAGGTTGGTGCTGATGGCTTTCCTTTGTTTTAAATAGGTGTCCAACATGTCTGCATTGGTTGTGTACTGATTTGCCAGTTTGTCAGTGAATTCTTGAGTTATGGGATGGGTTTCTTCTGTGCAGTTAGGTTTATGATATTCGGTGAGAATTTTTTTTAATTCTTTATTTGCACATTTAACATTTTGAATTTTGTCTGATTAGGTAGCTTTTTTAGCTTTTTTGACTGTTGATTTGTATATTCTGTTAAAGTTGGAATAGGTGAAGTTGGTCTTGATTGCTGTTTGTTTTGATCCAGATGCTTTACAATTTTCTAATTTGTTGTTTTATCTTTTTCAGTTCTGTATTTCTCCAAGGTGCTTGTTTTCTTTTGTCCTGTTTTGTTGTTCTTAGTGGCATTAGGATATTAAAAGCTTCCTGTAGCCACTCATAAGGTTTTTGAATGGAATTTATTGTGTCTAGATCTGTGTTCGATGTTAGTTCTGTTTCTAAGTGTTCAAAATTGAGTTTGTTCCACGGTCGATAGGTGGATGCATGTAAGGTGGTCTTGGTTGTGTTGATTTGTGGTGTTTTATCATGCTAGAAAGCTGCCAAACGGTATTTTGACCATGTGACTGGAGTAATCCTTTGATAGGCAACTAGTTCCAGATTTGGAAAAATTACATATTGGATGTGTCCAGCGATGTGTGTGGGTTTGTGTACGATCTGATGTAGATTCAGTGTGACTAGGCCAGTGATGATAGTTTTTGGATGGGGCATATTGGGTTTGTCAAACCAAATGTTTAGGTCACCAAGAATGCACAGGTTGGAGTGTAGTGCTATAAGGTTTGAAACTGTGTCTAGAAATGTGTCTGGGAATGTTGCATTGCTTGGTGGTGGTGGTCTGTAAAGGAGGAGGACGTTACAGGAGGAAGTTGGTGTAGGGTTGCATCTGGTGATGAGGGCCTCACACCCTTGTATGAAAATGTTGTCAGTGAACAGCTAGGCAACCTCCTATTTGCCTATATGACTTTTTGTGATAGTTTGATAGCCTGGGGGAATGGCTTCATGCAACACTGGAGCCATGTCATGTCCCAACCATGATTCAGTTATGAAGAGTAAGGGCCAGATGTACGACCTGCCAAATAGCGACTCGCAAATTGCGTCGCTTTTGCGACTCGCAATTTGCGACTCGCTATTTAGCATGTACAACAGTGTCTTGGACACTGTTTGCGATTCCCAATGGGGTCGCAAAATGCAAGGCTCGTGAATATTAATGAGCCACTCGCATTTTGTGACCCCATTTGGAATGGCTAGCACTCCCAGGGATGGTGGCCTGCTGGGCTCAGCAGACCACCATGTATGGGACTGCATTTAAATAAAGCAGCTTTTTTTTTTTAAATGCAGCCCGTTTTCCTTAAAGGAAAACGGGATGCATTTAAAAAAAAATGAAACGTTTTCGTTTCATTTTTTAAGGGCAGCCAGTGGTCCCTGGGTCCACTGCCTGCCCTTAAAAAATAATTTTGCATGTATTTGCAAAGGGGAAGAGGTCCCCTGGGGACCCCTTCCCATTTACGAATGCATTACCACCTACTTGAAGTAGGTGGTAATTTGCGATCGCAAAACATTAGTACATGGCTATTGAGTCGCTATTTGGAAGGGAACGCACCTTCCAAATACCGAGTCGCAAAACAGTATTTTGCGAGTCGCATGCGACTTGCAAAATACTGTTTGTACATGGGCCCATGGTTTTTAGCGTGCGCAAACGGGTCTAAGACCTGTTTGCGCACGCTAACAACTGTCGTACATCTGGCCCTAAGTCTGGTTATGTCAGTGAGTAGGTCATAGATGTAGTGCTTGTTTTTAGAGAGTGATCAAGCATTTATTAGTAGATCATTTTGGGATTGTGTTTTGGTGGTGGTGTGACTTTGTATTCTAGAAGAGTGAGCCATATTTTTTGAACTTGTAGCAGGTATATCATTAGTGCTGATATTAACTGTATGAGGGTAGCAATAGTGTTTTTCTATATAGTATTACTCGTCCAACAGTTGGCTCTGCGTGTTGAGGTGGTGGTTGAGAGTGAGTTGGTGAGGTGTGTTGTTTTTGTGCGGTAGCCTTTTTGTGTAATAGACATGGAGATGAGAAGTTGTAAAGAGTGGCATGTTGTTTATTTTGTGTGTGTCTGTTTAGGGTGGAAGGTGTATGAGTTAGGGGTAGTGGTGGAACATGTGGGTCATGTTTTAAGACTTTAATTTGTTGAATGGATGAGAAGCAGGTGAATCACAGTTGTGTTGGTGTATTTGTGGTATGTATCGGTGAAGATAGAAAATGTGGGAGTAAAAAATGGTTTAGGATGTGTATTATTTGTGTAGTCATGACGGTGGGAGTGGGTGTGTATTTCTAATTTGTGGTGAAATGTATTATGAAATTGTGTGTGTGTGAGATTATGATGTGCTGGTGTCTGTGCTATGTTTTCTGTTTGTGGAGTAGTGAGATGAGATATTGATGTAGTGGTTTTCTGAGAAGGATGTGTATGTAAAGTACTGTTGGTGAGTGGAAGTTGAATGGTAAAGGGGTGGTGATGTGTTTTGGAAAAGAGTGTATGTGGTGTGCGAGAGGAAATGGACAAGAGTTATGAGTGTTAGGGTTAGATTTGATATCTGGGAGAGGCAATTTGTGTGGTGGAGTGGAGTGTAAGGATTGTTTTGGTGTGTATTTTTGGTAAAAATAAGGTGGAGGGTGTTGGTGGATGATATGATGGAAGGCTGAGTATAGGTTTGGTAGTGACAGAAAGGGGTCTTTTAGGAGGAGGTAGAGGGTAGAGCTGGCGTTTTGTATGAACGGAGAGTGTGTGTTGGGATGGATTCAAGTTATGTATAATGTGGCTTTGTGCTGTGTTGGGGATGTGTGAATTTGTTAGTGGGATAGGACAGAGTGGTGTTTTGTTTAAGAGTGAAGGTTCCATTGTGTGGTAGTTGGCGTAAAAGGGTGTATAGGTGTGGTTTGTGGAGTTTTGTAGTGGTTGTTGAGGCATTGAAATGTGGGTAGTGTTTGTTTGTGGTGAGTAGTGTGCATTTGCTGAGAGAGTGTTACTATGTTTGTGGATGTGGATGGCTTAAGGTGGTTGCTGGTGAATGAAGAAAGGCCAGCATTTCTAGCCATATGCCCGAGCTGTCCCAAACAGGCAACTGCCCTTGTCCTCGCTGCCCTTAGCCTTGATGCTCGAGCTGAGACACCCTGAACCCTAAGCTTAAATAGTTCTAGGTCAGGTGACCCTTGACCAATGGAAACCCTAGCCCTAACCAATCATAACCCTAGCCCTAAACCTGAGAGCCAATGGGAGACCTGGCCCTAGGAACCAATCACAGCCTTAGCCCTAAAAGCCAATCAGAATTCAAACCCTAAGCCTTAAATCCAATAGAAACCATGGCCCTAGGAATTAATCAGTACCCTAGCCCTAGCAGCCAATCAGAACTCAAACACTAAGCCCTAAATCCAATAGAAAATCTAGCCCTAGGAACCAATCAGAACCATAGCCCTAACAGCCAATCACAACTCCCACCCTAAGCCCTAAGTCTAATAGAACCCCTAGCCCTAATAGCCAATCAGAGCACAGATGCAACAACCAGTAGGGAACTTATATAAGGGGCAAGTGACCTTATGCACAGGCTGGTGGGCAAGGGGCAGGGAGGTGCTCTGAAGTCAGAATCTCCTTGGATACAGACAAGCTCAAGCCACACTTTGTAGTTCCTGTTCAACTCTGCAGGTAAGGCACAATTCTAAAGTCACTAAAAACTGTTTTTCGCTCACTCCAACAAATCACTTTTTCTAGCCAAAAACGAGTGCTACATACACTTTCCAAACACAGTCGAAACCATAAAGCAGATTAAGCAGTCTCTTAAACACACTCGGGTTAGCCTCTGCTGTGTATTTTGCCTTTCTTACCTTGCAAGACAGGAGGGAGGTGGATTGCCTTTTACAGGCCTCAGCACATTATAGGGGGAAACTAGGAGAGAATTTTAAACAGTCCAGTGCAGAAATAACAGCAGTTTTAAAGTTCAAAATGCAAAGAAACCAAGAGATAAACTTAAACAGGGTAGAGGAAAAAGCAGGTTTAAGGTTTCAGGAATCAACAGCACAAAGCTTGTGTTCTTACCACCTTCTGTGTCTTTTGCTCACTGGGCTGTTTAGGGCACGGAGAAGCTGGAGACACAAAATGGTGGTGGCTGTCTTGGGGTTCCCGCCACAAACTTTAAGGGACTGTGCAGGTGTGAGAGGAGGACTTAGAGTTGCTTGGGAGCTGGAGGACCAATCGGAAAAGCACAGACTGGTGGGCAGGGGGCAGGGAGGTGCTCCTGAAGTCAGAATCTCTGTGGATACAGACAAGCTCAAGCCACACTTTGTAGTTCCTTTTCACTACAGGTAAGCCCAATTCTAAAGCCACTAAAAATACTGCTTTTTGTGCACTTCAACAAATCCCTTTTTCTAGCCAAAAACGAGTGCTACATACACTTTCCAAACACAGTTTAAACAATGAAACAGATTAAGCAGTCTCTTAATCACACTCTGGTTACCCTGTGAGGTCTATTTTGCCTTTTTACCTTGTATCATGGGGGTGTGGATTGCCTTTTACAGGCCTTAGCACAGTATAGGGCGAAACTAGGAAAGAAAATAAAACCATCACAGGCAGAAAAATTTTAGTTTTAAACTACAAAATGCACAGAAACTAAGAGGAAACATGCATCAACCATTTTTAAAGGTCCACTGTTTGGCCAGGAAGGATTAAACTTGAACAGACTCCTTCCTCAATGTTTAAACTGCTTTGGCTAAGCAGGGACCTTGTTTTTAACAAGAAAAGGACTAAAAGTGTTATTTATATTTTCAAATCATAGTATGTTGTAGAAAACACATTGTTATTTTTAGTATGTGTCCTCTTTACCAATTATGGAGAACTGTGGATTGATTCACGTTATATCCTAATTTTGAGGTTGAGTAGGGTTTATATTTATGTATTGTAGTTCTCTGTGTCTTTGAGTCAATCACACCTATCTCTAAGGTATAACTTTGTCCTTCCATGACACCAATGAGTATAGAATGTTTTGTTGTTTCACACTAAGGTCGGTGGGGCATCTATTACTGTCATTTCCCACACCTTGTCTTTCTGCACAAATTATTCTCCTATGTTCGCATTTCTCAAATAGGAAAAGCAAGTAGTAATTTGTTGGATCTAATTCTAGGTTAGTATCCAGACCATAGGTCTTTAAGGATCGCATGAAAACCACAATAGAATCTGCTGCAATTCCGAGTTAGAAAGTTGCATAGCTCATGACACAGCAGACACTACCTATAAAACACCACTGATCTTCGACCGAAGGAATCTGTGCATTCTCCCTTTGGGGAGTGCTAAGGAACAAGTTCACTCCAGCATAAAGAAGGAACCGCCAAATTATCAATCAGTCAATAGTTATTAGGAATTGAAGATTTCTATAAAGCAATAAAATAAACAGTAAAAACTCAGGATAAAAATGTGATAGATGGGAGAGTTATTAGGGTTGAGTATTCTTTGAAGAAAGTAGATGACTTTGCTGACCTTGCTTCATCTAACTGTCATTTTTACTGTACTGCTGGTTGACAAACAGGGCATATAAACCACTGTTTCACATGCATAAAACATCTTTTTGAAGAAAAAGACAAAATGCCCTTTCCAAAATCATGTATGTAAACTCTGCTAATATGATTGTGCACATTCTGCATCAATATAATTTTAGTGAAAAAAGCTGCATCTTAAGCTTTGTTCTATAAACAGACTATGAGGTCATATAGATCCCGGTCTCTGCTACCCCTAGCAGAGGGCGGTCGGCCACATCTAGAGATCTCCCCTAACTGGTGGGGATCTCAGTGGCGAAAGTGCATCTGCTGCATTGGTGTTTGTGTGTTTCGCATGGCTAAAAGCTGAACTGACTGCCCTTGTTTTTTGGGAAACTTTGCATATTATATTACTCCTCTTAGAATTTGGATTTTTGATTCTGAAAAGCAGCATAACAATGGCCCTCACATGCGAGGAGTTTTCTCCATGCATGTCAGGGAAATTGTTTTCATGCTTCGCATGGCAGTGAAGACCAATGAAAATCAGTGTCAGTACTGAGGCAGTTAGGCCAGCAGTTTTCTAATGGCAGAGCCACATGCCGTCTGAAACCTGGGGGTACCCACACCTTTAAGACCCTCATTTTTAGTTAGCTGGAATTGATGCAGGAATATCAGGAGGTAGGACTCTCCAATTTTGTCTGCTACGCCTCAAAAATTCTTAATATTCTGAGTTCATTCCCCATAATGGTTAATAAATGCTTAGACATAGATATACTGAGCTCTTTACTGAGCAATCAATTTTTACCCATTCCAGCAAAAGAACCACCGGTATTTTCCACCTGCTCTAAGCAGGCGGAATGGGTCAGCAGAGGGCTGCAGGAGGGTAAGGGGCTTGGGGATCTGGGGAGGTCTGAATAGGCTGTTGTCTGCCTGTGGAACATTGTCTGCTCCCTACGCACTGCTGCAGAGATCAGAGAGGGACCGGACTGTGCTACTTCCCACAGCCCCAGCCCCTGCATCATCAAATCAGGCCCAATTTCTTCGGCCTGGGTTTATCTGGTCCGAGGTTTGTGGACCCGATAGTTACAGGCCAGAACAAACCAGAAAAATTGTAGCTACCCAGAGTGGCATATCCCCTTAGACCCTGTCCCGCTTGGAATACCACTCCAGGCAATTCATAATCAGGGCCTAAATGGGGCAAGGGGACATGAGTTTAGTGGGGCAGGTGCTTTACCAGTTTATGGTGGACATCCCACGCCACCAAGCTCTAAATGAATGAACAATATATTCTAATAATATTTGTAATAGGGATTAACCAACGTAGGCACAGGGACAGAGGAATGTTGTGTGCCCGTACACCAAAAAGGGGGAATCAAAGAAGGCCCAGTGATCCACGCTACATGTGCCTGGCAGAGATACTGTTGAATGAGTAAAGGTATTCATAAAGGGGAATTGGTGACATAAGCAGTGGCCATACGTCATTTTATATATTTATCCATTGACTTCTTTCTTTCTTTCTTTCCTTCTTTCTTTCTTTCTTTCTTTTTTTCTTTCTTTCTTTTTTTCTTTCTTTTTTCTTTCTTTCTTTTTCTTTTTTCGACAGGGACACTGCCTACTGCTGATCAAATACATCCCATAAAAGGGAAGGAAGTGCAGCGGAATGAAAGATGGCTATCTGAGCAAGAATTACACTAACTTCAAAAGTTGCAGATTTAACCTACCCGTGCTAGGCTGCAGGAAGCCACCATTTTGAACAGGGTTTCATGCTCTAAGCCCCTCTCAAGCTCACAAAGGCTCTCAAAGGCAGACGTGCACCAGGCAGGCGAGCCGTAGTTGCTTTGTAGCTCAGATCCCAGCTAGAGTGGCACTCTGCAGATTGAGCAAGAGCAAATTGGCCCACACTGCGACGGTACGCCCACATTATACCTGACGCAGGTATAATGTGGCGTAGGGGTTTACGGCGTGACACATCTCCCTAGATGCGTCACATTGTAAATCCGTCGCAGCGTGGCGCTTGCTTTACGCCACTGCTGCGTCACATAAGTGACTCAGCCGTGGCGTAAATGTGTCGCAAGGGACTTGTAAATCTGCCCCTTAAGGGCAGATTTACAAGGACTGGCTCATCTCTGCAAATCAGCAGGGATGCACCAGTAAACTTGCGACACGCAAAACTACCCTTGCGCCACCACGGATGCGCCTCATTTACAATGCGGCGCGCCGTGGCGCAAGGATAGGCAGATGCGTGTCGTTTCTGCCGGCGTAAGGTTGGCGCAGTGCTGGAGTCGTGTCGCGGGCGCGACGCAACTCCAGCACTGTTCCAAACAGGCCTATCTTCAACATTCTGCGTCACGCCTTACGCCTGCTTCAAGCAGGCGCAAGGTTTTGACGCACCGGCGTCGGAAAAGTGACTGAGTGAAATCTTGTAGATTTCACTCAGGCACTTTTCCGAGGCTTTCCTGCGACGGAACACCCACACTGCGGCGGTACGCCCACATTATACCTGACGCAGGTATAATGTGGCGTAGGGGTTTAGGGCGTGACGCATCTCCCTAGATGCGTCACGTTGTAAATCCGTCGCAGCATGGCGCTTGCTTTACGCCACCAGTGCGTCACATAAGTGACTCAGCCGTGGCGTAAATGTGTCGCAAGGGGCTTGTAAATCTGCCTCTAAGTATCTATGTATGTGTGTGTGTATATGTACGTACGTATTTATTTATTCGTACTTAAAGGTACTTTGCTCGAAGCTTTCGTAGTCTGCTTTTTCGTACTTGGCTTTTTATAGGGCTGCCCTTAGTTTAGTTCATCAGTAGAAATATGCATTGCAGAATACTGTATAGGCTCGAGTTACACGACGAGCAACTGGTAAACCCTCTCGTTTGCCTATTTTTGAGCCTAGAAACAAAGCCAGGTGCGCGCGAGGCGTCGAGCCCACCACCGAGCACTACATCACGCTCGAAGGTGACATGGACTTCTTATTCCTCAACAACTCGACCCGCTCCAAGTGTCCCTCTGACTGTTTATTAACACAGATGTCACTTTCCTGGGAGAGGGGCTGAGATGACAGCGAGCTGACCTGTGGCTGAACCCAGGAGCAGGTGAGGCCTGTCAGTTTCTAATTTGAAACCGGTGTCACCCCTGAAGAATGGCGCCCATAATCATATTTGTAACTGATATGTTGTAAACTCAACAATGTCCACCACGGGGGATCAATGTTGTTGTGGGTGCTACGAAATTAGGAAATTGAAACCAAAATAATAGGGGAGATGACGCCAGCCTCGTGCCTGGATAGAGCTGTAAACGGAGTTCGACTGAGAGCAATAATCCAAAAATAGCATTTAGGAAGATGTGATTTGAGTTAGGGGAATACGCCGAGTCTTATGACATATGTGATGAGGGCTGGTTTATCCTTCGGTGCATTATGCATGATGTAAAATTTCCCAAAACATTCAGGACGGTTATATTTTATAATTCAAGAGAACATGAATAATGCAGTTGTTTTCAGAATCACGCCAGGATGTTGTTGTTCTGTCTGATTAGAGGAACTTGCATATCACATTTTTCGCCAAAAAGATGTCTAGGCGCTAATGCCTTGGACAATCGACTAGAACAGGTGTCGCAGTCAGAGCATCCTGGGTAGAGAAAGGCCTTCTCCCCTAAGAAGGCAATTTGAAGGGCACTACAGAGAGAAGGGATTTTCCACAGGACCGTAGCTTCCGTTGATGCAGCAGGTACAGTGGTACCGGGCCCAGAGGCCAAAGAGGCCCATTGGACCTTGATTATTGCTGTATTTCACAGTTAAAACAGCAGTCATGGTGCCCATTTCCTTCCTTGAACTAGGTTCCACGGCACACCGACTGTGTCACTGATTTACCAGCGCCTCTTGGGTATGAAAAGGAGAGTAGGTATGTGGCTCGAACTTGAAGGAGAGATAAGAGAGTTCTGCTCCGACCAGACATTTGAGTGCCAGGCAGGCGACCTTAAGTATAATTCGGTCCTTAACCAGGCGCTATTGAAGTGTCCCATGGGTGCCAGAAACATAAGTCTCTTACTCAAGCTGGACACCAAATGGGCAGCTTCACTTCACGCCAACTGATGTCTGTGTAGGCAGGGCCAGACTGGGAACCCCAAGCAGCCTTGGCAATTTTGACGGACCGGACCCCAGGAGGGCGGGGAAGGAGGTGTAAGCGTGAAGCACTGTTGCTTGACAAAACCGGTCCCTAGCACTACTGCTTTTGTTACTGGGGGCCGATATTGCTTCATCGGAACCTGCCCCCACCCTTCCAGCCTTTCGAGCAAACGCCCGATGCCCACTACGGCCAGTCCAGCCCTGAGTGCAGGAGCGACTTAGGGAGCTTTAGGTACAGCGAACTAGCAATATCTAACCTACAATTTGTCATCACCTCACTTATTGGCTGCCTTATGATTCAAAGACAGGAAAGGCATGATTTCTGCAGGCCACGAAACTGATGCACAACACTGCTGACATTCTCAAGGCCAAACATACGAACAATTCAGGCTCAACGATTTTTGGAGCCCAGGAAAAATTATATTTTGTTTTTATAATGATCCTTTTCCTCTCTCTTCCTATCTCCTCGCCAAGGGGGGGGGGGTGAATTGTGGCTCCTTTGGGCCGTTGGCCCCCTTCTTAACCCCCCCTTGGGCTTACTTGCTCGCCCCCTGATTGGGGGGGAGCCCTCTTTGTTTTGTGGGCCAATCCTGGCCCCTTCCCCGGTTTAGCCGGGCATTTACATGTGGCGGGGGCGGGGGAGGGGGAGGTCCCCCCGCCGCCGGCCGGCGTTCAACCCGGGCCCCTATTGGGTCCGGCTCTGCCTTCCCGGCCCGGGTCCAAAGGCATCTTTACTAGGCCTCTGCTGGAAATATCTTCAATACTCTCAATGGGCTTCACCCCCCTTTTTAAAATACCTCTATGCATTTAACTTGATCACTAACAGATGGTTCAGAGTCAATAATGTGATGTACAGGTCTTTCAATAGCAGATTTCCCCTGATAAAGGTGTATTGTATCTTCTGACTTTAGGCGTCTGTGGAGCAGTGATTGCATGATGTTGTATAGCTGTTAAGTTCTATAAGTGTCTACTAAGTTAAGCTAAGACTAACACCATAGCTCCTAGAGGAGCTTTTGCAGACGTATACTGGCACTGTATTTGAAGTACCTATCCTACCTTCGGTTAACTGCTGTTAAACCTCTTGGTCCTGTTTCTATAGGAAGCTAAATATTTAGCAGAATTACCTTTCTCTTGGTATGTTCAGCTTAGACCAGATCCATGAAGGGAGGGCGGGGATAAAGAGGGGATGGGGGGGATAAACGTATCGTCCACTAATAACTTGCCACTGTTTGATGAACCTGCATGAAATTTAGCAGAACGTTAGCAAATCATAGCCAGTCCAAGAATATCAGGTTTCCTTAGATCAAAGGCTGGTACAAAGTTAAATGGGAGGGTCAATTGATGAGGGATTGGATGAGGGGGACCGCATGGACGTCATTTGGGGGTCACCAGGGGTCACATCTGTGACCCCTGGCTTGTCCCTTTCGATCCCTGACACTGCCTTTGCAACCCCTAACCTCAGAGGTGATAAAACTGGTGCCAAAAACACAAGGGCGTCTTGCATTATCAGAGTCAGGCTGAATACTCGTTTTCTGCTCATTTTTATTTTATTCATAGTGAATAATAGACTATTACTCACTATCAGTGTAATAAAAAGTGGAGCAGCAAGATCTGGAACAGGACCTTCACTGGCATCTTAGGTGAGAAAAATAAAATGGCTTTAAATGTATGTTGTATGATTGCATGTGGGTGAAAGTGAGTTTGTGTGAGAGAATGTGTGTATGTGTGAACATGTATGTTTGTATGTGGATTGTGTGTGTGTGTGTGTGTGAAAGTAAGTGAGTAAATATAAGTGAGTTAACTTCAGAGAGAGTGCAAGTGAGTGAGTCAGGGTAAGAGCCAGTGTAAGAGACTGAGTGAACATGAATAAGTGCAAGTGAATACTAATGAGTGAATGAGAATGAGTGTGAGTAAGTGAATGTAAGTGAGCATGAGTGAGAATGTGTTGTTACGCTTGCAAATCTGCTGATGGACCTGGCATGCTTCTTGGCTTATGGAAGCACTCTCTGCAAAATGCTGGCACTGGCATACTGGGGCAATACTTGCTTATGGGATACCCACGGCAAAATGCTAGTGGCGGCACACTGTAGGTAAATTTTGGTATGGGGCACCCATGAATAAATGCCAGCGCTGGCATACTGGAGGAAATTCTTGGCATAGGTGACACTTGTTGCAAATTGCTGGTGCCAGCACTTTGGAAGAAATTCATGGCATATGGGAGGACATCAGTGACAATGTCATGGGGCCATCCATGCCAAAATGTGGTCCTTGACATATTAGACGTAACTATTGACATAAGTGTCCTCCAAAGTACATGGATAGCAGTATTAGCAAAATTCCGGCACTGGGATATTGTATGTAATGTTTGGGGGCATCCATAGGACATTTTAAAAGCACAATTGGGTAAACTCATGGGGACTGTCAGGTTTCATTAGCCTGGCACACCAGGAAAGGTCTTGAATATTTGATATGCGTCTTTTCAAAGCTTATGGCTTCTTAGCACATTTATGTGTAAATTGTGCCTAAAAATGCAGTATTAGAGCCCATTTTTTAAAAACTTTTCTCAGGGAGAGAAGCACCCACCCTTCGATCTCCCCTATTATAAGATTCAGGGCAATGTCCCTGTGCCGTGTAGTTTTTTTTTTTTTTTAGGTCTAGCCTAAGCAGCGCGCATGCGCTGATAGGAAAAGACCTTTTGAAATCGATTCAGCTTTGCAGGCAAAAACGTGTACGCATTGCATTGCTTTGAATGGCAACGCGTGCACGTTTGGCGATTCCCTTGCGGGAGCGAGCTTTAAAACCATCTGGTTGCAATTAACATATGGTTCCTGCTCGCTCCTGCAAGGAAGCAGGCTCAGGCCCCCTCCTCTCTCCCCTCCCCTGCTGCCTCCTCCTCTCCTTCGCAAACTTTTTTTTTTTTACATTCAGCGCGATGCGCGCGCGCTTGGCTGTAATTGCGAAGGATTCTAGTTTTCAATCCATTTTACCTGGAGATACTCGCCTTGTCGATCTTTTTAGCCAGGCGCCTTCAGTGCAATTCATTGAATAATGTACCTGCTACTCAGTGATCACTTGATTCTGTGTGCAAGTTGTGAGTGGACCTAGGACTGTCTGAGCGCCTCGGTACCTGGCGGACGATGGACAGCGGACAGCTACGCCGCCCACAAGAGCGCCACCCGCAGTCACCATCACCTCATCAGATCCGCCAAAAGGGCCTCACTCAAAGACCGCCTAGACAACAACGCACACAACAGCAAAGAGCTCTTCAACATCGTGAAGGAACTCTCCAACCCCAGCTCCAACACCAACGACATCCAGCCGTCGCGAGACCTGTGCGACTCACTGGCCACCTTCTTCCACCGCAAAATCGCCGACATCCACGACAGCTTCAACACCACGACCGCCCCGGCAACCACCGAGACCACTGCCCCCACAACCACCAACCGCCTGCTCTCCTGGACCAACATCAACGACGAGGACACCAGCGAGATCATGAACACCATCCACTCCGGTTCACCGCTAGACCCGTGCCCTCACCACATCTTCAACAAAGCCAGTACAGCCATCGCGCCCCATCTCCGGAAAATAATCAACATCTCCTTCAAGACAGCAACCTTCCCGGAAAGCTGGAAGCACGCCGAGATCACCGCCTTACTCAAGAAACCCAAGGCAGACCCCAAGGACCTCAAGAACTTCCGACCCATCTCTCTGCTCCCGTTCCCCGCGAAGGTCACCGAGAAAATCGTCAACAAACAACTGACCCGCTACCTCGAGGAGAAACACATCCTAGACCCTTCCCAGTCCGGCTTCCGCAGCAACCACAGCACCGAAACCGCCCTCATCGCCGCCACCGATGACATCAGGACCCTGCTAGACAACAGAGAAACAGCAGCCCTCATCCTCCTGGACCTATCAGCCGCCTTCGACAGGGTCTGCCACCACACACTACGAACACGCCTTCACGACGCCGGGATCCAAGAGAAGGCCCTGGACTGGACCACATCCTTCCTTTCCGGCAGAACACAAAGCGTCCGCCTCGCCCCCTTCCGATCCAAGGCCACCAAGATCATCTGCGGCGTACCCCAAGGCTCCTCCCTCAGCCCAACGCTGTTCAACATCTACGTGGCACCCCTCGCCCACGTCGCCCGACAGCACAACCTCAACATCATCTCCTACGCCGACGACACCCAGCTGATCCTCTCCCTCACCAAAGACCCTCACACCGCCAAAGCCCACCTCCACGAAGGAATGAAGGCCGTCGCCGAATGGATGAGGACCAGCCGCCTGAAGCTGAACTCGGACAAGACGGAGGTCCTCATCCTTGGTTCCAACCCTTCAGCCTGGGACGACTCCTGGTGGCCAACATCACTGGGAACAGCCCCGCCA
Organism: Calotriton arnoldi; assembly: GCA_963921515.1. Lineage (NCBI taxonomy): Eukaryota > Metazoa > Chordata > Amphibia > Caudata > Salamandridae > Calotriton > Calotriton arnoldi. Next base: position 2,791,815 of record CAWUFW010000298.1, on the reverse strand, counting down.
CCCACCGACCACGTACGCAACCTAGGGGTCATCCTCGACCCCACCCTCTCCATGACTAAGCAGGTCAACACCGTTTCCTCATCCTGCTTCAACATCCTCCGAATGCTCCGCAGGATCTTCAAGTGGATCCCCACCGAAACAAGAAAAACAGTCACCCAGGCCCTCGTCACCAGCAGGCTGGACTACGGAAACGCCCTCTACGCAGGAACGACGGCTAAGCTCCTGAGACGGCTGCAACGCATCCAGAACGCCTCTGCACGTCTTATCCTCGACATCCCCCGACGCAGCCACATCACACCCCACCTGAGAGACCTGCACTGGCTCCCTGTCAACAAGAGGATAACCTTCAAGCTCCTCACCCACGCACACAAAGCACTCCACAACTCCGGACCAGCCTACCTCAACAGACGACTCAGCTTCTACACCCCCACCCGCCAGCTCCGCTCGACCAGCCTCGCCCTCGCCACAGTCCCCCGCATCCGGAAAACGACCGCCGGCGGCAGATCCTTCTCCCACCTCGCCGCCAAGACCTGGAACACCCTCCCCACCAACCTCCGACAGACCCAAGACCTACTGGCCTTCAGAAAGACTCCTCAAGACCTGGCTCTTCGATCAGTAGCAGCACCACCCCCCTCTTCCCCCAGCGCCTTGAGACCCTCGCGGGTATGTAGTGCGCTTTATAAGTGACATGACATGACATGACATGACATGGTGGGGAAACTATGATGACAGGAAATGGCTTATCTCCACGTCTGCTGAAACAATGTTTACAAATGAAATACATACCCTGTATCGACAAATTGATTGTCCTGTAGTACGGATTCCCAGTTTCAGTCAATGTCACGGTTAGTTCAGTTGGTTAGAGCGTGGTGCTGATAACAGCAATGACGAGGCTTCGATCCCCGTATTGGCCAGTTTGTTTTACTCCCTTTTACTTTGTAGGGTCTCCACATAAAAAAAGCTATATTCACAGTGCAGGGTGCTTAAAGTGGCACACCAGAGTGAGGAGTGTTGTTTATTTTGGTAAATAACTGTGTGATGTGGTGGCTGGTGTTTGACAATGATTGTAATTGGTGCAGGGGTGGATGCTTCAATCGTTACAGCTGACAAAAGTTGCTAACACCAGCCTCCTCCTTGTTTTCATGGGACTCTCAACCTGCACTTCAAGGGCTGTTTACCTCGTGGGGTCCCACCTTCTTTCTGAGACTGCCTGACGGGTTCCTCTGCTGTACCGGGAAAACTAAAACGTGTTCTTTGGTGAGAAAGTGACGCCTGCAACGCAACTGGTGCTCATGTAAAGCGCTCTGATACCTTCAGATCGAGTTGGCGCTATATAAAACTGCACAGAAAAATATCTTGTAGTTTTTATCTTTGGAGACGAAGACAATGTATTGAATAAAACATCCAAAACGCTTTCGTACCTTTGTGAGCACACCAGGGCTTTACAGATAGAGCATGCGGCAGTGACCTCTGCACAGCACAGGTGGGGCGGCTAGTGGCCATGAGAGGTTACGTAGACGTTCATATACGTGTCTTGTACATTTTGGTGATCTTGATAACATTTCTCTTTCGATTACATTTCGTACTTTCCTCTATGTAAAGCACTTCATCCACCAGTGCATGGTGTTCATGCTTCAAAATATTACAAATGAATACGAATATGTATCTGTACCGATATAAACTTTTCATGAGCCATTTTGTAATTTTTCCATTCCTCTATCAGGTTTTTCTCTCCATCTTCTTGTTGGGAACAGGTGAAAAATATCAAGACTTTAGAGTACCGAAAACTACAGCACATGACATTTACAACAGGAAATAGGATAAAGTGGAAACAACGAGGTGCACAGGTGGCGCTGTGGCTTAGTTGGTTAAAGCGCCTGTCTAGTAAACAGGAGATCCTGAGTTCGAATCTCAGCAGTGCCTTACTTTTTCCAGACAAACTACTTGCACTTAATCCGTGTTGCCTATGGCAGCAATTGGGTTTAAGTGGGCAACAGTGGGGTGATGCTGCTATCTGTATCAAAAGCGTCTATTTCGCAGGCACCGACATGTCTTAAATAATCGGCTCTTTTATTGCTTAATAAGTTAATACGTTCTAAGTGTGCACAACACCATATGCACTTAAACGACTGTAAATAATTTAAAAGAAGTGGCCCGAGAAACGATTTTGACCTACGGCTGGATTATCAGTAACTGCATTTTACTGGCTCTGCCATCTGCACTACAAACCTCCATTCTAGATGCATTGCTCAGTTTTAAAACGTGCCCTTTCTACGGCTCAATAAGTTGCAAATTTGCACTGCGCCATATGCACTTTAACTGCTCGATGACTGCAGATGATCTAATCGACTCACAAATGAATTTAGGCAGAGATTGATGGGTAGTGGGGTTTAGGAAATACTCGCGCTACACTTTATTACTCTAGAGATGCAAAAATTATACTCCTGTTTCGGGGGTCACTTTGTAGGCCTTATCTGTTCGTTTTTCTAAACTTAATATATTTTGTTGTTTGGAAAAACTTTAAAAGGTTTAAATGAAAATAGCTCACAAAAACGATATTTAAAAATTTGTAGCTACTACTGGTGTGTGGGAGGGGGGTTAGTGCATTTCTAAACTTTATGATAACTTTTCAACATGCTGCACAGCAGGCACGCTGCTGCACAACACAGCTTAAAGACATTGACAAAGCCAATCAGCTCGGGCTAAACACTTACAAGGTCCCAACGGCGAGACCTATTGGCTATGCCAATACTTGTTTTAAATGGCCTATAAGAGGGAAGATTAGGCACACCCTGCCCACTCCTGTCACATTGGGGGAACTTTAAAAGTGGGACAAAGTTGCAGGATTTGCAAGTCAGATTTCTGACTTGTAAATCCCTGACACCTAAAATGGTGGACGGGGACCGTGATACCTGTCTCAGTACTAAAGACCCCGGCTGCCATTTTAGATTTCGGAGATTCGCTAGACAGAAATCTGACTCATAATTTAGATGGAAGATTTAGAATGTGAAGCTTGTACTGGATTCACAAATACTGTTTAAGATTCATGAATCCCAGCCTGTCGCTCTGGGATTACCCTTAGGCATTGGCCATATGCCAGGCCCAGTACACAAACTCCTGTGTGCATGACTAAAGGCCAAGCACAGCAGGAGTCTGCCGCCTTTATCAGTCTGTAGCACGGTCATAGGAAAGGCTTTACATGTTATACCAAATGCAGCAGCATCGTGTTCAGGACTGGCTAACGTTTGCCCTGAACATAGAGACTTTTTGCCTCAGATGGATGGGGAAGATAATAGAGAATTTAGAGAACATGTGTCCTTATTTTAGGAACTGAAGTACTAACCATAATTTCCCTGCCTGAGAAAATCATGAAAGAAAATACTTTTCTCTAAAAGATGGTTCATCAAATCGCAGTGGAAGATCAGCATTTTGCACAAGGAGAAATCACCTTAGAACTTACTACAATTCCTAAAAGTAGAATGAACCCACCAATAAATTATTTATATTGCGGTTAAAATCTGTTATCACACCTTCTACATGCTCCTTTTTGTGATCCCCAAGAATATACATTACCTGCAATGCATTTTAGTAGGAGAGAATGGCAGAGCCTTGTTACCCAAAAAATATAATAGGTATGCTTCTTGTAAACTTCCATCTAAAGAGTACCATGAAAGCCACACTATTGCAAGCTATTTTGTGAATTTTACCACATAATTTACATGACTAATTTACAATAGCGATATTGTCCAAGTGTAAAGGCACTCCCAATTAGTTTATGACCGGTGGAAAGTAGGACCCTTAGCTTAGCTCCAGTCAATAACTACCTGGAAGTATCCTCCCCTTTAAAAAATATTGCTTTCCCTATTTAATGAATCTCACAAGCTGATGTTTGCAGACAGAAAATTATTATCTTTTTAGAATGTATTTACCACCGACATTTGAGTGACTATTCATGCTAAATTCAAAAAAAGTGTTTCTGATTTTGTTTCCTAATAGCCTGTTGGCACCAACTGCTATGTCTGTTTTTCATGACTGGTGTAGTTGCATTTCATCATCCTTACTGATAATGATCTTTATGGCATTTTCTTTACTGATGTCTAGGTCCTGATCCTGTAAAATTGGTCTACGTCTGACTAGCTCTTTTTTCTGTTGCCTGAGATTGTGAGACTTGTCTTACTTTAATATTCCATCCTAGCTCCCTTCAAGAAAATTCGGAATCAAAACATATAACTGGGCCACAAATTTCTCTCAAAATGCATCCTCGAACAAGTTGCTACTACCATGAAAATGTATGTTTAATCCCTGTTAAATTTGATCTCCTGTAACCAATCAAACAGGTGACCTGCTGCGCTGCACTGCGTGAATTAGCCATAAATGTGGCCCTAGGTTCAAAGGGGCATATTTACAAGCCCCTTGCGCCACTTTTGCGCCGCCGTTGCGTCACGCATGTGACGCAGCGGCGACGCATAACCATGCGCCGCGTTGCGCTATATTTACAACGTGACGCATCTAGGGAGATGCGTCACGTAGTAAACCCCTGCGCCACATGAAACCTGCGACAGGTTTCATGTGGGCGCTACCGGCGCAGGGGGCGTTCCGGCGCAGGAACGCCTCGGAAAAGTGACGTAGTGAAATCTACAAGATTTCACGCAGTCACTTTCGGCGCTGATGCGTCAAATCCTTACGCCTGCTTCAAGCAGGCGTAAGGATTGACGCACCATGTTAGGGATAGGGAAGGTTGGAACAGTGCTGGAGTTGCGTCGCGCTTGCGACACAACTTCAGCACTGCGCCAACCTTCCGCCGGCAGATGCGTCACGCATCTGCTTATCCTGCGCCACGATGCGCCGCATTGTAAATGCGGCGCATCGGACGTGGCGCAAGGGTAAACTTGCGTGACGCATTTTCCTGGCGCATCCCTGCTGATATGCAGGGATGCGCCAGAGAACGTAAATATCCCCCAAAGTGTGGGGGAGAGAGTAGGGGAATTTAAATTTTCTGGCTACTACCTTGAAATAGTTGTATGATAAATATCTGCACTGGGCCAACACTACTGGCCCAACAGACTTTAAACTACAAACTTTCCCACCCTGTATGTTGTGAAAGGTCTCCAATCATGATTCGCAAAAGTGGGCACATTTTTTGAAGCAAGGAGCTATTTGTTAAATCGCCTGACACTAATAATGATTGGACTTTTTGAACCTGTAAATCTCAGACTTTTTTATGAGACAGAGGGAACATTTCTTCTAAGGGGCGAACACTAACACTTCCTTGTTTGCCTGTCTGTGGTCAACAGTCTGCACTCCTGAACTACACTTGTAACAGTAGATCTGGCAGACAGCCACTAGATGTCAGCCATGTTGTTTAAAATTGTAATACGAAAGCACGACCGCATTTTTCACGTGAAAAAAAGTATTTCAGGTGCCACCATCCCACAAGCAATGGGTTCGTTTCTGTTATAGATACCTGCTGTGCTGACAGGGACTCTCTGCCAGCAGGATTTGAGTGTTTGCTTTGTTTCTCAATTAATATAGAATATTCAATAAGCAAAGCCACTACCACAAAGCAGACACACAGAGAGAGCGGACGTTTTCCCGAATGTTCTCCCTTGATAGTTTCTGCTCTGCTGTTACCACATTTAGAAGACCAAACAAACACACGACGTTTTTGATCGAAATTTGATTACTAGGTGTTCTTGAAAATTTGGAATTCAGAATTTTGTACAAGTCCATTCAATAATATTATATTATTTAAGCATGTATTTGTTTATGTTATCTGCGGCCTTTTTTGATAATCACTTTACAATACTCTACACAAATGACCCCTATTAAAGTCATTACAGATAAATATGTTTTGGCTCTAAAATGTGATTGCTTCATCTGAAATATGTGAAATATGTTTAGCACAATAATATGTATTTGAATTCAATTAGATTATTAGAGTGCATGTTTTCATCCAGCTCTGGAAGGGGAGGCAGATCTTTTTGCTTTCAAAGTGTTTCCATTATCAAATTGCAGAAATCGATAAAAACACACAACTGCTTTGATTCATTGGCATCATAGTGAGAAGTGACAGCGGATAAACTGCTCATATGTAGGATTTCTGAAGAAGGAATGTATTTTACGAGTAGACTAGACATTAGTGCGAGGCGGTCTTCTATTGGTCTACAAAAAACCCTAGTTGTCGCCAGAAATAATATCAAGTTTTAGCATTTGGCACCAATGATATCCTGGAGCTGCATCAACGTTAATAAACTATGACTGAAAGCAGATAAAGACAACCGGCTGCTAAACTATCAAACTTTAAATTTGTCATTTTTTTTCAATTTCTGTAGACAGATTGGTTAAATTACAAGGGTTGCAAAGCGGTCCCTAGTGCTGGAAGTAACATCATTATGGTAACAACAACGTCCTCTATGGTTGTGTATCACTATATAGAGGTCAGCATAATTTACCACTGTTAGAAATGGGGTTTCTGGTTGGCTAGGGTATGCACCTAAGCCAGGCACAACCCACCACTCTAGTCAGGGCAAGGGAGTTACACACTGAAGATAACCCCTGCTCACCCCCTTGGTAGCTTGGCAGAGCAGTCAGGCTTATCCCAGAGGCAATGTGTAAAGCCTTTGCGCAACACACACACACACAACAGTGACACACTAGGCACACCACAAAAGAGACTCCACACAAGGTTATATAAAAATATCCTTTGTATTATTCATAAAAGCACATTAGATCACAGTCACATATATCACTGTGCCACTAGGCACTTGTCATGACGTCACATAGGATACACAAATCACTTTGCCAAACAGGCAATTTGTCATAACACCTGTAATGCACTGAAGTAATGCTCCTCGGGTGCACACGTTACAAAATCATCATAACAACCTTATGCATAAACACCATCACTGAACCCCTAGGTGCCCCTTCCTGACCATTGCAATATATGCACAACAACATCACATCATAATATCAAGGCATGAACATGAGGGAATTAGAGTGAGGCATCACATAAAATATCCACAGATCCCCCTATGAACTTCAGCGTAGACACTCCCGGCAGGAATGTGCCTGTTTGGAAACACAAGCCACCTAACAGTCACCATGTATCCCCCTTAGGGTGGGGATCAAGAAGTCAGGTCAGGCAACCACGAAGAGTAGCACAGGCACTCCTACTATGTGGTGTATGGTGCTCCTGGTCTCATAGGCGATTGGGCCATCTGCCCAGCTACTACCGAAAATGAGGTAGTTATTCTGGTGTTGCGAAAGCAGCCAAGTGGGATCTGAAAATGGCCCTTCTAGACCGGATAACAACAGTGCGGCCCATTCTCAAATCACACGAAGGGGGGCCATCCTGGGGATGCCCCCCCACAATGCCAACTTCAGTGGAGAGGCCTTGCTGGGTCTCCCGGCTACCACTCCATGGCTGGTGCTGTGGTAACTTTTTGGTTTCGCCCCCCTAGGCTCGTCGGCCCTCCTCAGCGGGGTATGGCAGAAAGGAAGCCTGCGGAAATCGTCGAAATCCTGGCCAAGCCCTCAAGGCCCGGCTGACACAGGGCAAAGTCTCTGTCCTTACCCTCACCCATTGGCTCGCTGCAGCGGGAGGGACGAGATGCGTTCTGCTTCCCGCAGGGCTCCTCTTGCAGCACCACTCCCCCGGCGGGCAGGACACGGAGCAAAGTCTCCGTAAAACCTGTCTCGCCTTGCCAACTCCTCTTTTGTCTGGGCAGGGGCGAGCCCGCGAGGCTCCGGCTTCCCTTTGCGGTTGGACCCCGCCTCCCTCTAGCGTTGGCGTTGCTCCGGCAATGCAGAGGAACTCCCGGCTGGGGTCTCCTCACTGCCGCTGTGCCTTACTGCTTGGAAGCCCAGGGCCACATAGCCGAAGCCCGGCTGCAGACCACAAACGACCAAGATGCGGGAACACAAGAGGGGGAGCGCCTCCTCTGTTTGAGCTCTCCTCTCCTCCGGCTTAATTACCACAGGGGATGTGCAGCGCTGCCCGCTCTGCACATCTCCTGTCTTGTAAGATTGCTGGGTGAGCCCACGACTCGGGCACCAGCATTATTTCCTTTCAAGGGCAAGGGGGTTCATTTTACCCCTAGCAGAGCACAGGGTTCCACCAGCAAGGTGCAGGCAGGTAGGCCAGCACAAGGGTCCTGGGTGCAGAGTGGCAGTCCCTATTCCCGCCAACAGGCAGCAGATCAGCCCCCCCAGAATAGTCCAGTCCCAAGGCGGTTCCTCCTGGCACACAGCAGACCACGGAGTGTCTTCTCTCCTTTTACATGGGGTCACAGCCCCTTTACTTACAGTCAAAGTGTCTTTATTCTGGGGCACTTTAAAACATATTTACATGTGCACAACACCCCCCATTCACAGTGTAAGCCCTGGCCCCAGACACACCACTGGGGGATGGAGCCAGCATTGTGGAAGGAAGGCACAGCCATATTCAGGTGCAGGTGCAACTTCTTCCACCACTCCAAATGCAGACCAGGCCTGTTCAGGTGCAAAGGAAAACTCCTCCCGCTACACTAAATTCAGCCAAACTCTATTCAGCCTAGCGCCGAGTCACCCAGGCAGGGCAGGAAACACCTCAACCCCCCCAGGGGACTGGCTGGAGTGAATGCACATCCCCTCTCCCCTGTCAGTCAGAACCGGACAGTCAATACACATCCAGGTAAGGCACAAAGACACATAGAACACAGAAATGCCCACTTCTAAAAGTGACATTTCTAAAATAGTAATAATAAATCTGCTTTTACCAATAAGCAGGATTTATCACTACTGTTCCAAACATACCAAACGTGGTCACGCTACCCCTCTCATGTCAGGAATTACCACTGAAACACATATCAGGGAATCCCCAATGAAAACCAATGAGAGGGCAGCCTCACAGTAGTGAGAAACCAAATTGGCTGTTTGTCACTACCAGGACATGCCACGCAGTTAAGGCACATGTCCTACCATTTACCTATACCGCACCCTGCCCATAGGGCTAGCTAGGGCCTACCTTAGGGGTAACTGATATGTAGTAAAAGGGGAGTTGCAGACGTGGCAACCACTTTATATGCCATGTCACAGCGGCAGTAAACTGCGCGTGCAAGCCCTGCAGTGGCATAGGCCTGAGACAGGTTTGAAAGGCTACTTCGGTGGGTGGCGCAAGCAGCGCTGCAAGCTCACCAGTAGCATTTAATTTACAGGCCCTGGGTAAATGGGATACCACTCTACAAGGGACTTATAGGTAAATTAAATATGCCAAACAGGTGTTGACCAATCTTACCAAGTTTACAAGAGAGAGCGCATGCACTTTAGCACTGATCAGCAGTGATAAAGTGCCCAGAGTCATAAAACCACCAACAACAGGTCAGAAAAAATACAGGAGGAAGGCAAAAAGTTCTGGGATGACCCTGCAAAAAGGGCCAAGTCCAACAACCACTCTATCACATGTCATTATATCTTCAATGTAAGTATATATTTACTCTTCTTTCTTAAATCCACATCCACTTACCTTGGTGATGTAATAGTAGATGTAGTGGATGCAATCATTTGTCATGTGATATTTCACATGAGATAGAGTGGCTCCCCCATCAACCTTGCTACCACTATTTGAAGAGCCTGGTTATCACCCTTCAGCTGCAAGTGTTTAGTATATGTGTCTTGTAAAGTTCTTGTGACTGTCCATGCCAGGAGATAACAACCTTTTGCATGGTCTGAGTTGTTCAGATGAGGCTTTGCTGGCAGAGCAGCATGGTGTCTTCAGAAACCAGAAGGCTGTGCAAAGGCTAGTCACGGTTCCTGCACACCGAAGATGTGAGCTTCGTAAGAAGACTGAGGTTGCCAGCTGCACTTGGGTGGTCAGCCAAGGTCCTTTTCCTCAGGGCCTAAGACTGGTATCGCAGAGCTCATTCAGTTTATCAGGTCTATTGATGAGTAGCTCATACAGTCCAGAATTTTTAGCTCTTCATTCTGGGGCTGGTAGTCATGCTTATTCCACTATAAAATCAGGACTACAAGTACCAGAAAGGAAGGGAAATATCTTGGACTGGATAAACTACTCATGCTGAGAGCTGAAAAATTGAGATCTCTGGTGTCTGGCAAGGACTCTGCATCTTCTAGAGAGGGGAATTGCAACAGCAACCTCGAAGTCCTTAGGGTGATGAATGAAGGAAAAGGTTACCAGAAGACTTAATGTCACCAAGGATGCAGTGCTCATGTCCTATTTTTTTCTTTAACAACCTAAAGCATTTTGGGAGTTGTAGTCCTAGTTTGCTTCAGTTGATCCAATTGAGTTTTCACGTCTTAAAACAATTATTTATTTTAGGAAACTTAAATACCAGAAGCACTGAGCCCTTGGTAAGATGAAGTCATCTGGTAACTTCAACATTAATGAAAGTGCCTACTATCCGAAATTAAGCCCATTTCCTTTCTGTGACTATATTACTGTAGCATGCAGTCAACATGGCTAGGCTCACACTACAGAAATAACACATACATATATAAATATGGATGCATACAAGTAATGGGCACTAGTGATTTGTGTTGAAATTCCTCACAATAAAAGTGAATGCTGCATGATGGATGGGAATGGGTAATCAGATGTTTGTAGGAGGGTATTGACTATGCAGGACTAATCAAACACCCCTTTACTTAATTTCACATTTTCTTTTGCATTTTGAGTTTGACTGTGTCATGATCCGGCTACTTCTCTCTTCAACAACGGTAAGTTGCCACTCACTTTTAATTAACTGAACCAGCTGTTGGACCTGGCCCTTTTTGCAGGTTTATTCCCAAACTTTTTGCCTTTTGCCTCCTATTTTTCTGACCTGTTTTTGTTGGCTTTGGGTCTCCTGGCACCATACCACTGCTGATCAGTTCTAAAGTGCATATGCTCTCTGTGTAAATTGTGATTCTGATTGGTCATCCATTATTGGCATATTTTATTTACTGGTAAGTCCCTTGTAAAGTGCACTATGTGTCCCCAGGGCCTGTGAATCAAATGCTACTAGTGGGCCTGCAGCACTGATTGTGCCACCCACACAGGTAACCTTTCAAATGTGTCTCAGACCTGCCACTGTAGAGTCTGTATGCACAGGTTTTAACTGCCATGCTGACATGGCAAGGGCACCCCCTTGCCAGGCCCTAACCTTCCCTTTTTCTACAAGTAAGTCACCTCTGAGGGAAGCCCAAGGCACCCCCCCTGGGCAGGGTGCAGTGTACTTTAAAGGTAGGACATGTACTGGTGTGTTTTATATGTCCTGATAGTGAAATGCTTCCAAATTCGTTTTTCACTATTGCCAGAACTAGCTCTCCTATAGGCGATCATTGGAGCTGCCTTGAAAACATTTTACAAGTGTAACTTTCAATTGGGAATAGCTAGAGATTTGGAGTTTGGGTTTCCTGAGCTCAGAATTTAATAACACATCTTTTAGTAAAGCTGGTTTTTATATTGTGTGTTTGAAAATTCCACTTTTAGAAAGTGGGCATTTTCTTGTTTAACCATCCAGTGCCTCTGCCTGTTATGTTATGGATATTTGTAGAGCGTATGGCTACCCTAAGGCGTCCCAGCGCTAGCCGAGAGAGAGGCAGGTCACGACAGCTTAATAGGAGGGGTTTTGAAAAAACCAAGTTTTCAGAAGTTTACGGAAGGGAAGGAGATTTGGTTCCGATCGGAGGTGGAGGGGAGCGTGTTCCAGAGATTAGCGGAGGTAAAGCGGAAGGAACGACCACCACTTCTCATCCTGTTGATTTTAGGGGCCGCAGCTAGGTAGAGACTGGATGAACGAAGGAGTCTATTAAGGGTGGTAAGGGGAGACGATGGTTTGAAGGATGGGGGGGCCTTTCTTCCAGAATGATTTGTGGGTAATACATAGAGACTTGAATTTTATTCTGTATGCAACCGGGAGCCAGTGCAGGGTTTTCAGAGCAGGCCTTGCGGAGTGGCTGTTGGGAATCATAAAAAGCATCCGTGCTGCACAATTCTGGATGACTTGCAGTTTGTTTGTGGTAGCCCTAGGAGCTCCTAAATACAGAGCATTTCCATAGTCGAGGCGAGAGAGGATTAAAGCCTGGACCATGAGTCTTCTTGCTGAAAAAGGGAGGAGCGGAAGAACTTTACAGAGCATCCGCAGGATGCCATAGCAGGATGCTGCCAGTTTAGTTGCCTGATGATCAAAAGTGAGTGACTGGTCTAGCCACATGCCTAGACTTTTGATCTGATTTTTGGGTGTGGGTGGGGAGCCGAGAGAGCTTGGCCAAGCTAGGCCGATGCCAGAAATGGGTGAGTTGCCCAGCATCATGAGCTCTGTTTTGTCTCCGTTTAGTTTGAGGAAGGAGAGTTCCATCCATTTGGCGACTCTCTCCAGGCAGGGGCCTAGACTGGACGAGGTGGATCCTGGGTGGTTTAGGACCACCACTAACTGGGTGTCATTGGCGTACGTAACAATGTCTATCCCGAAGGGGAGGACAATCTGTGCCAGCGGGCTCATGTAGACATTGAACAACGTCGGGCTCAGGGATGAGCCCTGAGGAATGCCGCAGCCAAGTGGGATTGGATCTGATGAGTTATCCCCTTCAAATACTTGAAAGCTCCTGTCCTTGAGGAAGGACTGTAACCAGGTGATGAGGTCCAAGAGGATGATGGCCGTTGATCCTCCTTTGTCTAGGATCATCTTGGCCTTTTCGACCACTGCAAGTAATGCGATTTCAGTCCCGTGTTGGGGGCGAAATCCAGTTTGAGACGGGTGGAGTATATTATTAGATTCAAGAAAAGCAGAGATAACAGAGTTAACGTGCTTTTCTAGCATTTTGCTGATCCCGGGGAGAAGGGAAATGGGGTGATAGTTTCCAAGTGTATCAGGGTCAAGACTGGGTTTCTTCAATAGTCCCCTCACCATGGCGTGTTTCCAGGGTGGGGGCACTAGTCTGGTTGAAATGGAGGAGTTTATCAGCTTCAGCAACACTGGGAAGATAGTATCCCTGGCCTTACTAAAAAATAGGGGGGGTGCTGGGTCATTGGGAGAGCCAGATTTTACTGAGGCACATATGTTCACTAGGGTGTCCATGTCTATCAAGGGAATTTCCCTGAGAAAGTGCTCACCGGACATGGAGTGCTCCATGAGCTGCTGATTGATGGATGGGCCGGGAGGGGGGTGGGGGGGGAAGGAATTGTAGATATCCTTGATCTTATTGGATAAGAACTCTGCAAGTTCGTCACAGCGTGCGTTTGAGCAGTCTGGTGGAACATCCCTGACTGTTAGTTTTAGGAGGTGCTTGGCGATCTTAAAAATTTCACGTGGGGCGTTTGAGGCGGAGTTGATTCTTTCCTCATAGTATAGCACTTGTGCCTCCTTCACTTTGGATTGGTAAATTTTGATAGAGTCCCTGTAGATCTGTTTGCTTGTTGTATCTTAATTTCTTCTCCATTTCCTCTCGAGTCTTTTACAGATTTGTTTATACTCATGCAATGTAGAGGAGTACCATGGAGAGGGGTTGTTCCTGTTTTGTTTATGGATAAGTTTCTTAGGTATAACTAGGTCAAGGGAAGAGTTGATCCATTGGTTAAATTGGTCATTCACGACCGTGGGGCAGGGATCTAGGGTAGGTATGTAATTTATCAGAGCTGCATTCCAGGAGTCCAACGAGAGGTTGGACCAGGAGCGTTTCCAGCTACAGGTCGTGCCAGTATTAAGGGGGGGTTTTACTAGATCCCAAGAGAAGGGGACCAGGAAGTGGTCGGACCATGGTACTGGGAATGGGTCTCCGACTGAAAGTTCATTGCAGTTGGAGAAGATGGGATCTAGAAGATGCCCTTTTTCATGAGTGGGGCTCGTAACATTTTGCTTTATCCGAAGAGCCAAAAGATTTTGGGTTAGTTCAGTCGCTACTTGGTCTGAGGGGTCATCGAAATGCAAATTGAGATTCCCCAGTATAGTAAAGTTAGAAGGGGAGCTTGCCAAATTGGCAACAACTTCTGGCAGAGTTTTAAACAGTTGTCCATGGGGACCGGGGGGGCGGTATATAAGGATACCTGAGAAGGTATGAGTCAAAGAAAGTGATATGGAGAAGTTCTCACAGTCGGGAAGGATATTAGGGATAATGCGGCATGTAAAACCTTCTTTTAGAATAATGGCAATGCCTCCTCCCCGCCCCTGTTCCCGATCTTTCCTCTGGATATAGTAACCTGGTAGGAGACATTGGACTAGGTCAGGTTCTGACTCAGCATTGAGCCAGGTTTCCGTGAGAAATAGCACGTCAGGGCATTCCTCTTGGAGCAAGATAGAAATTTGTGTGGTGTGTTTGGATAAGGATCTGCAGTTAATAGACAGCATTTTGTAGACTGAGGAGGAGGCAGGGACCCGGCGGGGTTTAGGTGGAGGAGTAAAGTATAAGAACATTGAGGACAAGTCAGAATGTCCATAAGTGGACGAATGGAGTGAAGGCAATTCTTACTGGGAGACATCCTCAATCTCATGAGTAACTCTGGGGAGTATATGTGGCGGTGAGGACTGAAACCGTCAGGGGGGGTGGTCCTGGCCCCGTCCGGACGCGGACGGGGGCAGACGGGCTTGCCTTTGGCGCACCACTGGCGCATCCGCTGCGTGTCAGCGCCATCGGCTAAGTTTATACCCGGCAGCCCTAATGGGAGTTGGAGGAAGACTAGAGCGTCTCACCTCCAAAATGGCCGCCGTATAGTGGCCCAAGGGAAGTGGGAAAAACCCACTTCCTGGAAGGAAAGAAAGAACAACTCCCTCCACTCAAACAGCAGCCTAGCTGCTGCGGTGGACCGGGGAGCAGAGCAACAGGGAACCGGTGAAAAAGGTGAGCAGGTTAAAGTGCATGTGGCAGGGAAACAAACAGATAACATTTAAACAGATCTAAAAGTTACCCACAGTAATTGTTAAAAAGAACAGGGTAAAAACAAGATAAAAACAAGTTTTGAGCGCGTTTAAAATCAGAGCGAATGACACCAGCAGCGCTGTGTGCACTACCTTCACTGGGCCTATTCTGAGCGCATCAGCGGCATCGGCTAAGTTTATACCCAGCAGCCCTAATGGGAGTTGGAGGAAGTCTAGAGCGTCTCACCTCCAAAATGGCCGCCGTATAGTGGCCCAAGGGAAGTGGGAAAAATCCACTTCCTGGAAGGAAAGAAAGAACAACTCCCTCCACTCAAACAGCAGCCTAGCTGCTGTGGTGGACCGGGGAGCGGAGCAACAGGGAACCGGTGAAAAAGGTGAGCAGGTTAAAGTGCATGTGGCAGGGAAACAAACAGATAAAATTTAAACAGATCTAAAAGTTACCCACAGTAATTGTTAAAAAGAACAGGGTAAAAACAAGATAAAAACAGGTTTTGAGCGCGTTTAAAATCGGAGCGAATGACACCAGCAGCGCTATGTGCACTACCTACTCTGGGTGGAATCAACGTCTGGTTTAGACTGACAGGGGTTTGTTTGTGAATTCACTCCAGACACTCACACAAAGGGATTTGAGCTGTACACTGCATATGCTGATGAGTCTTTCTGGGCTGGAGTGGTGAGAGGAGTTGTCACTAACACCTGAATGGGCTGTGGCTGCCTTTCACAATGCTGTCTCCACTCCCTGAAGTGTGGCTGGACCAGGGAGGACAGAACTGGTTTTACTGAGCAATCGAGACTTTCTTACAAAGACTTCAAAGAGAACAAGCATTTGCAATGCAATAGGTCTCGCATTTATGAGAGTTTGAGCTATTGACATTGCAAATAACAATGCCTTTTATTTTTGTTTTCGTTTTTAAAACATAAATAAAAGGCATTGTCATTTACAGTGCCAATAGCTTAAACTCGCATAAATGCGAGACCTATTGCATTGCAAATGCTTGTTTTACATTACGTTTGGCAACCGTGCCTGATGGACTGAGATGATCAATCGTGTGATCTTTTGTAGGGTGGCTACTACTGCAGTCTTGACTAATGTGGTCACTAAAACCAACTCTAATAATATCAGCAGCTCCTGGTGATTTTCACTGAACATGAGAAGCTCCTGCCTGCATTCCCACGCCCGCCGAGATAACCATCAGCGTGCAGCCAGCAGCATTTCAGCACAGAGACATATCAAATAACACCGAATTTCTGCCCCCGCTTACAACCAGCACCATTCACATTACACACACCAGTGACTGGTGGACATACGGACATTACATCACAGAACAGGGTAGCTGATTTACCCACACGACTGCACGAGTGGTAAAGCGATGAGCTGTAGAGGGACTGTGACTGAGACGGGAAGAACAGTCCTAGCTTGCAGTCTAGAATGGGGGGTACACCCAGGACAGTTTTTACACCCACGTGTCAAGCACCGGCTCTGCATCCCCAGGGGCAGCTGCTGCCTCCCAAACCTGCTAATTCCATCAGGGAGAGGAGTCCCACCCTGTTACCAAATGCTCCCTCTGCTGAAATTGTGCTCACAACATGGTGCAAGAGCTAAAACTCACACATCAAAGGATTTTCCGCCCCCAACCCTCTCGGGCAAAAGGAAACCCCGGGACCACCCAAAAATACTATCCTGGTGTGAGGGGCTTCGTCTCACACGGCAATAGAAGGCACCCCTATAACCAGCTGCACATCCCTTTTTCAAGGGGTTCACGATATAATTCATGCTAGATACAATTCCCATTGGAAAAGCATTTTTAGAGACTCTCCCTTATGCCCCACCACAAACACATGAAGATAAATGACGGATTCGCCAGAATGAACAAAAGAGACGTGACCTGCGATAACACCAACCAACTTGTGGCATGAAACCCCCACAGGCGACCTGCAGAGGCTAAACTTTGACCCACCCCCAGTTGCCTGCAATGACCCTTTTGTGAGAGAACCACCTCAACGTGAAACAGCACGTGGCAGTTTTCTGACATGCAGCCTTAAAACATACCACACCCCTCCATCGAGGGATTCCAACACAGAACAGACACAGGCTGTGTGGCGCTCTGTGCGGACCGGCGCTGCTCTCTGGTCCGCAGGCCCCTTTGTGGTATTTCTTCTGTTCCTAGTGTTAGTAAGCGCTTCATAAATTTCACAATACATTACAATAACCCAGACTGGAAAGGATTTCTCTGACGTCTGCTACTAGACAGGACCAAATTGAAAATCCTTTTTGCCATTCACAAAACTAAGTGAAACAGTAGGAACAGCGTGTGTTTTTATTTTTTTATTTTTATTTAGTGCTTTGTGTCTCCCTTCTGTCGTTCCCAGGCGCTTCTGCTGTTTCTACTTTTCTAATAAACCCGTTTACCCTCAATATACGGCCCCTGCCACACCCGGCCAGCCACTTTGCACGTTATCCTAGAACAGATCTTTAGGCGACAAACTTGACGGGGTGGGGGGTGTTGGGCTGTGTGTGTTTATACAAGTTTAAAAAGATAAACTAAAAGCCTGTATTTGTCTCCAGGCTGTCTGTGGTGTAGTACCTGTGCCGCCAGCACGTGTGATCCTCGCCATGCTTGCACTGTTACTTTGGGAACCTCATAGCGGCCTGGGCCGTTGTTACTGTCACCGGGGCAGGGGGCCAGGGGGGCGTGAGATGCCTCTGCGCTGCTGTCTGGGTGACGCTCCTGAGGTGGTGCGAAGGTGGGGGAGGGGTGGTGCCTTTGTTCCCATTGTGCGGGGGCTGTGAATGGTCTCAGGGGTGGAGGGGGCTGGGCATGTCTTCATTCAGGCTTAGAGGAACAGCTGCTGCCCGCCGAATACCTCATCCCAACCAGCCCCATGTGGGGAGGGGAGTGGGGCTGTGCAGGCTTGGGGTGAGTTCACGGATATGAGCAGGAGAGAACCTCTTGTCTGAGCCAAGACTTCAAGCCACGGTAGCCGGGTGGGGATGGAGTGAGGGTGGGTCTGTGGGGATGCGCGCTGCGCACACGGGGCTGACTGTGCACTATGGATATCTCTGCACCTTTTGTAGCACTTTGGAAAGTGGCACTCCCATTTTTTTTTAAATTTAAACTCTAATAAGACATTATTTTATCTTTAACGCACGCTGGTTAAACATAACTTTGCACAACCTTTGCCACGCAGGACAGGAGCATCGATCGCCCGCTCCGCAATAAAAATAAATTAAGAAAAGGAAAACAAACTCACCGCCGGGATCGAAGCCGGGATCGAAGCTTGGATGAAAATAGTGCTCACCCACCAGACAAAGCCCACCGTGTAACGCCGCCAGCAAACGATCCAGTCCAGATGGGCCATCCCAAAAGGAGACAGGGCGGTAACAAAGAAGCCTCATTTTCAATCGGAGGCCACCGTTTAGCATAAATGATGACGCCGGCCAATGAAAATGATGGGCGGGGCTTCAAGTCCCCTTCAGAAATCTCCTCGATTACAAGATGCCTCTTGGAGCGAGCAGCGCATGCGGGCTGCAACGCTAGGCGAGACCTAAAAATGGGTATGAGTATTAGACCTAAAACCCCAGACTTTTAGATTACTTCTGGACTAAGAGGATCCTGCAGAGAAGAAGAGCTGAAGAGCTGCCAGCTGAGGAGTACTGCCCCTTTACTGTGTGTTGCTTTGTTGGGTTGGCCTGCAGTTGCTACTTCTGTCTGTGGGCAGTGGAAAGGACTGGACTTTTGCCTTGCTGTGGTATCCTGCTTAAGAAGATTCTCCAATGGCTTGAAGTAGAGCTTGCCTCCTGCTAAGAAGTTTAAGGGACACAAAGACTTCACCTGCAGCCTCCTTGAACTCCACTGCTGGGAGTGCTGACCTGCCTTGTGGTGCGAAATCCCATTCTGGGCCCTTGGAGGTTGTTCCTGCTGCAAAGAACTACAAAGGACTGAAGAAACCTACAAAATCGATTTTTTTGACGCAGCACCGCAGTGTGGGAAAAAAGCCCGATGCACAGCCCCGTGCGGCTGAAGAAATCGACACCGCTCCTGTCAGCGGCTGGAAGAGCTGCCACACGCCGAGTTCAGCACACCAGTTTCTGAAGTCCAAGACCACCGCACCAACTCCAACACAGGCCCTGCAGTGCGGCTGAAAGAAACAACGCATTGTGGGACCGCGGCTGAAGAAATCGACATAACGTCTATTTGCCACTGCATCGACTCCAGCACATCCCGGGTTTCCACGCATCACCGACTCAGCACCCGCAGACCAGAATCATCTTGGAATCAACATATCACTTCCCCCTTCAGTCCAGATTTGAAGAATCACTTCTCCTGTGTCCAGCCAAACTGTCTCATCGCCTCCCCAAGGACTCAGGAACCGACGCATCGCTGTGTTTTCCGACACTTCCCTCCTCTGCGGCTGCTTTGCCTTGTGGATTTTGACACATTTGAGGTACTTAGTGTAAAAATCACGCATCCATAGATTTCTTTGGACAGAATAGCTTGAAACTTTTTTAAGTCATATTTTGAGTTGTGTATGTTGGATTTTTGTTGTTTTGGTCTTGTGTGGTTTAGATAAAAATACTTTATTTTTCTAAACTGGTGTCCATTTTTTGTGTTTTCACTGTGTTACTGTGTGTGTTATGTACAAATAATTTACACATTGCCTCTGAGATAAGCCTGTCTGCTCATGCCAAGCTACCAAGGGGGTGAGCAGGGGTCATCCAGTTGTGTAACTCCCTTATCCTGACTAGAAGGAAGTGTTCCTACTTGGACAGGGTGCCTACCTCTGCCAACTAGAGACCCCCATTTCTAACACCGGCCATACCAGGTGACCTATAAATAGTTGAACTGGAACTACCAAGTGGCACACAATTAATAATCTAATTTCACCAGGTGATAGCTTCTGCTTGACTCTCCACCTCATCTCATAACTGTGGCGATGTTTCAGATTTGTCGTGCAAGAGAAGCAACATAGAAGTAACAGTGCTGGTAGCTCCCTCCCTAAATGTTGACAGTTGCTTTGAACATTGTAGATGAACTAACATGAGCTATGTATTAGTAGAGCGATAGCAGATGATGTTCTTTTGTTTATGTTAATATACAGTGAAGACTGCAGTCTGTTACATATATGTTTAGGGCATAAGAGAAATTAGTTTTTCTTCCATTGGAGCTTGGGCCCACTCAAACATTTATGTCCAGAGCAGCGACATTTCTAGCTGCATGAGAGGTAAAGCGAGAGAAACTATCACTTGTTAACATCTCAATACAGAGCAACCAATGTGGCCACACAAAAATCCACTCAACAAAGTAATGTGAGTTTAGTAGGGTTTAATTATAAATTTAGAAACAAATCAATGTGGACAAATCTCAGCATGATCATTTAAAAGTACAGAAAGACCAAGATGAGTCCAAATCTCCTGAAGAGATTTACCCTATATAATACAAAACATACGATTAACTCTATGATGATGATGCAGACGATCAGGAAAAAGAATTGAGTATTCAATTGCATCAGGTGATTCTCCTTAATGAACATGAGCAAGCTATCTTTCCCTACACTACCTTAAAAGGGCAACCCTAAACTAAGAAGCATTTGGTAAGGGTGAAATCAGAAAGGTGTCAGCTGTCGGAGTCTTCAGTAGAAAGCACTCCAACAATGGGTCAAGTAGCGCGAAGCCACACAAGCAGAAACATAGGTCTGATTTCTGTGAAAACCTAAGATGACTCTCCTGTCCCTCACTTCCTTCAACATAAAATAACAATCGCAGTCAGAGTAGACAATCCCCCATGATCTTTGCCGGTGAATTTCCATAGCTCTAGTACAACTGGATACTTTCACCACCTTTGCCACATAGATAAGTTGCAACTTTGTTCGTCCGAGTTCATTCGTCTCCTCTCTCATGAGAACTCGCCTCCTTGCTCATTACCGTGCTTCTCCTTGTAAACTTTGTCTTTTCTTACCTTGCTATCTAAGGAAAACAAAACCCTCCTATGCTAATCTAATGAGACTTTCTCTCTCCATACCTGCAGTAGAAACAAAGGGCCAGATTTACAAGCAAAGTGACTCAGTGCGTGCCGCAAGCCATTTTGCTGCGCCGCACTGAGTCACTTTCAAAGCACAGGGATGCAACATATTTACAACAATATGTCGCATCTCTGTGCTTCCCCTGTTCTGGCACACAAACTACTGCCATGCGCCGGCACAGGCACCCTTGCACCATGGTGCAAGGATGCCTGCATCGTGGGGAGATTGTTTATGTGCAGGAAGGGTTCCCTTCCTGCTAATAAACAATCAGAAATAGCGTTTTCCAACTTCTATGTGTCCTGCATTAGCACACATAGAACTTGTAAAACGTCATTTATTTAAAGGATTGTTTATGTGCAGGAAGGGACTCCTTCCTGTACATAAACAATCATTAGAGGTTATTTCCTCGTTCGATGTGTGCTCCAGAATGCAGCACGCATAGAAAGAGGAAAGAAAACGAGGAGAAATTAATACATTTCTCCTTGTTGTGTCTCCCTACGCCTCCCCTGGGGAGGTGTAGCATTCAGACTCATTTCCAGATTTACGATTTCTTGTAAATCTGGAAATGTGTCTAGTTCCATGGGTCTTGCGTGGAAACACCCACTGCAACATCCATGGAACACCCCTTTCACGCAAAGTGCTGAGTGTAAAGGGGCCGTATTTACAAGGACAGGAAAAACCTTGCAGGTTAGCTTTTCCTGTCCTTGTAAATATGGGGCAGAAAAATGCGCATGTCGGTGTGTCACAAAAAGTGACGCACTGGCAGCAAAAGGGGCTTGTAAATCTGCCCCAAAATACAAGTACAAACATTCTACATTGAATGTTCAATACAAATTACATGTTAAACTCTAAATGTGAGCATGGACTGAACTAGTTTCTCAAGGCCCACTCTAGTCAAGATAATAGTGCACAGGGTTACAGAACACATGCGCATTTCTACACACACAACAAATGCAGCTGCTTAATGCATGTCTAAATTGTAAAGAATTACAATAATGTGTTTTTAAATGCACCTTCCTGAAATTATTCTTGTAACACATATAAATGTTTAAACATTAGTTTACACACATTGAAATTTAATAACCTCACAATGCGACACATTTATGTTAATTTATCTTGTCACGTTAATATGTAAAAGTCGCATAAACCTTTATTAATCACATTCTATACACAAATATTAAATGGCCACGCATGAATATGATGCACTCCTACAATATCTCAGATGGGATCAAGATTACACTTCTCCACTTCCATGTTTATATTTTTGCCAGATACAAATGAAAACTAAAATCTTGTACTGCCGTGCATGAATCCTTCCTTTCTCTGGATTACTTGTGCCTTAAGGAAAGACTTTCTGATAGATACCTGTGCAGCAGGCTCCATCGACTGCTAGAACCTCTGTTCGAACTCAGTCACAGGTTAGAATCGTGGTGATTTCACTCAATCTTTCTTTCTTCTGAGCTTGACAAAATGAGTACCATTCACTTTCGAACAATAAACATGTTTGTGCTTCGCATATACAGCAGCTAAATCTCTCAAAGAGGGATTCAGGTGCCCCTAGTGACTCCTAAATATTTGGAAGTTATCCCAACTAACTAGAAGATTTCTTGGGTCAGATCCTAAGTGAATTAACTAGGCAAAGCCAACACCAAGAACAGATTCCTTGGCACAGTAGCATGTGATTGTCATCAAAAGAAAGATGAGTGCTAAACTAATAGGGTGTTTTGCACAACTGTCAATCTATTTGGGCTTAATAAATGTGATCACGAGCTATCAGCAGTTCTTCCAACCATGCTAAAGTATAAAATTCAATTTTGTTCAGTTGAGGTTTCAATTGGCTGTGGATGTCAGGGAAGGTAGAAGTCATTAAAGACCCGTCTGCTTTTACAGATAGACGTCACGTCACCAATTTTAATGGAAAGATGATACACAATAGTTTTGTATATTTGAAAAAAGATTAATTCAAGCAACCATTGGTTGAGTGACTTTCCAATATCACAACTATGTTGTATTACCCACACCCTCAAAATAAATATTATCCATTTACTTCTGTTCAGTTCTGAAGCTTAATTCTGATGCACATAATACAGCACGTAAAACATACCATCAAAGATCTTATTAAAAAAAATATATATATATATATATATTAAAAAAATCTGAAAAAAGTAATCACATCTAAGGACGTTAAATCCTAATAAAATATATTTTTAATCAAATGTAACTTGTAAAACCGAATGCTATATGAGTGGTCATTTGTGTTGTTTATAATAGTTTCATTGTTTTTATCAAAATGTTTGCTGAAATATTTTGTGTTGGAAATTTAGGGGCATATTATCAAGGGCTTTATCGCCGCTTTAGCGGCACTTTTTGCCGCTAAAGCGGCGATATTTATATCGCCCTATTAGCAAGCTGCCTCTAACTGGCGTTAGCGACACCTTTTAGGCGTTAGCGGCCGGGATTCACATCGCCTTGCATGTCAGCGATAATTATCGCTAATGACATGCAAGGAAGGCGTTCCCTACTAAAAGCGACTGGAAACAGTCGCTAACTCCACTACCCCCTATTAGCAAGGCAGGCGAAGCGATAAAATAGCTCGCGCTAAGCGCGTTTATCGCTATATTTTATCTCCTGCTAGTGAGGATGACTTACCTGTTTAAAGTATAGGAGGTGGATTCTAATGCTGAATCAACCTTAGCGATAATGCGAGAATATCGCTGCTTTTCCAGCGATATTCTCACATTTTGCCGCTATCGCTGGAAATGTTATCGCTATGGAGATAAACCTTGTTAATAGGGTGCTATCTCAGCGATATTTTCCAGCGATAGGCGGCGTTAACCAAAGTCGCGCTAAGCGCGGTTAGCGATAAATATCGCTATTCCTTGCTAATATGCCCCTTAGTCTATGAAATGATGCTTCTCAAGCGAGTGTTCCTTTAATTAGAAAACAATAGCAGTCAGTTGAAACAGGTCATATTGCTGCTGGTCCTATGTGTATGTGAGTGGGTTGGGTTGCACTTGGGTACCAAGGTGTACACTTTACAGAAATAGAATCGTGGGCCATCAAAGAGTGGGTACATCAGGAATATCATCTGCACCTTGTGATTATCATCTTGTAAGACAAATTAGCAGCTTCTCGCCCACAACGTCTGTTTTCATGTGCTCACTTGATAGCAATGTTGGAAACACTGCTGTGTGAGATATATATTTTGTTAAAATAGTGAGAAGTGCTGGTTTCAAATGAAGCAGTGTAAACTGCCCGATGTTATACTCGTTTTGCATTACTCCGTTTTTCCTCATACATTTATACCAGTATTTATTAATTAAAACCCATAGACCCACAGCCAATTATCCGACTCGTGTTTTACCGTGGGGACAGCTTGAAAACAAGCATAAGTTAAGTAAATTGATCACAGTTGTAAATAGGATACTTGTATCAAGGCAAATACGTTACAAGTAGGCCTGGGCGGTAAATTACGCGTTCCGCGGAGAATGCGGAATTGCCGAAAATTCCGCAATCCGCGGCGTAGCGGAATTTTTTCCTTGTTC
Source organism: Calotriton arnoldi (assembly GCA_963921515.1). Lineage (NCBI taxonomy): Eukaryota > Metazoa > Chordata > Amphibia > Caudata > Salamandridae > Calotriton > Calotriton arnoldi. The sequence goes on along the minus strand of CAWUFW010000298.1, from coordinate 2,767,400 downwards.
GGGCTTTCAAAATGCGTGTTCGCGCACGCGGTAGCGACTTACCGGGATTCCTGCGTTCGCCGACGAGTTTTCCTATCCGGCCGCGCGATCCCGCGAGAGTGTGCGATCGCGAACACGTCATTCGGACGTGCCATCGGACATCCGCGTTCGCGAAAAGGAAACATGCATCGCGAGCGGGCGGGACAAGTAAAACAAGATGGCCGCGCCAATTGGCGACCGCATGGGCAAGTTCGCGAGATCATAACACACACAATGCTGAGGCACACCCAGAAGTCCAAATGTTATTCAAATAATTTGTGTTAGCCCAAAGTATTTCAAAGGAAGTCCATAAATAAGCTCTCCTGTGTTTCTTGTAAATTCTTTATTCCATTTTCAAAAACACGGTTTCTCAACAAAAAGCAGCCGACACGTGTTTCGTCCAAACGGACTTTCTCAAGGCTGCAAATAACATGAATCTACAATTAAAACCATGAATATCAAAAGCAATATACATACAAACACTTATACAAATCAGATTAAAAACACAATTTTAAAAGGGTGACAGTTTTGAAGATATTTTTATATGTTACACTGCTCCAAATACATTAGAGACTACAAAAGTCAAACACCAAAAACGTATGCAAAACAAAAATCAGTTTAGAAAGAGGGACTATACCCTTAAAGAGCGCCAACACCAAAAAGAAGAAAAAGAAAAAAGGAAAACAAGGGAAGGAAAAATTGAAATTTCGACATTTATAGCATATTGAAGCACGTAACTAGTATTATCACTAGTTATTATATGTAGCAAATTGGAATATCTCCATCCAGAACTCCAAAAAGTCCTTTTGTAAAAAATGAATCAAACTCAAGTACAAATAGAAAGCACAACAAAGTAAATTATAATTCAGCTATTGCAGTCAAGAGCCAAATTAAGTAAGAAGGCTAATGGGAAATACTCCTCTCTGTAGCGACCCATACATCTATATCAAAAATTAACACAGGAGTATGGCTGCATAAATCATCTCCCATAAAAGAGGAGGCATATTACATTCCTTACCTAAATTCAATGGTAAGGGATTCCCAGAACTTGATAGAAAATCCTTTCTACAGTAAGGTCTGTTAGCTTCCGTTGTATAGCCGAATTTACCTAATAAAAATATCAAACAATATAAATACAAAGATTGAGTGGTGGGTGGTCAGCGTTTGTTTCAATAACCTGCAACAGAATTTATGCGCAAAGAATGGGCTTATGTAATCAGAATGGTGCTACCAATCAACCTCTGGAGGACCTATCTATATAACCACCAATTCATATCCAATTTTACCTATGCTTAAACATATTTTGCCCCATTCAACTTTAATCATCTGTCCCAATGTCCGAAAACCAGAGGAAGGGCGACCCAACCTTGTTCTTATAGTTTTACCAAAAAAACGTTACATACAACGCAACTTCAAAAGCATACCTGTAACGGGAGAAATCAGTAGACCTCCCCACCGGCATTTAACGTGTATTCGAACAGGTCTTGATAAACCTGCAAGCAACACAGCAAATTAGGCTTGCCAAGATACAAACAAGTTCTGCTGTATTAGAACGATAGTCCAAACTAGCATATAAAATACCTGTATTCCAGTGCAAATCGCTCAGTTGTCCTTGCAGACGTTCGAGCCCGCCAAGACACATTCGCGTTTAAATCTCGTACGCAGGATAATAAAAATAGAAAGAGGCCACACAAGGGGGATTGTTCCAGGCGGAACATACGCCATATTGGAGTGGAACAGCCAAATAGGAATTAAACCGGCCGTGTTTCAAAAATATATACATTATTATGGCCTAATATGCATATCTGGCAGAATAAATGTTTAGCAGGCAAACTTAAACGGGCCGAGCAGGGCCACTAAATGGATTTCAATAATCGGAGACAAAATTGAATAGCATTCGCTTTGCTGTACATAATTGTCATATCAGGCCGATAGCAGGAAATTTAAACAGCTGTCAGAGCCACACTATCCACTCCGATATTGATAGATCTGGCCCCTAAAAAGTACAAAGCATCCAAAATAGTAAAAGAAATGTGTTGATTAATACGTTAGTTGTGGTTGACATTTGCGGTCCCCAATTTAACAACACGGCATACACAGCTCTTAAGGTAAGGAAAGAGGTGTTTGTAAGATAATAGACAGACATAAGCACAGCATGATAAAACACTTCAGTAGAAACACACAGTCAAATATGCGGTATAGAACAAAAATATCCAAACCCACAGACAGAGAAACACTAAAAATCTAAATCATGATATAAGACAGAGAGACTGAGAGTATTAGCAGTTATGGGTCCAGAAGTTATTATACACCCTAGATTATAAGAAGGTGTGTAGTTCCCTATCTAAATTCAGACCCAGGTCTACAGCCCTAAGTCTTATAAGCCACCTACTCTCTAATTGTCTTAGATGTAACGTTTTATCTCCACCTCTACCTGCATCAATCAGTGTTTCGATCCCATGAAATGTGATTTTTATTTGGCCATCAGCCAAATGCGTATTATTGTAGTGCACTGCCAAAGGGTATTCTGTATTTCTATTCCTAATAGCTCGTACATGTTCCTGAACACGTTCTTTAAGTGGTCGAATTGTGCTGCCCACGTAGATCAGGCCACAACAACAAACAATGCAGTAAACAACATGTTTTGAATTGCAGTTTATAAACTGCTTCACAGTGTACGTTTTTTGGGTGTTATATCGGAACTCTGTCAATTTGTTCTTGGCTAGGCAGCACATATTACATTGACCACACTTATGAAATCCAGATGGCAATGCTGGAAGCAGGGTTGTTGTTTGTTTCGGTTTCAAGTAGCTGTGACAAAGAGTTTGTCTCAGTGTCCTACCTCGACTATGTACGATATTGGGTTTTTCTGTGATATTATCACTAAGTGTCGTATCCAATTGAAGAATGTGCCAATGTCTATGTAGAATTTTATATAAATCGGGACTGGCTGCACTGTAGGGGACCACCAGCGCAGGTTTTAACTTATTTTTTTCTTCATTACACCTCCTACTTGATGTTTGTTTATCCTGTAAAAGATCTTTCCGTTTCACTTTTTGAATCCTATGTTTGGCCTTAGATATGGTTTGTCGTGAGTAGCCCCTATTAATAAATCTCCTTTCCAGATTTCCCAATTCCGTTTCAAAATCCTTATTAGCACTACAGTTTCGCCGTACCCTAATCATCTCTCCATATGGAATGGCTGTTACCTGAGTCTGTGGGTGGGCGCTCGACGCATGCAGAACTGCATTGCATGCTGTTTTTTTACGAAATAATGTAGATTTAATCAAATTCTCTGACACATATAACGTAGTGTCCAGATAGTCAATGCTCCTATCACTAAAATGATAAGTGAAATGGACATTAAAATCATTTTCATTGAGACAATCCACAAACATTTCTAGCAGTCTGGATGTTCCTGACCAAAGCATCCAGTCCACAAGTGTACCTTTTCATACAGACCCATGTAAATTGTGCTTTCTATTTGTACTTGAGTTTGATTCATTTTTTACAAAAGGACTTTTGGAGTTCTGGATGGAGATATTCCAATTTGCTACATATAATAACTAGTGATAATACTAGTTACGTGCTTCAATATGCTATAAATGTCGAAATTTCAATTTTTCCTTCCCTTGTTTTCCTTTTTTCTTTTTCTTCTTTTTTTGGTGTTGGCGCTCTTTAAGGGTATAGTCCCTCTTTCTAAACTGATTTTTGTTTTGCATACGTTTTTGGTGTTTGACTTTTGTAGTCTCTAATGTATTTGGAGCAGTGTAACATATAAAAATATCTTCAAAACTGTCACCCTTTTAAAATTGTGTTTTTAATCTGATTTGTATAAGTGCTTGTATGTATATTGCTTTTGATATTCATGGTTTTAATTGTAGATTCATGTTATTTGCAGCCTTGAGAAAGTCCGTTTGGACGAAACACGTGTCGGCTGCTTTTGTTGAGAAACCGTGTTTTTGAAAATGGAATAAAGAATTTACAAGAAACACAGGAGAGCTTATTTATGGACTTCCTTTGAAATACTTTGGGCTAACACAAATTATTTGAATAACATTTGGACTTCTGGGTGTGCCTCAGCATTGTGTGTGTTATGGTGTATAAACTTCGGATGGGCTGTTTGCTCGATCTAAAGTTTTGTATTTAGCCTCTCACCGGCGGAGAGAGGTTTTTTGCTTTGAGAGCACCACAAGTTACTTATTACTCTCTTCTTTTGATGGTATTTTCCGACAAATACAATGTGTTAGATGTGCATGTCGTTAGAGGCATTTCTGCTGCTTTTTGTGTAGCAAGTTCGCGAGATATTTCCCCCCGAGCACGCAAACAGCGTCCCCGAACAGGAAAAACGCATCGCGAACGGGCGGAACAAGCAATTCCGCATGCTCGCAGAATTCCACGAAGCTCGCAGAGATTTTTTACTGTTTCGCTGAACTTTGCGTAACGCGACTACGCAAATTCCGCCCACCCCTAGTTACAAGCCCTATTTGTCATAAGAGCTTGTTGGCGATATTTAACGAGTTATTGCTTGATGACGGCATGTAGATCTATAATTTCTAGCCTGGAAGAGGTACCTCCCTCTCTCTTTCTCTCTCTCTCTCTCTCTCTGTATCTCTCACTCTCTCTCTCTGTCTGATGCATGTCCAAGCACCTTCAAGGGAGTCTAATATTCAGTGATGCTTATCAGAATTTTGATTGCTCCACAGCATGGGTACTGGCAAACAATTTCCCAGGGGCCAAAAAGTTCAGTCTGTGGTGCGACCTATGGCTGCATTGATGTTAGCAGGGTGGAGGGCAGGGGCGGAGAAAGCGTAAGGTGGGTGGAGGGGAAGTGACGCAAGTAAATCTACTGTTACAGCAAACAAATGATGGACGGAATGCTGACAATGTAAACATTCTCCTCCCTGGACCGGAAACAAGCATCCTGGGACCGGTTTCAGGGTATGTCACCCTTCTTCAGCCAGGCTAGCTTGAATCCAGTGGCGCAGTGAGCAAGGGACCCACGTCTGGGAATACCCATCCCACTTAGGGCGAAAAGTGTTACAGCAAACAAATGATGGACGGAATGCTGACAATGCAAACATTCTCCCCCAGTCAAAAGATCTGGGTTAAATCCATCGTTCTTTTGCCCACTACGCCACCCCAGTTTGGACCCAGCCATATGCAAATCAGTCTTGACCCTGTGCCCCATGGGAACAGTCCAGACCGAACTGCCAGGCCAGGTCCTCCCTGGACCGGAAACAAGCATCCTGGGACCGGTTTCAGGGTATGTCCAGGCTAGCTTTAATCCAGTGGCGCAGTGAGCAAGGGACCCACGTCTGGGCATACCCATCCCACTTAGGGCAAAAAGTGTTACAGCAAACAAATGATGGACGGAATGCTGACAATGCAAACATTCTCCCCCAGTCATAAGATCTGGGTTAAATCCATCGTTCTTTTGCCCACTACGCCACCCCAGTTTGGACCCAACCATATGCAAATCAGTCTTGACCCTGTGCCCCATGGGAACAGTCCAGATCGAACTGCCAGGCCAGGTCTTCCCTGGACCGGAAACAAGCATCCTGGGACCGGTTTCAGGGTATGTCACCCTTCTTCAGCCAGGCTAGCTGGAATCCAGTGGCGCAGTGAGCAAGGGACCCACGTCTGGGCATACCCATCCCACTTAGGGCGAAAAGTGTTACAGCAAACAAATGATGGACGAAATGCTGACAATGCAAACATTCTCCCCCAGTCAAAAGATCTGGGTTAAATCCATCGTTCTTTTGCCCACTACGCCACCCCAGTTTGGACCCAGCCATATGCAAATCAGTCTTGACCCTGTGCCCCATGGGAACAGTCCAGACCGAACTGCCAGGCCAGGTCCTCTCTGGACCGGAAACAAGCATCCTGGGACCGGTTTCAGGGTATGTCACCCTTCTTCAGCCAGGCTAGCTTGAATCCAGTGGTGCAGTGAGCAAGGGACCAACGTCTGGGCATACCCATCCCACTTAGGGCGAAAAGTGTTACAGCAAACAAATGATGGACGGAATGCTGACAATGCAAACATTCTCCCCCAGTCAAAAGATCTGGGTTAAATCCATCGTTCTTTTGCCCACTACGCCACCCCAGTTTGGACCCAGCCATATGCAAATCAGTCTTGACCCTGTGCCCCATGGGAACAGTCCAGACCGAACTGCCAGGCCAGGTCCTCCCTGGACCGGAAATAAGCATCCTGGGACCGGTTACAGGGTATGTCACCCTTCTTCAGCCAGGCTAGCTTGAATCCAGTGGCGCAGTGAGCAAGGGTCCCACGTCTGGGCATACCCATCCCACTTAGGGCGAAAAGTGTTACAGCAAACAAATGATGGATGGAATGCTGACAATGCAAACATTCTCCCCCAGTCAAAAGATCTGGGTTAAATCCATCGTTCTTTTGCCCACTACGCCACCCCAGTTTGGACCCAGCCATATGCAAATCAGTCTTGACCCTGTGCCCCATGGGAACACTCCAGACCGAACTGCCAGGCCAGGTCCTCCCTGGACCGGAAACAAGCATCCTGGGACCGGTTTCAGGGTATGTCACCCTTCTTCAGCCAGGCTAGCTTGAATCCAGTGGCGCAGTGAGCAAGGGACCCACGTCTGGGCATACCCATCCCACTTAGGGCGAAAAGTGTTACAGCAAACAAATGATGGACGGAATGCTGACAATGCAAACATTCTCCCCAGTCAAAAGATCTGGGTTAAATCCATCGTTCTTTTGCCCACTACGCCGCCCCAGTTTGGACCCAGCCATATGCAAATCAGTCTTGACCCTGTGCCCCATGGGAACAGTCCAGAACGAACTGCCAGGCCAGGTCCTCCCTGGACTGGAAACAAGCATACTGGGACCGGTTTTAGGGTATGTCACCCTTCTTCAGCCAGGCTAGCTTGAATCCAGTGGTGCAGTGAGCAAGGGACCCACGTCTGGGCATACCCATCCCACTTAGGGCAAAAAGTGTTACAGCAAACAAATGATGGACGGAATGCTGACAATGCAAACATTCTCCCCCAGTCTAAAGAACTGGGTTAAATCCATCATTCTTTTGCCCACTACACCACCCCAGGTTGGACCCAGCCATATGCAAATCAGTCTTGACCCTGTGCCCCATGGGAACAGTCCAGACCGAACTGCCAGGCCAGGTCCTCCCTGGACCGGAAACAAGCATCCTGGGACCGGTTTCAGGGTATGTCACCCTTCTTCAGCCAGGCTAGCTTGAATCCAGTGGTGCAGTGAGCAAGGGACCCACGTCTGGGCATACCCATCCCACTTAGGGCGAAAAGTGTTACAGCAAACAAATGATGGACGGAATGCTGACAATGCAAACATTCTCCCCCAGTCAAAAGATCTGGGTTAAATCCATCGTTCTTTTGCCCACTACGCCACCCCAGTTTGGACCTAGCCATATGCAAATCAGTCTTGACCCTGTGCCCCATGCGAACAGTCCAGACCGATCTGCCAGGCCAGGTCCTCCCTGGACTGGAAACAAGCATACTGGGACCAGTTTCAGGGTATGTCACCCTTCTTCAGCCAGGCTAGCTTGAATCCAGTGGCGCAGTGAGCAAGGGACCCACGTCTGGGCATACCCATCCCACTTAGGGAAAAAGTGTTACAGCAAACAAATGATGGACGGAATGCTGACAATGCAAACATTCTCCCCAGTCAAAAGAACTGGGTTAAATCCATCATTCTTTTGCCCACTATGCCACCCCAGTTTGGACCCAGCCATATGCAAATCAGTCTTGACCCTGTGCCCCATGGGAACAGTCCAGACCGAACTGCCAGGCCAGGTCCTGCCTGGACCGGAAACAAGCATCCTGGGACCGGTTTCAGGGTATGTCACCCTTCTTCAGCTAGGCTAGCTTGAATCCAGTGGCGCAGTGAGCAAGGGACCCACGTCTGGGCATACCCATCCCAGTTAGAGTGAAAAGTGTTACAGCAAACAAATGATGGACGGAATGCTGACAATGCAAACATTCTCCCCCAGTCAAAAGATCTGGGTTAAATCCATCGTTATTTTGCCCACTACGCCACCCCAGTTTGGACCCAGCCATATGCAAATCAGTCTTGACCCTGTGCCCCATGGGAACAGTCCAGACCGAACTGCCAGACCAGGTCCTCCCTGGACCAGAAACAGGCATCCTGAGACCGGTTTCAGGGTATGTCACCCTTCTTCAGCCAGGCTAGCTTGAATCCAGTGGCGCAGTGAGCAAGGGACCCACGTCTGGGCATACCCATCCCACTTAGGGCAAAAAGTGTTACAGCAAACAAATGATGGACGAAATGCTGACAATGCAAACATTCTCCCCCAGTCAAAAAGATCTGGGTTAAATCCATCGTTCTTTTGCCCACTACGCCACCCCAGTTTGGACCCAGCCATATGCAAATCAGTCTTGACCCTGTGCCCCATGGGAACAGTCCAGACCGAACTGCCAGGCCAGGTTCTCCCTGGACCGGAAACAAGCATCCTGGGACCGGTTTCAGGGTATGTCACCCTTCTTCAGCCAGGCTAGCTTGAATCCAGTGGTGCAGTGAGCAAGGGACCCTCGTCTGGGCATACCCATCCCACTTAGGGCGAAAAGTGTTACAGCAAACAAATGATGGACGGAATGCTGACAATGCAAACATTCTCCCCCAGTCAAAAGATCTGGGTTAAATCCATCGTTCTTTTGCCCACTACGCCACCCCAGTTTGGACCCAGCCATATGCAAATCAGTCTTGACCCTGTGCCCCAAGGGAAAAGTCCAGACCGAACTGCCAGGCCAGGTCCTCCCTGGACCAGAAACAAGCATCCTGGGACCGGTTTCAGGGTATGTCACCCTTCTTCAGCCAGGCTAGCTTGAATCCAGTGGCGCAGTGAGCAAGGGACCCACGTCTGGGCATACCCATCCCACTTAGGGCGAAAAGTGTTACAGCAAACAAATGATGGACGGAATGCAGACAATGCAAACATTCTCCCCCAGTCAAAAGATCTGGGTTAAATCCATCGTTCTTTTGCCCACTACACCACCCCAGTTTGGACCCAGCCATATGCAAATCAGTCTTGAGCCTGTGCCCCATGGGAACAGTCCAGACCGAACTGCCAGGCCAGGTCCTCTCTGGACCGGAAACAAGCATCCTGGGACCGGTTTCAGGGTATGTCACCCTTCTTCAGCCAGGCTAGCTTGAATCCAGTGGCGCAGTGAGCAAGGGACCCACGTCTGGGCATACCCATCCCACTTAGGGCGAAAAGTGTTACAGCAAACAAATGATGGACGGAATGCTGACAATGCAACCATTCTCCCCCAGTCAAAAGATCTGGGTTAAATCCATCGTTCTTTTGCCCACTACGCCACCACAGTTTGGACCCAGCCATATGCAAATCAGTCTTGACCCTGTGCCCCATGGGAACAGTCCAGACCGAACTGCCAGGCCAGGTCCTCCCTGGACTGGAAACAAGCATACTGGGACCAGTTTCAGGGTATGTCACCCTTCTTCAGCAAGGCTAGCTTGAATCCAGTGGTGCAGTGAGCAGGGGACCCACGTCTGGGCATACCCATCCCACTTAGGGCAAAAAGTGTTACAGCAAACAAAAGATGGACGGAATGCTGACAATGCAAACATTCTCCCCCAGTCAAAAGAACTGGGTTAAATCAATCATTCTTTTGCCCACTACGCCACCCCAGTTTGGACCCAGCCATATGCAAATCAGTCTTGACCCTGTGCCCCATGGGAACAGTCCAGACCGAACTGCCAGGCCAGGTCCTCCCTGGACCGGAAACAAGCATCCTGGGACCGTTTTCAGGGTATGTCACCCTTCTTCAGCCAGGCTAGTTTGAATCCAGTGGCGCAGTGAGCAAGGGACCGACGTCTGGGCATACCCATCCCAGTTAGGGTGAAAAGTGTTACAGCAAACAAATGATGGACGGAATGCTGACAATGCAAACATTCTCCCCCAGTCAAAAGATCTGGGTTAAATCCATCGTTATCTTTCCCACTACGCCACCCCAGTTTGGACCCAGCCATATGCAAATCAGTCTTGACCCTGTGCCCCATGGGAACAGTCCAGACCGAACTGCCAGGCCAGGTCCTCCCTGGACCGGAAACAGGCATCCTGGGACCGGTTTCAGGGTATGTCACCCTTCTTCAGACAGGCTAGCTTGAATCCAGTGGCGCAGTGAGCAAGGAACCCACGTCTGGGCATACCCATCCCACTTAGGGCGAAAAGTGTTACAGCAAACAAATGATGGACGAAGTGCTGACAATGCAAACATTCTCCCCCAGTCAAAAGATCTGGGTTAAATCCATCGTTCTTTTGCCCACTACGCCACCCCAGTTTGGACCCAGCCATATGCAAATCAGTCTTGACCCTGTGCCCCATGGGACCAGTCCAGACCGAACTGCCAGGCCAGGTCCTCTCTGGACCGGAAACAAGCATCCTGGGACCGGTTTCAGGGTATGTCACCCTTTTTCAGCCAGGCTAGCTTGAATCCAGTGGCGCAGTGAGCAAGGAACCCACGTCTGGGCATACCCATCCCACTTAGGGCGAAAAGTGTTACAGCAAACAAATGATGGACGGAATGCTGACAATGCAAACATTCTCCCCAGTCAAAAGATCTGGGTTAAATCCATCGTTCTTTTGCCCACTACGCCACCCCACTCTTGACCCTGTGCCCCATGGGAACAGTCCAGACCGAACTGCCAGGCCAGGTCCTCCCTGGACCGGAAACAAGCATCCTGGGACCGGTTTCAGGGTATGTCACCCTTCTTCAGCCAGGCTAGCTTGAATCCAGTGGCGCAGTGAGCAAGGGACCCACGTCTGGGCATACCCATCCACTTAGGGCGAAAAGTGTTACAGCAAACAAATGATGGACGGAATGCTGACAATGCAAACATTCTCCCCCAGTCAAAAGATCTGGGTTAAATCCATCGTTCTTTTGCCCACAACGCCACCCCAGTTTGGACCCAGCCATATGCAAATCAGTCTTGACCCTGTGCCCCATGGGAACAGTCCAGACCCAACTGCAAGGCCAGGTCCTCCCTGGACCGGAAACAAGCATCCTGGGAACGGTTTCAGGGTATGTCACCCTTCTTCAGCCAGGCTAGCTTGAATCCAGTGGCGCAGTGAGCAAGGGACCCACGTCTGGGCATACCCATCCCACTTAGGGCAAAAAGTGTTACAGCAAACAAATGATGGACGGAATGCTGACAATGCAAACATTCTCCCCCAGTCAAAAGATCTGGGTTAAATCCATCGTTCTTTTGCCCACTACGCCACCCCAGTTTGGACCCAGCCATATGCAAATCAGTCTTGACCCTGTGCCCCATGGGAACAGTCCAGACCGAACTGCCAGGCCAGGTCCTCCCTGGACCGGAAATAAGCATCCTGGGACCGGTTACAGGGTATGTCACCTTCTTCAGCCAGGCTAGCTTGAATCCAGTGGCGCAGTGAGCAAGGGTCCCACGTCTGGGCATACCCATCCCACTTAGGGCGAAAAGTGTTACAGCAAACAAATGATGGATGGAATGCTGACAATGCAAACATTCTCCCCAGTCAAAAGATCTGGGTTAAATCCATCGTTCTTTTGCCCACTACGCCACCCCAGTTTGGACCCAGCCATATGCAAATCAGTCTTGACCCTGTGCCCCATGGGAACACTCCAGACCGAACTGCCAGGCCAGGTCCTCCCTGGACCGGAAACAAGCATCCTGGGACCGGTTTCAGGGTATGTCACCCTTCTTCAGCCAGGCTAGCTTGAATCCAGTGGCGCAGTGAGCAAGGGACCCACGTCTGGGCATACCCATCCCACTTAGGGCGAAAAGTGTTACAGCAAACAAATGATGGACGGAATGCTGACAATGCAAACATTCTCCCCCAGTCAAAAGATCTGGGTTAAATCCATCGTTCTTTTGCCCACTACGCCGCCCCAGTTTGGACCCAGCCATATGCAAATCAGTCTTGACCCTGTGCCCCATGGGAACAGTCCAGAACGAACTGCCAGGCCAGGTCCTCCCTGGACTGGAAACAAGCATACTGGGACCGGTTTTAGGGTATGTCACCCTTCTTCAGCCAGGCTAGCTTGAATCCAGTGGTGCAGTGAGCAAGGGACCCACGTCTGGGCATACCCATCCCACTTAGGGCAAAAAGTGTTACAGCAAACAAATGATGGACGGAATGCTGACAATGCAAACATTCTCCCCCAGTCTAAAGAACTGGGTTAAATCCATCATTCTTTTGCCCACTACACCACCCCAGGTTGGACCCAGCCATATGCAAATCAGTCTTGACCCTGTGCCCCATGGGAACAGTCCAGACCGAACTGCCAGGCCAGGTCCTCCCTGGACCGGAAACAAGCATCCTGGGACCGGTTTCAGGGTATGTCACCCTTCTTCAGCCAGGCTAGCTTGAATCCAGTGGTGCAGTGAGCAAGGGACCCACGTCTGGGCATACCCATCCCACTTAGGGCGAAAAGTGTTACAGCAAACAAATGATGGACGGAATGCTGACAATGCAAACATTCTCCCCCAGTCAAAAGATCTGGGTTAAATCCATCGTTCTTTTGCCCACTACGCCACCCCAGTTTGGACCCAGCCATATGCAAATCAGTCTTGACCCTGTGCCCCATGCGAACAGTCCAGACCGATCTGCCAGGCCAGGTCCTCCCTGGACTGGAAACAAGCATACTGGGACCAGTTTCAGGGTATGTCACCCTTCTTCAGCCAGGCTAGCTTGAATCCAGTGGCGCAGTGAGCAAGGGACCCACGTCTGGGCATACCCATCCCACTTAGGGGAAAAAGTGTTACAGCAAACAAATGATGGACGGAATGCTGACAATGCAAACATTCTCCCCCAGTCAAAAGAACTGGGTTAAATCCATCATTCTTTTGCCCACTATGCCACCCCAGTTTGGACCCAGCCATATGCAAATCAGTCTTGACCCTGTGCCCCATGGGAACAGTCCAGACCGAACTGCCAGGCCAGGTCCTGCCTGGACCGGAAACAAGCATCCTGGGACCGGTTTCAGGGTATGTCACCCTTCTTCAGCTAGGCTAGCTTGAATCCAGTGGCGCAGTGAGCAAGGGACCCACGTCTGGGCATACCCATCCCAGTTAGAGTGAAAAGTGTTACAGCAAACAAATGATGGACGGAATGCTGACAATGCAAACATTCTCCCCCAGTCAAAAGATCTGGGTTAAATCCATCGTTATTTTGCCCACTACGCCACCCCAGTTTGGACCCAGCCATATGCAAATCAGTCTTGACCCTGTGCCCCATGGGAACAGTCCAGACCGAACTGCCAGACCAGGTCCTCCCTGGACCAGAAACAGGCATCCTGAGACCGGTTTCAGGGTATGTCACCCTTCTTCAGCCAGGCTAGCTTGAATCCAGTGGCGCAGTGAGCAAGGGACCCACGTCTGGGCATACCCATCCCACTTAGGGCAAAAAGTGTTACAGCAAACAAATGATGGACGAAATGCTGACAATGCAAACATTCTCCCCCAGTCAAAAGATCTGGGTTAAATCCATCGTTCTTTTGCCCACTACGCCACCCCAGTTTGGACCCAGCCATATGCAAATCAGTCTTGACCCTGTGCCCCATGGGAACAGTCCAGACCGAACTGCCAGGCCAGGTTCTCCCTGGACCGGAAACAAGCATCCTGGGACCGGTTTCAGGGTATGTCACCCTTCTTCAGCCAGGCTAGCTTGAATCCAGTGGTGCAGTGAGCAAGGGACCCTCGTCTGGGCATACCCATCCCACTTAGGGCGAAAAGTGTTACAGCAAACAAATGATGGACGGAATGCTGACAATGCAAACATTCTCCCCCAGTCAAAAGATCTGGGTTAAATCCATCGTTCTTTTGCCCACTACACCACCCCAGTTTGGACCCAGCCATATGCAAATCAGTCTTGACCCTGTGCCCCAAGGGAAAAGTCCAGACCGAACTGCCAGGCCAGGTCCTCCCTGGACCAGAAACAAGCATCCTGGGACCGGTTTCAGGGTATGTCACCCTTCTTCAGCCAGGCTAGCTTGAATCCAGTGGCGCAGTGAGCAAGGGACCCACGTCTGGGCATACCCATCCCACTTAGGGCGAAAAGTGTTACAGCAAACAAATGATGGACGGAATGCAGACAATGCAAACATTCTCCCCCAGTCAAAAGATCTGGGTTAAATCCATCGTTCTTTTGCCCACTACACCACCCCAGTTTGGACCCAGCCATATGCAAATCAGTCTTGAGCCTGTGCCCCATGGGAACAGTCCAGACCGAACTGCCAGGCCAGGTCCTCTCTGGACCGGAAACAAGCATCCTGGGACCGGTTTCAGGGTATGTCACCCTTCTTCAGCCAGGCTAGCTTGAATCCAGTGGCGCAGTGAGCAAGGGACCCACGTCTGGGCATACCCATCCCACTTAGGGGCGAAAAGTGTTACAGCAAACAAATGATGGACGGAATGCTGACAATGCAACCATTCTCCCCCAGTCAAAAGATCTGGGTTAAATCCATCGTTCTTTTGCCCACTACGCCACCACAGTTTGGACCCAGCCATATGCAAATCAGTCTTGACCCTGTGCCCCATGGGAACAGTCCAGACCGAACTGCCAGGCCAGGTCCTCCCTGGACTGGAAACAAGCATACTGGGACCAGTTTCAGGGTATGTCACCCTTCTTCAGCAAGGCTAGCTTGAATCCAGTGGTGCAGTGAGCAGGGGACCCACGTCTGGGCATACCCATCCCACTTAGGGCAAAAAGTGTTACAGCAAACAAAAGATGGACAGAATGCTGACAATGCAAACATTCTCCCCCAGTCAAAAGAACTGGGTTAAATCAATCATTCTTTTGCCCACTACGCCACCCCAGTTTGGACCCAGCCATATGCAAATCAGTCTTGACCCTGTGCCCCATGGGAACAGTCCAGACCGAACTGCCAGGCCAGGTCCTCCCTGGACCGGAAACAAGCATTCTGGGACCGTTTTCAGGGTATGTCACCCTTCTTCAGCCAGGCTAGTTTGAATCCAGTGGCGCAGTGAGCAAGGGACCGACGTCTGGGCATACCCATCCCAGTTAGGGTGAAAAGTGTTACAGCAAACAAATGATGGACGGAATGCTGACAATGCAAACATTCTCCCCCAGTCAAAAGATCTGGGTTAAATCCATCGTTATCTTTCCCACTACGCCACCCCAGTTTGGACCCAGCCATATGCAAATCAGTCTTGACCCTGTGCCCCATGGGAACAGTCCAGACCGAACTGCCAGGCCAGGTCCTCCCTGGACCGGAAACAGGCATCCTGGGACCGGTTTCAGGGTATGTCACCCTTCTTCAGACAGGCTAGCTTGAATCCAGTGGCGCAGTGAGCAAGGAACCCACGTCTGGGCATACCCATCCCACTTAGGGCGAAAAGTGTTACAGCAAACAAATGATGGACGAAGTGCTGACAATGCAAACATTCTCCCCCAGTCAAAAGATCTGGGTTAAATCCATCGTTCTTTTGCCCACTACGCCACCCCAGTTTGGACCCAGCCATATGCAAATCAGTCTTGACCCTGTGCCCCATGGGACCAGTCCAGACCGAACTGCCAGGCCAGGTCCTCTCTGGACCGGAAACAAGCATCCTGGGACCGGTTTCAGGGTATGTCACCCTTTTTCAGCCAGGCTAGCTTGAATCCAGTGGCGCAGTGAGCAAGGAACCCACGTCTGGGCATACCCATCCCACTTAGGGCGAAAAGTGTTACAGCAAACAAATGATGGACGGAATGCTGACAATGCAAACATTCTCCCCCAGTCAAAAGATCTGGGTTAAATCCATCGTTCTTTTGCCCACTACGCCACCCCACTCTTGACCCTGTGCCCCATGGGAACAGTCCAGACCGAACTGCCAGGCCAGGTCCTCCCTGGACCGGAAACAAGCATCCTGGGACCGGTTTCAGGGTATGTCCCCCTTCTTCAGCCAGGCTAGCTTGAATCCAGTGGCGCAGTGAGCAAGGGACCCACGTCTGGGCATACCCATCCACTTAGGGCGAAAAGTGTTACAGCAAACAAATGATGGACGGAATGCTGACAATGCAAACATTCTCCCCCAGTCAAAAGATCTGGGTTAAATCCATCGTTCTTTTGCCCACAACGCCACCCCAGTTTGGACCCAGCCATATGCAAATCAGTCTTGACCCTGTGCCCCATGGGAACAGTCCAGACCCAACTGCCAGGCCAGGTCCTCCCTGGACCGGAAACAAGCATCCTGGGAACGGTTTCAGGGTATGTCACCCTTCTTCAGCCAGGCTAGCTTGAATCCAGTGGCGCAGTGAGCAAGGACCCACGTCTGGGCATACCCATCCCACTTAGGGCAAAAAGTGTTACAGCAAACAAATGATGGACGGAATGCTGACAATGCAAACATTCTCCCCCAGTCAAAAGATCTGGGTTAAATCCATCGTTCTTTTGCCCACTACGCCACCCCAGTTTGGACCCAGCCATATGCAAATCAGTCTTGACCCTGTGCCCCATGGGAACAGTCCAGACCGAACTGCCAGGCCAGGTCCTCCCTGGACTGGAAACAAGCATCCTGGGACCGGTTTCGGGTATGTCACCCTTCTTCAGCCAGGCTAGCTTGAATCCAGTGGCGCAGTGAGCAAGGGACCCACGTCTGGGCATACCCATCCCACTTAGGGTGAAAAGTGTTACAGCAAACAAATGATGGACGGAATGCTGACAATGCAAACATTCTCCCCCAGTCAAAAGATCTGGGTTAAATCCATTGTTATTTTGCCCACTACGCCACCCCAGTTTGGACCCAGCCATATGCAAATCAGTCTTGACCCTGTGCCCCATGAGAACAGTCCAGACCGAACTGCCAGGCCAGGTTCTCCCTGGACCGGAAACAAGCATCCTGGGACCGGTTTCAGGGTATGTCACCCTTCTTCAGCCAGGCTAGCTTGAATCCAGTGGTGCAGTGAGCAAGGGACCCATGTCTGGGCATACCCATCGGACTTAAGGCAAAAAGTGTTACAGCAAACAAATGATGTACGGAATGCTGACAATGCAAACATTCTCCCCCAGTCAAAAGATCTGGGTTAAATCCATCGTTCTTTTGCCCACTACGCCACCCCAGTTTGGACCCAGCCATATGCAAATCAGTCATGACCCTGTGCCCCATGGGAACAGTCCAGACCCAACTGCCAGGCCAGGTCCTCCCTCGACCGGACACAAGCATCCTGGGACCGGTTTCAGGGTATGTCACCCTTCTTCAGCCAGGCTAGCTTGAATCCAGTGGCTCAGTGAGCAAGGGACCCACGTCTGGGCATACCCATCCCACTTAGGGCAAAAAGTGTTACAGCAAACAAATGATGGACGGAATGCTGACAATGCAAACATTCTCCCCCAGTCAAAAGATCTGGGTTAAATCCATCATTCTTTTGCCCACTACGCCACCTCAGTTTGGACCCAGCCATATGCAAATCAGTCTTGACCCTGTGCCCCATGGGAACAGTCCAGACCGAACTGCCAGGCCAGGTCCTCCCTGGACCGGAAACAAGCATCCTGGGACCGTTTTCAGGGTATGACACCCTTCTTCAGCCAGGCTAGCTTGAATCCAGTGGTGCAGTGAGCAAGGGACCCATGTCTGGGCATACCCATCGGACTTAAGGCAAAAAGTGTTACAGCAAACAAATGATGTACGGAATGCTGACAATGCAAACATTCTCCCCCAGTCAAAAGATCTGGGTTAAATCCATCGTTCTTTTGCCCACTACGCCACCCCAGTTTGGACCCAGCCATATGCAAATCAGTCATGACCCTGTGCCCCATGGGAACAGTCCAGACCCAACTGCCAGGCCAGGTCCTCCTCGACCGGACACAAGCATCCTGGGACCGGTTTCAGGGTATGTCACCCTTCTTCAGCCAGGCTAGCTTGAATCCAGTGGCTCAGTGAGCAAGGGACCCACGTCTGGGCATACCCATCCCACTTAGGGCGAAAAGTGTTACAGCAAACAAATGATGGACGGAATGCTGACAATGCAAACATTCTCCCCCAGTCAAAAGATCTGGGTTAAATCCATCATTCTTTTGCCCACTACGCCACCTCAGTTTGGACCCAGCCATATGCAAATCAGTCTTGACCCTGTGCCCCATGGGAACAGTCCAGACCGAACTGCCAGGCCAGGTCCTCCCTGGACCGGAAACAAGCATCCTGGGACCGTTTTCAGGGTATGACACCCTTCTTGAGCCAGGCTAGCTTGAATCCAGTGGTACAGTGAGCAAGGGACCCACGTCTGGGCATACCCATCCCAGTTAGGGTGAAAAGTGTTACAGCAAACAAATGATGGACGGAATGCTGACAATGCAAACATTCTCCCCCAGTCAAAAGATCTGGGTTAAATCCATCGTTATTTTGCCCACTACGCCACCTCAGTTTGGACCCAGCCATATGCAAATCAGTCTTGACCCTGTGCCCCATGGGAACAGTCCAGACCGAACTGCCAGGCCAGGTCCTCCCTGGACCAGAAACAGGCATCCTGGGACCGGTTTCAGGGTATGTCACCCTTCTTCAGCCAGGCTAGCTTGAATCCAGTGGCGCAGTGAGCAAGGGACCCACGTCTGGGCATACCCATCCCACTTAGGGCGAAAAGTGTTACAGCAAACAAATGATGGACGAAATGCTGACAATGCAAACATTCTCCCCCAGTCAAAAGATCTGGGTTAAATCCATCGTTCTTTTGCCCACTACGCCACCCCAGTTTGGACCCAGCCATATGCAAATCAGTCTTGACCCTGTGCCCCATGGGAACAGTCCAGACCGAACTGCCAGGCCAGGTCCTCCCTGGACCGGAAACAAGCATCCTGAGACCGGTTTCAGGGTATGTCACCCTTCTTCCGCCAGGCTAGCTTGAATCCAGTGGCGCAGTGAGCAAGGGACCCACGTCTGGGCATACCCATCCCACTTAGGGCGAAAAGTGTTACAGCAAACAAATGATGGACGGAATGCTGACAATGCAAACATTCTCCCCCAGTCAAAAGATCTGGGTTAAATCCATCGTTCTTTTGCCCACTACGCCACCCCAGTTTGGACCCAGCCATATGCAAATCAGTCTTGACCCTGTGCCCCATGGGAGAAGTCCAGACCAAACTGCCAGGCCAAGTCCTCCCTGGACCTGAAACAAGCATCCTGGGACCGGTTTCAGGGTATGTCACCCTTCTTCAGCCAGGCTAGCTTGAATCCAGTGGCGCAGTGAGCAAGGGACCCACGTCTGGGCATACCCATCCCACTTAGGGCGAAAAGTGTTACAGCAAACAAATGATGGACGGAATGCTGACAATGCAAACATTCTCCCCCAGTCAAAAGATCTGGGTTAAATCCATTGTTCTTTTGCCCACTACGCCACCCCAGTTTGGACCCAGCCATATGCAAATCAGTCATGACCCTGTGCCCCATGGGAACAGTCCAGACCGAACTGCCAGGCCAGGTCCTCCCTGGACCGGAAACAAGCATCCTGGGACCGGTTTCAGGGTATGTCACCCTTCTTCAGCCAGGCTAGCTTGAATCCAGTGGCGCAGTGAGCAAGGGACCCACGTCTGGGCATACCCATCCCACTTAGGGCGAAAAGTGTTACAGCAAACAAATGATGGACGGAATGCTGACAATGCAAACATTCTAACCCAGTCAAAAGATCTGGGTTAAATCCATCGTTCTTTTGCCCACTACGCCACCCCAGTTTGAACCCAGCCATATGCAAATCAGTCTTGACCCTGTGCCCCATGGGAACAGACCAGACCGAACTGCCAGGCCAGGTCCTCCCTGGACCGGAAACAAGCATCCTGGGACCGGTTTCAGGGTATGTCACCCTTCTTCAGCCAGGCTAGCTTGAATCCAGTGGCGCAGTGAGCAAGGGACCCACGTCTGGGCATACCCATCCCACTTAGGGCAAAAAGTGTTACAGCAAACAAATGATGGACGGAATGCTGACAATGCAAACATTCTCCCCCAGTCAAAAGATCTGGGTTAAATCCATCGTTCTTTTGCCCACTACGCCGCCCCAGTTTGGACCCAGCCATATGCAAATCAGTCTTGACCCTGTGCCCCATGGGAACAGTCCAGAACGAACTGCCAGGCCAGGTCCTCCCTGGACTGGAAACAAGCATACTGGGA
This sequence comes from Calotriton arnoldi, assembly GCA_963921515.1. NCBI lineage: Eukaryota > Metazoa > Chordata > Amphibia > Caudata > Salamandridae > Calotriton > Calotriton arnoldi. Next base: position 2,747,251 of record CAWUFW010000298.1, on the reverse strand, counting down.
CCGGTTTTAGGGTATGTCACCCTTCTTCAGCCAGGCTAGCTTGAATCCAGTGGTGCAGTGAGCAAGGGACCCACGTCTGGGCTTACCCATCCCACTTAGGGCAAAAAGTGTTACAGCAAACAAATGATGGACGGAATGCTGACAATGCAAACATTCTCCCCCAGTCTAAAGAACTGGGTTAAATCCATCATTCTTTTGCCCACTACGCCACCCCAGGTTGGACCCAGCCATATGCAAATCAGTCTTGACCCTGTGCCCCATGGGAACAGTCCAGACCGAACTGCCAGGCCAGGTCCTCCCTGGACCGGAAACAGGCATCCTGGGACCGGTTTCAGGGTATGTCACCCTTCTTCAGCCAGGCTAGCTTGAATCCAGTGGCACAGTGAGCAAGGGACCCACATCTGGGCATACCCATCCCACTTAGGGCGAAAAGTGTTACAGCAAACAAATGATGGACGAAATGCTGACAATGCAAACATTCTCCCCCAGTCAAAAGATCTGGGTTAAATCCATCGTTCTTTTGCCCACTACGCCACCCCAGTTTGGACCCAGCCATATGCAAATCAGTCTTGACCCTGTGCTCCATGGGAACAGTCCAGACCGAACTGCCAGGCCAGGTCCTCCCTGGACCGGAAACAAGCATCCTGGGACCGGTTTCAGGGTATGTCACCCTTCTTCAGCCAGGCTAGCTTGAATCCAGTGGTGCAGTGAGCAAGGGACCCACGTCTGGGCATACCCATCCCACTTAGGGCGAAAAGTATTACAGCAAACAAATGATGGACGGAATGCTGACAATGCAAACATTCTCCCCCAGTAAAAAGATCTGGGTTAAATCCATCGTTCTTTTGCCCACTACGCCACCCCAGTTTGAACCCAGCCATATGCAAATCAGTCTTGACCCTGTGCCCTATGGGAACAGTCCAGACCGAACTGCCAGGCCAGGTCCTCCCTGGACCGGAAACAAGCATCCTGGGACCGGTTTCAGGGTATGTCACCCTTCTTCAGCCAGGCTAGCTTGAATCCAGTGGTGCAGTGAGCAAGGGACCCACGTCTGGGCATACCCATCCCACTGAGGGCGAAAAGTGTTACAGCAAACAAATGATGGACGGAATGCTGACAATGCAAACATTCTCCCCAGTCAAAAGATCTGGGTTAAATCCATCGTTCTTTTGCCCACTACGCCACCCCAGTTTGAACCCAGCCATATGCAAATCAGTCTTGACCCTGTGCCCCATGGGAACAGTCCAGACCGAACTGCCAGGCCAGGTCCTCCCTGGACCGGAAACAAGCATCCTGGGACCGGTTTCAGGGTATGTCACCCTTCTTCAGCCAGGCTAGCTTGAATCCAGTGGCGCAGTGAGCAAGGGACCCACGTCTGGGTATACCCATCCCACTTAGGGCGAAAAGTGTTACAGCAAAAAATGATGGACGGAATGCTGACAATGCAAACATTCTCCCCCAGTCAAAAGATCTGGGTTAAATCCATCGTTCTTTTGCCCACTACGCCACCCCAGCCATATGCAAATCAGTCTTGACCCTGTGCCCCATGGGAACAGGCCAGACCGAACTGCCAGGCCAGGTCCTCCCTGGACCGGAAACAAGCATCCTGGGACCGGTTTCAGGGTATGTCACCCTTCTTCAGCCAGGCTAGCTTGAATCCAGTGGCGCAGTGAGCAAGGGACCCACGTCTGGGCATTCCCATCCCACTTAGGGGCGAAAAGTGTTACAGCAAACAAATGATGGACGGAATGCTGACAATGCAAACCTTCTCCCCCAGTCAAAAGATCTGGGTTAAATCCATTGTTCTTTTGCCCACTACGCCACCCCAGTTTGGACCCAGCCATATGCAAATCAGTCTTGACCCTGTGCCCCATGGGAACAGTCCAGACCGAACTGCCAGGCCAGGTCCTTCCTGGACCGGAAACAAGCATCCTGGGACCGGTTTCAGGGTGTGTCACCCTTCTTCAGCCAGGCTAGCTTGAATGCAGTGGCTCAGTGAGCAAGGGACCCACGTCTGGGCATACCCATCCCACTTAGGGCGAAAAGTGTTACAGCAAACAAATGATGGACGGAATGCTGCCAATGCAAACATTCTCCCCCAGTCAAAAGATCTGGGTTAAATCCATCGTTCTTTTGCCCACTATGCCACCCCAGTTTGGACCCAGCCATTTGCAAATCAGTCTTGACCCTGTGCCCCATGGGAACAGTCCAGACCGAACTGCCAGGCCAGGTCCTCCCTGGACCGGAAACATGCATCCTGGGACCGCTTTCAGGGTATGTCACCCTTCATCAGCCAGGCTAGCTTGAATCCAGTGGCGCAGTGAGCAAGGGACCCACGTCTGGGCATACCCATCCCACTTAGGGCGAAAAGTGTTACAGCAAACAAATGATGGACGGAATGCTGACAATGCAAACATTCTCCCCCAGTCAAAAGATCTGGGTTAAATCCATTGTTCTTTTGCCCACTACGCCACCCCAGTTTGGACCCAGCCATATGCAAATCAGTCATGACCCTGTGCCCCATGGGAACAGTCCAGACCGAACTGCCAGGCCAGGTCCTCCCTGGACCGGAAACAAGCATCCTGGGACCGGTTTCAGGGTATGTCACCCTTCTTCAGCCAGGCTAGCTTGAATCCAGTGGCGCAGTGAGCAAGGGACCCACGTCTGGGCATACCCATCCCACTTAGGGCGAAAAGTGTTACAGCAAACAAATGATGGACGGAATGCTGACAATGCAAACATTCTAACCCAGTCAAAAGATCTGGGTTAAATCCATCGTTCTTTTGCCCACTACGCCACCCCAGTTTGAACCCAGCCATATGCAAATCAGTCTTGACCCTGTGCCCCATGGGAACAGACCAGACCGAACTGCCAGGCCAGGTCCTCCCTGGACCGGAAACAAGCATCCTGGGACCGGTTTCAGGGTATGTCACCCTTCTTCAGCCAGGCTAGCTTGAATCCAGTGGCGCAGTGAGCAAGGGACCCACGTCTGGGCATACCCATCCCACTTAGGGCAAAAAGTGTTACAGCAAACAAATGATGGACGGAATGCTGACAATGCAAACATTCTCCCCCAGTCAAAAGATCTGGGTTAAATCCATCGTTCTTTTGCCCACTACGCCGCCCCAGTTTGGACCCAGCCATATGCAAATCAGTCTTGACCCTGTGCCCCATGGGAACAGTCCAGAACGAACTGCCAGGCCAGGTCCTCCCTGGACTGGAAACAAGCATACTGGGACCGGTTTTAGGGTATGTCACCCTTCTTCAGCCAGGCTAGCTTGAATCCAGTGGTGCAGTGAGCAAGGGACCCACGTCTGGGCTTACCCATCCCACTTAGGGCAAAAAGTGTTACAGCAAACAAATGATGGACGGAATGCTGACAATGCAAACATTCTCCCCAGTCTAAAGAACTGGGTTAAATCCATCATTCTTTTGCCCACTACGCCACCCCAGGTTGGACCCAGCCATATGCAAATCAGTCTTGACCCTGTGCCCCATGGGAACAGTCCAGACCGAACTGCCAGGCCAGGTCCTCCCTGGACCGGAAACAGGCATCCTGGGACCGGTTTCAGGGTATGTCACCCTTCTTCAGCCAGGCTAGCTTGAATCCAGTGGCGCAGTGAGCAAGGGACCCACATCTGGGCATACCCATCCCACTTAGGGCGAAAAGTGTTACAGCAAACAAATGATGGACGAAATGCTGACAATGCAAACATTCTCCCCAGTCAAAAGATCTGGGTTAAATCCATCGTTCTTTTGCCCACTACGCCACCCCAGTTTGGACCCAGCCATATGCAAATCAGTCTTGACCCTGTGCTCCATGGGAACAGTCCAGACCGAACTGCCAGGCCAGGTCCTCCCTGGACCGGAAACAAGCATCCTGGGACCGGTTTCAGGGTATGTCACCCTTCTTCAGCCAGGCTAGCTTGAATCCAGTGGTGCAGTGAGCAAGGGACCCACGTCTGGGCATACCCATCCCACTTAGGGCGAAAAGTATTACAGCAAACAAATGATGGACGGAATGCTGACAATGCAAACATTCTCCCCAGTAAAAAGATCTGGGTTAAATCCATCGTTCTTTTGCCCACTACGCCACCCCAGTTTGAACCCAGCCATATGCAAATCAGTCTTGACCCTGTGCCCTATGGGAACAGTCCAGACCGAACTGCCAGGCCAGGTCCTCCCTGGACCGGAAACAAGCATCCTGGGACCGGTTTCAGGGTATGTCACCCTTCTTCAGCCAGGCTAGCTTGAATCCAGTGGTGCAGTGAGCAAGGGACCCACGTCTGGGCATACCCATCCCACTGAGGGCGAAAAGTGTTACAGCAAACAAATGATGGACGGAATGCTGACAATGCAAACATTCTCCCCCAGTCAAAAGATCTGGGTTAAATCCATCGTTCTTTTGCCCACTACGCCACCCCAGTTTGAACCCAGCCATATGCAAATCAGTCTTGACCCTGTGCCCCATGGGAACAGTCCAGACCGAACTGCCAGGCCAGGTCCTCCCTGGACCGGAAACAAGCATCCTGGGACCGGTTTCAGGGTATGTCACCCTTCTTCAGCCAGGCTAGCTTGAATCCAGTGGCGCAGTGAGCAAGGGACCCACGTCTGGGTATACCCATCCCACTTAGGGCGAAAAGTGTTACAGCAAAAAAATGATGGACGGAATGCTGACAATGCAAACATTCTCCCCCAGTCAAAAGATCTGGGTTAAATCCATCGTTCTTTTGCCCACTACGCCACCCCAGCCATATGCAAATCAGTCTTGACCCTGTGCCCCATGGGAACAGGCCAGACCGAACTGCCAGGCCAGGTCCTCCCTGGACCGGAAACAAGCATCCTGGGACCGGTTTCAGGGTATGTCACCCTTCTTCAGCCAGGCTAGCTTGACTCCAGTGGCGCAGTGAGCAAGGGACCCACGTCTGGGCATTCCCATCCCACTTAGGGCGAAAAGTGTTACAGCAAACAAATGATGGACGGAATGCTGACAATGCAAACCTTCTCCCCCAGTCAAAAGATCTGGGTTAAATCCATTGTTCTTTTGCCCACTACGCCACCCCAGTTTGGACCCAGCCATATGCAAATCAGTCTTGACCCTGTGCCCCATGGGAACAGTCCAGACCGAACTGCCAGGCCAGGTCCTTCCTGGACCGGAAACAAGCATCCTGGGACCGGTTTCAGGGTGTGTCACCCTTCTTCAGCCAGGCTAGCTTGAATGCAGTGGCTCAGTGAGCAAGGGACCCACGTCTGGGCATACCCATCCCACTTAGGGCGAAAAGTGTTACAGCAAACAAATGATGGACGGAATGCTGCCAATGCAAACATTCTCCCCCAGTCAAAAGATCTGGGTTAAATCCATCGTTCTTTTGCCCACTATGCCACCCCAGTTTGGACCCAGCCATTTGCAAATCAGTCTTGACCCTGTGCCCCATGGGAACAGTCCAGACCGAACTGCCAGGCCAGGTCCTCCCTGGACCGGAAACATGCATCCTGGGACCGCTTTCAGGGTATGTCACCCTTCATCAGCCAGGCTAGCTTGAATCCAGTGGCGCAGTGAGCAAGGGACCCACGTCTGGGCATACCCATCCCACTTAGGGCGAAAAGTGTTACAGCAAACAAATGATGGACGGAATGCTGACAATGCAAACATTCTCCCCAGTCAAAAGATCTGGGTTAAATCCATCGTTCTTTTGCCCACTACGCCACCCCAGTTTGGACCCAGCCATATGCAAATCAGTCTTGACCCTGTGCCCCATGGGAACAGTCCAGACCGAACTGCCATGCCAGGTCCTCTCTGGACCGGAAACAAGCATCCTGGGACCGGTTTCAGGGTATGTCACCCTTCTTCAGCCAGGCTAGCTTGAATCCAGTGGCGCAGTGAGCAAGGGACCCACGTCTGGGCATACCCATCCCACTTAGGGCGAAAAGTGTTACAGCAAACAAATGATGGACGGAATGCTGACAATGCAAACATTCTCCCCCAGTCAAAAGATCTAGGTTAAATCCATCGTTCTTTTGCCCACTACGCCACCCCAGTTTGGACCCAGCCATATGCAAATCAGTCTTGACCCTGTGCCCCATGGGAACAGTCCAGACCGAACTGCCAGGCCAGGTCCTCCCTGGACCGGAAACAAGCATCCTGGAACCGGTTTCAGGGTATGTCACCCTTCTTCAGCCAGGCTTGCTTGAATCCAGTGGCGCAGTGAGCAAGTAAATCTAGTGGCAGAACTACACCTGGGATCAATCTCGGATTCCCCAATAGACAACATTTTGTGATCCTAGGCAATTGTTTTATCTCACTTCTAGGAGGACCTCGAAATACATGACTTCAGGATTTGCCCTGTACAAAACCTTCTCTTGTGTTTGATTTTATAAACTATAATGTTCATGTATAATAGGGAAGCAGGCCAGCCAGAGGGTGCACATAACAACGGACTTGCCTCGTAGTACACTATTGGCATTGTTGTCAGGTTGGCGGGAGGCATGAATGTTTCTAAATTCATGTTTGAAAACTGTCACTTTTTTTAAAGAAAACTCCTCAATGCAGTGATTTACATCTGATGTACTAAGGTGAAACGCTTCTGCATGTTAATGAAAAACACTTTTTTGAATTGTATTGAATATCTTTATGAATGTTAGTGCTTTGCAAAGTGAACAGCAGCCCAATGTTGCTGTTCAACCGGGGCGGGATGTAAAGGTCAGGAGGACCGCATGCTGCCCCGGGCCGTACTTTGAGTATCTCTGCTCCACAGGGTTGTGCATTTCCGATTGATGACATTGCATATTTCACCTTATGTGCATCCACCCCCTAGGAAAAGCCCACATTCAGTGTGGCAGACATGTTTGTTAGGCCCATGAGCTATAACAAATATAGTGTCCATTTTGCGGTTTCCCCAGATTCCCAATCCAGAGACGGTATTGTAAAAAAAATTAATATATGGCTGGTGTTTTTCAATCAATCAACCAAGATTTATAAAGCATGGCTAATCACCTGATAGGGTATACAGGCGCTTGCAGGCCCTGGAGGCTTATTCGAATAGCCAGGTCTTGAGGGTCATTCGGAATACCAGAAGTGAAGTGATGGTCTGGAGGTGCGTGGGGAGGCAGTTCTAGGTCTTTGCTGCGATGTAGGAGAAGGAGCGTCATCCACTTCTGCTTTGGTAGATGCGGGCAGTTTGGGCAAATGAAAGGGAGGTGGAGTGTAGTCTTCTCAATGGTTGGTGGAAGTTTAGGTAGTGGTGAATGTATGTGGGTCCTTGGTTTGGTAGAGCCTTGTGTGCGTGGGTCAGCAGGTTGAATTGGCATTTCTTCTGTACGGGGAGCCAGCGGAGAGTTTCCTGAGGTGGGGTGTGATATGGGTTCATCCGGGAAGTCTGAGGATGAGTCTGGCTCCGGTGTTCTGTATGGTCTGAAGTCTCTGTAGAAGATGTGCAGCAATTCATGCATAGAGGGCATTGCCGTAGTCCAGTCGGCTGGTGATGGCTTGGGTCATGGTGCGTCTCGTGTGTAGGGGTAGCCACTTAAAGATCTTACATAGAATGTGCTGAGTGAGGAAGCAGGCAGAGGACACGGCGTTGATCTGTGATTTCATGGTTAGCTTGTTGTCAATTACGATTCCGAGGTTTCTGGCATGGTTGGAGGGAGGGGGTGTGTGTCTTATGTCTGATGGCCACCAAGAGTCATTCCATGGGTTGCTGCGGTTGCCAAAGATCATTACTTCCGTCTTGTCTGTGTTCAGCTGGAGGCAGTTGTTCTTCATCCAGTCAGCAACATTTGTCATGCATCTGTGGAAGTTGGTTCTGGTGGTGGTGGGGTTGTCGGTGAGTGAGAGGATGAGTTGGATGTTCTCTGCGTAGGAAATTATGTTGAGACTGTGGGATCTGACGATATTGGCTAGAGGAGTCATATATGCGTTGGAGAGTATGGGGCTGAGGGATGAGCCCTGGGGGACACAGCAGGTGATCTCCTTGGTTTCAGAGGTTAAAGGTGGAAGGTGGATCCTCTGGGTTCTTCCAGTGAGGAAGGAGGTGATCCATCTGAGCATGTCCCTTTGGATGCCAATGTGGTGGAGTCTTTCGATCAGTGCGTGGTGGGATACAGTGTCAAGGGCTGCCAAGGGGTCAAGGAGGATAAAGGCTGCTGTTTCTCCACATTCAAGGAGTGTACAGGTGTCGTTGGTGGCTGCAATTCGGGCGGTTTCGGTGCTGGGATTGCTGCGGAAGCTGGAGTGGGAGGCATCGTGTAGCTCGTTCTGCTCCGGGTGTGTCATGAGTTGATTGTTGATGATATTTTCCAGTACCTTCACTGGGAATGGGAGCAGGTAGATTGTTCGGTAGTTTTGGAGTACGCTGGGGTTGGTGGCGTGTTTCCATGTGTCGAGAAATGTTGCAGTGGTCATAGAGGTGTTGAGTAGGGTGGTGAGTTCCTAGCCAATCCTTTGGTTTCGGAGGTTGAAGAGGTGGTGCGGGCATGGGTCTGTGGGACCTCCCGAGTGGATGGATTTTCATGGTGGAGGTGGTGTCCTGGGTGGAGAGGATGTTCCAGATGGTCAATGGGTTTGTGTCAGTTACGTTGGTGGCATATCTGTCGAGATGTGGGTTGGGGTTTGGCGTTTCTGTATGTGGCTGTGATCTTGTCGTGGAAGAAGTGGGCGAGGTTGTCGCACAGCTCCTGTGAGGATGTGATGTTGTTTTCAATAGCAGCCGGGTTGGAAAATTCCTTAACGTTGTTGAAAACGTCCTTGGTGTTGTTGGCCCTGGTTTAGATGTGTGCAGCAAGGGCTGTCTTCTTTGTTGCCCTCAGCAGGCGGTGGTAGAGGTTGATGGAAGTCTTGAAGGCTGCCTGGTCAGAGGTGTCCTTGTTGGTGCACCATCTCCTCTCCAACTGTGTGCTGTCTCATTGTGCTGTTCTGAGTTCTGGGGCGTGCCAGCTGGCTTTTTGGAGGATTTTCTCTGGATGTTGCTCTTGATGGACTTGCTGTCTGTGCAATTGGTGATCCAGGTTCTAAAGTTTTTCACTCCCTGTTCGAGGTTGGTGGCAGTAGAGGGGTTGAGGGCATTCACCCAGCTGGCCTCTGAGATTTTGTTCCACCTCTGGTGGGGGGCATTGATCATTTTGGGGGTGGCAGGGTGGGGGCTGGTGAGGCTGAAGTAGACGATGGAGTGATTGGGCCATGTGATCGGCCGGCTCGCGGTTGAAGGTGGGCGGCTTGGCTCTTGCCATTGGTCCAGGTCACCTTTCCTACGTTCGAACTTAGAAACGTTTGCAGAGCTTTTTCTTCAGTGGTCCCTTGATGCTCTTCTCCAGGCCGGCTTCGGTGAGGGTTCGTCTGCTTGGGTTTCAGCTTACTCCTGGTCAACCTCTAGAAGTCAGACCCCTGAAGGTTTCAGCGGGACAAACCTGGTGGGCCTGCTGGCTCACGGTTGAGGGTCGCCGGCTTGGCTGGCCAGGTCGAGTCGGTGCACTTATGGAGCTTTTTTACAAAAGTTGCTCCAAACTTCTTGAATTTCTTCCTGAAGTTCCCCAAAGTGTCCCAAATATCCAAAACGTACTCCAAGGGTCTGGAAGATCCAAGATGGTCCTTGAAAGTTTGAGACTTCAGTTCCCACAATCCACTTGGACAAAACCCCTACAAATCCACTGGTAGTACTCCTGGCTGAGGATTCTTGGTGGTGATGTTCCAGGAGAGTTCTGTTAACCTGTAGCTTGCAGGGAGTCCATGCTTTAGTCCATTTGAAGCAAGTTAGGTCCACAGGGCTGTAGTTCAGGTTGTGGAGCAGGCACAATCTTCAGAGTGCAGGGTCTGGTTGGTGCCAATCAAACTCTGTAGCATGGACCCTTCTTCTCTCTTAAGTTTCAAGCAGCAGATCTGAGAGGCTCTGCCCCTCTCAGATACTTATTCCAAGTTCCCTGGATCAAGCAGGAGAACACTCCTGTTCAATGAGATGCAGGGCAACACCCCAGGGTATGACCACATCCTCCAATGTGTGGCACTATTTTTTCCCAGAGAGCACCATTTCCCCAAAATTCATAATGGCTGATTTTCCAGCAGGGAGAGAAGAGCTAGATAAACACACCCCCAGGATGCTTAATCTCCATAGTCTCTTCCCCTTGCTTCTGCTCATTACTTCCTTAATCCCACCATCTGTCTAGGTTCAAAGAGGAGAGGTGTAAATTGAAGCTGACTTCTTCTGCCTATCCCCTCCTTCCATTGAAAAATATGGTTTACGGCCCCTACCCCTGCTCTGTCATTCCTATGTAGCAGAACCCTTCCTTCCCAGAAGAGCTGTCTAACCCCAGGGGCTATTTATCACCTCATGAAAGGAGCCTGGCTAATCCACTTAACTCTGACCAATCAGAACAGACCACTGGAAGGCTGACTTTTGGCTTACAGACAAGAAAGTCTTATAACTTCTTGTCTGTACACTTTAGAAGAAATTTAACAATACCAGGATTTATAAATACCATTCTAGGAAGTCTTTGAATGGCCTTTTTATGATTCTCCTAGCTGGAATTATTACTTAATAACTTCTTGCCATGTTAACCTATGTGGCAGGGGATTTGTAATGGTAAAATGACTTGGTCCATTTTTCCAATACCAGGGCTTCTAAAACTTCTTTTATAAGGACCCTGCCTATATCTACAGGACCCCACACCCCTGGGATACCTAGGGGAGACTGTAGGGGTTCTGAATATGTAAATATATTGCAGATCTTCTCTCCACAGTGCTCCTAGCACAAAAGTCGATTTTGTGAAGCACTTTATCACAATGTGGGCAGTGAAATGTGCAATTTCACTTAATCCAAGGCATATAAAACTCATTATATAAGGGTCCTCCTTATAAATACCTGACCCCCCACCCCTGTGTCTTGCTTCGCCTATCAGATAATACAGAGTTCCACAAATATCACGACCACACGGTGGCTCAAACACGGCGAAGCAGGAGACATCAAACACAACACTACCTAGAAAGGGGTTTCACTTTACGAAATGCAAAGACTCTCTTTTTAGAATAAGGCTTGGGGTTTTATTTATGCAATGCTCTCTAACAGAAAGGCTTTCCCAGATGTCAAATGAATAACATTGAAATGTATATATATATATATATATATATATATATATATATATATATATATATATATATATATATCCAATTACCACTCCAACATGCATTCGCGCACTGAAAGAGATACGGACAACTTCTTTTGCTTAGTGCCCAGTGTAGAAATTTATTTTTCAGTTCGGTGCATAGTCGATCATGATGCGTTTCGGCCAACACAGTGGCCTTGATCACATAATCACGTTACGTGAAACTTAGTGATTTATTGGAAGTCTGATAGTCACATGACAACGTGGCTGCAACACAATGGAAATAAACAAAATACTCGGTAAATTGTGGTTTTAAACGGTTTAGAACTACAAGGTATACTTAGTTCTAATGGTTATTTTGGGCATTGTTACGACTGAATGACCTGTATTGGTAGTTGGTACCCCACATTCATATATTCATATATATGCAGTTAATTATATTTGACAAATAAACATACATTGGTTACATTTACAGTATAAAACGCACAAATACAATAATTATGGGGTGATTCGTGGCCTCCGAACACCTCTGAGCAATCCCACTGTGTGGGATTTACTGGAGGTAACAGGAGGAGCAAACGTGCCTCTTGGCGCACTGCTGGTGGGGAGATGAGGTCCTCTTGTGTACGGAGGTCCTCAGGACACAAGTGGACTTCATCCTCTGAGCAGCAGTGCGCCAAGAGCTGTGTTTGCAGAGTGGTGGAAAAAGGGGCGTGGCCTTGGACCACCTCTCTGCAATCCAGCTCTGTGGTGCTTTCTGGAGGTACCTGGTGGGCTAGTTGGCCCCCAGGGACCCTCAGGATTCAAGGGGACTTAATCCCCCAACCCAGACCGCGCCAGGAGGTGCGTCTGCAGAGTGGTGGAGAAAGGGGGCGTGGCTTGGTATAAGAAGTTAGCAATCCTGCTGTGTGGGACTTACTGGAGGTAATAGGAGGGGTAGTTGGCCCCCAAGGTTGACATTGGGGGCTAACTACCCCTCCTGTTACCTCCAGTAAATCCCACACAGTGGGATTGCTAAGAGGTGTTCGGAGGCCACGCTCACTTTTCTCCACCACTCTGCAAACGCGACTGCTATGTTATAGTTAGACATTAGCATTTAAAAAACCTTAGAAATTCACTGAAAAAACCATAGGTTTCAGGGACGTTATAGTTAGAAATTAGCATTTAAAAAACCTTTGAAATTCACTGAAAAAACCATAGGTTTTAGGGACGTTATAGTTAGAAATTAGCGTTTAAAAAACCTTAGAAATTCACTGAAAAAACTATAGGTTTCAGGGACGTTATAGTTAGTTGGAAATTTCACTCATACAAAACCAGAGAAATTCGTCTGTTATAGTTAGTAGAGCTAACTATAACTCGCGCCCCCGCAATGCACTGCTGATGACGTCACATATTACATCACTCATGACATGCTCAGTGACATCACTGAAGACATCACTGATGACATCTCAAATGACATCACTGATGACATCACTGATGACATCATCCACGTGATCATCTGATGCACCTCCTCACACCCTAATAAAATCTTTCATACACCCACTCTAAAATACAGACTACCAATATCAAAACCATAGACAAACCAATAGCAGTTAGTACATACCCGCTCAGTGATTCATACGTCTACACACACATCCACCCACTAACCCATACAGTCACTCATTCACGCAGTCATTCATCAATACAGCCACTGATATATCCACTCATACACCCATATAGACACTCACACACTGCCACTCACCCAAAGAGTTACTCAAAAACCTAGTCAGTCACTCAAAGAATTAATTACACTGCCATTTACTCACCTATACAGTTATACACACTATGTCACTTATTCATACAGATACGTACTGTCTTCAACAATTACTGACATAAGCGAACACTTATCCATGCAGCCACTGTCACAATCACTCACTGTCACATATACTCACTTATATACTCCAACACTTACAAATACTGCCTTTCACATATGTAGTTACTTACACATATACCACTAACACATCCATTCAGTCCCCAACACAGCTATACGTATACTCACTCACCCATACACTCCCTAACACATGCACTCATAAATGCATACACCCAGTGAATCACCCACTCACACATCCATGCAGGGAGTCACACACCCCCCTACCCACACAGACACTCAGGCACCCATACAGGTTCTCAGACAACCAATCATTCTTCAATATACATTGGCATATATAGATATAACATTTTTGAACTTTTTAGAAACACTCAGTCACTGGATGATGTCATCAGTGATGTCATCAGTGATGTCTTTTGAGATGTCATCAGTGATGTCACTGAGCATGTCATGAGTGATGTAATATGTGACGTCATCAGCAGTGCATTGCTGGGGCGCGAGTTATAGTTAGCTCTACTAACTATAACAGCCGAATTTCTCCGGTTTTGTATGAGTGAAATTTCCAACTAACTATAACGTCCCTGAAACCTATAGTTTTTTCAGTGAATATATATATATATATTATTATTATTATTTTTTTTTTCACTGAAAAAACCATAGGTTTCAGGGACGGTATAGTTAGAAAACAGCATTTAAAAAACCTTAGAAATTCACTGAAAAAACACTGATGACATCATCCAGTGACTGTGTGTTTCTGTAAAGTTTAAATATGTTTTATATATATATATGTGCCAAGGTGTATTGAAGAATGAGTGGGTGTATAAGTGTCTGAATGGATGATTTAGTAGGTGAGTGACTGACTGTATAAGTGAGTGATTAAATGTGTCTTACTGAATGCATGGGTTAGTGACTAAACTGTGTGAATGTCTGTATCAGTTTGTCAGTTGGTGTGTAAGTGGCTGCATGGGTTGGTGAGTAGCTACATGAGTGTCTATATGGGTTATTGATTGGTTGTCTGAGTATCTGTATGGGTGCCTGAGTGTCTGTGTGGGTGGGTGGGGTGTGTGTGACTCTGTGCATAGATGTGTGAGTGGGTGATTCACTGGGTGTATGGGTTCAAGAGTGCATCTGTGAAGGGCTGTATGGGTGTATGGGTAGGTGAGTGCATGTATGGGAGTGTTGGTGAGTGATTGGATGTATCAGTGGTAGATGTGTGAGTAACTACATATGTGAAAGGCAGTATATGTGAGTGTTGGAGTATATAAATGACTATATGTGAGAGTGAGTGATTGTGACAGTGGCTGTATGGATGAGTATGTGCTTGTATCAGTGATTGTATAAGAGAGTAAATATGTGTTAGTATCTGTATGAATAAGTGAGGTGGTGTGTGTATAACTGTATAGGTGGGTAAATGGGAGTGTAATTGATTCTTTGCATGACTGACTAGGTGTGTGAGTAACTATGGATGAGTGGCGGTGTGTGAGTGTCTGGATAGGTACATGAGTGCATATGATAGTGCTGTATTGATGAGTGACTGCATGTATGAGTGACTGTATGGGTGAATGAGTGGATGTGTGTGTAGACCTAGGAATCAGTGAGTGGGTATATAGTAACTGGTATTGGTGTGTCTATGGTTTAAAAAATGGTAGTCTGTATTTTAGAGTGGGTGTATCAAAGGTTATATTAGGGTGTGAGGAGGTGCATCAGATTATCACGTGGATGATGTCATCAGTGATGTCATTTGAGATGTCATCAGTGATGTCATCAGTGATGTCACTGACCATGTCATGAATGATGTAATATGTGATGTCATCAGCAGTGCATTGCGGGAGCGAGAGTTATAGTTAGCTCAACAAACTATAACGGCCGAATTTCTCTGGTTTTGTACGAGTGAAATGTCCAACTAACTATAACGTCCATGAAACCTGTGTTTTTTTAGGGAATTTCAAAGGTTTTTTAAATGCTAATTTCTAACTATAACGTTCCTGAAACCCATGGTTTTTTCAGTGAATTTGTAAGATTTTTGTACATGCTAATTTCGAACTATGCCTACAGAGGTAGGACATGTGCAGAAAGAGGAAGAAAAGCACAGAAAGATGCAAGAGAAATGCAGAAAGAGGCAACAGAAGTCCAGAAAGACAAAGAAAGGTGCAGAAAGAGGCAAGAGAAATGCAGAAAGAACCAACAGAGGTGCAGAAAGAGGCCTTGTTGCAAAGTCATCCTGTGCCCCCAACTTTTTGCTCACTGGTACTGGTGGTAACTGACTCTGACTAACCAGGCCCAGAGCCAGTGCTATGCTGAAAGACACTTAGAATACAGTGAAAACACCTACATACACTAGGGTACACTATGGGTTGGGGTACCCCTGTGATTGGCATGATCTCCCCTGTAAGGCCCTAGTACATAATAGGGCAGGGGGATTAAAACTACCTCTAAGTCAGAGGTGCAGAAAGGTGCAAGAGAGATGCAGAAAGAGGGGAGAGGGGTGCAGAAAGAGGCAAGAGGGGTACAGAAAGAAGCAAGTGAGGTGCAGAAAGAGGCAACAGAGGTGCAGAAAGACGCAAGAGAGGTGCAGAAACAAGCAAGAGAAGTGCAGAAAGAGGCAAGAGAATTGCTGAAAGAAGCAGCAGAGGTGTAGAAAGAAGCAAGAGATGTGCAGAAAGAGGCAAGTGATGTGCAGAAAGAAGCTAGAGCAGTGCAGAAAGAACCAACAGAGGTGCAAAAAGAGGAAAGATGGGTGCAGAAAGAGGTAGGAGAGGTGCACAAAGAGGCAAGAGAGGTACAGAAAGAGGCAGGAGGGGTGCAGTAAGAAGGAAGAGAAGTGCAGAAAGAGGCAAGAGAATTGCTGAAAGAAGCAACAGAGGTGTAGAAAGAAACAATAGAAGTACAGGTAGAGGCAAGTGAGGTGCAGAAAGAAGCAAGAGCAGTGCAGAAAGAACCAACAGAGGTGACAAAAGAGGCAAGAGGGGTGCAGAAAAAGGTAGGAGATGTGCACATAGAGGCAAGAGAGGTACAGAAAGAGGCAGGAGGGGTGCAGAAAGAAGGAAGAAAAGTGCAGAAAGAAACAACAGAGGTGCTGAAAGAGGCACGAAGGGTGCAGAAAGAGCAAGAGAAGTGCAGAAAAAAGCAAGAGAGGTACAGAAAGAGGCAAGAGAGGTGCAGAAACAGGCAAGAAAGGTGCAGAAAGAGGGAACAGGGGTGCAGAAAGAGGCAAGAGAGGTGCAGAAAGAGAAAAGAGGGATGCAGAAAGAGGCAAGAGGGGTGCAGAAAGAAGCAAGTGAGGTACAGAAAGAGGCAACAGAGGTGCAGAAAGATGCAAGAGAGGTGCAGAAACAAGCAAAACAGGTGTGGAAAGAAGCAAGAGAAATGCAGAAAGAGGCAAGTGAGGTGCAGAAAGACGCAAGAGAGGTGCAGAAAAAGGCAAGAGAACAGCAGAAAGAGGCAAGAGGGATGCAAAAAAGGGAAGAAGGGTGCAGAAAGAAGCAAGAGAGGTGCAGAAAGAAGCAAGAGAAGTGCAGAAAGAAGAAAGAGGTGCAGAAAGAGGGAAAATGAGTGCAGAAAGAGACAGCAGGGGTGCAGAAAGAGACAACAGGGGTACAGAAAGAAGCAGGAGAGGTGCAGAAAGAGGCAATAGAAGTGCAGAAAGAAGCAACAGAGGTGCAGAAAGAGGAAGAGGGGTGCAGAAAGAGGAGAGAGAAGTGCAGAAAGAAGCAAAAGAGGTGCACAAAGAGGCAAGAGAACTGCATAACAAGGCAAGAGATGTGCAGAAAGAGGGAACAGTGGTGCAGAAAGAGGTAAGAGGGATACAGAAATTTGCAAGATAGGAGCAGAAAGAAGCAAGAGCAGTGCAGAAAGAAGCAAGAGAAGTGCAGAAAGAAGCAAGAGAGGTAGAGAAATTGGGAAGAGGGGTGCAAAAAGAGGCATGAGGGATGCAGAAATGTGCAAAAGAGGTGCAGAAAGAAGCAAGAGCATTGCAGAAAGAACCAACAGAGGTGCAAAAAGAGACAAGAGGGGTGCAGAAATAGGTAGGAGAGGTGCACAAAGAGGCAAGAGGGGTACAGAAAGAAGCAGGAGGGGTACAGAAAGAAGGAAGAGAAGTGCAGAATGAAGCAACAGAGGTGCTGAAAGAGGCGCGAAGGGTGCAGAAAGAGGCAAGAGAAGTGCAGAAAGAAGCAACAGAGGTACAGAAAGAGGCAAGAGAGGGGCAGAATCAGGCAGGAAAGGTGCAGAAAGAGGGAACAGGGGTGCCGAAAGAGCCAAGAGGGGTGCAGAGAGAGGGGAGAGGGGTGCAGAAAGAGGCAACAGGGGTGCAGAAAGAAGCAAGTGAGGTGCAGAAAGAGGCAACAGAGGTGCAGAAAGAGGCAAGTGAGGTGCAGAAAGAGTCAAGAGAGGTGCAGAAACAAGCAAGAGAAGTGCAGAAAGAGGCAAGAAAATTGCTGAAAGAAGCAAGAGAGGTGTAGAAAGAAGCAAGAGAAGTGCAGAAAGAGGCAAGAGGGATGCAAAAAAGGGAAGAAGGGTGCATAAAGAAGCAAGAGAGGTGCAGAAAGAAGCAAGAGAAGTGCAGAAAGAAGCAACAGAGGTGCCGAAAGAGACAAGAGAGGTGCAGAAAGAAGCAAGTGAAATACAGAAAGACGCAAGAGAGGTGCAGAAACAAGCAAGAGACATGAAGAAAGAGGCAAGAGAATTGCTGAAAAAGCAAACAGAGGTGGAGAAAGAAGCAAGAGAAGTGCAGAAAGAGGCAAGTGAGGTGCAGAAAGAAGCAAGAGCAGTGAAAACACCTACATACACTAGGGTACACTACGGGTTGGGGTACCCCTGTGATTGGCATGATCTCCACTGTAAGGCCCTTGTACATAATAGGGCAGGGGGATTAAAACTACCTCTAAGTCAGAGGTGCAGAAAGGTGCAAGAGAGATGCAGAAAGAGGGGAGAGGGGTGCAGAAAGAGGCAAGAGGGGTGCAGAAAGAAGCAAGTGAGGTGCAGAAAGAGGCAACAGAGGTGCAGAAAGACGCAAGAGAGGTGCAGAAACAAGCAAGAGAAGTGCAGAAAGAGGCAAGAGAATTGCTGAAAGAAGCAACAGAGGTGTAGAAAGAAGCAAGAGAAGTGCAGAAAGAGGCAAGTGAGGTGCAGAAAGAAGCTAGAGCAGTGCAGAAAGAACCAACAGAGGTGCAAAAAGAGGCAAGAGGGGTGCAGAAAGAGGTGGGAGAGGTGCACAAAGAGGCAAGAGAGATACAGAAAGAGGCAGGAGGGGTGCAGTAAGAAGGAAGAGAAGTGTAGAAAGAGGCAAGAGAATTGCTGAAAGAAGCAACAGAGGTGTAGAAAGAAGCAATAGAAGTACAGAAAGAGGCAAGTGAGGTGCAGAAAGAAGCAAGAGCAGTGCAGAAAGAACCAACAGAGGTGCAACAAGAGGCAAGAGGGGTGCAGAAAAAGGTAGGAGAGGTGCACATAGAGGCAAGAGAGGTACAGAAAGAGGCAGGAGGGGTGCAGAAAGAAGGAAGAGAAGTGCAGAAAGAAGCAACAGAGGTGCTGAAAGAGGCACGAAGGGTGCAGAAAGAGCAAGAGAAGTGCAGAAAAAAGCAAGAGAGGTACAGAAACAGGCAAGAGAGGTGCAGAAACAGGCAAGAAAGGTGCAGAAAGAGGGAACAGGGGTGCAGAAAGAGGGAAGAGAGGTGCAGAAAGAGAAAAGAGGGATGCAGAAAGAGGCAAGAGGGGTGCAGAAAGAAGCAAGTGAGGTGCAGAAAGAGGCAACAGAGGTGCAGAAAGACGCAAGAGAGGTGCAGAAACAAGCAACACAGGTGTGGAAAGAAGCAAGAGAAGTGCAGAAAGAGGCAAGTGAGGTGCAGAAAGAGGCAAGAGAACAGCAGAAAGAGGCAAGAGGGATGCAAAAAAGGGAAGAAGGGTGCAGAAAGAAGCAAGAGAGGTGCAGAAAGAAGCAAGAGAAGTGCAGAAAGAAGAAAGAGAGGTGCAGAAAGAGGGAAAATGAATGCAGAAAGAGACAGCAAGGGTGCAGAAAGAGACAACAGGGGTGCAGAAAGAAGTAGGAGAGGTGCAGAAAGAGGCAATAGAAGTGCAGAAAGAAGCAACAGAGGTGCAGAAAGAGGAAGAGGGGTGCAGAAAGAGGAGAGAGAAGTGCAGAAAGAAGCAAAAGAGGTGCACAAAGAGGCAAGAGAACTGCATAACAAGGCAAGAGATGTGCAGAAAGAGGGAACAGTGGTGCAGAAAGAGGTAAGAGGGATACAGAAATTTGCAAGATAGGAGCAGAAAGAAGCAAGAGCAGTGCAGAAAGAAGCAAGAGCATTGCAGAAAGAACCAACAGAGGTGCAAAAAGAGACAAGAGGGGTGCAGAAATAGGTAGGAGAGGTGCACAAAGAGGCAAGAGGGGTACAGAAAGAAGCAGGAGGGGTACAGAAAAAAGGAAGAGAAGTGCAGAATGAAGCAACAGAGGTGCTGAAAGAGGCGTGAAGGGTGCAGAAAGAGGCAAGAGAAGTGCAGAAAGAAGCAACAGAGGTACAGAAAGAGGCAAGAGAGGGGCAGAAACAGGCAGGAAAGGTACAGAAAGAGGGAACAGGGGTGCCGAAAGAGTCAAGAGGGGTGCAGAAAGAGAGGAGAGGGGTGCAGAAAGAGGCAAGAGGGGTGCAGAAAGAAGCAAGTGAGGTGCAGAAAGAGGCAACAGAGGTGCAGAAAGACGTAAGAGAGGTGCAGAAACAAGCAAGAGAAGTGCAGAAAGATGCAAGAGAATTGCTGAAAGAAGCAACAAAGGTGTAGAAAGAAGCAAGAGAAGTGCAGAAAGAGGCAAGTGAGGTGCAGAAAGAGGCAAGAGAGGTGCAGAAAATGGCAAGAGAACTACAGAAAGAGGCAAGAGGGATGCAAAAAGGGAAGAAGGGTGCATAAAGAAGCAAGAGAGGTGCAGAAAGAAGCAAGAGAAGTGCAGAAAGAAGCAAGAGAGGTGCAGAAAGAGGGAAGACGAGTGCAGATAGAAACAACAGGGGTACAGAAAGAAGCAAGAGAGGTGCAGAAAGAGGCAAAAGAAGTGCAGAAAGAAGCAACAGAGGTACAGAAAGAGGCAAGAGAGGTGCAGAAAGAGGGAGGAGGGGTGAAAAAAGAGGCAAGATGGGTACAGAAAGAAGCAAGAGAGGTACAGAAAGAAGCAAGAGAGGTGCAGAAAGAAGCAACAAGGGTGCAGAAAGAGGTAAGACAAGTGCAGAAAGAAGCAACAGAGGTGCAGAAGGAGACAAAAGAACTGCAGAAAGAGGCAAGAGAGTTGCAGAAACAGGCAAAAGGAGTGCAGAAAGAGGGAAAAGGTGTGCAGACAGAGGCAAGAGAGGTGCAGAAAGACGGAAGAGGGATGCTGAAAGAGGCAAGAGGGATGCATACATTTGCAACAGAGGAAAAGAAAGAAGCAAGAGCAGTGCATAATGAACCAAGAGAGGTGCAGAAAGAGGCAAGAGTGGTACTGAAAGAGGCAAGAGAAGTGCAGAAAGAAGCAAAAGAGGTGCAGAAAGAGGCAAGAGAACAGCAGAAAAGAGCAAGACAAGTGCAGAAAGAGGAAGGAGAGGTGCACAAAGAGGCAAGAGGGGTACAGAAAGAGGCAAGGGGGTACAGAAAGAAGCAACAGGGGTGCTGAAAGAGGCATGTGGGGTACAAAAAGAGGGGAGAGGGGTGCAGAAAGAGGCAAGAGGGGTACAGAAAGAAGCAAGTGAGGTGCAGAAAGAGGCAACAGAGGTGCAGAAAGATGCAAGAGAGGTACAGAAACAAGCAAGAGAAGTGCAGAAAGAGGCAAGAGAATTGCTGAAAGAAGCAACAGAGGTGTAGAAAGAAGAAAGAGAAGTGCAGAAAGAGGCAAGTGAGGTGCAGAAAGAGGCAAGAGAGGTGCAGAAAATAGCAAGAGAACTGCAGAAAGAGGCAAGAGGGATGCAAAAAAGGGAAGAAGGGTGCATAAAGAAGCAAGAGAGGTACAGAAAGAAGCAAGAGAGGTGCAGAAAGAGGGAAGATGAGTCCAGAAAGAGACAACAGGGGTGCAGAAAGAAGCAAGAGAGGTGCAGAAAGAGGCAAAAGAAGTGCAGAAAGAAGCAACATAGGTACAGAATGAGGCAAAAGAGGTGCAGAAAGAGGGAGGGGGGTGCAAAAAGAGGCAAGATGGGTGCAGAAAGAAGCAAGAGAGGTACTTAAAGAAGCAAGAGAACTGCAGAAAGAGGCAAGAGAGTTGCAGAAACAGGCAAAAGGGGTGCAGAAAGAGGGAACAGGTGTGCAGACAGAGGCAAGAGAGGTGCAGAAAGACGTAAGAGGGGTGCTGAAAGAGGCAAGAGGGATGCATACATTTGCAACAGAGGTGCAGAAAGAAGCAAGAGCAGTGCAGAATGAACCAACAGAGGTGCAGAAAGAGGCAAGAGTGGTACTGAAAGAGGCAAGAGTGGTACTGAAAGAGGCAAGAGAAGTGCAGAAAGAAGCAAAAGAGGTGCAGAAATAGGCAAGAGAATAGCAGAAAAAGGCAAGAGAGGTGCAGAAAGAGGAAGGAGAGGTGCACAAAGAGGCAAGAGGGGTACAGAAATAGGCAAGAGGGGTGCAGAAAGAAGCAACAGAAGTGCAGAAAAAAGCAACAGAGGTGCTGAAAGAGGCATGTGGGGTGCAGAAAGAGGGGAGAGGGGTGCAGAAAGAGGCAAGAGGGGTGCAGAAAGAAGCAAGTGAGGTGCAGAAAGAGGCAACAGAGGTGCAGAAAGACACAAGAGAGGTGCAGAAACAAGCAAGAGAAGTGCAGAAAGAGGCAAGAGAATTGCTGAAAGAAGCAACAGAGGTATAGAAAGAAGCAAGGAAGTGCAGAAAGAGGCAAGTGAGGTGCAGAAAGAGGCAAGAGAGGTGAAGAAAATGGCAAGAGAACTGCAGAAAGAGGCAAGAGGGATGCAAAAAAGGGAAGAAGGGTGCATAAAGAAGCAAGAGAGGTGCAGAAAGAAGCAAGAGAAGTGCAGAAAGAAGCAAGAGAGGTACAGAAAGAGGGAAGACGAGTACAGAAAGAAACAACAGGGGTGCAGAAAGAAGCAAGAGAGGTACAGAAAGAAGCAAGAGAACTGCAGGAAGAGGCAAGAGAGTTGCAGAAACAGGCAAAAGGGGTGCAGAAAGAGGGAACAGGTGTGCAGACAGGCAAGAGAGGTGCAGAAAGACGTAAGAGGGGTGCTGAAAAAGGCAAGAGGGATGCATACATTTGCAACAGAGGTGCAGAAAGAAGCAAGAGCAGTGCAGAATGAACCAACAGAGGTGCAGAAAGAAGCAAGAGTGGTACTGAAAGAGGCAAGAGAAGTGAGGAAAGAAGCAAAAGAGGTGCACAAAGAGGCAAGAGAACAGCAGAAAAAGGCAAGAGAGGTGCAGAAAGAGGAAGGAGAGGTGCACAAAGAGGCAAGAGGGGTACAGGAAGAGGCAAGAGGGGTACAGAAAGAAGCAAGAGAAGTGCAGAAAGAAGCAACAGAGGTACTGAAAGAGGCATAATGCGTGCAGAAAGAGGGGAGAGGGGTGCAGAAAGAGGCAAGAGGGGTGCAGAAAGAAGCAAGTGAGGTGCAGAAAAAGGCAAGAGAGGTGCAGAAAGACGCAAGAGAGGTGCAGAAACAAGCAAGAGAAGTGCAGAAAGAGGCAAGAGAATTGCTGAAAGAAGCAACAGAAGTGTAGAAAGAAGCAAGGAAGTGCAGAACGAGGCAAGTGAGGTTCAGAAAGAGGCAAGAGAGGTGCAGAAAATGGCAAGAGAACTGCAGAAAGAGGCAAGAGGGATGCAAAAAAAAGGAAGAAGGGTGCATAAAGAGGCAAGAGAGGTGCAGAAAGAAGCAAGAGAAGTGCAGAAAGAAGCAAGAGAGGTGCAGAAAGAGGCAAAAGAAGTGCAGAAATAAGCAACAGAGGTACAGAAAGAGGCAAGAGAGGTACAGAAAGAGGGAGGAGGGGTTCAAAAAGAAGCAAGATGGGTGCAGAAAGAAGCAAGAGAGGTACAGAAAGAAGCAAGAGAACTGCAGAAAGAGGCAAGAGAGTTGCAGAAACAGGCAAAAGGCGTGCAGAAAGAGGGAACAGGTGTGCAGACAGAGGCAAGCGAGGTGCAGAAAGATGGAAGAGGGGTGCTGAAAGAGGCAAGAGGGATGCATACATTTGCAACAGAGGTGCAGAAAGAAGCAAGAGCAGTGCAAAATAAACCAACAGAGGTGCAGAAAGAGGCAAGAGTGGTACTGAAAGAGGCAAGAGTACTGCAGAAAGAAGCAAAAGAGGTGCAGAAAGAGGCAAGAGAACAGCAGAAAAAGGCAAGAGAGGTAGAGAAAGAGGAAGGAGAGGTGCACAAAGAGGCAAGAGGGGTGCTGAAAGAGGCAAGTGGGGTGCAGAAAGAGGCAAGAGAAGTGCAGAAAGAAGCGACAGAGGTGCAGAAGAGGCAAGAGAGGTACAGAAACAGGCAGGAAAGGTGCAGAAAGAGGGAACAGGGGTGCAGAAAGAAGCAAGAGGAATACAGAAATTTGCAAACGAGGTGCAGAAAGAAGCAAGAGCAGTGCAGAAAGAACCAACTGAGGTGCAGAAAGAGGCAAGAGGGGTACAGAAAGAGGCAAGAGAAGTGCAGAAAAAAGCAAAAGAGGTACAGAAAGAGGCAAGAGAACTGTAGAAAAATGCAAGAGAGGTGCAGAAAGAGGAAGGGGAGGTGCACAAAGAGGCACGAGGGGTACAGAAAGAGGCAAGAGGGGTGCAGAAAGAAGTAAGAGAAGTGCAGAAAGAAGCAACAGAGGTGCTGAAGGAGGCAAGAGGGGTGCAGAAAGAGGCAAGAGAAGTGCAGAAAGAAGCAACAGAGGTACAGAAAGAGGCAAGAGAGGTGCAGAAACAGCTAGGAAAGGTGCAGAAAGAGAGAACAGGGGTGCAGAAAGAGGCAAGAGGGATACAGAAATTTACAAAAGAGGTGCAGATAGAAGCAAGAGCAGTGCAGAAAGAACCAACAGAGGTGCAGAAAGAGGCAAGAGAGGTATAGAAAGAGGTAGGAGAGGTGCACAAAGAGGCAAGGGGAGTACATAAAGAGGCAAGAGGGGTGCAGAAAGAAGGAGGAGAAGTGCAGAAAGCAGCAACAGAGTTGCAGAAAGAAGCGAGTGAGGTTCAGGAAGAGGCAAGAGAAGAGCAGAAAGTGGCAAGGGTGGTGCAGAAAGAGGCAAGAGAGATATAGAAAGAGGCAAGAGAAGTGTAGAAAGAGGCAAGAGAAGTGCAGAAAGAGGCACTTGAGGTGAAGAAAGAGGCAAGAGAGGTACAGAAAGAGGCTCGAGAAGTGCAGAAAGAGGCAAGAGAAGTGCAGAAAGACGCAAGAGAGGTGCAGAAGGAAGAGAGTGAGGTGCAGAAAGAGGCAAGTGAGGTGCAGAAAGAGGCAAGAGAGGTACAGAAAGAGGCAAGGGAACTGCAGAAACAGGCAAGAGAAATGCACAAAGAGGCAAGAGAGGAGCAGAAAGAGGCAAGAGCGGTGTAGAAAGAAGTAAGAGAAGTACAGAAAGAGGCAAGTGAGGTGCAGAAAGAGGCAAGAGAGGTGCAGAAAGAGGCAAGAGATCTGCAGAAAAAAGCAACAGAGGTGCTGAAAGAGGCAAGTGAAATGCAGAAAGAAGACAGTGAGGTGCGGAAGAGGAAGAAAGGTGCAGAAAGAAGCAAGAGAAATGCAGAAAGAGGCAAGAGAAGCACAGAAAGAAGAGAGGTTTGTGCACCATTAGTACCAGTTTAACACCCACATTTTGCAATAAGTAACACATGACCATTCCAGCTTTGCAAAGGGCCTTCCACCGCGCTGTAACACATGACGCTGCATTTTTGGGAACATTTGAGCCGTTTGAGCTAGAAACAAGGCTTTTTTTGTTCAAATCCGCAGATTAGGCAGCAGATGATGGAATATTTGGCAAATGCGGAAAATGTTTAATTATGTGAAAATTGGTGCAGCCGAACAGTCACATAATTCCAGTGGCCCTGCTCATACCTCTGACTAGGTCCAGAAGTGCTTCTCAGTGGTTCCTTCTTTTTTTGTGTCTCATTGACTTTATAGTTTAGCTTCTATGGAAACGAGGAAGACTAAACCTGAGGTTACCACTCCACAACACAGACTACAATACCACATAATTACTCTCCAAAACACATAATCTCACTCCACATAATTCCTATACACTAAATACCACATACTTTCTATTCACATAATTTCACTGCACAACATACCACACAATTCCACTACACACAAAGTACATCCACTCTACACCAAAAACATTAGTAAAAATCTATTACATTTACAACGCCAATAGCTCTAAATCTCGAAATGCGAGACCCATTACATTACAATTGCGTCTTTAACTGGTAGTCTTGTTTGCAGAGTGGTGCAGAAAGGGAGCTGGGCCTCCGACCAGCGCTCAGGAATTCTGCTGCGTAGGACTTACAGGAGGTACCAGGAGGGCTTCTTGGCCCCCAAAGTCCCTTAGGAGTAAAGTGGACTTCATCCCCCAACCAATACTGTGCCAGGAGGTGCGTTTTCATAGTGGTGGAGAAAGGGGGGCATGGCCTCCAAAGACCTCTTAGCAATCCAACTGTGTGGGACTTAGTGAAGGTAATAGGAGAGGTAGTTGGCCCCCCAAGGACAACCTTTGGGCCCAACTACCCCTCCTATTACCTCCAGTAAGTCCCACACAGCGGGATTGCTAAATTGTCATAGCAGGCCATGCCCCCTTTCCCCACCACTCTGCAAACGCACTTCCTGGCGTGCTCTTGGATGGGGATTAAAATCCCCTTTGCTGCCACCAAGCCAAGAGGCACGTGGCCCCCCTCCCGGGCCACTTCTGGCCCCGGGGACCCCATGCCCCGGGGCCTGGCCTCTTTGATGGGGACCGTGGGGGGAGCCCCAATGCCCCCAAGGTCCCTGCCAGCTCCCCGCCTCCTGTGGGAGCCGGCATTGCTTTTGGGCAAGGGGAGCTTCTAACATACAGCTCCCCTTGCCCAAAAGCAATTCTGCTTTGGTTCTTGGAAGCGAGAGCAGGTTTCCTTCTCTTGCTTCCAAGAAGCAAAGCAGTGTTTGCTATGGCAGGGTGGGAGCCATGCTCCCGCCCTGCCATAGCAAACAGCAATGTCCTGGGGGTGGGAACCCTGGGACATTGAAGGAGCCGGCCATAGGGGGTGGCGGTCCCCAGGGCCATCGAGGGCTCCAGGAGTGGGGCCGCGCGGCCCCCCTCCCAACATGTAAATAGCCCCAGGGAGGTGGTGGTCCCAAGGGCCGGGGGTCCACTACGGACCCCCATACTTACATATTCAATCCCACGGGGAGGTGGTGGTCCCCGGGGCAGTGTGGGGGGGCTTGAACCCTCCCACACTTTGATTTTGAAAATAGCCCCAGGGAGGTGGTGGTCCCTGGGGCTGCGGGGGGGGCTTCGTGGCCCCCACGCATTTAAATCATGTAGCCCCGGTGAGGTGGTGGTCCCCGGGGCAGAGTGGGGGGGTCCCCGGGGCTACGGGGGGCTGCGTGCCCCCGCATATAATTATCTAAGCCCAGGGAGGTGGCGGTCCCCAGGGCTGCGGGGGCCCACGCGGCCCCCACATACATTATAAACATTGCCCCCGGGACCTGGCCCACCCGAGGGCTTATAGAAAACAAAGTGCGGGAGCCCGCGTTTCGTTTTTTTTTTCGTCCGGATTCGCGCACCCAGCGTGAATTCGGCTGATTTTCTTTTTTTTTAAAACTGCTTTCTTTGGCCCTGGGGGTCCTTGTGGGACCCCCTGAGCAGGCCTAGGGGGTCAGGGTGTTTCTACCCTGCCCCCTTTTCTTGTTTTTTTATGTTTTTTCTATTGTTTTCTTGTGACTCGGTTACCAAGTCACAAGATGGCTGCCAACACATTCTGGTTTGGAGTGTTGGCAGCCAATCAGAATTAAGCTTGTGCTCGGGAGGGTTCACGAATCCTCATCGGTGCTCAGATATATACATTTTTACTCTTTGAATTTCTCAGCAACTACTGAACGGATTTACACCATTTAAAAAAAAGGTCGCTTTCTGAACCAAGAGCTACCTTTTTGCCAAATTTGGTGTAATTCCGTTCATCAGTTCGGGCTGTAGCTTTGTCTAAAGTTCCTATGGAAATTAACATGGGGAAAACGCGTTTTGGGACCCCCCCTTTTTCTCGGCCCCCGCTTGACGAATCACTCCGAAACTTTCAAGACAGGAGCTGACCCGAGTGAACCATTAGTTTTAAACATTTCGCGAAGATTCGTCAGACGGCGCCAAAGATATTGGCAAAAGAAAAAACGCTTTTTGAATAGAAACAAGGTCCTAACTATAACTGCCTACTGGCGATCGCCAGAAGGTAATATATATATATATATATATTTTCTACAAAAAGATGCCACTGCACTCCAGAAGTCGTGAAAATCCAAGCTTTTAATAAAGCATAATAGCCACCACCATTACCACCACCAAACGTTTCGACCAAGAGATGGTCTTTGTCACGGTTATGAGAGTCCTTCTTTGCTTTCACCCTTTATAGTGTTCAATCATATGTCCCTTTCTAATGCATTCTGGGACTTGTATTTCACAGAGTCACGACTTTTGGGGTGAGGAGTTTACACTTCATTTAGTTGTCAGGTATAGGCACCATTATTATGTTGCTGCCACATGTTGCAATCTTAATGCTTGGCGGATTAGTTCTGCTTCGTTATTTGCGATAAATTTTGCATTTCATTATTCTATTATGTTCAATATTGCAATTTAACTCAAAGATATAGTACCTGTTAATCGCAAGTTTAACTCACAATTATAAAGTAATCATTGACAGTTCCATTCTCGGGTTTAGTACCCATTCCTATTGATGCCCATCATTAATCATGACAGTTTATTATAAGTGTATGTGCAATTCCTCATCCCCATTGAGCCCAAACGGGATCTTAGTTTTAAATTTTATGATTAGGCGCGATTCCAGTCTTCTTAATTTGAGGGTGCGATTGCCCCTCTTTCGTGGATTGGGACCGTTGCTATTCCAAAGTATCTTATATTTTCCCAACTAGTTTTATGTTCAGTGTGGAGATGCCTTGATATCGCATAGTTCATGTCCTTGTTGTGAATTGCTCTTAGATGTTCCAAAATTCGTTTTCTTAGAGGACAGATGGTACTGCCAATGTACTGTAATCCACAAGTACATTCAATCATATATATGACATAAGTTGTTTTGCAGGTAATCCTTTCCTTGATTGTAAACTCTTTTCCTTTAGAGTCTTTGATTGTAGTCACGGATTTCCCAATCTTGCAGGCTTTGCACTTGTTACAATGAACAAATCCTTTTTGTTTTTCTGTCAGCCACGTTGTTTCCTTCTTTATTGAGAAGTGACTGTTCACAAGTTTGTCTTTCAAAGACATGGCTTTGCGATAAGTTACATTGGGTCTAGATCCAATTATCTTTCCAATATTTGGATCTTTTTCCAGAACACTCCAATACTTTTGCAAAGTTTGTCGAATCTTAAAACTTTGGCGTAGCTGGGTGAAAAAGATATTCCCATGGCAGTCCCACATTGTTGAGTATATACCTTTTGATTGAAAAGAAATCAGAAATTCAGGATGACATGAGGCCCTGTCAAAGCCAATAGTAAGAACTTCATAATACTTCCCAATTTACAACACAATGCACATTTGTGCACCACTGCCTATAGAATCACATACTTGATCTCTCAATGTACAACATACTGCACATTTGTGCACCACTGCTTATAGCATCACATACTTCATCTCTCAATGTACAACACAGTGCACATTTGTGCACCACTGCTCATAACACTGCACTTCGAGACCAAAAAGTACATTCCACACCTCTCTCTCACTCATGCTTTCAAATGCACATCCCACGTTCTGTTCTTGGCAAGGTTGTTCTACTGTGACAGCTCCCACTTCAAAACTGGGAGAAGAAATCTTCAAGAGAAACAAGGCATATGCAGGACGTCTTACATTCAGGCTAGGATAAAATAACACACCAAAGTCAATTAAAATGATGGTAGTCAAATGTCATCACGTGGTGTCAGACCATAGGATTGCCTCTAGCACTACACCCTGGGACACCTAGGGGAGACCCTGGGGTACCTAATGTGCCCAAACATTGTAGTTTATCAATTATTAAGTGCCCCAAATGCCAAAGTCGAGTTTGGGCACAAATTGCATTTTAAAAGCAGTTCTGCAACACAGGGCTGCTTTTAAACCAACCCCAGGCTTCAGCAGTGCACACATGCAATTGCAGAAAGGGCTGATGGCCTCTAAACTGCCATGCCCTATTATATACTAGGGCCTTAAAGGCATTTTCAATCCCCCTGCCCTATTATGCACTAAGGCCTTATAGGGGGGGTCATGCCAATCATACGGGTACCCTAACCCATTGTGTACCCTAGGGTTTGTAGGTGTTTTCACTGTTTTCTAAGTGTCTCTTTCAGCATAGCACTGGCCCTGGGCCTGGCTAGGCAGAGCCCAAGGTCAGTCAGAGTCAGTTACCACCAGCACCAGTCAGCAAAAAAGCTGGGGGTGCCCAGGGCACTGGATGACTTTGCAACATTCGCATTGCAAGCCCCTCATCAACGGCATCCTCGATGACTACATATGACCTTGCATTGCTGCTTCGCAGCTCCTAGGAATTGCCGCCGTGAGACGCATCCTCTACACAGGACTCTGCATCCAGCATTTAAGGTACTTTTGAATACTGGTTTTAACTGGGTCCCGGTAGTTGACCTGTGTTCCATCGCAGTCGGCCTGAACTTGTGACTTTGTCCCAGTTCTGTGCGACCAGATAACTACAGTTAGTGTTTTTTGCTTTTTGGTGCTATTTTCAGTCAAATCTTTAAAATTGCATATCTCCGGTTCTACTGATTAGATTTTTTACGCTTTTGTCTTAAATTATTTATTACATTTTACATTATGTTTCTAAAATGGTGGGGGATTCCTCTTGTGTTGTGTTTTCACTTTATTACTGTTTGAAATGCTGCATAATACTTTACACATTCCTCTCAGTTAAGCCTGACTGCTCTGTGCCTAGCTACCAGAGGGATGAGCACAGGTTAATTTGGGGTTTTTGCTTGTGCCTCACCCTGACAAGGATTGTGGTTGCTGTGTGAGTTGGGTTTAATCCCCTCTCAAACAGTAACCCAATTTCTTACAAGGGTTGTCTATCGTTGTTTTACTGTATTTTTCTGAAAAGGTCCTCCTCTTTGTATCACTACAGATCTGTTTCTTCCATTGTATCTTTGCTCACTTTTATCATGTTCTCGAACAATTTGAGCAATTTCTTTGATATGGAGACAGGACCAGATAGGAAACTAAAATCTCCTCTAGTAAAAATGTTCAAACCAGCTCCACACTGCAGGAGGCCATGGCTACTAGAATGTCTTAGGCCTGGATGGGTCATGGCAGCCAATCTTGCTCTGAAACCAGCTAGGAAAGTGTTAGAGTTACAGAATGGGCAGTCTGTAATTGGAAACTACATGTATGAGAAGATGCAAATTACATGTCAGAAAACTTTGTGGGGCCTGGGTCACAAACGCCATGTGTGAATCCTCTCTAGTTTCCTAATAACACAAGCAGTTAGCTCAAAATAAAAAATAAAACAAATTCTGGGACACATTTGAAAACAATACCAGCATAAGGCGCTACCTACAGGTTGCTAAGTTTGCCTTCCTCACTATAAATAGCTTTAATGACATAAATACATTTAGTATTGGCAGAATGGGGCCTTGAAACAATTGGGCCTTGGGGCAAACAGCCCTCACTGCTCGCCCTTGTTACAGCCCTAACCCATAAGGGCCTATGAACTTTAACTCAGCCGCCAGCAATTGAACTATGCAGTGTTTTTTAAGCTGTAGAGCACATCATAATTTTTTGTGTCATAGTTCTAGTAAAACTGGTAATTTAAAGATGGCATGCTGATCAGCAAGCATGTCTCAAACACTTATAAATGAATGTTTGGTGTACCACACCATTTATTAAAACCAACAAGTGACTATTGCTGAAGAAGAAAAATCTAATTAATTACACTTGTATTTGCGCTATACAACCCCGAAAGCTAAAACAGCTGGACACCAAGTTAAGATCTTCAATATTTGCTCTACCCCTTGATCTTTCCAACGTTCCTAGCACAGTAGGTGGTCTTGCATAATTAAGAAGACACCAAGCTGGTTGCCTCATGACACTGTTTATGAGACAAGCAACAGATCACACACAGCTAAAGTCACCAAAAGAGGGCAATTAATTTGGTAGTATCTCCTCGGGAAAACGTATATTGAACTGATTAACAAGCTGCTTTTCATACAGATTAAGAATAAGATCCACACTTCGCCAGCGGCTAGAGCATATATTTGCTGAAGTACATAATGCAACTTTTTATGCATGCAAAACAGTAACATACGATCAGCATAAATTGAATTAGCTGTTAAACATGAGTATCATTTAAAGAATTTGAAAATTAGGAGAGATGTGACGAGGAAGCCAATTCAACTGCTATATAATAATGTGGATTTTTATTGCCAGATTCCTAATTTTATAATGGGCACAGATGTTTTAAAGCAACTTGCAGATATTGTTTTTTAAATTGGTACAGACTTTCTTTTTCAGATTAGCGACAGAAAGTGCATGTAGTGAAGCAGTGGGAATCATTAACAACAAGCATTTGCAATGCAATAGGTCTCGCATTTGCAAGAGTTTGAGCTATTGGCATTGTAAATGACAATGCCTTTTATTTATGTTTTAAAAACCTGCAATCGGTGCGTAAAAACGCACGGGCCTTCTAGTCCTTGCTTTCGAGAAGCAAGGCTGGCAGTAAAAGAGGCGCAGTTACTGTCAGCCTTGCTTCTCGTAAGCAACGACTATAAGTACAGATTATGAGTTTACGCACCGCTTGCAGGTTTTCAAGACACTTAAATAAAAGGCATTGTCATTTACAATGCCAATAAGCTCAAACTCTTGCAAATGCGAGACCTATTTCATTGCAAATGCTTGTTGAGCTCTGAGACAGAGGCAGCAGCAGCCATAGGAAGGCAGGGACCATGACGCCAGACAAATAAAATAAAACTGAAAAATGCAAAGTGCTCCAATGTTTGTCCGTGTACAATTTACTCGATTAGGGTTTAGAACTTAACAGTGGTGGAGAGATGGAATCCTTGCCAAAACCTCTATATCCATTTGACCACTGAGCACCTATAGTATAGTATGCATGTATCTTCTAACTAATTGCAGTCAAGCTACACACCAATGACCTGGAATAACTGAATCCCTATTTGCGTCTGTTTACCTCAACATGACCAACCATGATTATTCCGAAACTACGGTGTGTCATGCCAGCTTGTGCAGTTTTGAGTTCTTTGACAGAATGGATTTTGTTTAGCTTCACTAGTCCTTGGCATGGGAAAATCAACACTATGTAGAACACATGAAGGAAAGGCAGAGTGGTGCATTACCGATTCATAAAATATTGACAGTTTTGCAAACACATCACAGGAGGAACCCAACTCCAGTCTGGGTGAAGAATGTTTTTTTGGATTAGACGTGATGCGCCAGTGCCTTAATCTTCCTAAGACATATTAAAGTTGCAAATCAATAGCAAGAGGAAGGAGGCAAGTGCACATTTCCAAATGCAGGTCAAGATGACAGTGCCTACCATACACACAGAACAAGGCAGTGAGACTCACACTAGCCAGTCTTAAATAAGTTCTGATTTTTCAATCACCTACAAATCTATATTTATAAAGTGACAACAACAGCTATTAGCAATAAACTATCCCTCGCTCTACAAAGGACACCCTACACCCTTAAAATAAAGCCTACTGTGTGTTTATCCATAAACCGTTCCGGGGGTTTATGGTTCAAGCAGCCAGGCCAACATGCCACATCACAAATCTTCGCTTAATCATGAGGTCTATAAATAAAATGCATATGAGGAGCAGATTATGAGCGCAATAACATATCAAAACCATTGCCATCTACGTAACATCTTAAAATACATTTGTTAAAGCTGCATTCACACCTCTAACACTTGACGTGATCCAAACTGGGCATTTGGCTAACATCACAGCAAATGTAGGCTGCTCCCCGCTGATCAGATAACGCTTGATGCTTAAATAATGGCATCACCAGGCAGGCACTGACAGGCCGCTTCCAACAGTTTTATGATCAGCAGCTGGAGAGTGTACAGAAGGCATTTAAGGGGAGGAGCATCAGTGATGCCATGACAATAGTCTGTTTTGTATGCACACATCCAACTCCGGGGCCCCCTATGCAGTGCTTAGAACCGACAAGGCCTGAAACGCTGCAGTGCTGGACACATGGAGATCCATGTGCATTAACACCCGGAAAAACCCAAGAAACCATGTACTGTTTCCCAAATGCCTGGCGCCAGGGTGGTTGGTGGTGCTGCAGGTGACAAGCACTAGCTGACTCCGTAAGTCATACTGTGCATGACCTGAAAACTTGTAGCACCTGGGGGTTTCACAGTGTGTGGTTCCCCGGTGTATTCCTGTATAAACTGCATGTTCCAGAGGGATTAGTGCATAGGGGTGTGCAAGTGCTCATGGGCACTTGAAGTCTGAGATGAAAAATCCACGCTTACCTGAAAACAGCTCCTGTAACAGCACCCTCAATATTCCTACTTTACGTTCACATACATATATTGACAGTTGGAAGTTATGGCCATGTTCTAGTCAGTCAAAAAATATATATCATATAGAAGAACAGCGCTGCAAATGTTATGTGAAGGACCGCTACACATGCTTCCCCAACTCTAATATTTATTGGCACTACGATTTTTGCTATCGTTGTACCTGTTACCTTGTATTTGCTGGCGACCTGCAGAACGGCAACAATGTAAAAGCACTTACAAGGACAATACATTGGCGGAGGACAAAGTGAATAAAGGAGCATTACGAAGACGAAAGAGAGGGCCACCTGATTACCAGAGAGAGCAGCATCATTGTTCATTGCATTGAAATAAAAAGGCAACCCACCTCTGCATCATATGGGTTAATGCATCAATATAATCAAGATACACAGCAGTCTATATACAGATGATGCATGGGGGGTCACAGATGCTGATTAAGGTTGAAAAGCTATTCACGGAGTGATCCCCATTTATTACTAGGTCAAGATGTGAGAGGCAGCAGTGTGCTAGAATTGCCAGCGTTCTCAGAGCAGGTGGTAAGGTCTCTAAGCCAATGTGAATACCTGGGAACACATCCTCCTATCCTCTTCATAACTATTCTTCTTTTGCCTGGTAGGTGAGTGCAACAAATTTGCGGTTTGGTTTGAAAACTCCTTTGGCATACCCAAAAAGTGCGATCAGAGATGAGATAGGCAGATCTGGAATGAACGTCAGCTGGAGTTCTCTCCGACGTTTTTGCCAGTAAAAGTAGACTTGCGCATGACCAGGCCATATGTAAAAAACTGCATTAGGGTGCCAACTGTCATTACCCCCTAGCTTTCACTCCAGACAACACATGAACACTATTACATCATTTACTCGCAGCTTTCCAGACACCAGCTCAGAGATGAAGGAAATGGAGACACACAAGATTCTACACACATCCTCCCCCAACAAAACAAACCAGCACTGTATCAGTTAAACCACTGATGTAGTTTACCCCCTTAACACACCCCTGCCCCTCTCCCCATCCCCTGCCTTCCTTACCTCAATGTTTCATCAGATGAGCCCACCCCGCGTTTCGCCGCCGCAGCCTGAGCTGTTCTGGAAGCCTTCTCCGGGCCGCTCTCAGCGCGACCCGGAAGTCAGGCAACCTTGCCTGGGACATGGGCGTGGCATGGAGCGCGCGTCCGGAAGTGTCCGGGGCTCCCATGAGCTGAGGGAGCCCCTCGTGTCGGAGAAGCGAGGCGGGAGCCCACCCCGCACTGGCAAGCAGTAGAGTTAGTCCGGCGGGAGCCCACCCCGCCTTCATGAATGCCGCATGATGCGGCCGGAGCAGGATTCAAGACCTGGTGAGTGGGGCATGCAAGCGCGCCGGCATGATGCGGCCGGAGCAGGATTCAAGACCTGGTGAGTGGGGCATGCAAGCGCGCCGCGCCTGGACAGGAGATGTGCACGCGTATGGTGCGAGCAGGAGCTGTGATAACGCCGCGAGCCGTACGCGTGCACATTTCCTGTCTGTTAAGCTTTGGCACAGACAGTTGATGTGCACGTGTACGGTTTGCGGCGTTATTACAACTCCTGCTCGCACCATACGCGTGCACATCTCTTGTCCAGGCCGTGCCGTACGCGTGCACATGTCCTGTCCCCCTTCCGACCCAAGTCGACGACAATAGATCTCGCATAGCGAGCAGCGCTTTGCGCTGCGTCGCTAGGCGAGACCTAAAAAGGAAGGGTGACTGGCTGAAGCCAGGTAACAGGAGCAGCAGCGGCAGCGGCAGCTGTCTAATTAGGCCAGCAGCCATGATGACACAGAGTAAGTAATTTACATGAACAGCGTCTCTGTTGAGCAGCAAAGGGCAAAACAGTGTCAGGAAGAGGTCTAGCTTCATTCACTCAAAACCAAGAATCAGGAGCGTAACGCAGGCTCCTGCAGCCCTTGTGGCACAGAGGGCCCCCAACCATTCAAGGGGCCCCTAAACCTTCAAGGGACCCCATTCAGCCAAAGACCAATGTACATCTGTTAGATATGGGAGATTCGGGGCCCCTCATCACACTCTGCAAGGAGGCCTCATACTTTTGTGTTACACCACTGCCAAGAAGTGTGTACAATTTGGTCCTTATCAGAATATGATAGGCCTTATTTACAAGAAAGTAACGCAGCGCGGTGCCGCAAGCCATTTGGCTGTGCCGTGCTGCGTTACTTTCAAAGCAAAGGGAAGTGTCATATTTACAAAAATATGACAGATCCCTGAGCTCTCCCCTGTGCTGGTGCACATTTGGCTGCCATGCGCCAACGCAGGCACCCTTACAGCATGGTGCAAGGGTGCCTGCGTTGCGGGTATGATTGTTTTTGTGCAGGAAGGGACGCCTTCCTGCACAAAAACAATCATGAGGGGTGTTTTCCTCTTTCTATGCATGCTGCAGAATGCAGAATGCATAGAAAGAGGAAAAAACAAGGAGAAATAAAAGTATTTCTCCTCGTTGCGCCTCCTGACGCCTTCCCTGGGGAGGCGTAGGAATCTGACGCATTCCCAGGTTTACGAAACATTGTAAATCTGGGAGTGTGGCAGAATCCATGGATGTTGCGTGGGAACACCCACAGCACCACCCATGGCACACCCCTTTCACACAAGGTGCTGCCTGAAAAGGGGCCATATTTACAAGGCCATGAAAAGCCACTCTGGGTGGCTTTACGTGGCCTTGTAAATATGGCGCACCAAACTGCGCTGCCGGTACGTCGAAAAAAGTGACGCATCGGCATTGCAAAGGGCTTGTAAATATGTCCTGATATATTTACTGCACCACGTAAACACTGTACCCCAGAGTATCGACATGTACCTCCAGCCTTTATTTAGGGCATCAGTCAAAGGTCCAAGGTTAAAAACGTCTGAAAATGCATCTCTTCCATCTCCATCTGAACTTAATTAGGACACAGATTTAATATTATTTAGAGCGGCTGCTCATGTCAAACTAAGTGGTGCTTCATGATGCAAAGAGTCACTAAAGGTAGTGCCAATCAACTTTCTAATGGAAAATACTACAAATATTTTGCTTTGAAAAGTTGATGCGAGTACAGTAATAGATGGCTTTGTGTGGAAGAGCTTAAATCTCCCTAATCATCAGCGAAAGTGGGGTATAGCAGGGAGTGTTATGAGTAAACACCTATAGGTTTTACCCATAGCTAATTGTACTACTGAATATCGACACCAACAATAATGTGGTACACTATTATCGAGGATAAGATAACGAAAGAGAAAATATCAAATGCTAAGTACATATAGGGAGGTATAGATTTAATATTCCTAAGTCTACATCTGTGTAAATTGAATATATGTGAACTGCATAGGTACATATATGTGGAATTAGGTATGGAAAATCTCATGGGCAATTGTACTTTGAAAAATATTGAGTACAAGAATATCATAGCACCCTAATATCGTTGCCAAAATATCAAGGGGCAAAATATCGAAAGGTAAGTACATATCGGAAAGTACAGATTAGCTATTCTTTACTACACATCTATGTACCTTGACAATATATATTGACAAGATACATACATGTGGAGTTAGATATAGAAAATCTAAACATACTTACCTTTTGATATTTTGTCCCTTGATATTTTGTCCTCTATATTAGTGTCCCGGGATATTCTGTATCCAATGTTCAGGATCCACACCCCATAGGCTATTGTTCCGCACAAGATTTGTAGCCCCCATAAAATTACACATTTTATCTTCGGATGGCTGTCCTCACAATGAAATTTGTTTTGCAGAGCGTACCTTGACTACATATCACTTGCAACGCAGCACTTGTCCACTTTTGGGTCCTTGTGTAATGCTCAGCATCACGCCACAGCAGCTTTTTCAGCACAAGGATGAGTAAGGCCAACGTTGTTGTCAATACGTGTGAATAAATCCAAGTCGTTCCAGAATTGTGCTGCTCGGTTGCTGCTTGGCACGCCTAACACTCAGTCGGTTAAGCCTGCCTTGAAGATTTTACATTGGCTTCCAATCTCGGAAAGAACAAAGTTTAAATCTCTGTGTATAGCTCACAAGACCTTATGGGGGGAAGGGCCCGTTAATCAATGATTCTCTTATCACTTTCTATCACCCCACGAAATGCATTCGCTCGACTAATTTAAATTTAGCCATAATTCCCAAAATTAAAAGGGTGAGATATGGAGGCAAGTCCTTTGCGTACAATGTAGCTAGACTCTGGAACACTCTTCCTTTACATCTTCGTTCAGAGTCTGGACATCTCCCTTCTTGAAAGCTCCTCAAAACATCGTTGTTCCAAATTGCCTCTCTATAAACCATCTAGTTCTTCCCTGTCTCACTGCTAGCACTGGGATGCCTCAGGGCAGCTACATGCTCAATAAATGTTGTTTTAAATTAAATTGAATTAAATAGATACAGTACTGGACAATTGTTTATATACCTGCAACCCAGAGATGCTGATAAAATGTAACCTAAAGTCTTTTAGGTGCAGCTGTGGTATATAATTAAAATTGGATGAAATACATAGAAAAGGCTCTTTCGTATCAACTAGGATAGGAAAATGTCTCTTCAATGCCTGCTATTTTTTTCCAGAATTTTCGATGTGATTTTGATCTGAGGGCATCACAGTATGGAAAGGGGGATAATAGTAGGCTAGACCACGACTGAAAAGTTGGCTACATAATAGGGACTGGCAAGAGATGTTTGCGAGATGTGTCTTAAGAACACACATTTGGAATCCAGGATGTGTATAAGAGGAACACAGTTCTGACATCAGAACTTGCAAAGGCAGATCCTCAGGAGACTGTCATGTCACACCTTAAGTGCTGAGTCTACCAACTGAGAGCCAGACAGTGCTTTAAACATATTCTGAGCGTTGATATCTTTGTATCCAACTATAGCTGTTTTAGTCTGATCATATCAGTGTACATAAGGTGAATACATTACTCCCAAATAGCCAAAAAGACTTCTCCTTGTCCGTAATCTTAGTTTTGGAGTTCTGAATACCTGAACCTTCTTTCCTAGTCTAAAGGATAAGTACTCAAAGCATATTGTGATTTGAGAGATGAGTCAGGGAGAGAAATTGTAATGTTATTTCCAAATGGTAGGATTGACCCGGATTCCCTTCTGATTCTTGTGGTGTCCAGCACCACCACCACACCACATTAAGATAGATTCTCAGACATTCATACCTTAAGATAGATTCTCAGACATTCAAAAAGAGACTGAACAATGCTGGAGTCAGGACACAACCATGCCTAATCCATGATTAAATAAAGAACTCCTTTGTTAAGTCGCCTCTAGCAATTAGACACATTTTGGAATATATCTGCTGCACCAAGGGTCTTAAGGAAGGTAGTAGTGGAGTAATTATTAGTGATGGCCATAGTTGCTCTCTGTTGGCTAGACCAAAGATGCTGTTTGACTACAAACACCATAAGAAGTTCATATACATTTCAAAACATTGGTCTTTTGCCCGTTTAAAATCTTGGCTGTAGCATCCAGATCTGTAATTCGATGGTTCACTTTTATTCTCTTTTGTATATATTGGACTACTAATCGCTGTATTCCTATACAAGGGAATCTTGGATTCTAAAAGTACCACATTTATGATCTGCATTAAAGCCGGCAGCAAAATAGCAATTTAGACAACAAAATATCTCGTGGGGCTGGATCAAGCCTAGGTCATTCATTTGATTTGTGGTTGTAGTGACAGCATTAACCCCTAATAGCATTAAAAAGAGTCAGTTTGTCAGTATCGCCTCATCAATGCCTCAATAAGGGTTGCCTTCTGGTTGAGATCCAACTGTGAAAAATATTTTACTCAACTATTGCTGGTAATATTACTTGCCATACAGATAGCGCCTGAATTTGAACTGGAGACAACCAGATTCAAAAGTACCCAGCCAGGTTTAGAACTATCCTGGTTCTAAAATAACCTGTTATTAGCTTCAGTAACCTATGAATGAACTTAAAACTGACAATTTGTTTCCTTGGAGTAGATACTTACATCTTACTTTGACAGTCGACAAACTGGCCAATAAAAGCTAATTTTGGTGTACTTTCCTTTAACAAGACAGGCAACTTTCTCATTTGTTATCAGATAAGAGGTTTGCATTTTGATGGCTTTCTTTTAGAGGCAAATAAGTATTAAGGCAAACACTTTAACAGGCAGTATTGAATTGCAAAAAAACTGTGTTCTAATTATTTATGAATAAAAGAGCCACCACACTTGAATGCACCTCCAAAGAGAGGGGCGTGTTACTGTTTGGGTATTACACATATAAGACCCACACATAGTGACATTTTACATTGGGGTCAGATAACAGAGGGCATAATGTCTTAAGGCACAATGAAGATATCATCTGGGAAAATGTCCACTTCCAACCCATGAATTCTTCCGTTCAAATATTGAAATATTTTCTACAGCTAGCCAATCCGAGTTATTAAGTTTGGCATGACTTTGGTTGCCTACTCATACACTACCACTGCTTTACTCTCATTTCTCCTTACTTCCTGCTTTATTAATGCGACATCAGGCATAACCCAAGATTATGTCACCGAGTTGCCTATATAATAACATATTCACTCTGACTAATCCCTCAAGTTTAACAGCACTGCCCACATGTTTGCCCAACTGACGATTGTGGCTGGAAATATCGAACCCTGAATATCGTTGAGACAGAAGTACCACTGCAACATCGAGGGACAAAATATTGAACATCTAAGTGCACAGAGGGAGGTGTGGGTTTACTATTTATAAGTGTACATTCTGTACCTTGAAGATTACCAAGATATGTATATTTGGACTTAGGTATAGAAAATGTATAGAAACTTACCTTTCAATATTTCATTCCTCAAAACTGTTGTAACAATATTCTGTCCTGTCAATATTCATGATTCAGTATTCACAGACTACACTCGACTGACAAGGGACACCATTGCTTCTCAGGCAGAGTAGTCTTGTTTCTGACACATTCTTGCCCCTTCTGTATGCTCACAACTCCCCTTTAATGCTCTATTTGCAACATTATTTCCATAATTATCCTGTGATCACCACATGCCCCACCTCTCCTTCCTTACTCAGTACAACTAATCCTCGGAGTAAAATACATTGACGAGTTTGTGCTATCTGACTCACTTACTCGTATTATAATTTAAATATCTGAAATAATAATGGGGCGCTAGAGGGCGCCAGGCAAGATGGCTGCATCCTAATGTAGCTCTGCCCGGCTGAGCAGTTATCCGCCCAGAATCTGCCTAAAAATCGCTGCATCAACGTTGGAAAGACGAGCGCCCTGCACGGCGGTACACCCCCGATTACATTGGGGAAACTGCGGACTACTATGGTGCGCTGGGACCTGAGCTGCGGGGCGAGTGCACAGGGCCCTGCTGTGGGGGGCGCATGGACGGATCTACAGACGGCTGCCTATGCCGGTCCGATGTGTATTTTTGGCTGCGGAGACCCGTGCACAATGTGGCGGCCCACGACCCTGCCTGGTGCCCGTACGGAGCTGCTGCCTGCGACGGAGTGGAGAGGGGAGACCGCCAGCGGCACCTCGGCCTAACGTGGGTGCTGGCTCGTGACTACTGACAATTGGAGGCAACGTGGAGAGATCGAGGACGCCTGCAGCGGGCTGCGGTGAGTGGGGCGCGGTCCGGTCTGGGCCTGTAGCTGCGGAGGCAGGTGTGGGCCTAGGTGCTGGGCCGCGGCCTGCGGAGCTGCGGCTTGCGTGCGTGGCGCGTGCATTGCTGGGCCTACCCTGGCCTGAAGATTCACCTCCTCCTGACTGGGAAGTGCACATGAGGCCCGATCGTCGTTGGACTGACGCTGTAACGAGCTGCCTTCTCTGGTCCTTGCTGCGGGAGGCCTGAGCCTCAGTTACAGGCCCCGCTCTCCAGGCTCATCTGACGGCGCCCCATGATTGTGGGCCGGGGCCCGTGGTGCTCTCAGACCATTCCCGGGTTTAAGGCCTGGTGCAACTGACTTTGTTAGAGTCTAGATTTGGCACAGCCATACCACCTGCTCTGGGAACCGATCGGAGGGAGGCACCATCCTGCGGAGTTGACGCCTCTGGTGTTGTGGGCCCTGCCGGATATTGATTACTCGTGACTGAGAAGGGGCCACTGCAGGTCGCGTAGGCCCTGTCTTTAAGTCTGATCGCTAGCGGAAGGGTAACGGGCGCTCCTCCTCAGCTTGGCTCCACTATTAGGGCTGCTGCTCCTCATTGCCCCCCATTACTCTCGCCTTTTCTTCCGCTATGGGGAAAACAGACAAATCCCAGCCTCGCCTCACGTTTGAGGCGCGCAAATCTTATAAGGCGCAGCAAAAGGCGGCCTCTGATTCGGAGGCAGACGGCCAGAGTGAGGGCCCCTCCATGTTAGAAACTACGCTGGTGGCCATGCAGAAAAGCCTACAAGCTATAGAGGGAAATATGTCAGCTATCAATCAAAGACTAGATCATATGTCTGCACAATTAGAGGGACAGAACACCAGAATGGGGGAGATAGAACAAAGGGTTTCCACTGCGGAGGATGGTCTCAGTGATGTCGCTGGCAAGGCCCTCAACATGGAGAAAATCCTGGCGTTAATACAGGCGAAAAACGAGGACTTGGAGGCTCGGTCTCGCCGTAATAATATTAGAATTACGGGCCTTCCTGAGTCCACCAACACCGGCAGGATGGAGACCTATATTGAGACTCTGATCAAAGACCTTTTTGTTGCTGAAAGTCTGTCCGTCATGTTTATAGTCGAGCGGGCACATCGGTCCCTGGCAGCGAGACTGGGCGCGCCACCTCGCCCCATCATTGCCCGGCTCTTAAATTACAGAGACCGCGACACCATCTTGAGACTGGCCAGGGATAAGGGTGCCATCGACTATCAGGGGAACTCACTGTCCTTCTTCCCTGACTTTACTGTCGCAGTTCAGGCGGCCCGTCGAGAGTTTGGGACCGTGAAGAAATTTCTGCAATCCGAAGGCATCCCCTATGCCATGCTGTATCCTGCTCGCCTACGGGTTGGCCAGGATGGTGACTTTAAAATCTTCACCACCCTTAAGGCGGCCATGGAGCACGCAAAAAACCTGAAAAAACAGCGGCGCGCGACCACAGCTGAGATGGATGAGGAGGAGCAGTGAATTGACTGGGTGGTGACAAACTGGATTTTCGCCAGCTACACTTCCTATGGGGCATGTCTTAAGTTTTGCTTATCATGGTTCTGGGTTGCCTTAGGTTCCGACTGCGGGGGGCCAAGAGTCCTCCAGTTGATGATGACTGAGACCTTACTTGCTGTTCATTAGGCAGGCCTGCGGCGGGATCCTGTTGGATCGCTCACTGTAATGGCTACTTACCTGTTGGGTGGGCTGTACCGCTCACTGTAGGAGGGTGGAGATGCATTATGTTTGATCCAACTGCGTGTTTATATCCTGG
Organism: Calotriton arnoldi; assembly: GCA_963921515.1. Taxonomy (NCBI): domain Eukaryota; kingdom Metazoa; phylum Chordata; class Amphibia; order Caudata; family Salamandridae; genus Calotriton; species Calotriton arnoldi. The sequence continues at coordinate 2,704,267 of CAWUFW010000298.1, read as the reverse complement.
CACAGATACTAGACCTGATCAGCCACCTCCTACACTGTAGGAGGCTAGTAGCTCTCTGATGCTCCCCACATGGGAGATCCCCACTTACTACGAGTTGTTTGTTTTGTATGTTGGGGTATTTTTTCTCAGGGATGGGATGGCTTTGGCAAGTTGGGTTCGCTGAAGTGGGTGGGGGGTCCGGGGGGGGAAGTGGGGGGGGTGGGGTGGCACTTTGTTATGGCACTGACTTTGAACCCTGGAAACTCTCTATTGTAATCGGACATTACACTGCTGCGTATCTAAGGTTAACTGCAGGGTACAGGTGGTAACTTAAAATTTGTTACCTGGAATGTACGCGGCTTAAACAATCCCAAGAAAATCCGCTCTGTTCTAGCCCATCTGGACAGATTGGATGTCCAGGTAGCCTCTCTGCAAATGACGCGTCTTACGAAGAGTTCTGAGCAAAATGTGGGTGTGCGGTGGGCTGGGGTTAGAATTGCCTCCTCCTACACCTCCTACTCTCGTGGGGTGCTAGTTCTCATTAAGAAGGGGGTTCCCTTTACCGTCCTCAGTTCAGAGACAGACGATCAGGGCAGGGTGGTTATTGTTCATGGTAAGCTTGGCAGAGTGGGGGTGCTGCTGGTTAATGTGTATGGCCCGAATGTGGATGACCATTCTTTCTTTGCGGATGTGTGGCGCCGTATTTCCAGGTTTCCTCCTGCTGACATCCTATGGGGGGGAGGGTGATTTCAATACCTGCCTCGATACAACGGTAGACAGAGTGGGTAGTGGGGAGACGAGACACAGGCAGGCGACCGACGCACTACTGGGGCTCTTGGACGCTGGGAATCTCCATGACATTTGGCGTGTGCGCCATCCTGAGGCACGTGAAAGCACCTTTATATCTACGGTTCATGGCACGTGGTCCCGCTTGGACTATTGGCTTATCTCTGATGCTGTCTGCACCTGGGTGGTCGCTGTTAGTCAGTTGGCTAAGATGCTATCGGATCACTCCCCAGTACTGCTTGAATTGCGCGTCCCTGAGTGTGAGAGGCCCCCGTTTGCGTGGCGTCTACAACAAACTTCACTGACTGATCCGGTTTTTAAGGGTACAGTTGGCGAGGCGATCCGCAACTATTTTAAGGAAAACGCTGGCATGGTGGATAGTGCAGGAGTTCTCTGGGAGGCATTCAAGGTTACGATATGGGGCATGTGTATTGGGGCACAGGCTGGGGTCTTGAAAGACTTACGCCGCAGAATTAGTAAGCTTGCTGCGTAGATATCCGCATTGGAGCGTGACTATGAGCGTAATCCTGCTCCAGAAAAGCTGGCTGCGATTCGTGACCTGGTTTCAGAAGACAATGTGACCGTAGACCAAGAGATGGCAAATAGATCTCGTCGAAGCACAGCCCGTTACTATGGGGAAGGGGGATGGCCCAGCCGTTCTCTTGCGCAGAAACTGGCTGCGCCCCGTGGGCAGGAATACATCACTGAAATGCTGGACAAAGAGGGCGACGCGCACTTTGGTACCTCAGAGATTTCTAGGGTCGTGCTAGAATTCTACTCCGATCTTTATAGGGGTCGGCCTCAGGTGCCGGCAGACGACATCAACCTTTATTTGGATGACATTGCGCTGGGGTGGCTGTCAGTAGACCAGCGTGAATACCTCACGCAGCCCTTTGATGTAGATGATGTCAAACTCGCCATCATGTCGCTCCCGACATGCAAGGCAGCAGGCATTGATGGACTCCTGAGCGAGTTCTATAAAGCCTATGTGGATGACCTAGCCCCTAGACTACTGGACATCTTCGCGGAGGCGTATGTTACTGGCACGCTCCCTCCCACACTCCGAGAGGCACTCGTTGTCATGCTCTTGAAACTGGATAAAGCTGCAATGTGTGCGACTCATACAGGCCCTTATCCATTATTAATATTGACGCAAACATTTTGGCGAAGATGATAGCCAGTAGACTCCAGCCCCTAGTTCCTAGCCTGGTACTCGCGGACCAGTCGGGCTTCGTGCCCAATAGGTCAACGACACACAACTTGCGTACTGTTTTTGCCACGCTGCACTATTTTGAGGTGGATTTTCAAGCGGCAGCTGTGCTGCTTGACGCCGCTAAGGCGTTCGACTCTCTGCAGTGGGAGTATATGTTCACTGTGCTGCTGCGCATGGGCCTGCCACCTTTCTTTCTCAAATGGATCCACCTCTTGTATGCTGCGCCGGTGGCGCAGATACGTGTGAATGGCTGGGTGTCTGAAACGTTTTCGATACATAGAGGCACGCGGCAGGGTTGCCCTCTGTCGCCCATACTTTTTGCGTTGACGCTGGAGCCTCTGGCTTATAAACTGCACCAGCGACATGCACCAGCGGCGTTGCGTTTTCGTCAGCGGCCGTTAGTAGTATCGCTGTACGCGGACGACATGCTGCTATATGTCCGCGAGCCGGCCACGTTTTTGCCGGAACTACTCTGAGAATACGTAAAGTTTCAACGATATTCTGGTTTAAGTATCAATTGGACAAAATCGACGGTGTTTCCGCTGATGGCTGGCACCCGCGAGGTGGATCTGGACTTCCCTCTGACGTGGTCCACGGACCCGGTACGGTATTTAGGTATATGGTTACATAGAGATCCCGATGTGGTGATCTCTCTGAATTATGGCAGGGTTATCACTAAGATCACCGACCAAGCGACGCGATGGGCTAAATTACCACTCTCTCTAGCGGATCGAATAGCAGTTCTTAAAATGTCGGTTCTGCCTAAACTTCTTTACTTGTTCGTCAACATCCCGATTCGCCTGAATATCGCATTGTTCAATACGCTGCAGTCAGCTCTGCTGTCGTTTGTCTGGGGTGTTAAAAAGCCTAGGTGCAGTTGGAACCTGCTGGTGCAGCCATTTGAGCGAGGTGGCTTTGAGGCACATGATATGAGGCTCTACTATTTATGTGCTCAGGCGCAGTTTGCGCACTATTGGTACTTCCCGAAGCGGTTCTAGCCCCACATCGCGGTAGAGGCGGATTCGGTGCTACCTGTGCCACTAGCGGCGGCTGCCCTGTCGGGCGGAAGGGGTGAGCCACGGACTGAAATCAACCCTGTGCAATGCACTGCGTGGGCATGGAAAGCTCTTGCTAAAAGGGCACAATTAGACTATCACTACACTCCTGCACTGCCGCTTGCGGCTTATCCGCATATTTCTGCCACACAGGAGCAGGCCGCAGTGAGTGCGCTGAGAACTGCGGGGATTACACAACTGGGTGACCTTTATAATCATGGTCGGTTCCGGCCACTGTTAGAGATACAGGCCGGGCGGGAGCACAATATGATGCTGGAGTTCACATATGTACGTGTGAGACAGGCTATCCGGGATATCTAAAGAAAGATGATGGATTAAACCCAGATCAGTTGATTGGGGGTGAGTGCTTGCAATGTTCAACACTCCGTCCATCATCCCCTTTGGTTTTGCTATGTTCGCCCTAAGTTGGCAGGGTATGCCCAGACGTGGGTCCCTTGCTCACTTTGCCACTGGATTCAAGATAGCCTGGCTGATGATGGCTGTAAGCCAGAAACCGGTCCCAGGATGCTTGTTTCCGGTCCAGGGAAGACATGGCTTGGCAGTTTGGGCTGGACTGTTCCCATGAGGCACAGGGTCAGACTGATTTGCATATGGCCATGTCTGAACTGGGGTGGCGGAGTGAGCTAAAGAAAGATGATGGATTAAACCCAGATCAGTTGACTGGGGGTGAGTGCTTGCAATGTTCAACACTCCGTCCATCATCCCCTTTGGTTTTGCTATGTTCACCCTAAATTGGCAGGGTATGCCCAGACGTGGGTCCCTTGCTCACTTTGCCACTGGATTCAAGATAGCCTGGCTGATGATGGCTGTAAGCCAGAAACCGGTCCCAGGATGCTTGTTTCCGGTCCAGGGAAGACATGGCTTGGCAGTTCGGGCTGGACTGTTCCCATGAGGCACAGGGTCAGACTGATTTGCATATGGCCATGTCTGAACTGGGGTGGCGGAGTGAGCTAAAGAAAGATGATGGATTAAACCCAGATCAGTTGACTGGGGGTGAGTGCTTGCAATGTTCAACACTCCGTCCATCATCCCCTTTGGTTTTGCTATCCGGGATATCTATCCTGATTTTCCAGCGGAACCGAGGACGCTGCAGGCACTGCAGGCGGTGCTTGCAGGCGAAGCACGTAAGGGCCTTATAACCAAATTTTACAATACATCTCTGAGGGAACTGGACATTACCGTAACCCCCTCCTACAATAAGTGGCATGCAGCGATAGGGGCCTCATTTACACTAGATGTCTGGAAGTTTTCTTGTATGCTGACAGGTCGCATGACCTCGAACTGCAACCTCCGCATTATTCACTTTAAGTACTTACACCAGCTATACTATACGCCTCTTCAGCTGCGAAAATTTGGCCTGCGTGAGAGCGCTCGCTGCGTGCGATGTGGACAGGATGATGTGGATTTTCTGCATCTTGCATGGAGTTGCGCTGGTATACATGCATTCTGGAACCAGGTTGTAAGAGTGCTCACGGATTTGGTGCTGGAGACTGTGGTGTGTGCGCCGGATGTCTGCCTATTGGGTTGGGTGAAGCGCTTGAAGCCGGGCAATCGCAGACTGGTGGCTGTCTCTCTTCTGTTCGCTAAGCGAGCGGTTGCGCAATGCTGGGGAGTCAAAACTAACCCAACAGTTAAAAAATGGATCCGTGAGCTGCTGTACTGTAGGGAACAATTGGAGGCTTATGCGGAGGAGTTGCCAGAGGCCTCGAGGCCCAAGGACTTCTGGGCCCCACTCACGGGGTACCTGCTTGGACATCCTGATTTGCAGTAGACAGGGATAATGACATACTGGTCACTCGGGGAGTTGGGGCAGGGGACACCTTTTAGGATTGCTGTGTGTCTAGAGTGTCCGAGACATTGGGTTCAAGAATAACTTTCTAAGTGCCGGGTTTTGGGGCGGGGAGGGTGGTGGGTTTGTTTTTCCTGGGTATTACTTGAAGTGTCAATAATGCTTGTATTGGGGAAACAGCGGTTTCAACGCGGGTAATACCACGCGGGTAGGTTACAACGCGGACGTTACATCGTCCGGGTTGTTACCACGCATGGCATTACATTGCAAGTCGTTTCAACGACTTGCGCTAGATGGTGCGCAACACCAGGGAATGTGTTGGATTTTAAATCCAACATATTCCCTGCTGTTGCGCTAACTGGAGTAGGAATACTAATTTATACTATTCCTAAGTCCAGCGCGCCATCTAGTGCAAGTCGTAGAAACGACTTGCGATGTAAAGCCATGCGTGGTAACAACGCGGACGATGTAACGTCCGCGTTGTAACCTACCGCGTGGTATTTGCTCGCTGTGTAAAGAGACATATTCCTTATATTGCCTATTTGCTCTATCGGCATTGATTAGCCCCGGCTTCCGGGCTTTGTATCATTCTGTTGCAAGCTGCTCAATAAAGAGATTTAAAAATAAATAAATATCTGAAATAAATCTAATATTGGGAGAATAATACACTAACTTACACATTTGAAGTTGTGTCCACATTTCCCAATTTCCGCTCTTTCCCACATTCAAATACGTCATTTGTCTAGTTGATGGCTGCAACATTTGTGCATGGGAAGTGATTGGTGTTGTGTGTTACACTTTAACACCACATCATATGCTCTGCATAGAGCTTACATTTTGCACCAGAATATGAAGAAAAGCCCCTAATGATTTATTAGGAGTTGGTTTCCCTCTAATTGGATACAGGCCCTTACCTGATACTGCTCCACCTGCACTGTTCCCACTGCCATATCACATCTACATAGTAGCGTAATGTGGTATATTTTCTGTCCACTTCACTGTGTGATCCCACCAGCCTCCATTCTGCTGATGACTTCCTTAATGCCTGCAAGGGTTTTGATGCACCACTCTCCTCCACAGGTGACAGGCAGGGTTCAGGGGAATGCTCAGTGGACAGGCTGCTGCTTCAATGCCATGACAGATGGTCATGTAGCCTCCTCTTGAGGTCATTCGATCTCACCTTGATGTCTTGAAGTTGTGAGGTCAGAGGTCATAGCATTGACCCAATTAGTCACGTGCTATCACAATGTGGCATGCACCTTGAGGACGTTTCCCCCATAACATTCTCAAAGAGTTTGGTCTATTTTTGTAACTGCTCAGCAATCACGTTGAGCTCCCTCTCGAAAAAAACCTCCTATCTTTGCCTGCTGCCACCTCAGTGTCCAAATTAGCAGGTCCCCGTATGGAGATGGCAACTGCAGAAGGAAGATGTTGGTGGTTGTTATCTGCTGCTGCTGAGCTACTCTGTTGTCAAAATGGCTGCATACTTGTTTGTAGCTCTGTTTGTACTCTGGAACAAGCTGTATGGATTACCTCAGTTTGCCTGCGGTGTCCTGTTAGCTCCTCTCGTCTGAAGTGAGTCTTGCCATGCAGCTGAAAAACTCTCAAATGGCGCAATGAATAAAAGTGTTGCTTCTGAATTGCGCATATTACTGCATGCAGATTTGCTAATCTTGCTCTAAATTGGCATTTATGTGTGATTCCAATGCATACAAGAATACCACATGCAGTAATACTAGTACTGTGACAAGTGAATCCTATGTGTAGTTATATGTGTACGTGCGGATTTTTCCAGAAATATCTGTATTACAGCATGCAGTATTTTATGGAGAATAATCTCATTAAACCTAATCTGGGTCATGGTGGGTAAAGTGTGTCCCATTGTAGAGTTATCTATTACAACACAGGGTCCTTACATAACTGAATCCAGTGATTATCCATTTCTCATAATTGGGAGGGGGATACAGTTTAACAGACTAATTATCATGCATGTCCACTTGATTACACATGGCTACGCATGGCGAGACATCATGGAATGGTTTAAAAATTATTCAAAAATAGCCTTCTGATAATAAAGTGGTAGGCATTGAGGGAGATACAGCAATTTAAAAATAAAGAGCGTGGGCGGTAAAGAGGAGGGAGTGTCGTTCTTCACCTGGTCCCCATCCGTTTACCTGATTACTCGGCGGACAGTCCTGGGAGGACTGCAACAACCAGCATTCTTGGCGCAGGGCGCAGTACGCGCATAAAGGGAAGGAGCCAGCCCGCGGCGCGGGTCGCGCCTGGGCCGCGCCTAGGCGAAGTCTGGGCCAAGGGCGGGCCCGTCCACGCCCGTCGGAGCCCGAAGGAGGCTGGGCTGGGCCCACTTTCTAACATCGAACATCCAACATAATCTGAAGGTACTGTGCTCTTTGTGTACCCTTATTCTGTCTTTGGTGCTAACATGAGTAAACGGAAGGGAACAAATGAGAAACCAGGGGGTGGTGTTGCAGGTACATTGGACACTTTTCTTACGAGGGCTGAGACTGTTCTATCTCACGAAATAGAACTGACGGAGCGACGGCTTTCTCTGGATTCTCTCATGTTACAAAAGCGTTCCTCCCTTGGAATTATTAGCACCTGTAACACTACTAGTGCAGTACCTCTACCAGTGAGTTCTCCAAAACAGCTTGTCCCTAATCCGGTTGTCGCTATATCTTCTGTCCCCGCTACCTCCCTCGGAGTAATATCAACCAGTAACATAGTGACCCGGGCCAAGTCAGTGCCATCTCAGCCTGACCCAGGTCACAGTGGACCCCCAGTTAAGAGAAGAAGGGGGGGCGGTCCCACTAAGCAAAAACTTACGAAAGGGGCATGTGCTGGGAAACGTTCAAGGACAGACGATTTGGAAGTGGGTCAATCAGATCCTGTCAACTCCAGGGACTCAGACACTGCTGTTTTACCTTTAATTTCGTCTGAGGAGGACCTTTTGAAGCGGATGGAGACTATGGTTTCTGTATTATTGAATCCCCTCTTGTATAAACTATCTAGAATAGAAGAAAGGTTGGCATCATTGGAGGTTGGCTGCAGATTGCATCCCATTCATGACAACAGATCCCAGACAAAGGTAACAGAGGGGTTGTTGGCCCAGACACAGGCCGTAGCTATATCGCCGAGTGTGGAGACAGATAGTCATGTCACTCACCAGTCTTCTGGGCCCGCAGTGTCTTTAGGGGGGCCAGTTACGCCTACAATGAAGGGAGCTGCCCTGATTATTAACAACAGTAACCCCCCGCAAGGTGAAACTCTAGGAATCATAAGAGCCCAGCAGAACTTACACTCAGCTTTAGCTTCCACCAGACCTAGTTTTCTAACTAATCCCCAACTGGTTCAAAGGGGGGGGTGGTGATAAAGTAGCCAAATCAAGACAGCATATCAATAGCGAGCACCATTCTCTCCATCTTCCCCCGGCAGCAATGCCCTTAGTAATAGTACTGAGAAATGTTCCACTTTTGAGGGAGGGTCAAGTGGAAACTACTTCACAGCTGATGGATAAGTCCCTTCACTGGCTGAATTGTTATGCAGCAGGCTCTAGTAGCGGGAGGACATATTTTGCCAATCAAATCATTATGGCCAGAAGGGTAGGGTGGCTGGGCGTGTCTCCGAAAGTGACTGAGGGTGATTGCGTTGTGATTAATTTTAATAATCTCTACGTTGTAAAATTTCTTTTAGATCATTTGTGCACAATTCCTCCCGTAGGGACGCAGATCATCGCAGTTTCGCTGGGCTACTTCTACAAGCCTTTTTCATTGCCGGTGTTAGGACCGTCATTTTATACTAGGGAAAATCCAGGAATCCCTAATGAGATGAATAATCAGGGAATTCCTCTGGAGAATAGATTTGCCCCCCTTTCAGGGCTAGATTCGTGTGATTGACTTCCTGAGAGTAGACAGGTGGGGCAGGCCGTTTTTCCTATGATAAGTCCCACAAATTATACCGAAAGTGAAGCGACTATTATCCCAGGTAATACTAAGAGGGGGTTTTTAGATGCAATAAGAACAGTATCCTGGAATGTCGCAGGTATTGTAAATAAACTTGGGGACGCCCATTGGCTCAGACTGTGGCAGGATCAAGATATTACCTGCTTGCAGGAGACCTGGGCCATAGAAGACATTTTTATAAATGGTTACCGTTCGTACCAGACAAGAGCTACTCCGTCCCCTTTGGGAAGAGCCAAAGGGGGGTTAATAACCTTAATTCCAAACACACTAGCTATAAAAGTAAAGATGCTTGAAGGAACTTCCCCATATTTTCATCTCATTATTTTAGAGTTCTTGAATCGAGATCAATGGCTTTTAATAAACTTTTATAACAATAACTTCGGCCAAAACATGCATAAAATTTTGGATGAAGTGAACTGTGCAATCGATAGGGTGACTAATTTTATTAAACAAAAGGCTGTTCTTAACATTGTATGGTTGGGAGACTTTAACTTACATCCATGTAATTATAATTTAGAGCGGGTTTGTGGTGTGGAGGACATGAGGGGCAATCATGTCCATAACTTCTCCCATAATACCTATGGAAACTCTCTCAATACGCTAATTTCAATTAGAAATATGGTTATGGTCAACAACTTAGCCTCTATTAGTGATACCCTGTCGCCAACGTTTCAGAGGGAACATCAGGAATCGACTATTGACTTCATATTGGTCTCAAACCCCTTAAATATCAGGTGTAGTAAAGTAACTATTGAATTTAACACCTTTAGTGACCATGCGATTTTACTGTGTGAAATCCAACTTATGCAGAAGTCTGTGTCAAATCCCCAGGTAACTGGTCAGCCTACATTAGCAAGGCGAAACGGATACCAACTGAAGTGGCCCAAAATTGACAAAACAAAGGTGATACCTAAAATTATTAGGAGTGCCCTCCCCAATATTAGTAATTGTTTAGACCCTGATAATCATCCCGATCTTGTGGTGTCTACCTTCGTAGACTTTTTGGATTGCATAAGGAAGTCACTTGTTAAGAATAATTCCGATAAGTCAAAAAAGGATAAGGGCTGGTTTGACTCTATCTGTTCCCAAAAAAAGAAAGCTCTCACCAAAGCTTTAGGTGTCAAACCAAGAAATAGTATCGAAATTTCCACTCTCCGCAGGGAATATAAAGCGGCCAGGAAAAACAGGGAAAAGGTACTAAAAGAAGAAACTTGGGCAAAATTAGAGCAGGATTCGGCTTTAGGTAACTCAAAGGAGTTTTGGGGAATAATAAATGGTCCACACTTTAAAACTCCAAATGACCCAGTCCTTGATGTTAATGTAGGGGAGGAGCAGTGGGTGGCTCATTTTAAAGGTATTTTTGCCCCAACTGATTACCCGTTATTACCAGCACCGTTTACTGTCGGGATTCACCTCTCATTTAACTATAACGAAGTTAGGAATGGGATTGAGGCCTGCAGAGGTGGGAAAGCCCCGGGTCCCGATGGTGTCCCAATGGACTTCTTTTTTGAAAACATGGATATATGGGTTCCCCTTTTAACTAATGTTTTTAACAAAATTGCCATAGCGGGCCCCCCCATGTCTTGGAAAACCAGTATTATTGTCCCAATTCACAAAAAGGGAGATAAAAGCAACCCAAAAAATGATTAACCAATCTCGCTGATCGATACAACGGCCAAACTTATGGGCCGTCTTCTTTTAACGAGATTGGAGGCATGGGCGAGGAGTAAAAACATTTTAATGGAGTCCCAATATGGATTTCAAGAGGGAAAAGGGACAATAGACCAATGCCTGAATCTTTCACTGATCATGGACAGATATGTCAGAGCCAAGGGTGGGAAGATCTATCTTGCCTTCATGGACTTATCCGCAGCCTTCGACTGCGTGTCCCACCCTAGACTCTGGCAAATAATGGAGGAGATGGGAATAGATCAGGCATTGGTCGACTTCATCAGACAGCTGTATTCTGACGCCTCCTCCTCTGTCCGTTTTGGGAGGAACGGAGAGTGCACCCGACCATTTAAGATCTTGAGAGGGGTAAGGCAAGGCTGCGTCCTGGCACCATTCTTATTTTCCATCTATACCAATGGTGTGGGAAAGCATCTAGAGGGCGCATCCTTGGATGTCCCTGTGCTTGCAAACCATCAGCGGTTACCAATGCTGGCGTATGCTGATGACGCCGTTTTGATGGCCCGAACTGAGATGGGGCTCCAGCATCTTTTTTCTGCTTACGCGTCTTTTATGAATTCATTAGACTTAAAGGTCAACCACAGTAAATCTTTTATCATCATTGCGGGGGCGGGGAAACGTGACAGACCACCCTCTTTTTTTATGGATTCCGGTAAAATTGATGTGGTGGACTCGTTTCCCTATTTAGGAGTCCTTTTTGATAGAAATCAATCATGGTCTAAATTAGTAGAGGGAAGAGCAATGGGCATGCAGAGAAGTTTGATGGCATTGAAAACATTCTCCAAAAGGCTGGGAGCCAAACCTCTGATCCCAATGAAAAAAATCTATCATGCGAAAACTAAGGCGGCAGCAGTGTATGGAGCAGTGGTATGGGGGATGGCTCCCAGTGATTCTCTGCAGTCCATAGAGAATACATTTTTAAGTCTTTTACTTCCCTCCCACAGTCATATTCGAATTATGTTTTACATATGGAATTGGCCCTACCATATATTATTGACTCGATCAAAATGGCACCACTCCTACTGTGGCTTTCTATTTGGCGCAGGGCGACAGTTCCCCTTACGCAAAGCTTAATAACACTTATTTTAAAGTCAGATAATTACAGCAGGATCAGGTGGTTAAAGTATGTGGAGTCGGAATTATCTGCAATTGGCCTAAGTCGCCTTTTTAAAGATCCTTCCACCTGTAAGTTTATAAGAAAGCAAAAATTGGCTGAAACATTCATTTTGAGGGCCCAATACTTGAGAAAGGAAAAAAACTTCCACACCCAGACGGCTCGCCTGTATGATCTAACACCAGCGTTGGTGGAGGGAAGTTTTTCGTACTTGGCTGATGTCACACTCCCACATCACAAATATATCTTACTGAGATTTCGTTTAAATATGATCCCTTTGATGATAGGATACCCAGGGAAGCAATACAAATATTCCGATCTCTCAGTGTGTCCGTGTGACAATATGTCCGCCCAAAACGATCTCCATGTTTTATTTTTCTGTGGCTTTTATTGTCAAGAAAGACATAAATTTATTGTACCAATTTGTAAGCGTTACAATTTTAGATTTTGCCGTGTAGCCCTGTTTTTTCTTAAATCCCTGCAGAACTCCTATGTCGGTTTTTCTCTAGCTTCGTTTTTTTGGGCATGTTTGAAAAAGAGAAAGCATGCAGGCCCATAAGATGTATTAGGATGGCTTATTATATTTTTACTGTATATAATGAGATGAAATGGATTTTATGATAAATTGGCTGTTAGCATTCTTTTTATATCTGGATTTATGATGCTATTTTTATTATGTTTTTATTGTGATTGTATTCACTTTTATGATCTCATGCCTAAGATCGAATAAAGGATTTTGACTTTGACTTTGAGCTCCTCTCGTCTAAAGTGAGTCTTGCCATGCAGCTGGAAAACTCTCAAATGGCGCAATGAATAAAAATGTTGCTTCTGAATTGTGCATATTACTGCATGCAGATTTGCTAATCTTGCTCTAACTTGGCATTTATGTGTGATTCCAATGCATACAAGAATACCACATGCAGTAATACTAGTACTGTGAGAATTGAATCCTATGTGTAGTTATATGTGTACGTGCGGATTTTTCCAGAAATATCTGTATTACAGCATGCAGTATTTTATGGAGAATAATCTCATAAAACCTAATCTGGGTCATGGTGGGTAAAGTGTGTCCCATTGTAGAGTTATCTATTACAACACAGGGTCCTTACATAACTGAATCCAGTGATTATCCATTTCTCATAATTGGGAGGGGGATACAGTTTAACAGACTAATTATCATGCATGTCCACTTGATTACACATGGCTACGCATGGCGAGACATCATGGAATGGTTTAAAAATTATTCAAAAATAGCATTCTGATAATAAAGTGGTAGGCATTGAGGGAGATACAGCAATTTAAAAATAAAGAGCGTGGGCGGTAAAGAGGAGGGAGTGTCGTTCTTCACCTGGTCCCCATCCGTTTACCTGATTACTCGGCGGACAGTCCTGGGAGGACTGCAACAACCAGCATTCTTGGCGCAGGACGCGCATAATGGGATGGAGCCGGCCCGCGGCCCGGTGTAGCCGCGTTCTTCACCTGGTCCCCATCCGTTTACCTGATTACTCGGCGGACAGTCCTGGGAGGACTGCAACAACCAGCATTCTTGGCGCAGGGCGCAGTACACGCATAAAGGGAAGGAGCCAGCCCGCGGCGCGGGTCGCGCCTGGGCCGCGCCCGGGCGAAGCCCGGGCCAAGGGCTGGCCCGTCCATGCCCGTCGGAGCCCGAAGGAGGCTGGGCTGGGCCCACTTTCTAACATCCAACATAATCTGAAGGTACTGTGCTCTTTGTGTACCCTTATTCTGTCTTTGGTGCTAACATGAGTAAACGGAAGGGAACAAATGAGAAACCAGGGGGTGGTGTTGCAGGTACATTGGACACTTTTCTTACGAGGGCTGAGACTGTTCTATCTCACGAATAGAACTGACGGAGCGACGGCTTTCTCTGGATTCTCTCATGTTACAAAAGCGTTCCTCCCTTGGGATTATTAGCACCTGTAACACTACTAGTGCAGTACCTCTACCAGTGAGTTCTCCAAAACAGCTTGTCCCTAATCCGGTTGTCGCTATATCTTCTGTCCCTGCTACCTCCCTCGGAGTAATATCAACCGGTAACATAGTGACCCGGGCCAAGTCAGTGCCATCTCAGCCTGACCCAGGTCACAGTGGACCCCCAGTTAAGAGAAGAAGGGGGGGCAGTCCCACTAAGCAAAAACTTACGAAAGGGGCATGTGCTGGGAAACGTTCAAGGACAGACGATTTGGAAGTGGGTCAATCAGATCCTGTCAACTCCAGGGACTCAGACACTGCTGTTTTACCTTTAATTTTGTCTGAGGAGGACCTTTTGAAGTGGATGGAGACTATGGTTTCTGTATTATTGAATCCCCTCTTGTATAAACTATCTAGAATTGAAGAAAGGTTGGCATCATTGGAGGTTGGCTGCAGATTGCATCCCATTCATGACAACAGATCCCAGACAAAGGTAACAGAGGGGTTGTTGGCCCAGACACAGGCCGTAGCTATATCGCCGAGTGTGGAGACAGATAGTCATGTCACTCACCAGTCTTCTGGGCCCGCAGTGTCTTTAGGGGAGCCAGTTTCGCCTACAATGAAGGGAGCTGACCTGATTGTTAACAACAGTAACCCCCCGCAAGGTGAAACTCTAGGAATCATAAGGGGCCAGCAGAACTTACACTCAGCTTTAGCTTCCACCAGACCTAGTTTTCTAACTAATCCCCAACTGGTTCAAAGGGGGGGTGGTGATAAAGTAGCCAAATCAAGACAGCATATCAATAGCGAGCACCATTCTCTCCATCTTCCCCCGGCAGCAATGCCCTTAGTAATAGTACTGAGAAATATTCCACTTTTGAGGGAGGGTCAAGTGGAAACTACTTCACAGCTGATGGATAAGTCCCTTCACTGGCTGAATTGTTATGCAGCAGGCTCTAGTAGCGGGAGGACATATTTAGCCAATCAAATCATTATGGCCAGAAGGGTAGGATGGCTGGGCGTGTCTCCGAAAGTGACTGAGGGTGATTGCGTTGTGATTAATTTTAATAATCTCTACGTTGTAAAATTTCTTTTAGATCATTTGTGCACAATTCCTCCCGTAGGGATGCAGATCATCGCAGTTTCGCTGGGCTACTTCTACAAGCCTTTTTCATTGCCGGTGTTGGGACCGTCATTTTATACTAGGGAAAATCCAGGGATCCCTAATGAGATGAATAATCAGGGAATTCCTCTGGAGAATATATTTGCCCCCTTTCAGGGCTAGATTCGTGTGATTGACTTCCTGAGAGTAGACAGGTGGGGCAGGCCGTTTTTCCTATGATAAGTCCCACAAATTATACCGAAAGAGAAGCGACTATTATCCCAGGTAATACTAAGAGGGGTTTTTAGATGCAATAAGAACAGTATCCTGGAATGTCGCAGGTATTGTAAATAAACTTGGGGACGCCCATTGGCTCAGACTGTGGCAGGATCAAGATATTACCTGCTTGCAGGAGACCTGGGCCATAGAAGACATTTTTATAAATGGTTACCGTTCGTACCAGACAAGAGCTACTCCGTCCCCTTCGGGAAGAGCCAAAGGGGGGTTAATAACCTTAATTCCAAATACACTAGCTATAAAAGTAAAGATGATTGAAGGAACTTCCCCATATTTTCATCTCATTATTTTAGAGTTCTTGAATCGAGATCAATGGCTTTTAATAAACTTTTATAATAATAACTTCGGCCAAAACATGCATAACATTTTGGATGAAGTGAACTGTGCAATCGATAGGGCGACTAATTTTATTAAACAAAAGGCTGTTCTTAACATTGTATGGTTGGGAGACTTTAACTTACATCCATGTAATTATAATTTAGAGCGGGTTTGTGGTGTGGAGGACATGAGGGGCAATTCTGTCCATAACTTCTCCCATAATACCTATGGAAACTCTCTCAATACGCTAATTTCAATGAGAAATATGGTTATGGTCAACAACTTAGCCTCTATTAGTGATACCCTGTCGCCAACCTTTCAGAGGGAACATCAGGAATCGACTATTGACTTCATATTGGTCTCAAACCCCTTAAATATCAGGTGTAGTAAAGTAACTATTGAATTTAACACCTTTAGTGACCATGCGATTTTACTGTGTGAAATCCAACTTATGCAGAAGTCTGTCAAATCCCCAGGTAACTGGTCAGCCTACATTAGCAAGGCGAAACGGATACCAACTGAAGTGGCCCAAAATTGACAAAACAAAGGTGATACCTAAAATTATTAGGAGTGCCCTCCCCAATATTAGTAATTGTTTAGACCCTGATAATCATCCCGATCTTGTGGTGTCTTCCTTCGTAGACTTTTTGGATTGCATAAGGAAGTCACTTGTTAAGAATAATTCCGATAAGTCAAAAAAGGATAAGGGCTGGGTTGACTCTATGTGTTCCCAAAAAAAGAAAGCTCTCACCAAAGCTTTAGGTGTCAAACCAAGAAATAGTATCGAAATTTCCACTCTCCGCAGGGAATATAAAGCGGCCAGGAAAAACAGGGAAAAGGTACTAAAAGAAGAAACTTGGGCAAAATTAGAGCAGGCTTCGGCTTTAGGTAACTCAAAGGAGTTTTGGGGAATAATAAATGGTCCACACTTTAAAACTCCAAATGACCCAGTCCTTGATGTTAATGTAGGGGAGGAGGAGTGGGTGGCTCATTTTAAAGGTATTTTTGCCCCAACTGATTACCCGTTATTACCAGCACCGTTTACCGTCGGGATTCACCTCTCATTTAACTATAACGAAGTTAGGAATGGGATTGAGGCCTGCAGAAGTGGAAAAGCCCCGGGTCCCGATGGTGTCCCAATGGACTTCTTTTTTGAAAACATGGATATATGGGTTCCCCTTTTAACTAATGTTTTTAACAAAATTGCCATAGCGGGCCCCCCCATGTCTTGGAAAACCAGTATTATTGTCCCAATTCACAAAAAGGGAGATAAAAGCAACCCAAAAAATTATCAACCAATCTCGCTTATGGGCCGTCTTCTTTTAACGAGATTGGAGGCATGGGCGAGGAGTAAAAACATTTTAATGGAGTCCCAATATGGATTTCAAGAGGGAAAAGGGACAATAGACCAATGCCTGAATCTTTCACTGATCATGGACAGATATGTCAGGGCCAAGGGTGGGAAGATCTATCTTGCCTTCATGGACTTAGCCGCAGCCTTCGACTGCATGTCCCACCCTAGACTCTGGCAAATAATGGAGGAGAGGGGAATAGATCAGGCATTGGTCGACTTCATCAGACAGCTGTATTCTGACGCCTCCTCCTCTGTCCATTTTGGGAGGAACGGGGAGTGCACCCGACCATTTAAGATCTTGAGAGGGGTAAGACAAGGCTGCGTCCTGGCACCATTCTTATTTTCCATCTATACCAATGGTGTGGGAAAGCATCTAGAGGGCGCAGCCTTGGATGTCCCTGTGCTTGCTAACCATCAGCGGTTACCAATGCTGGCGTATGCTGATGACGCCGTTTTGATGGCCCAAACTGGGATGGGGCTCCAGCATCTTATTTCTGCTTTCGCGTCTTTTATGAATTCATTAGACTTAAAGGTCAACCACAGTAAATCTTTTATCATCATTGCGGGGGCGGGGAAACGTGACAGACCACCCTCTTTTTTTATGGATTCCGGTAAAATTGATGTGGTGGACTCGTTTCCCTATTTAGGAGTCCTTTTTGATAGAAATCAATCATGGTCTAAATTAGTAGAGGGAAGAGCAATGGGCATGCAGAGAAGTTTGATGGCATTGAAAACATTCTGCAAAACACACAAGATGATGGACGGAATGCTGCACATTGGCAAACATTCACCCCCAGTCACAGATCTGGGTTTAATCCATCGTTATTTTGCTTCACCACGCCACCCCAGTTCAGACATAGCCATATGCAAATCAGTCTTGACCCTGTGCCTCATGGGAACAGTCCAGACCGAACTGCCAAGCCATGTCTTCCCTGGACCGGAATCAAGCATCCTAGGACCGGTTTCAGGCTATCAGCCTTCATCAGCCAGGATAGCTTGACTCCAGTGGCGTAGTGAGCACGGGACCCACGTCTGGGCATACCCTTCCCACTTAGGGCAAAATGCAAAACACACAAGATGATGGACGGAATGCTGCACATTGGCAAACATTCACCCCCAGTCACAGATCTGGGTTTAATCCATCGTTATTTTGCTTCACCACGCCACCCCAGTTCAGACATAGCCATATGCAAATCAGTCTTGACCCTGTGCCTCATGGGAACAGTCCAGACCGAACTGCCAAGCCATGTCTTCCCTGGACCGGAATCAAGCATCCTAGGACCGGTTTCAGGCTATCAGCCTTCATCAGCCAGGATAGCTTGACTCCAGTGGCGTAGTGAGCACGGGACCCACGTCTGGGCATACCCTTCCCACTTAGGGCAAAATGCAAAACACACAAGATGATGGACGGAATGCTGCACATTGGCAAACATTCACCCCCAGTCACAGATCTGGGTTTAATCCATCGTTATTTTGCTTCACCACGCCACCCCAGTTCAGACATAGCCATATGCAAATCAGTCTTGACCCTGTGCCTCATGGGAACAGTCCAGACCGAACTGCCAAGCCATGTCTTCCCTGGACCGGAATCAAGCATCCTAGGACCGGTTTCAGGCTATCAGCCTTCATCAGCCAGGATAGCTTGACTCCAGTGGCGTAGTGAGCACGGGACCCACGTCTGGGCATACCCTTCCCACTTAGGGCAAAATGCAAAACACACAAGATGATGGACGGAATGCTGCACATTGGCAAACATTCACCCCCAGACACAGATCTGGGTTTAATCCATCGTTATTTTGCTTCACCACACCACCCCAGTTCAGACATAGCCATATGCAAATCAGTCTTGACCCTGTGCCTCATGGGAACAGTCCAGACCGAACTGCCAAGCCATGTCTTCCATTCTTATTTTCCATCTATACCAATGGTGTGGGAAAGCATCTAGAGGGCGCATCCTTGGATGTCCCTGTGCTTGCAAACCATCAGCGGTTACCAATGCTGGCGTATGCTGATGACGCCGTTTTGATGGCCCGAACTGAGATGGGGCTCCAGCATCTTTTTTCTGCTTACGCGTCTTTTATGAATTCATTAGACTTAAAGGTCAACCACAGTAAATCTTTTATCATCATTGCGGGGGCGGGGAAACGTGACAGACCACCCTCTTTTTTTATGGATTCCGGTAAAATTGATGTGGTGGACTCGTTTCCCTATTTAGGAGTCCTTTTTGATAGAAATCAATCATGGTCTAAATTAGTAGAGGGAAGAGCAATGGGCATGCAGAGAAGTTTGATGGCATTGAAAACATTCTCCAAAAGGCTGGGAGCCAAACCTCTGATCCCAATGAAAAAAATCTATCATGCGAAAACTAAGGCGGCAGCAGTGTATGGAGCAGTGGTATGGGGGATGGCTCCCAGTGATTCTCTGCAGTCCATAGAGAATACATTTTTTAAGTCTTTTACTTCCTCCCACAGTCATATTCGAATTATGTTTTACATATGGAATTGGCCCTACCATATATTATTGACTCAATCAAAATGGCACCACTCCTACTGTGGCTTTCTATTTGATGCAGGGCGACAGTTCCCCTTACGCAAAGCTTAATAACACTTATTTTAAAGTCAGATAATTACAGCAGGATCAGGTGGTTAAAGTATGTGGAGTCGGAATTATCTGCAATTGGCCTAAGTCTCCTTTTTAAAGATCCTTCCACCTGTAAGTTTATAACAAAGCAAAAATTGGCTGAGACATTCATTTTGAGGGCCCAATACTTGAGAAAGGAAAAAAACTTCCAC
This sequence comes from Calotriton arnoldi, assembly GCA_963921515.1. NCBI lineage: Eukaryota > Metazoa > Chordata > Amphibia > Caudata > Salamandridae > Calotriton > Calotriton arnoldi. The sequence continues at coordinate 2,684,849 of CAWUFW010000298.1, read as the reverse complement.
ACCCAGACGGCTCGCCTGTATGATCTAACACCAGCGTTGGTGGAGGGAAGTTTTTCGTACTTGGCTGATGTCACACTCCCACATCACAAATATATCTTACTGAGATTTCGTTTAAATATGATCCCTTTGATGATAGGATACCCAGGGAAGCAATACAAATATTCCGATCTCTCAGTGTGTCTGTGTGACAATATGTCCTCCCAAAACGATCTCCACGTTTTATTTTTCTGTGGCTTTTATTGTCAAGAAAGACATAAATTTATTGTACCAATTTGTAAGCGTTACAATTTTAGATTTTGCCGTGTAGCCCTGTTTTTTCTTAAGTCCCTGCAGAACTCCTATGTCGGTTTTTCTCTAGCTTCGTTTTTTTGGGCATGTTTGAAAAAGAGAAAGCATGCGGGCCCATAAGATGTATTAGGATGGCTTATTATATTTTTACTGTATATAATGAGATGAAATGGATTTTATGATAAATTGGCTGTTAGCATTCTTTTTATATCTGGATTTATGATGCTATTTTTATTGTGATTGTATTCACTTTTATGATCTCATGCCTAAGATCGAATAAAGGATTTTGACTTCGACTTTGAGCTCCTCTCGTCTAAAGTGAGTCTTGCCATGCAGCTGGAAAAATCTCAAATGGCGCAATGAATAAAAATGTTGCTTCTGAATTGTGCATATTACTGCATGCAGATTTGCTAATCTTGCTCTAAATTGGCATTTATGTGTGATTCCAATGCATACAAGAATACCACATGCAGTAATACTAGTACTGTGAGAATTGAATCCTATGTGTAGTTATATGTGTACGTGCGGATTTTTCCAGAAATATCTGTATTACAGCATGCAGTATTTTATGGAGAATAATCTCATAAAACCTAATCTGGGTCGTGGTGGGTAAAGTGTGTCCCATTGTAGAGTTATCTATTACAACACAGGGTCCTTACATAACTGAATCCAGTGATTATCCATTTCTCATAATTGGGAGGGGGATACAGTTTAACAGACTAATTATCATGCATGTCCACTTGATTACACATGGCTACGCATGGCGAGACATCATGGAATGGTTTAAAAATTATTCAAAAATAGCCTTCTGATAATAAAGTGGTAGGCATTGAGGGAGATACAGCAATTTAAAAATAAAGAGCGTGGGCGGTAAAGAGGAGGGAGTGTCTTCGAAAGCATGTACTGAGAGAGGGGTAGAGAAAATAGTCCCTCGTGGACTGCAATGTAACGTCCTGAAGTCAGCAGTGGAACAACACAACACATCCAATCAAAACAGAGTGACACCAACATGTTTCTTGGACCTGAAATAGACAAGAAAGAAATTGAATCATGCACAAGAGGCAGACACATTGCCCATTCTAAGTCTATACTGGATAAAATAGGTCAGTACGCCAACAGAGTCATTTGGTGCAAAAATCCTACTGCATGAGCACAGGAATAAGTAATTTAGTGAGTCCGAGCAGCTGCTGGCTGCTGCTGTTCATGCTCTGTTGCATTGAGAGCTATTTTCTTAGCCCAAAATCCATCCTCGGGTCAATTTTTGGTGCACGGGTGCATTTTGAAATTCAAAAATAGTGCTAAATATTGGGTTAAACTCCTTTTGTAAATCTGCATAATCTTGCTCTAATTTCACGTAATTATGCTACAGAAAATTACATAAATTATGCCCTCCCCTAATAAATAAAGCACCAGGGTTATAATCAGATAAGTTGTGAGGAAAAGAGTAACTGTAACATAAGGTGGTAAAGCTTGAGAAATGCAAATAAGATTGATTTTGGATTACTGGTTATGTATAGCAGATTAGTATGTGAATATCGCAGAGCAAGGCCTAGTATGGCTATCAATTAATCATATACCTTTAGAATGAGCAAGATTGCAGTGCATGAAGAGTGCATCCACTGACCACTGTTAATATTAGTAGGCTTAATCCATGGGTTGAGAGTTAAATTGAAATCTCCGTGAAGGAATAATGGACTTTCCCAGCTGGCCAACTCTAAGCAAAGTTGTTGAAACAAAGATGGGTCAGCTGGGGTGCACAAACTGTTGAAATTCCAAGTGAGGATGCAAATTCCCTGCCCAACCAAGCTACTCAAAGGAATATGCATTATTGCTGAAGGTGCTAACTCTTATTAGTGTGCATTTTCTCTCTTTTTTCCCCCTTTGACACACCCTCCCCATCCCTCACATTCCCACTCAAACACCCTCAAGGCCCTCGCACTCCTCGTACCCCAATTGCTTGATCCTCTCCTATTAGGCCTGTATGGGTGGAAGACCCAATGAAACCTACCCTTCCTTTTTCCAAAGATTGTGTAATGGAGTGTTTAGTGAAGACTAAAGAGTCATCCCAAGGAGGGGTAAAATCCAACCCTAATCTCAATATGTTGCACTCTCTAATATTGATATACTATATGATGTTTCTATGTGTACGCCCCTACCTCCATCCACCAGCCCTCCATAGGTTTTAAAACATCTAGAAGGAAAAGATAAAAAAGAGGAAGAAAAAAATCTTTCCCATTGAGCAAGAGTTCAAGGATAATACATCTCCTTCCATGAATCACCCATAGCTCATCAGTTATTGTCAGAGATTGCGCTGTTAGATTGATTTAACAACATTTGAGTGTTATCAACTCTGTCCATGACCCTGGCATCAAGTGTCAAATTCAGAGTCTCAATCTGTAATATTTTTCTTGTCAGAACCCAGGTTGGAGTTGTCAGACAGCGAAGATAAGTCTTTGGAACTTTAAACTTAGGGATAATTGCCTGTGCAGTAGTTAGTAGATTTACTTCAGAAGATGCAGTTTTATGTCCTAATTAGGTGCATTAGTTTGGGCCTAGTGGATTTGTTTGGAAGCCATCTTGGGGATGAGAGCTTATGCCTGTTAACCAGTGAAGAGGCAGAGATGCCCAGGGAGGGTACTGTTCAAGTGTCTGGCAAAATTCACCTTTAAGCTGATTGAGATTTCATACACGTTTATGAATGAACATTGTCTATTCAACTCCACCTTTGAGACCCTCTGACAATTTGAGATTAAACTGAACAGTAGATGTCCCATCTTGGTTAGCAGTGAGGCTAGAAGCAGAATGTTGTGGAAAGCCGTTGGCTCAGTGTGTGTACCGCAAGGGATAGGAGCTGGCTTTCCAGTGTGAACTCAAGTCCTCAACGCCATCCAGGTGATGAGCCAGTGCCGGCTCCTGATGGAACGCTTAGCAATTCAGGAAAGGAGGTGGGAATGTAGGCTTCGAGCATGATTCCAATATTGGAGAACTGCAGGCAGATGCAACATGAACAGCCCTGGCAGTCAATGGTGGGAGCATATGGTGGACTGTGGGGAGTGGGAGGGTTAGTGTATCTTCAATAAATTCTCACGATGTGCATCAGATTCTTTTGTGCTGGGCTTGCAACCTATATTGTGTTACGCTCAATAATCTGTAGTAAGCCAGTCATGGTTGAGATCAGAGGTGACCAGCTTTGCTACTTTGCTAAAAATAAATCTCACATATTTCAATGCTTTTTGCAATTTGAGAGGCTCCCGCTGCCCAAAAACCAACCTCCTGCCTTCTTCATAGCTTTATCATTCTCTCTGGTTTTTTTATTGACAGTTCTTTTCTTATTTTGCTTTAATATCATTTTGTCATTGAAGCTCCTCTACACCGTACTCCTCTAAACAACAAACAATTTTAACGTATCAAATTATCAAAAAGCAAAAGTATTTGCACACACTTGTCAGTGTTTTTGTTTTGCTGTTTGGGGTTTTCAATAGAATGAAAAAGCAAGGGATCCCTCTAAAGAACAAATAAGGTCTGGGAGTAAGAGGGGGACTAAACAGACCAACGAAGACCAAAATACACTCCCCTTAGACCTATATTTCTTTTATAAAAGATTCAATCTAGTATGGGTACACAAGGTTGACAAACATCAGATATTTATAACACTACATGAGGATCATTTTTTTTATAAAACCTTATTTATTATTGTCATAAGTTTCTTATTTCATTTTTCTTAATGCATAAATGTCATTTTTGTGAATAAATATAAAGCTTATTTTTGTCTTTTTCATAAGAAAATCTTTTTTTAATTTTTTTTATAAATACATGTAGCCAGTAATGCAAAGTTATTTACAATGTGAAAGGTTCCCTGAATAACAAGTCTTCTTACTACTCATACATACTTCACATACGTCCACATTCATACAAAACACTTATGCACATCTGGAATAAACGGGAAACAAAAGATGTAAATCATTTCCATCAAGATGGAAGAATATCAGGTCTGGACACACGAGGTCATGGGGTTTTCAATAGGCCTGGGAGGAACTCAAGGAGTGTTGCTTCGCAGAATCCCAGGCAATTACCAAAACAATTCACGGAACTCCACGAACAGGCGGCATAACACTTGTCCAGCTCTTCGTGTATTTTTTTCACACCAGTAGTGCATTTCACACTGAAAACCAGTGCGCACGGCACCACACGGTGCGCATGGGCGTGGCCATTTTTTAAAACTGTTTTCTCTGCTGTTCTGTGCATGGTTCTGGGCCTATTTGGATTAATCTGTTTAATATGTGCCAATCCTCCCCATATCCCACTCATCCACCCCTTGTTTACTTATTTTTTATCAGTGTTTGTCCTTCTGTGTGTGTACTTTATGTTTTTGTCTTTTTTTCACTTTTTTGTGACTTTTTGTACTTTTTTGTTATCCCTTTTCTTGTGTTTTCACTTCTTTCAGTTCTTCCTTTCTGCTTTATGTTGTCCTACTTCCTTTTTTTCACCCGACCCCATGTTAGAACAGGCAGCAAAGAGTGGCACTAGTGCCACAAGTCGCACACCCTGTGGGCGTGCTCAGGGTTGCAGCCATGCCCTGTTCTTATTAAGGCAGAGGCGGCAGCACAGTTTTTTTTGGGTCCATCGCCACCTCCCCTCCATTCTGAATAGCAGGCAGCAGGGCATGGGAGAGGGTACGCCCTGCGGGAGTGTCGGCTGCTGTGCGTGAGAGTGCATTGGTGGATGCGCCGTAGAACAGTGGTGCAGTGCACCACACAGCAGCTGATGCAGCGCTGGGTGGACATAATTGACAAGGAACTGGACCTGCTCAACCTCCTGGGTGTCAAGGTTGCAAGGCTCAGTGAGTAATTATTTTTTGTTTTCTTAAAATGCTAGCATTGTTTCTCTAATAGCAAGCTGCTCACTTTCAGAGGTAAGTTAAACTTATGTTATGAATAATATCTGAACCAGCTTGAGCTAGCCAGGTGCTCAGCACTACCTACTCTGCGCTCACTAGGGCTGATTATTTAAAAAGTGATGCAGACTCCTCTTTCCTATCACTAAGATAGTAGTATATCGGGGAGTTAGCATTATGTGTGCCTTTCTTTATGTAGCTCATAAAGTCTTAATCTCCCAGTGATGGGCAGTATGCATTGATAAGGAAGACTGAGTTGCCCCGTCAAAGGGGGTGGAGAAGCAAAAATCATTTGTTTCAATGCATTAGTAGTTCAAAATGTAGTTTAGGTTTAGGAAATTAGGAATAGGGTTTAGGTTTAGGAAATTAGGAATAGTGCAATAGGCTATCTGGTTTAGAACAGTACAATGCAACTGCGTCTGCCTGTCAAAATTATTGTTAGAGATTAACTGTACTAGTAATCTTTGTTTTATCTTCTTTATTTCTTACATCAGCACCAAAGGGCAGGAGGGCATCATCAGCACAAGGCAAAGGGGCTGCCACCACCAGTGCTGCAGCAGGTGGAACCACCAAAACAAATGCTATGGCCCCGGCAGATGATTCTGCTGGCCCCAGTAAGCCCTGTTTTTATTATTTCCCTAGCTTTTTTCTCTCCCTACTAGTAGAATAATTTTGCCTTGCTTATTTTTTTCAACTCCTCTATCTAATGTTTGTTAAATTCGTGTTATCCCGGCATTATCCTTTTTTTCTATATTTCATGTTTCTTTAGCTGACTTTCTCCTGTCTGTAGCTTTCTTCTACTTTTTTAGTAAGCTTTCCCTCTCCCCTTAAATGTTTTGTAGTACTGTACGATTACAAAAACAGATTTTTAGTACTGTGATGATTGCAGGCCCAGGTAAGCTATTATTCACCACACATGTTTGTTGAGAAGGCTTTCTTGCTCATGTTTAAACAGTCAAAATGAGAGCGTGACCATTGTCATGGACCGCCCTGGCCACCCAACGCTGTGTTATTATTCATTTATACAGTTTTGCAGCAGTTTTCATGACTGTGCGGCATATCAGGAAAGTAATGAGATCCCATTGCATTTGCCAACCAACGCCTTATGTCCTTCATTGACCATTACAGCCCTTCATTGCACTTCAATGCCTCATCATAGCTCTGTCCCTCCATTATCTCCATTATGAGAAAACATTTTTGGGTGGGATTGACAACCTGGCTTTTCTAACATGTCATCCAACAAACCTCCCACTGTGATAGTTTTGATAGAAGATACTGTTAACCGAACTGTAGTGAGGTTTTGCTGTTGAAGTTTGTTAAAAAATATTAACAATTACTTAGGAGGCGAATCGGGTATCTAGAATGGGTAATTTATTTTCTAGCTGCACCGAACACCAGTTCCGGGGCCAGTGTCAGTGCGACGGAGGTGGCCCAGGAGGTTGTAAGCGGAGGAGTCCCAGCGGGGTAGTAACAAGTGGTGGTAAGCCACATTGCTTGCTTATTGACAAATTAATTATACTGTATTTGTTAAGCAAGGCAGATATCCTACCCAGCATCATCACCTCCCTCCCCATGGCATTTCATCACCCATGACCTAGCTGCAGCATGGTTCAATTTGGCACTGTAATGTTGGCTCTGCAATGTGTGTCTCCTTCAGTTAATGCAGCATTATGAAGTTTTTCAAGGCATTACAAACCAAAAACAAGATGTATTTCCCAGTGCCCTCTCTGTCACCTCCTACTAGTACTTCACGCCATTAATCTTTTTTATCAGTTCTGTCCCAGCCAACCAAAAAATTTAAAAATCCATTCTTGGCATGTGCCACATTTTTCTGGCCAAGTGATTTCTGTATATATATTTCATGGCTTCCATGACGGATTTATGCCTGTTCAAATTTTTCCCTTTTGTCATTCATCATCTACAGTGACTAACTAACCAAAAGCTTAGCACATGATGATCAGTGATACTCCACTATTCTATAGCAAACCCTCCCTCTAGCTTATTCCCTCTAACTTACCTTGCAGTAGAGTAACTGTCCTTACTGCCAACTACAGGTATTTGTTGAAAATAATTTGTGGTGGAGGGTGAGGCCAGGAAGTGCCTAGTTGGCAGATGGGATACTCTGTGACGAAAGTGGAAAATTATATATATATATATATATATATATATATGCTGTTCCCTTCCCTGTACTGCAGTGCATCGTTTTTTCCACTGTCTACATACTGCTGACAGGATATCTACATTATAAGCAACGTGTGTGACATGGTATTATTATTCATGTGCCTCTTTGGAGTCAGGGTACAATTGAAAGGCAGTCAGAGAAGAGCAGGGCCATTGGAATTAAAGTAAGATAATAAATTGTCCATTATAGCTGCCCCAGCAGCAAACTGAAGAGAGTAGCAGCCCTGACACTAGCATGCCTCCATTAATGTTGCACAACAAGAATACTATTAATTGTACTGCAAATATGCCTTACTCATTAATAAGAGGTGATTTTTCATAATACACACAACATGCCTGTTTAATTTTTACTATGAAATCCTTTAAACAAAAAAATCACTTTTATTCTGGTGGTATTCTGGTTTGATTCTTTGCAGTCAGTGTTTTATGTGATGCATGTGTGGGGAAAACATGGCCCTGTGACTAATCACATTGAAAGTTCCAATGACCCTAAGGTACCAGAAATGCTCTGCTACTGTGCCACTATATAAACAAGTGTTTACACTGAGCATTATTTACAATTTGTCTTTTTTCTTTTTTTTTCTTTCTTGATATAGTTAGTCTTGCTGGTCCACCATCATGGCAGGAGATAGCAGCCCGGCTGCGGCACCACTGGTTGGAGGAAATCCAGGCTGTATATGTCTGCCTGGTGGCTTTGGAGGAGGCTGAATCATGTGCCACTGATCCCAGTCCCTTCAGCCAGTCGCCAGTGCCTCTATCCCGGCCACACCATCTCCAGCGCTGCTAGCAGTTGGGATCCACCACTGCTGTTACCCCTCCTCATCATCCACAGACTGCATTCTCCACCACGTTCTACGGGAGCTGGTGCTGCTTTGCCAGGGGGTGGCACGTGCTCACACCTAGCTAGATGCCCTCTAAGCCCTTTCTTTTAATATACTTTATTTGGCATGAGGGATTTTTGTTGTGGGTAGAGAGGGTGGGAGGGGTATTTGAGGCAAGGAGGACTTTGTTGAACTTACTTTGGATATTGGTTGGGGCGATTTATTTGGTTGGGGAGAGGGGTAGGCCTGTTGTGGTTGGAGAGGGTGGGTTTTATTTGTAAAACAAAAAATGGGAATTGTTTCTTCATATGATGCAAATCTGTCTTTTGTCTTTGCACTGCTTTTAGCGCAGTCTGTTTTTTTAATTGACGAAAGTTGCCATTTGACTAGACACATACTGTAAATCAACTTTTCCCCAAGACTTTCCCTAGCTGATTCTGAATTCCCCTGCCATATAATTATTCATTTGCTAGGTCACATACTTTATTGATATCCAAACAATACCCAGCTGCCAGATTTTGAACAACACAGACTAGGCCTGTCTTATTGCTTGAGGATGTTAACTTTTGCCACTTTTGCAGCACTCAGCTACTTATCAAAGTGTATACCAGTTAGTTATACTTTTGTCCTACTACCCTCTGTAACTATATTGACCACTAAGGGGGTATGCCTATGTTGCCTAAAACATACATAAAAAAATCTTAATCCACAGTGGAAGTTAGTAACTAAACTAGTTCACTTTACTTCTTTGTTCTCTTACCTGAATAGATGAAGCAAAAGCTGTTGCCTCTCTAAATCTTCCAAAACCTAATTGCAGCGTTTCCCAAGGCGACTTCTTAATGGTGGTGTTAGTAGTAGCAGGCTAACGTGCTAACAGGGAAGACATCACAAGCGAGGTCCCACTCCAACCTAGGTGGACTTCAACTGTAGAATTAATCAAAAGGTTTATCCATCACAGGCAACTAGATTGAAAGAAAGCACAGACTAAGTGGGTTATTTATATTTATATTGTCTTGTGGCTCATGGCCTCCTGGCCGGTCTGGCTACATTACCGCAGGCCTGGCTGCCATGATGACTCTTGCGCACGTTATTATTGGATGTTGTCCTGTCGCCCTCTGTTATTGCCAAGTTATTCTACAACAGTCTGCATATTCTGTTTCTCACCTTTTCTCCTGTTCCCTTTTGGGCTCAGTCTGAACAACAGTTACAAGGTCGAATAACAACTCCCTGGTTCCTACTGATTTGGCCCGTCCCTCGCACCTAGACATAACACATGTACAGCTGCCATTGAGAAATTAGTGTGCTTTTAATAATGCGATCGCTTGCTCTAAGATAGCACTTGGAGACGACCTTTCCAGAGAGAAGAGCTGTGATTGTTTGCTGATGTAGTTTTGCATCAAGAGACTGAGGTATGGGGGTTCGCTAGTCAAAGCCCAAAGGTCTTCTATTATTATAATAAACTGGCTTCCAGCACGGGGAGGGTGGTAATGTTAGTTAGACATATCTCCACTGCTTTATGAGATGCTTTCTCCGTTTGTATTCTATGGAGTAGTAACTATGCTGATTATATTGTTCTTATGTATTATGCTACTAGTACTGACACGTGTACTGTATCTTAGAGCACGTAAGTTGAAATAAACATTTTAACCTATACAGTGTCTCTTCATACACATGTTGTGGACAGGTACGAAAGTGACGAAAGAGTGTTCTTGCCTCTGCGTGTCCTGAGAGAGAGAGATACCGTGTTCTGGGTTGTCTAAGCATTGGTACATTGGTGCCAATGGGACGCTAAGGCTAGTTGGGTTGGGGTTTTGGGTGCTAAGGTTTATGGTTGGCTCACCACTATATTCCGAGGTCCTATTATCCTGTGCATAGCTCTGTATGTGCAGAAACCCTATGACATGGCGCGACCAACGAGTGGGGCGGCTTATTTGCGAGACGCTTGAGTAGTATTTGTGCTTGTCCACAAACCCCTCACGTACGCTTCCGGAAGCGTGTGTGATGGTGATACCTCCTATATTACAGTAATTTTAGGTTCTTTCAAGCTTGAAGTTATTAAAAAAGGTTTCTTAGAAAAACCCTTTTTGTGCTGCCTTGTGTAATTTGTTGAAAAGTCCCGTTCGAAATGGCGGGTATAGACATAGCGGCGCATAGCCGCACAGCACTCCGTGACCACTTACGGATATATGGAGTGCCAGACGCGGGAGTTGATCTAGTCTTTGTGGTTCAAGCCGATCCGGCTTTCCACTTTGAAGTGTTCTACTCTTGGATCACTTTTCCAGCGTTGGATGCGAACGATAATCTGTTTCATACATATGAACCCACCGCTGTTCCTGCTGTCTATAGACCTTATACTAATCTTGAAGTACCGCTCACGGCTTGGCAACACCGTGTTTGGTTTAATGGCGCCCTCCCACAACCGACTACCACGGTTCGTTTAGGCCCCTTATCTATAGCAGGGGCCACTTGGCCTGTTTTGGCCGGGTACACCCCACATCCGCTTTATATGACAATACCAGTCGTGGAACTGCGCACTATGTATGCGGCCTTGGTGCAGGTGCATCGAGCGTTAGTGCGATATGTTACAGGCAGCATCCATGGAGCCGCTCCTGGAGTGCCTGGCCAACCAGCTGCTGCAGGCGGAGTAACCATAAGTCCTGTCATGGTGAATTCTGTGATGGGCAAACGGCCACAACATAAGGATGATTTTCCTTATTGGCTTGCAGAAAAGTTTGATCAGTTGGAGGCAGTTTTTCCACATACAACTCCAGTGGATAAACATCGTATTTTGACGATTAGTTTGCCAAAAGACTTAATTCCCGAGTTGACAGCATGTGACAACTGGGGTAGGGTATTCGCAGCAGTATATTCTAAATGTTTTGGTACGCCTTCCATGACAGTTCTCCCCTCTGTAATTAAAAAGTACAGGATGAACACGGCCCTGAAGCGGCTGTGGAATTAGGGATGAGACTAGTGGGAGTGTTTGAAGTAGTAGCTGAACTGATTCTTGCAAATGTCAAGGGCGATGCAGTGAACTTTCAAGTAGCGAACGCGTTGGCTTTGGTCCCAGAATTGGACAAGCCTCGCGAATTACCGAAAATTATTACCCAGGCTTACAAAACTATTGGTAGAAACAGCCTGGGTAACAAGCCTTTTGCAAAACAGCAAACACAATCGCAACCACAACAGCAACAAACCAAATCTCAATCTGAGAAGGATGAGAAACCAGTCTTCACTAAAAAGAGCTGGAGGCTGAAAAAACAGGGTAAGCAACAGACAAAGCCGGGATCGCGAGGCGCATCCCCGGTTTCAGTTTCTTCTGAACGTACTTATGATTTACGCGATAGAGCGAGAATTAAGTCTCCGGATAGGTTTCAGATCCCTGATACGCGTTCTCCTCGTTCTTTACAGGCACAGACTTCGTCACAAGCCGGTGGAGGAGACCGCCAGGATAGAGGAAGGGCCCGTGAGGCCCCACAGGGACGAGACCAGCCTCGACAACAGGTCAGAGGAAAAGAAGAAGACACTCAACGTTTTCGACCCCAATTTCAGAAGAAAAAGTTGCCGCTGTAACAGCGAAATATGCCACAGACGGTGAGAACGCGACTCCTGAATTGGACGTGGGCAGTAACCCTCCTAGACAGCGCCGCGGAAGTAACCATAGTGCGGGAGGCGCTACGTCCTCATATGGAGGCGACAGCAACTGAAACATTCATTACTGTTGAAACAGCAGACACCAGAGTGGCACCCCCTGACAGACTATTTAATATAGTCCTCCAAATTGAAGGTGATATACAGCGTGTAATTAAAGGGATTTTTTGGGAAAATCTGACCTCTTCATATGATATTTTATTGGCAGAGGCGGACTGGCCACCCCCATTCGTACTTACAGCGCGTAAAGGGGAGGAGGTAATCCTTCCGAGCTTTTCTAGACATGTCCCAAAGGACAAAGCAAAGGCTCTTGCAGCAGAATGGGCTGTGTCCCTGGCTCCAGCGTTATTCCGCAATCACGTGGGTTGGGATGAGGAATCTCCCCCCATGAAATACCTTTGCGATCGTTACCGCAGCCACAACCCCAATATCCCATAAAACGTGAAGCAAAAGGCCCAGTTTCCGAAATTCTGACACAGTTGGAATATCAGGGAGTAATTGAACCCTGTGTATCACCTATGAACAATCCCCTTTTCGCGGTTTCTAAACCCGATGGATCGTACCGTTTAGTATTGGATTACCGGCATTTGAACTCTCATTGTCGGACCTTTGCGGTGCAAAATACCCATAGTTCTGCGCTTGTAGACAGTCTTGTTCGTAAAAAATACAAAACGACTCTTGACCTTTCAAATGGATTCTACACGCACAACTTAGCCCCGGAGAGTGGCCAATGGTGTGCCTTTACTTCCGGTGGTAAAATGTTCAAATTCAGGCGTCTTCCTATGGGGTACAAAAATAGTCCAGGAGTGTTTGCCGCTCGTGTTGTCTCTTTATTAGACGGCATAGATCCAGACGCCTGTTCGTATGTGGATGACATTTATCTGACTGACGATGAACTGTTTCCGCATCTGACCCGAGTGGACCGCATTATTCTTGAATTTGCGGTTCAGGGATACAAAATTAACTTTGCAAAATCCCATATTGCTGAGTTTACCGTTTTGTTCTTGGGCTATGAGCTCAACAATGAAGGTAAGGGTTTAGCCCCCATTTTCTGGAGAAATGTGCACTGCTGTGCCCTCCTACAAATCTGAAGAAACTTCAGTCTTTGCTGGGTTTTTGAATTTCGGACGTACATACATTCCCGAATATGCCCAGCGTATCAAGCCACTGTATGCCTTGATACAGCCTACTTTTTCGAAGTCTTGCTGGCTTCCGGAGCATACCTCCATTCTGCAATCACTGCAGACAGACCTTCTTGAGTCTAAATACCTTTTGACGCGTGATAACCACACAAACTTGGTGATTAGAATCATTCCAGGGGCAGTGGGTTTCACGTATTTAACCTTTAATGAAGGTGACACAGTACCTATCGCATACAAGTCACATCTATACACCTCTGCAGAAATGCGGTTCTCATCTGTGGAGAAAGTGCTAACAGCAGTGCAAATGGCGATCCTGAAGGAGCGCGCACTGGCACAGGGAAAACGCATTCTGGTGGTGACACCCTATCCTGCCCTAGAGGCAGTGACTAAAGCAAGTGTTCCGAACTCTAAAGCTTTGCACCCCCGTTGGATTCAATGGGCAACATCTTTGACGTCTCCGGATGTCACTTTCATTTTCGACTCTTCTCTTCAGACTCAGGAGTTTTTACAGTATGAATTTATTCATCCTCCTCCTTTGTCCTTATTGCCGCTTGAGGATTACGACTGTGTGATCTACACCGATGGCTCGGCACAACCGGCCACTGGGTCCAAGCATGCTTATTCAGCCGCATGTGCTATTGTTGCAGGTACGTTTGTGAATGGAAAGTTCAAATCCACTGTGGTGCATACGCAGGCACTCGGGGATAGTACCGCACAATTGGCCGAGTTGCGTGCTTTGGTGCTTGCACTTGAGTTCGTAAATCCTGATGTGACCACTTTAATTGTGTGCGATTCTTACTACTGTGTTCAATCATACAATGACAATCTGTTCTTTTGGTCGCAAAACGACTATAGAGACGCAAAAGGCAACACAATCAAGCATAAAATGCTTTGGGTTAGGGTGGCAGAATTACAAAGACGTCTGCCACTCACACAGGTGGTTCACACCCTAGGCCATCAGCGAGTGGGCGCACACGCTGTTGGTAACAGTCTGGCAGATGAAGCTGCCAGATCAGCAGTACTCACGTGTTCAGTAGCAGCAGTTACTAGATCCATGTCTAGAATAGACACTGATATCTTGGCAGCTATTGCTGCAACAAAAGAAGGAATTAATTACCCTAGAGGTTTCCCTTCTAAATATTCTTACCAGATAGGTCCCGATCAGGCTCCTTATGTAACAATACCTAACGTTGGGGTTCGGCTGATCCCCAACGCGGACCGCAGACTTTCCTTGATGGCAGCGGCACACGAAGGCATGGCTTCGGCGCATGCTGGTGTGTCTGCGACAATTTCCATTTTGCAGCAGCGTTACTGGTGGCGTGGTTTATACAAAGATACACGTACTTATGTGCTTTCCTGTGACGTTTGTCAACAGATCAAGCCTTCAACCGTTACAAGACCACCGCAGACCTCGCTTGCAATTTCGAACAGACCCTTTGGGTGTGTTTACTTGGATCACTGCGGTCCATTTTCTTCAGACACTGCCTATAAATATATCTTAGTGGCAGTGGACTCGTGCACACGGTTCATCTGGGTCTGGCCACAACGGAGTGCTGACGCACGAAATGTCATTAGGGATTTGCGAGTCTTTGTGGGAATTTTTGCATGCGGCACCTTCCATTCTGACCAAGGTCCGGCGTTTGCCTCTAAGGCTTACAAGGACGCAATGGGCTCCTTAGGGGTGCGGGTGAAATTTTCGTCTCCGTATAGGCCTGAGGGCAACTCTATCGTTGAACGAATGAACCGTGACTTAAAGCAATCCTTGACAGCTAGAGTTATAGGTACTGGCAGGAACTGGCTGGCCCACTTGTATACTGTTCAACGTGCACTTAATAATCTCCCTAGAAGGCCTCTGGGTGGGCGGACCCCTTACGAAATGCTCTTTGGCATACGAATGTTTGTGCCTGACCTTGATGGTCTAGACATGGCGGCGCAATCCGCCAAGTTTGATGTAGATAATCATTCTACTATGTTACAGGACTTACAAGAAGCCCGAGACAAACTAGCAATTGCACATTTGCCTTCAGCCACAGACCCTGCTTTGCAGATTCCGGTTGCCGGCTGGCTTCCGAAGATTGGCGACCTGGTACGAGAGAAGGTGGAGAACAAAAAGAATTTGGCCCCTCTTTTCGTGCACCGGTTCCAGTACTGGGCTTGAAGGGAACACGTACAGTCATCCTACCACCGCTTCCCGGTCGCAAGGAAAACAGATACATCTCAGTGGAAAATGTCAAGCTACAACATCTGGCCGATCTTAAATAGTGTCACACCAGCGGTCTCTTGTCCTGCCATTTATCGGACAAGCGTTCGAGGTACGCCTGCACGAACAGTCACTGATGTTACCATGGAGATGGTTGATTTGCCTGAAAATATATTTGAACCCCCTGCATCACCCTGCATAGACGAGGACGAATATACTTATCCCGCCACAGAGTCGGTGGCACACCAACCAACAACGCCACTGAGCCCGACACGTTATTCTTTTGACTCAGAATCCAATTCATCACAAGTCCCGTCCAAGTTTAGTCTTTTTGTATCGTGGTTTAGAGACAATTTTTTGATTCCACCTTGGACATACATTTGGATGGTACTTTTCTTGGTTTTTTTGTTCATGTCCATTGGCTTTGTCACAGTGTTCTTTCTACTCATCAATGGTCACTATTTACCTGAACGCTCTGCTGTGAACAGTGTTGCTGGAACTTTGGCTCCACATTCCTCTTCACACATCATGAAGCGTGACCATACATTTGTGAACATTTCAGCGTTTCCAGTTGCTGATGGCATAGTATGGGATGCGGTAAACTTTCAAATACATGGCCCGACAGAAATTATTAATGTACCAAATGTCCTTCGAGTCTCGATGGGTGATGTAGTAAAAAGTAATATTCATTCTGATGATTGGGATGTGCATGCAGTTGAAGCATTGTTTGCTGATTTAAAATATTATGCCTCTTTTAATGCTGAAGACTTGTATATGAATTCTGCGAATTATGCCGATTTGTATTGTTACCAACATTGGGGAAATCATTTTCTCCACAAGCCAAGTGCACTACGTAGCCCTGCTACTTACACCCAATGGGAACACTGCCCAAACCCCGTACCAGGTAGTTCCCAAACTCTTCGAAATAAATTCACCTATTTTACTGATTTTAATCGATCGAACCCTGGGTCATATTATTTTAAATTAAAAACTCCATTGACTCAGAAAATAATGTTGACCCACACTAAATTGTTATATTCGGGTTCCTTTTTGAGCGCCTTGGCGGTGGGTGGTTATGAATATTGGAAAGACACAGTGGATTTAAAATCAATTTGGGGTTCGAAGCCATGGCAGGTGCAAGGCACTGAGGCCTTGCACCGTGCTTGCCTTATCCCAGCCCAAATTCTATTTCTAAATGCTTCCATTTATCAGACCACGTGTTGGGGGTTGGCTACCGTTAAACAACTAAATGCGCCAACCATCCCATCCTTGTCGAGTCTGCCAAATGATAGTTTGCATTTTAATATGTCCCTTATGGCGTTACAGGCTCAGTTTCAGAATAATTCCTTTAACGTTTCTGCACTGATACAGTCACCCTGGTTGGCATGGCCCATATCATCTAATGCATGCCAACTGCGTTTTCATGGCACAGTTCCTGGCTACATACAGGACAAGCCTGATCCAAGATTTACTGAAACTCGTACTGTGACCACGTATTCAGTTGGTAAATTATGTAAACAATGGTTACAACATTCGTCCTTAGACTCTGTTAAGAACCATTTATCCCTCCTATCAGGCACTATTGACTTATCTGACTTTATCTTGGGACCTCGTGGTCCCCGACCGAAGAGATTCATTTATGAAGCGTATAATGAGCTCTGGAAGCTGTCACAAATGGAAGCTGCTTCCCGTCTTAGAGAAATAGACCAAGCAAATTTGGAAAAGGTGCTTGCTGTTGTTGACAATAGTATAAATACCCTGTCTTCCCGCATTTACACATTAGACAATATTGTATCCTCTGTTGTTGATATTGTACAAGATGATGTCTCTATGTTGTATCATGGTCAGAATCAGTTGCGCTCAGTGATGCAGTTTGCATGGACTTTGCAAACTCTTAAGTTGGGTAAAGTTCCTTGGAATTTGTTAAACACCACTGCCCTCTTTCTGCCTTTTAATTTGACAGACAAACAGCAGTTCATGTCCATGAAAGATGCATCCTACACTTTGTTACATATTGAAAAAGTGGATCCTTTACCGTTCTCTGTAGCAGAACTAGATTCTGCGGTGTGGCTAGTTCATGGGGTTATAGCTTTACCTTTTTCCCTATTTGAGTTCAGTTCGTGCATGAAGCATTATCCTGTGGGCCGTTTCCAGCCTTTGGGTGGTGCTTTCCTGCATGAACTTTGGTCCTTGCCTTTCATGTATCAATGCCTTAGAGATGGCAAGGAAGTATTTCTCACGGGGGAGTCTTGTGATTCAACTGTGGGTCATTCGCTTATTTGTAAACATATTAAATTGCACGGGGCTTGTAGCGTTTCAGTTCCAAATCTTGCATGTGTCCTGAAGGGTATTCCTGCTCCTGCTATTTCTCCTACTTTTACTTTGCTTACCAACGGTAGCTATTTGCTTTTAAATAACGAAAATTGTTGTGGCCTGCAGGCCGGCATTCCGTATATTGTTACAGTCTCGCACAGAGTTGTCTGCTGCAAGAATGTGCTTTTTCCTCCCCCTCACGACATCGTTGATAGCTCTATTTGGCCTTCCATTCCTGCCATGGAGGCAGATTTCAATAAGTTGAGCAGAATAAAGGCCCTATTATTGAATGAGGAGGTTATGCTCACATCCGCCCGGGAGACATTCATTCTCCAGGTGGCGAGCACCCACAGTGAAATACAGGCCCTTTTGAACACTGACCTCCCCCAGCATTTTGGGGAGTTAATTCATCGTATTTTTAACGCATCAAACACCGAGGGTCTGGTGCACTTTTTTAAGGTTGTGGGGTCTGGCCTCGTGTCCACCTTTCAAACTATTTTCGGTGTGATACCGGCATTCATTCATTCTATTTTTTCTAGCGTCTTTGGTGGATTCCCATTAATCCTCGCTTTGGCGGCCGGGGTCCTGCTGTTGGTCTGTTTTTTGCGCAATGGCTGCACTCCACTGGGCCCTTCTCGATCCCGAACGCCTCCAGCTGCTCCGTGAGCGACTCCTGGTTGGCTTCGATGTTCTGCCCTTGGCAACTATCAGTGTGTCCTACACCCTTTCCTTTCGCTTTGCGTATTTCACTTGCGTGCAACCTGTGATGTCTTGCATCCGCTGTCCGTTTACATGGACCATGGATTATTGCCTCTCCAATTCGTCATTGTCGGTCCCGGATTTTGTTCGGTTGGTGGGTCCCTTAGAGGCCCATGAACTGGACTGTTCCGCTGCTGGCTTTATGATGCGTGCGGCTGCACTGGGGATTTTGGCACAATGGGATATCTGGGCGGCTGCTCAGAATCTCCTACAACAAAGTTATATTGAATATCACGCAAGCTGTCCCGCATTGCTTTTGGATGCTCCATACTCTGAAGACCATTCCTGCAGCTTTGACCTATTGGACTGGATGGCGTCTACGTTTTTGACGATTCCAATGATGTCCTTCTGGACGGTATAGCATTTTTCTGCTCTTTCACATTTTTGGATTGATTGACTTGCCGTTAGTTGTTAGTGGACCGCCTCTATTCTGCTCAGGTGTTTGGAACTCTGTCTTCATTTTCGTAGTGGCCGATGGACTGTCCAGGGGAGGGTGTCTTGTGGCTCATGGCCTCCTGGCCGGTCTGGCTACGTTACCGCAGGCCTGGCTGCCATGATGACTCTTGCGCACGTTATTATTGGATGTTGTCCTGTCGCCCTCTGTTATTGCCAAGTTATTCTACAACAGTCTGCATATTCTGTTTCTCACCTTTTCTCCTGTTCCCTTTTGGGCTCAGTCTGAACAACAGTTACAAGGTCGAATAACAACTCCCTGGTTCCTACTGATTTGGCCCGTCCCTCGCACCTAGACATAACACATGTACAGCTGCCATTGAGAAATTAGTGTGCTTTTAATAATGCGATCGCTTGCTCTAAGATAGCACTTGGAGACGACCTTTCCAGAGAGAAGAGCTGTGATTGTTTGCTGATGTAGTTTTGCATCAAGAGACTGAGGTATGGGGGTTCGCTAGTCAAAGCCCAAAGGTCTTCTATTATTATAATAAACTGGCTTCCAGCACGGGGAGGGTGGTAATGTTAGTTAGACATATCTCCACTGCTTTATGAGATGCTTTCCCGTTTGTATTCTATGGAGTAGTAACTATGCTGATTATATTGTTCTTATGTATTATGCTACTAGTACTGACACGTGTACTGTATCTTAGAGCACGTAAGTTGAAATAAACATTTTAACCTATACAGTGTCTCTTCATACGCATGTTGTGGACAGGTACGAAAGTGACGAAAGAGTGTTCTTGCCTCTGCGTGTCCTGAGAGAGAGAGATACCGTGTTCTGGGTTGTCTAAGCATTGGTACATTGGTGCCAATGGGACGCTAAGGCTAGTTGGGTTGGGGTTTTGGGTGCTAAGGTTTATGGTTGGCTCACCACTATATTCCGAGGTCCTATTATCCTGTGCATAGCTCTGTATGTGCAGAAACCCTATGACAATATCATAGCTTATCAAAGACTGAGACCAGACTACCAGCATGACACAAAGACCTGATATTATTCCAAAATTAGAAACTAGCAGCAGTAACTTCTTCTGAGCAATGGGGAGCTAGTATCTAATTAATTTATTGAAACAATTAAAACTAAACTTACAAAATCCTTGAGTCAGGAGAAATGGACGCAGGAGAAAGTTAAGCATTTATACAACACAAGGCCTGTATGATTATGTTGACAAATGATGTTATGTATGAAAATGATGCATCCCTTTTATGCGTGGGTGGGTGAGTGGGGCTGGTGTGAGCTATTGCTCAGGTAAGAGAAGATCCCGCAGTGAGTTGGCGTTGCTCTCACCACATCCTCCGCACCAAGTTTGTGATCCATTTATGGTATAAATTCATGTCACAACTCAATATATCAAACAGCCTGGGGTAAGAGGGTTAGGGCTTGACGAATGGATGGGAATGGGTAGTTGGGGAAAGGTGTGGCAAAGACAAACACTACACAACAACAATAATTATCAGGTAGATGAGCAGCACAAAATCATCATCAAATCTGTTGTCGAAGGAAATGAAGGAATGACAGTTCCATTAAATGCATCAAAACAGTCCTTCAGCAAAAGAGACACAATTTATTATATATCTGAATGTTCTGTCATCTAGATTTGAGAAATACAAATTTATGGAGGCTTGAATCTCACATAGTTATGAAAATTATAATTATTAAAAGAAAAATGATACTATTTATAAATTGCAAAGTAGGTGGTGAATCTGCATTCTTCTCGGAATGTCTGTCTTGGGTGCCTGGCTGAACCAGTCCAATAAAGTAAGCTGGGGTGTAATGGAGCTTTCGCCTTTCATGCAGGAGAAGAGAAGGCCTGTGGATTGTAAAACAGTAACGATATTTTAGAGTCAAGGAGAAGGACAGAGAAGGTAAGCTTCATGATGAGTGGACCAAGAGGCAGCTCAAGAGCTTAGACTGCTGCAATCATTCATGATGACTCATGTGTGATTAACTGAGAAGAGAGAGCAATTTTATAACCAATCCCAGGCAAGTAGCTGTATGTACCTGGCTAATCAATCTCACAGCTGTCATAACATTTGGCAGAGTGTAATTAACCTCAAGAGGCACACGCAATCAATATCAACAAATTCATTACAGTATACAGTATAATAAACAGAGAAGACTTCTTTTCTTGACTTATGGGTTTATGTCTGTCTTTTCCTTTCTTGTTAGACCTCCTTACAACTTTAGCCAACACGTGTTTTGTCGTTTGGGGGAAGTGTGCCTACAACTTCATCAAGGCTAAAAGCAATAAGAACAACCACTGTTGCTAGATTGTATATATATAATGTACATATAGAAGGTCATAGTTCAGACATTTCGATGTGAGTGCAAAATTAATGTCATTCCATCCGTGTGATATGGTTTAAATGCATTACTTGGAAACCCATGCACACTACTTATTGTATCTATTTCAGATGTTCCCAAAGTCAATTTCTATCAACATTGCATTTAAAATATTTAGGGTACATACAGCTGGCCCCTGACCATAACCACATAATAGAGGAATTTGACATTTGAGACAGCACACTACTCAGCATTTCCCAAATCTACTCACCTCTCTCTAGTCCACAAGGCTGAGTAGGCCTCTTATAGTCATCATCAAGTTGATTTCCCATTGAAGTGGGAAACTTCCTTCTTCTAGCTGTTGAGGTAGTTCCGCCCTGAGTCCTGACTCAGAGTAACAAATCAGTCAGACTCCTGACCCAAATGAGAATGAGAAAGATAGGCCTGTAGTGCACTGTTGATGAACAAGAAGAGCAAAAGAATTTGAACATTTTGTGTAGGTTTGTATTTGTTAACTAAACTGACTGGTCTGGTCACTGAAGAACCAGAAGCAAAGCACAGCAAGGAGTAGACCATGCAAGTGAATCGAGCTATGTGTGAAAGGGCCAATTACCGTCACGTGAAATCACCCATTAGCCCCAAAACATAGCAAATCATCGAAATCAAGTTTGCAAATTGGTCATCACTGACACTCACTCCATAATATATCACTCATTGGTGCAATAGTTATCTATATTGCATCTCCTGTTTTCCCATGGAAGCAACACATTGGAAGGCTTGTAAATTAATGATCTTTACTGGGACAGCCCAGCTAGTTAATGGAAAAAAGAAGGATGGGCATGGGACGGAGGCAGGCATTGTCTCCAATGTCCTTGAGGGAAATGGGGAGGCTTCTTTACTATACACTGGTCCAACTCCAATACAGCCATACATGTGAATAAATAGTGGGGTTGTATAAGTCAGACACAAAATAAATAATGTTCCTCTATATATATCCTTTTTCTTTTTTGTTGGCAAAGCTGTTCAACAATATTCTGAAAGTTCTATGGTGGCCTACTCAGTCAGGGAAGTAGAGTTCCTCCTCAAACTCAGGGGGTTCGTTAAGAAGTTGGTCAGCTAATACGCTTGAGCCTGACCAATCGCTCTCATCCTCCTCCTGTGGTGTTTCATGTGAGATGAAATATTGGTTCATTTTAATCATGGTCAATCTCTGCATGTTTTGAGGAGAGAGACTGGTCCTTTTGACTGTAACAACTGCGCCAGCTGCACTGAACACTTGCTTAGCAGACACATTGGGCACTGTACAAGCCAGTTACTTTATTGCCGGCCTGCTGAACTCTGGCTATTGGTGCATCTTCCTATGCCAATAGACCAATGGATTTTGGTCCATGAAGAACTCTTTTGGGTCATCCAGATAGTCTTGGACCATCCTCTGAATGCTCATTGGTGCTGCCACTTGCTCGACCCCTGTTGCCTTCATCTCTGCACTCGACTTAAGCCCTGCCACTTGAAACCAAGCCATTGCAGAGGTTGGGTCCGATTCTTCTGTTGCTTGTGTTGTTGTTGCTGTTGTTGGCTACTGTGAGACAACAGCAACCCTCTCTGGAGGTTGAAGGCTGCACGCCAGAAGTTCTGCCCAGGACTCTAATATCCAGCTGTTCTTCCCCAGGTCTCTTGTTTGCTCTACATTCTACATCTTGTAGAGTGACACATCCCCTTCTAAAAATGAGAATGAAAGTGGCCAGTAGTTTGTTGTACCGTGGATCAAGTATTGTGGCACAGATTTACTCTTAGGAGGACGCAATGTCTCTTTGTAGCCTTGGATTAACAGACAAGCGAAGGATTAAGTTCTGAGCCCAAAAATACACTTCTTCCTTCACAGCGGTGAACCTTTGCAACTCCTTTTTTAACTGGTCCTGTAGCAGATGCAACAACGGAATAGCTTGTCCCATCGTACTGTCCTCCTTGCTGACTTACCATGTGAAAACCTCAAAAGGAAGTAGCATTTGTGTCAGGAATTTGCCTAGCCCCCATTTGGCCATCTCTGTGGTCATGCTTTTCCCAGTTGCACCCCTACCTCTTTCAAGGACATAGTCATTGATCGGTCTGTACTGCTCAAACAGACATTGCACCATGTAGGAGGTCGGGTTCCAACACGTTGGCACCTCCGGTATGAGAGCATTCACTGGTACTCTTTTAGCACGCTGAATGATCATCAACTGCTTCTGGGCTTTAAAAGAATGACTGAAATGAGTGCAGATTTTCCTGTAAGTGACCAGTATGTTGCTGACTATCACTTCTTTTTTGAGAAAGTCCTGCACAAACAGGTTGATGCAATGCGCCAAGCACAGGGCCCTGAAATATCCACCATGTGCCATAGCCATGACTATATTACTGCCATTGTCTATGGTAATAAATCCAATTCTGAGACCTCTGAGTCACGGCCATTCAAGCGCATTGCTGTTAAAGTCTTCCAAGATTTTTGCAGCTGTTTGGGATTTCTCCATGGCAAACATATCTACTTTTGCCTGCCGCTGGACACCCTTAAAAGTTTCTCCAGCATTGAGATCTGCAGATAGCTGTTGCCTAACCCCACAAAAGAGATCCAGTGTGTAGTAATACACATGTAAACATTTGCTTGACAACTGTTCCACATGCCTGTTGTCAGGTGGAGAGGGTGAACAGCACTCTGCTGCAAAGCATGTCCACCAAATTGCAGCAAATTGTGATGGAGCACTGGAACAGCAACTCTGGCAAAATAGGTCCGCCTGGGAACCTTCAATTTCGGCAGATGGCCACCACAAATTCTAAACATCCCACTCCTTCCACAAAGGAAAAAGAGAGGAGGTCCAGCGCTAACATTCTTGCAAGATTCCTGTTGTACAAACATGGCACTGGGTAATTGCGTTCATAAAAATGCCCCTCCTGACTAAACATGCCTGTAATAGTAGCTTGTACTGTTTTCTTTTGCAGTGCCACTGACGCAGGAGACTTTCAGAGAAAACCAGGAGGTGGTAGACTCAATGTCAGTGGCGGCCGCTCCATTAGGGCATAGGAGCGCCGCCTCACTGCTTTCTCGCAGTGCGAGAAGCAGAAAATAAAATGGTATTTTAAATACCATTTTATTTTCTGCTTCTCGCGCTGCGAGAAAGCAGAAGGCAGGGGTATGCCTGGTTGGGGGCGGGCGGGATGGTATTCCTGGTTGGGGCGGGCGGGCGGGTCGGGGACTTGCACCACTCTGAGTGCCCTGACTGTTTGGTCGGCCCTGGGGCCGACCAAAGCAGTCATGCGCACTCTACATTTTCTCTATGTAGGCTGCATGCAGCCTACATAGAGAAAATGGCCTCCCTACAGGTGCCCGGCTGGGCGCTGTCTGGGACTCCCCACCAATCACAACTCTGCCATTGCAGCATTGTGATTGGCGTACAGGAGGGGAGGGAGCATGCCTGTTCCTGTTCAGGAGCAGCAGAGGCGGCGCGGGACCCGGCCCAGGAGCAGAGGCGGCGCGGGACCCAGTCAGGTAAGTTTTAATTTTATTTTAATGTCCCCCCCGCGGTAACCCCCACGTGAAAACCCCGCGCGACCCCCCCTTCCACGAGTATTGCGAGCCGCGACTGCCTATACTGATGGGGACATTCATTTCTGCGTGATTGTGTAAAAAGTTTTGTGTACCAGGCAGTGTGTCTCCCATACTAGTGAGAATTGTAGTGCTGTACAGGTACCAATGGTACCACGTGCCATGTAGGCCTAACACAAAAGACATGAGCAGCGACCTCCCCATCTCCCCCACGAGACCCGTTGTAATTGGAGTCCAAGTACAAAGAGGACTGCACATTTATTATATTGGTTTTTTAAGGAGAGAGTTTCAATGTAAAATGAAGGAGGACAAAACGTAATGATGACGCTAGTTGATGGAGGGACTAACAACGCCTGGAAAAAATCTTTTTTCCCAGTGTGAATTTACTATATTACATTGAGGTGTGCAGTTAGAATTGGCATATGGAGAGTGTTTATGTGTCTTTGAAACTCCGCGTTCAAGGAAATTTGAAGTGTCTGCATTATCTCCCACCAGTGCAAGGCAGATAGTTCACGTGTTTAGGGTCATTAAATGTGTGCGTGTGCAAGTGAGTGTGCTTGCCCCCATTTACAAACTTCAAACTTCTGTGTGTTCAAGACAGCAGATGTGCTTTAGTATCAGCCATCTAGAACTTTCTCTCCAATAACTTATTTGCACTTATTTTCAAAGTGCAACGCTGTTTTACTGTTTCACATAGCTGTAATCTGCTCATAGCAGTTCGAAGACGCATAATAAGGTAAAGTGAAGTGCGATCTTGTAATGCCTTACACCTACACTCTTATGCCAATCAATTTCAAGTTACGTGCTTCAAGGTTAACCCATCAGACAATGGCTCTGGAATTATTTTATTCCTGTGAAGATTGCTGCATGTCACTCGCTCTGTGCCTATTTGTGTGTGACACACATCATTAAATAACCAAAAATCAATCAACCAGAAGATGAAAATGGAACAGGTTTAAATTTATAAAAGCAATGCAGATAGCATCAAACACAGCGGTGTCCTGATGGTAAGAGGTCTGAGTATCTTAAACGCTCTTGCTGATGCTTGCTATGATCTGCAAATAAGGAGTTTGGATTTTGACAGGGCCAATCAGCCTTTCATCTTTCTGAGATAGATCAATTGAATATCAATAGATACAGTGATTGCGTAACACCTGGGGTTTTGTTTTTGTTTGTTTTATTGCTGACAACCCCAGAAGATTACAACAAAAAACACTGCGGATAATCCTTACAGTTGGTAATGTAGCATTCAATGAAGAGAACAGTTCAAGAGGCATCTCTTAGAATAAATGTACAAATCATCACGGATCCTGTAGGTAGTTCTCTGCTTTCTGGTGCAAGTTGCCAACTCCCTGCCAGGCCCCTATGCTGAGGGAAAAGTGTTTTGGGGCATATGTGAGGAGGCATCTATCAACATTTAAGATCTAAGCTTGTGCTAGGTAAATGGGGCACAAAATGAACCCTAAATGAGCACTACAAAATAGATGAGAGAAGAGAGCACAGCAGAAGGTCGATGCCAAACTGTCACCAGTGGACACCCGGTCCAGGACTCAGAAAGGTGGAGATAGAACAAATCTGTGCTCCTTAGGTACGTCCCAGTATCACATGCAACTTTCCTATAGAATGGGATGTTGGTACCCCATTAGAAATTTCTGTTGTTTATACCTATAGTTGTTAAAACAATTACTTTAGTAAAGGTGGTCTAGATGCAAAATGCCCTCCCGTTTTCACAGAGTTATAGGGGGAGAATCCTCCTTCCTTTGGAAGATTTGGTTTTGCTCCCTCATTACTGGCAAATCATGATCGGTGTTACGCCCACCACTATAAAATCTCACCAGCCGCCACTGCTCAATGTGCGTCTTGGGGGAATTATCACTGTATGCAGTGGTGTCGGCATCTAAGTCTTGTGCCATTTGGAGATTGCTGATGCGGGTGATGCTGGTACACTGCTGGGGATAGGGCTGCTTGGTGTAAAGCTATCATCTTCTTCTTCCTCATCGCTGCCTATCACCTTGATTGGACCTGATTCCCCTCTCTTATTACCACCACCACCTGCAATTTTTTAAGGTGCTCCTCCCACCAGATTGCATGATGTTTTTTAAGATGGGTAAATTTGGCCTCCAGTACCATAGTGTGAACCAGGCTTACTTCGGCAAACACAAGCATGGCAAATGAAATATATTGCAATGTTATCCTCCTGCTTGCTAATCGTAAAGAAGGCCCAAACTGGGGAGGAGAACATTTTACTGAGCCTCTGGCAATGCCTGAAGAATTGGAGGTAGGGGGGTGTGTTGATTGCTTCTCTGCAGTGCGTACTTCGACTGAGGTAGTGGTGTATGCAGGTCTCAGAGTTGGCCTTACTAATATGAAAGCTGGCTGTGGTGGTGGTGGAACCAGTGCCACATCCCTTTGAGCAGGTTGAATAGGAGGTGTTATATCGGTGTCCTCTAAGCCGGCTCCCTTATTGTCAATCACTGGATCATCCTCATCACTGTCCCTTTCCATAATTGTAAGGCTTTCAGGAACTTTCCTTTTCCCTTGTCTCTCTTGGAGGCTCTCAGACTTGTCCGGGGTCCAGTCCATGTCCAGATCGTCAGACGGGGGCCTTGGAGAAGATGGTTGAGTACCCTTTCTTGCTGGAGATCACAAAGTCAATGGTTCATTAAGAGCTACATCTTGCTCAGCAGGAACCTCAACCTCCTGTTCTGCTCCTACTTCAGCAAGAACGTTTGGTGGCTGAGGCTCCTGTTCTCCACTTTGCTCAGTTTCTTGCGACAATTGGATACTGTGCGGCAGAGACAAACTCAATTCAGACTCACTGCTCGTCTCCATGATTACAGTGGCTACCTCAGTGAGAGACATGGCCTTGGGCCTAAGTTGGGGTGGTGCCTTTGATGCAGGAGTGCTGCTCCCAGCTTTGTCCCAAGGGCGGTGCAGCAGGCTCACCACATTTCCTGAAAAAGATGGAGGGCGGCACACCAGTGGTGGCAACCCACTTCTTCTTCTTCTCCTCACTAGCCACTTACTTGGTAGGAACACCTTTCTTTGGGGGTAATCTTCAAGCTCTGTCTGTTGGCACTTAGCTTCACAAGTGGAAGCAGGCAGAGGAGGACTGAGGTGGCGTGGTGTCACTTTGTGCCGGCCTTCTGTCTGGCAGTACTGTGGGAGATGTCTCTTGTGCACCTAAAACAAACAAACAAGAAAAACATTCAGTAAAATGTGGCATTTTTGCAGTTTGAATTATTCATACAGACAATATAATTTAGTGAGATTATCCCATTCCCAAATAATTTGCACCAATAGTGTATCCATTGACCATTCCAATCCAAACCGTAACATAATATTTCAATCAGGATAAGAACATACAAATTTAAAAGTTAGCTCGATGTGCCCCTAAGATGAGACTTCTGTGGCAGGCAGACGGGTACAGAGAAAAACTGAATGATTCTTAAAAAGGTGAACGCTGATAGACACCTTTGGCTTAAGAGTCCTATGGCAGGCTGGGGGTGCAGGCCAGGGAAAATGGAATAATAGAAACAAAAGTAATTGCTGGTGTCTTACTTAGGACTATGAGAAATCATTTGTGAGGCAAGGAGGTGCATGGGGATATGGAAAATAAACAAATGCATAAACACTGCACATACATACTACAAAGATCTTCAAGCATATTAAACTGATATCAGGGAAAAAAGTAAAAAAAAATAATAAAAAACTAAAAGACATAGCGCTCTTCAATGTCCCTAGAAAATGCTTTGACAACTGGGAAGAAAGGATTTATTTAATACACTGGTCACATGCTCACGAACAAGCAAGGAGGCATGGACACAACATAGAACACATGCAGGCCTATGGCAAAGGCTCACTGGCTTGCTACACAAAATGTCCGCCGGCCACATGGTCAAAAAACAACAACAAGCAAGAAGGCATGGACACAACAAAGAACACATGCAGACCTATGACAAAAACACACTGGCTGGCTACACAAAATGTCAACTGACCAAACAACAACAACAAGCATCCCTTGCTTAAAAGAGTTTTTGAAACAACATAAACAACAGAAGCAGTTGTTTCATGTACCCATTAACTAGTACTGGCTGTATGGCTCCTGGGCAGATTAGGTAGGCCACAAGGCAAAATAAATGAATAGTGCAGATTTGACAAACATGGAGAAAATGTACTGAACTGTGCAACCTTTTCCGCTTACAAGAGATACAAAATTAAATGTAAAAGAAATATAAGGTCCCTACTGCAACTCCAGGACTACGCACCATAGCCAAAATTAAATTAAAAATAATTAATAAAAGTACAAATAAATACTGGTGCATGCCTTCTTTCAAACAAACAACACCCTTACACAAACGTTTTTGAACTTACTTGTGATGTCAGAAAAAAAAAAAGCTCTTGAAATCCAATAGTTTAAATATATGCAGCAGGAATTGCAGACAACAAGAGTGATCCTTTCACCTTGAAATCCAAATTAAAAGTGACCAGGAGGTGGACAAAGCACTGGGATGAGGCTTCTGGACAGGAAGAGGAAGTTGTAGTCTCTAGGGCACTTCCTTTTTGTTGAAAAACAAAGTGAAAGAAAAAAATTGTATTTGCACTAAAACAACCTGAATGGTCTGTTCGAGTAGAATATTCACTCAAAAAGGTAATTTCAAGTTCATTTTGCTGCTTCTCGAGTAGAGAATCTGCTCAATAAGCAGCCGCAGCTGTATTCGTGCTTGTAGGCATCACACAAATGGCAGCGGAAGGCCCCCGTGGTGACCGGAAGTCATGCTAGCGGCCGAAAAATCGCACTTGTGCTTGCTAGCAGCCGGCAAATCTCATTCAGAATTTCAAGTGCTCTTTTATATAAGCCTTGCACGCGCCAACAGCATTATAATTCTGCCACACACCGGATGGCGCAATTTAGCATGAACTCTGTGTTACACACGTGATGTGGAGATCCCGAATTCACGAGCAGAATTATAATTCAGCCCAGGCCTAGTTTTCAATGTCATTGAATTGTACACAGAAATCAATATTTAGAGTGTGAAGCTCAGATCTGCAAGAAATTGAAAGGAAGTTGTCACCAAAGAAATACATATTTCATCAGCTAAGTACAAATCGTTAACATTGTTTGGTTGCTTCTTGGGTGAGGTTGCATGTATGTTTGTAGACAGTTTGCATTTTGGTTGATGACCATGTAATACCCAGTGATTCAGTTAGGTTACTCCATAAATAACTGATGTCTTCTTCAAAAGCATAATACAGTTTTTCAGCACTTCAGGTGTGAGCACAGATGGTGAATACTACTTGCAACAAGTGCCCATGTTCTCCTTGGATGTATATGGAATTTCTCAGAAATATTTTTCATGTCTTTAAATATTGCTATTAGCTAATACTGTAGACAGCACATTAAAAATGCATGCAGAGCATGATAAACATGCAGCATACAGTACACATCCACTAATTATTTTAATGAATCGTTCCACAATGAATATAAAATACAGAACCACTCTTGTGTAAACCCACAAATAATAAGATGAAGTGTAAATTGAATAAATAACTGCTAAGGACTAGATCAGTGTTAAGGTATTTACAGGGCTTCCAAAATGACTAATTATAAATTAAAACAATTCAAAAAAGTTTGGCTTAACTACGATATTGTTTTTCTCCTAAAATACACTGGGCCAGATGTATCAACATTGCCTTTTGCGATTCCATAATAGCGAATTTTACCGATTCGCTATTATGGAATACGAAAATGCAATGTATGTAGGTTTCGCTAAAAAATTTGCGATTCCTACATATTCCTTAATAGCGAACTGCAAATTGCGATTCGCTATTAAGGAATCCCTTCCCATTCATTCCTATGGGCCTATAGGCCCATAGGAATGAATGGGAAGACATTCGCAATTTGCGATTACCAAATTGGTAATCGCAAATTGCGAATGCAATTTCAAGGGTGATAAGGGGCCAAAAGGCCACCCTGCTGCACACCCAAAAAAGGTAAATGTGCACATATGGCGCACATACATGCCCTCAGGGCATGTGTTTGTGCAACATGGCACTTAGAAAATTGCAAAAATGTGCATTTTTCTAGGATTTGCAAATTACCATCAACTTGAAGTTGGTGGTAATTTGCGATTCATTTAAGCAGGTTTGCAATTTTTAACTGCTTCCTGCATTGCATTTAGGGAATCGCAAATTGCGATTCCCTAAATGCATTAGCAAAATAGGGAATCGCAAAATTGCGATTCCCTATTTTGCATTTACCTTTTGGGATGATACATCCCAAAGGCTTTTTACCGTTTGCAAACGGTAAAAGCTTGATACATCTGGCCCTCTATGTCTAATAATTGGACAAGATTGAGAAGTATGACACATTATATTGTAGTTGTAAAGAGAACAACAACACACTTTGTTAGAAAGGGGGGTTTCTGGTTGGCAGGTTTGTACCCTGTCCAAGTAGGGACCCTTCCTTCTAGTCAGGGAAGGGGGATTTACACTTCTAAAATAACCCCTGCTCACCCCCTTGGTAGCTTGTCACGAGCAGTCAGGCTTATCTCAGATAACTACAATTATGTATCTGGTTGGTTGAAATATTAGAATTGCTAAAACTAAATCTTGGAATGATACTCTGTAACTTTCACTAATGAACTAAGGAAATCATTGAGGGTATATTATTTTGTACCGTAATGATTGATTAATTTTGACTAGTTTTATATGAGGGGTTCTCTTTTTTCTCCTTTTGTTAGTCATAGAGAAGAACACTTATTCATTTGTCTGTTTGAAATGTTAGAATTGTGAAAACTAAATCTTTCAAAGAGTTTTTGCATGTAGTTTGATGCTGGAAGTACGTAACAGGGGCTACTGTTATTATTTTTTAGGCAGCAGAACGTTTTGCGCTTGATAAATAAAACTGTGGTGTATGTCTAGCTATGTAATGGATTAGTTCCCTACAAAATATGGAGTATTAATTGAATTGTATGACTGTATCTCATTGAACTGTAAATTGGATTGCTATCTATGATCGACATTAACGATGTGCCATGTCAATGTAATAAGGTTGATTTTGCTTAATAATTTGTGTGCAATTTGGTTGTTAAAAAGTTTTATTATTTTCAACGTGATGTATTATAGTCATTAAGGAATTGTTGAAAAAATGTATTGTTCTCCCTTTTTGCAGTATTTTCTTATTCTCTATTTTATATATATATTCTTAATTTGGGTAATATCTGATGGTTTATTCTTTACTTTCTGTTTTATTTTTTGATTCTTTCATCTTCGGTTTACTATCTAAAGATGGCGCGGATGTTTATTCACTTATTCTGTTGAGGTTGTCTTCCTTTGAGTTGTCACAGGAAGACGGTAGAAGTTTGCCGCATAGTGTTAATTGGCGGCATTTGTGATTCCCTCTTTTCTTCTGCCTGTAAAGAATGAAGTTATTTTTACCCGTTGAAACCTTCCGGGTGTAATACAAGTTGAGTTTGAGACCACTCTAAGATGGCGCGGGACTGGTTAGCACCGGTGAGTCCTTTCTCTCTATCTGCCCTCTAATGAATGCTTCCGGTTTCTGTCGTGTATTTAAAACAGGTACGGTGAGGCTATTGCTGCTTCCGTACTTTGATGTCAAGTGGGGGACATTTTTCGGTGAGTGAAATATGAACGGCCTCTTGTTTAGTATGCCGATAGAGGCGTATTCTTGCTAGAGCAATTACAGACCGCTCGGGACTTTGGGAACCGGTAGTGTGGTGTTAATTATTGTAATGCCATTAAATATACTGGGTCCAATGTTTATTTCCATTTGCCCGTAAAGTAATCGTTCCTGATTGTCCTATGGGGGATTTTTCATTGCGGTCATAGTAACTATAGACCGTAGGAAAGTTTTAAAATAGTGTAAACTAACATAATGCCTGTAACATCAACTTGTCTCTAGTTCAGTGTTGACTCTCAGTGCCCGTAAATAAGCATGTCTGAGTTTTATTCGTTTCAAAGAGTAGGGAGCAGGTTATTTACCCTTATATCTTTTGCTTTTACTTTTAGCCACCACGTGTGAGTGAAATATAAAGGAGATTGGTTCTCCTTGCCCGTGGTTAATCGTGCCAATTTATTTATGCAGCCACTGGGGCAACAAAAATATTTTATGAAAAGTATTTTATGAAGGATTTACTCTCAACCCTGCATCATTGATTTAAGACGTAAGTTGATTTTGGTTGCAATTTGGTTTTAATTACATATTGGAGTGGTCCATTCGATTGACTCTCCGTTTTGTTTTTAGTTTCCATTTGGCATTGGTGATGTGCCAAACTATTGGTATTTGTCACACACATTCATCGTGTGACTTGAAGTAAGTGGAGGTTATGTTATACTTCCTTATCACAACTTTGAAACAGATGGCTACCACCTTTCCTTTTTCTTCACTGACGTTTTAATTATTTTGGCACATTGGTGTGTTGGAAGTTTCTTTTCAAGTCTATTGAGACTCTCTTTGGTTTTTGGATTTTTCACTTTCTGAGATTGCTTTCTAATAAAATTCAATCTTTGGATTTTGGTTTTCTAATCTTTTTTCTGCCCTTTTAGAAATATGGAATTTTATAAATTCATATTTATTTGTAAATTATCTTTGCATTTTATAGATTTTTTCTTGGATGCTCAGCAAAATTTATGTCCTGATGATGACCATGTATTCATGACAAAGGTCGAAACGCCGTAGACGCAACTGTGGCCGCTAGTAATGAAGGACACATTGTTTTGTTTTTGTCGTTTCAGTGTTGTTCTGAAAATTTCTTTTTTATGTGATTTTTCTGTTTGGTATTGTATTGTATAATAATTGTTATGTGTACCAACTAATACTTCTGAGCGCAATGTGAATAATTTGTTTTTATTTATATATTGAATACATTTTGCATATTTTTCTAAAAATATTTCTTATAAGGGCTTTCTTCTGTTTTTCTGATTTTTAGTTTTTTTATGTACAATTGTAATGTTATTTGTTTGTGAAAAATTGAATTTTTTCAATACCTTGGACCGTTGTTTGGACTAAACACTGATTTCCCCTGGTTCAGGTGTACAGGGCTGCCCCTGTGGTTGTTAATGATTTGAGTACAGTTGCTTAACTGTGAGGGCTCCGTTGTTCTTGCCTCGACATTTTCCCTAAATAATTATGGCTAATGCTGAGGTACCTACTTATTCGGAGGAGTATATTTCTAGGATTAAGAATGGTCCATCGCTGTTGGGATCTACAGCGATGCAACCAATTGTGAGTGAATCACAAGCATTGCTGGATGAACTAGAGCAGTGCAAGAAAAAGCATGTGCGAACCACCTTGCATGCTCTAATAATGACTGAATATTTGAAAAAAGATGTAATACCAGTGGGACTGCAAGTGCGCAATGTCCCAGTGATCTTTATAAACGACCCTAAGTTTAGAAAAGGCTTCAGTCACATAGGAGTTACTTGCTCTCGCCATTGGCTGGTCCATGGCATTGACACGGCACTTGAGCACAGTAAAAAAGAACTGGAAATAATTGCTGATTTGGAAAGACGTTTGAATGAAGGCGATGTGGTCAATGATGCTAAAGCTGCTCTTGACAAAGTCAACAGAACTATTGCTGAATTTGAAAAATGTGAACGTAATAAAAAGACTAACAAGATACAGAAAGATATAGCCAGTTTTAACCAAATGAAGGCTCATCCATATTTAGAGGATGAATTCTATTCTCAGCCTAAACAGCAATATTCTGAGAATTACCCTACATGGGGCCGATTCAGAAATAACAATGCTATTACTTTTTCGGAATCCTCAGCAAGTTCTGGTGATGAGTCCGAAGGGAATACAAATTTGAGACCTGGCCCTTCAACGTCAGGCTATAATTCTTCTTTTTTAGAACAACGTGGACGAGGGGCGAGAGGACGGGGGAAAACCAGACCACCGCCCCAACAACCACGTTGGAACTTCCAGTCAGGCGAGAGACAGACTCGCCGGAAGTTCTACCAATGGGGGCCGCCCCAGTAGAAACTATGGGGCATATTATCAACGGCCAGCGATAATTATCGCTGGCCGTGCTTAGCGATAGATTTCTTATCGCTGGCTATCTCCGGAAATGATCGCCCTGGTAGCGCGTTATTAACAACACGCTTCTCCAGGGCGATAAAAATTCCAGAGATAGCGAGGTTATCGCCGTTTTGCAGGGAACATCGCTGGTTTTCCAGCGATGTTCCCTGCAAACGGCGATACCTCTGCTGATACGACCCTGTGGTCGTATCAGCACAATCCACCCCTATGTTAGGGATGGCTAAGTCGGGATAATAGCAGACGTTAGATTTTGGCGAAACCGGCCGTTTTCGCCAAAATCTAACGTCTGCTATCATCCTGTGGGCTGCCTTGTAAATATCGCGATGTGCACATCGGCGATATTTACAACGTAGCCCATCTGGGGTACGCCAGTAACGCCCACCTTGCATCTCATTAGAGATGCAGGATGGGCGTTGGGGGAAAGGGCGATAGTGCAGGGATTCACGCGATAGCATGACCTTGCTGATTAGGCGATAGAATTATCGCCGCTTTCCGTCCGAAAACGGACGCTAAAGCGGCGATAATTGACTATCGCCTGGTTGTTAATATGCCCCTATGACATCTGCAGTCATCCACTTTCCTGCTCCAATAATATCTTTGGATTCTGGTGTTAATAATGCAGAAACTATTCCTATTTTTAATTTATCTGAATATTCTCTTTCTGTGGCTGAGATTTCCCTTTTGAGTAAAGGGTTGAATTTTGTCCCTACTGAGAGGACTTGTCTTTTGAAACTCAATTGGAACTTTTGCAATTTTTTCGAAAATTGCGTTTGAAGAGCATTTTTCTTGGAACATACGAGTAATGACAGTTTTAATCCCTCGGGGTTGAGGCCTCCCTCAACTTTTAATCCTCCAACTAATAAGATGCCAGTCGAGCTATTAGCGTTTGAATCTATGGTTCTTAAAGAAGTTTCAGGTTTAAATAAAGAGTTTGAATTTATACCTAATAACATTTCCCTAATTGAGCGTCAAGCTTTAAAAACATTGAAAGAAAATCAAGAAGTGATTATAAAATCCGCCGATAAGGGCGGTGGGATTGTTGTCCAATCCATCGACAAATATAAACTGGAAATTAAACGCCAGCTTAATAATGTTGATCACTATTGGATTCTTAGAACTAACCCTTTGCTTGAGATTCAGAAATTGATTACTAATGTAACAATAAATGGCAAATCGGCAGGGTTTCTTAGTAACAAAGAGTTTATTTTTCTTAATTCAAAAACTCCAAGAACCCCGGTGTTGTACACACTTCCGAAGGTGCATAAGGATATGGAAAATCCTCCAGGCCGGCCCATAGTCTCCGGCTGTGGGTCGGTCCTGGAACCACTTTGTAAATATATCGACATCTTTATTAAGGACTTTCCAATGACCACCCGTAGTTATGTGAGAGATAGTGGTGATATCATTGTACAACTAGAAGCAATGTCCTTCTGTCCTGATTCTGAATTGTTGGTGTGTCTGGACCTTGAGTCTTTATACACCAACATTCCCCAATTGGAAGGCATTGAAGTAATCAAACAAGTTCTTGATACACGTTCGGCTCCTGTGTTGGTTCCGACTGAATTTATTATTGATTTATTGACAATTTCATTAACACGTAATTATTTTGAATTTGATGGTCAATTTTATTTACAGACCAAAGGTACTTCTATGGGGGCTTCTTATGCCCCCAATTTTGCTATTCTGTTTGTTGATAATTTTGAACAAAGGTTTATTTACGATTCTAGCAAAAACCCTTATTTTAATAGCGTACGCCATTGGCGACGCTATATTGATGATATTTTTTTCATTTGGACTGGAACTGGTTTTGAATTAACTGAATTTCTGAGTTGGCTTAATCTCTGTTCTTCTGATTTGAAGTTTACTTCACATTCAAGTAATAGCCAAATTGACTTTTTAGACTTGACGATTTTTCCCTATGATGGTGGACTAACAACGAAATTATTCACTAAACCCACTGCCCGCAATACATTGCTTGAATATTCAAGCAACCACCCAAGAGGTCTGAGGGATGGTCTGCCATTTGGGCAGTTTTTACGTATTCGTAGAAATTGCTCTTTTAGGGATGACTATTTCCAAGAGGCGGGGAAATTAGCTGAGAAATTAAGCAAACGTGGATACCCAAGGAAATTGATTAAGAGATCCATGAAGAGGGCATGGTACAACCACCGTGAATTCTTGTTGACTCCTAAAGTGAAGAAACAAACCAAGAGGATTCCCTGTGTCACCACCTTTGGCACACAAAGTAATCGCATTTCTGCAATTATTAAGAAACATTGGCCATTGGTTATGTCCACAGGAATCACACAAGAACAGCCCCTCTTTTCATATAAAAGAGGAAAAAATCTGAAAGATCATCTAGTTCGAGCAGCATTGCCCCGCTCTGAACCCCAGAGTTTAACAACTATCTGGGGGCTGAACAAAATTGTAGGACATTATAAATGTGGTGAATGTCTTATGTGCGATTCGAGTCTCAATACTAAACGATTTATTCATGAGAACATCTGTCATGATTTGCGGGACTACTCGAATTGCAACACTCAAAATGTTGTTTATGCAATCTGGTGCCCCTGTGATCTTATTTATGTTGGGCAGACAACACAGAAAATTAAGCTACGTCTGGGCCAACATAAGAGTCGCATTCGATGTAAGACAGAGAATGCTCCTTTAGTAGCACATTACTTGGAACTGAATCATGCGCCCTCTGACTTGCGGTGGCAGGTCATTGAGGTTATACGAATTCCACCGCGGGGTGGAAATATCTCTAACATCTTGAATAAAAGTGAGTGTCGTTGGATCCTTCGTTGTGATAGTATTAATAAGGGTCTTAACACAATGGAGGAATGCCATTCTGTAACCTTCAGCTAAAAACTAGGATATCACTGTGGGTATAATATTCTGTACCAGACTGATTGACTATCTAGAATCATTTGCAGTTTTATATGAAGAGTTAGTCAAAGATAACTACAATTATGTATCTGGTTGGTTGAAATATTAGAATTGCTAAAACTAAATCTTGGAATGATACTCTGTAACTTTCACTAATGAACTAAGGAAATCATTGAGGGTATATTATTTTGTACCGTAATGATTGATTAATTTTGACTAGTTTTATATGAGGGGTTCTCTTTTTTCTCCTTTTGTTAGTCATAGAGAAGAACACTTATTCATTTGTCTGTTTGAAATGTTAGAATTGTGAAAACTAAATCTTTCAAAGAGTTTTTGCATGTAGTTTGATGCTGGAAGTACGTAACAGGGGCTACTGTTATTATTTTTTAGGCAGCAGAACGTTTTGCGCTTGATAAATAAAACTGTGGTGTATGTCTAGCTATGTAATGGATTAGTTCCCTACAAAATATGGAGTATTAATTTAATTGTATGACTGTATCTCATTGAACTGTAAATTGGATTGCTATCTATGATCGACATTAACGATGTGCCATGTCAATGTAATAAGGTTGATTTTGCTTAATTATTTGTGTGCAATTTGGTTGTTAAAAAGTTTTATTATTTTCAACGTGATGTATTATAGTCATTAAGGAATTGTTGAAAAAATGTATTGTTCTCCCTTTTTTGCAGTATTTTCTTATTCTCTATTTTATATATATATTCTTAATTTGGGTAATATCTGATGGTTTATTCTTTACTTTCTGTTTTATTTTTTGATTCTTTCATCTTCGGTTTACTATCTAAAGATGGCGCAGATGTTTATTCACTTATTCTGTTGAGGTCGTCTTCCTTTGAGTTGTCACAGGAAGACGGTAGAAGTTTGCCGCATAGTGTTAATTGGCGGCATTTGTGATTCCCTCTTTTCTTCCGCCTGTAAAGAATGAAGTTATTTTTACCCGTTGAAACCTTCCGGGTGTAATACAAGTTGAGTTTGAGACCACTCTAAGATGGCGCGGGACTGGTTAGCACCGGTGAGTCCTTTCTCTCTATCTGCCCTCTAATGAATGCTTCCAGTTTCTGTCGTGTATTTAAAACAGGTACGGTGAGGCTATTGCTGCTTCCGTACTTTGATGTCGAGTGGGGGACGTTTTTCGGTGAGTGAAATATGAACGGCCTCTTGTTTAGTATGCCGATAGAGGCGTATTCTTGCTAGAGCAATTACAGACCGCTCGGGACTTTGGGAACCGGTAGTGTGGTGTTAATTATTGTAATGCCATTAAATATACTGGGTCCAATGTTTATTTCCATTTGCCCGTAAAGTAATCGTTCCTGATTGTCCTATGGGGGATTTTTCATTGCGGTCATAGTAACTATAGACCGTAGGAAAGTTTGAAAATAGTGTAAACTAACATAATGCCTGTAACATCAACTTGTCTCTAGTTCAGTGTTGACTCTCAGTGCCCGTAAATAAGCATGTCTGAGTTTTATTCGTTTCAAAGAGTAGGGAGCAGGTTATTTACCCTTATATCTTTTGCTTTTACTTTTAGCCACCACGTGTGAGCGAAATATAAAGGAGATTGGTTCTCCTTGCCAGTGGTTAATCGTGCCAATTTATTTATGCAGCCACTGGGGCAACAAAAATATTTTATGAAAAGTATTTTATGAAGGATTTACTCTCAACCCTGCATCATTGATTTAAGACGTAAGTTGATTTTGGTTGCAATTTGGTTTTAATTACATATTGGAGTGGTCCGTTCGATTGACTCTCCGTTTTGTTTTTAGTTTCCATTTGGCATTGGTGATGTGCCAAACTATTGGTATTTGTCACACACATTCATCGTGTGACTTGAAGTAAGTGGAGGTTATGTTATACTTCCTTATCACAACTTTGAAACAGATGGCTACCACCTTTCCTTTTTCTTCACTGACGTTTTAATTATTTTGGCACATTGGTGTGTTGGAAGTTTCTTTTCAAGGCTATTGAGACTCTCTTTGGTTTTTGGATTTTTCACTTTCTGAGATTGCTTTCTAATAAAATTCAATCTTTGGATTTTGGTTTTCTAATCTTTTTCTGCCCTTTTAGAAATATGGAATTTTATAAATTCATATTTATTTGTAAATTATCTTTGCATTTTATAGATTTTTTCTTGGATGCTCAGCAAAATTTATGTCCTGATGATGACCATGTATTCATGACAAAGGTCCAAACGCCGTCGACGCAACTGTGGCCGCTAGTAATGAAGGACACATTGTTTTGTTTTTGTCGTTTCAGTGTTGTTCTGAAAATTTCTTTTTTATGTGATTTTTCTGTTTGCCACTTGTTTGGTATTGTATTGTATAATAATTGTTATGTGTACCAACTAATACTTCTGAGCGCAATGTGAATAATTTGTTTTTATTTATATATTGAATAAATTTTGCATTTTTTTCTAAAAATATTTCTTATAAGGGCTTTCTTCTGTTTTTCTGCTTTTTAGTTTTTTTATGTACAATTGTAATGTTATTTGTTTGTGAAAAATTGAATTTTTTCAATACCTTGGACCGTTGTTTGGACTAAACACAGGCTTATCTCAGAGGCAATGTGTACAGCATTTGCACATAAAACACTAATACAGTGAAAACACTACAAAAGGACACCACACCAGATTTAGAAAAAAAGCCAATATTTATCTGTGTAAAACAAATCCAAAACGATAAAAAATCCAACATACAGTAATAAAGATATTAATTTGGCAAGGATAAACTTAAAAGACAGCTCCTTAAGGTTGATAGCTCCGTCCGGGGCTATTACGGCATCGTGAACAAACAAATCCAACAGTTCAGGCCAACCGCGAGGTCGCAGGCCGGCTACGGTGTTGGGAAGATCCGCAACAGTACCTTGGAAATGCAGAGTGTTGTGGACCCTGTGATGAGCTCCGAAGAGGAGGCAGTGTCGACAGCATCGGCAGGTGTCAGTTCTGGATGTCGGTGCAGGGTTGTCGGGCCCTTGAAGTCACACGTGTTGCAGATTGAACTCCGTGAGGTTGATGTCAGGAGCACATGGAGTCAACAGGCGTTGGGGCTGCGGTGTGAAGTGGAGCCCTCAAGTTGCTGTGTAGGCAGCGGCTCGGTGACGGCATCCAGCGGCGTCAGTGAGACCAGGGCTGGGGGGAGAAGTGGAGCGGTGCTCGTTGCAGTGCTGACAGGTCACGGTGCAAGCAGCGGCGGCGTCATTGCTGAAGTGATGTCGTCAGTAGATGATGTGGAATCGATGGAGCTGGAGTCGGTAGACCAAGGCTGCGGTGTGGGACGAGTCAGTGCATCATGTAACTTGCGAGTGGTAGCCCCAGGCCACAGTGCAGGCAGCAGCATTGAGGTCAGCTTGGAGCGGCAGCGTCGATTAGACCAGGGTGGCAGTATGAAGTGAGGCAGTGCGGCGTGTGGTGGCCACAGTTCACAGTGCAAGCAGTGGCTCGGTGATGGTGTCGGACGGCATCAATGAGACCAGGGTTGTCGTGCGAAGTGCGGTGGTGCTTATTGCAGTGCCAACAGGTCACAGAGCCGGCAGCGGTATCATTGACGGCATTGGGTTACTTTTTCTTCTGTTACAGCACCAAACACACAGTTGCCAGTGCTGTTGGCAGATGAAGATAAAGTCTTTGATGTTCCTGAGACTTCTAACAGGAGGCAAGCTCTACTTCAAGCACTTGGAGATATTCAGGAAATAATTTGCAGAAAGTTCAGTCCAGTCCTTTCACTGCCCAAGACAGAAGAAGCAACTGCAGGCCAACCCAACAAAGCAACACACAGCAAAGGGCCAGTACTCCTCTTGGAAGCTCTTCCAGCTCTTCTTCTTGATGGTCCCTTAGCCCAAAAGAGTTCTGGGTTTTTAGGTCTAATACTTATACCCCTTTTTCTCTTTGAAGCCTTTGTTCAGAAGTCTCTCTTGCTCAGCAAAACCAGTTCTGTTCTCCTTGGTCGAACTACACTACAGGGGGTGGAGACCGCATTGTGTAGAGCAGCCACAGCCTATTCAGGTGTCAGTGACAACTCCTCCCACCACTCTAACCCAGGATGTCCCATCAGCATATGCAGGGCACACCTCACCTCCCATTGTGTGAGTGTCTGGAGTGAATGCACAAACAAGCCCCTGTCAATCTAAAACCAGACGTTGATTCCACAGGCAGGCAGGGTCACAGGATGGTTAAGCAAGTAAATGTCCATTTTTGAAAAGTGGCATTTTCAAACACGCAATTTTAAAACCATCTTCACGAAAATATGTATTTTTACATTGTGAGTTCCGCATATCATTGCTATCCTGCGTTTGGTCACCACCAGTGCCTGGTCTAGAAACTTGTTAGTGGCCTGTTGCCCTGTCGTATGGGAAGTGACCCCCAAAAGAAAATGAGGACCGTCTATGTGTACAGTATCACCTGCAGCTTCAGAAAATACTGCTGCTATTGTTGCCCAATAAGATGTAAAATGTGGGCATGACCATGCCATGTGAATGAAATTTGCTTTAGCATTGTGGCAGCGTGGGCAGGAGTCTGGAGAGCTCTGTTACATACAAGCAAGTCTGTGGGGCGTAAGGTATGTATGATGAAGATAATTAAATTGAGTATACTTAAGACTAGTGTTCATAGAGAAGCCTTTTGGTACCCCCAGACATTGTCCTCATTGCTTATCGGTGAGCATAGTAGATACCACCCCATCCCAATAAGACCAGAGAGCGGTAAGGGGATGCCCCTCCACGTATGGAATTATATAAAATTATTATAGAGTGACGGCCACTCCCATGTGTAATTATGGTTTGGAGGAGTCAGGATGTTTCCAGTTCATCATGTGTTTTAAGCCAAACCCTATGTAAGTGCCGGATAAGCGAGGCATACAGGAGGAAGGAGCCCGGCAGGATTCCATGGTCATCCACCAGGCTTTCAAATGTGCAAAGAATCTTATCAGAGAAAAGATCTCCCCATGTCGTGAGGCCCACAGTAGTCCAGGCAATCGCGTCTGGCCTGGAACCTAAGTCTGTACAACCTGGCATCACCCACAGGGATAACTCAGGGGCTCAGGGGAGATGGGACCGCTTCTTGACCAGATGAGCATTCCAGCAAGAACGAGCCGTGAACATGAGGATATTCCCAACCTTCTTTGGGATTGTCTTCTCTGAACCCAACAACCATTCCACCACCTTAGACGGGTATGTACCTGCCGCCCAATGCCCCAGTTGTGTTATATTTTGACCAGCCAACCAATGCATAGGCCATTGTAATTGCACAGCCGCATAATAATATTCATAATTTGTGGCACCACCTTCCGACAGGGGAGCATATAATTTATTAAGAGACACTTGTTATCTGGTGTTACCCCATATTAAGGCAATTAACAACGTCCTTAAGCCTTGAAAGATTTTCTGGGGAATTAGAATGGGGAGAGCAGCAAAAAAAATACCAGGGCGGGGAGCACCAGCAACTTTGAGATAGCTATGCAGCCTATAGGGGAAAACAGCGACTCAGTCCAGATTGGTAAAGAGGAGCTGGCACTGGTCACTGTCTTTCCCAGATTGCGATCCAGCAAATCCTTTGCTGAATGATATACCCGAAACCCCAGATCTTTAAAGGAGTCATAAGACCATGGGAGTGGAGTAACGGGGAGTGCCCTCTTTTGATCAGGAGATAATAGGGCCATTTGGAATAGTTGGGATTTATCCCAATTCACTTTCAGGCCTGATGTGTGGCCAAACCAATCCAGCAAGACCATAAGATCTCGGAGTATCTCTGCATCTTCCCTCAGATACACAAGTGCATCATCAGCATACATGGATGTGATGTGCCAGTGATTATTTGCTTTTATCCCCCAACTCGTAG
Source organism: Calotriton arnoldi (assembly GCA_963921515.1). Classification (NCBI taxonomy): domain Eukaryota; kingdom Metazoa; phylum Chordata; class Amphibia; order Caudata; family Salamandridae; genus Calotriton; species Calotriton arnoldi. The sequence continues at coordinate 2,641,491 of CAWUFW010000298.1, read as the reverse complement.
TACGTTGTCTGAGTGTGCAAGCTAATGGTTCCATCACCAGCACAAAAATAATTGAGAATAGGGGGCAACCCTGTTGGGTTCTCTGCTCTATGGCAAAGGGGTCAGAAATGGTGGTTTCTGTTTTTAACCGAGTCACTGGTAAGTTATATAGTAATGAGATCCATATAAGGAAACTGGGGCCCAGTTCTAACGTGTTAAGCACCGCCTTCAGGTAACTCCATCAAAGGATGTCAAAAGCCTTCTCAATGTCAAGAGAGGTGACCCAGGGACGTGCACAAGTCTCACGCGCCCATTCCATTAACATAAAGAGCCTACGTAGGTTCAGGAAGGTGTTCCTGCCAGATACAAACCCATTTTGGTCATGGTGAACCACAGTTTATGCTACTGAGACCAGTCGGTTGGCTAGTACCTTCCCAAGTATCTTATAGTCTGAATTCAGAAGGGATGGGTCGATAGGACCCCATGAGTAATGGGTACCTGTCCGGTTTGGACAAGCTTACCAACAACGCTTCCTTAAGAGAAGGGGGTAACTCTTTTTTCGCATAAGCCTCAGTATAAATTTTGAGCAGGTGTGGGACCAGTTGTGCTCTATAAGTGGAATAAAATTCCAAAGGCCAGCCATCTACTCTGGGGGTCCTACCCCGCGCCATCTGCTTAATTGCTTCAGAAATCTCCGTTTCAGTAATTGGGGAATCCAACTCCTCTCGTTAAAAGGGTTGAATGTGGGAGAGTCACTTCATCTAGCAAGGACTGTATTGCATCTGGGTCCTCCCCTTGTGGGGCTTTATATAGAAGGTATAATACAAGTAAAAAGTGGTGTTGATGTGATCCTGCGTATAGATGATATACCCCGAACCATCTCTAATAGCCGTGATTGGATTCCTGGGTGAATCAAAGCGAAGCAGCCTCGCCAGTAGCCTACCAGCCTTGTCGCCCTCAGCATGTCTTCTAGCCAAGTGTTCCCTGTAATCTAGGGCTCCCAGCTTTTCTAAAGTGGTTTTATACGTTAGCCTAACCTAAGCTAGTGGAGCCACAACCGACTGATCTGAGGGGGATAACTTCTCGTATCGACATATATCTGTCTCCAGGGTATCAAGTTTCCTGCAAAGGATTAGCTTAGTGCCATAACCCACTTTAATCATGTAACCATGGAGCACAACCTTAAACGCATCTCCACCAAACCCAGCTCCTGGGGCAGAGCCCTCGTTTTCCTGAAAGAAAGAGGTAATATTATCTGAGAGAGTAGAGTGGAGTGGGGTGTCATGGAGTGCCTCCAAGGGTAGATGCCATGTTGGTATTTTGGGCTTGTTTCTCCCCCAGGTCAACTGCAGTTGTAAAGGGCAGTGTTCTGAGAGAGTGCATCCAAGGTATTCCGCCCTCGTCACCCTAGCAAGGGAGTCCCGTGAGCAGTAAACAAGATCAGTTCTGGTATGTAAATCATGTAGCCCCGAATAGCATGAGAATTCCCTAGCCTCTGGGTGCAGACTGCGCCAAGCGTCCTGCACCTGAGTATTAGCGGTCCATCTCTTCAAATGTTGTGAGAGACATATAGTTTGTGCTGCTGACATTGGGGGCGGGAGCGGTCGTCATTTAGGTCCGGGGTGCAGTTAAAATCCCCTCCCCAAAATGTCGGTGCTAATGCATTACACAACAGTTTTGGGGTCAAGGATTGCAGAAAGGGAGCTTGATTATTATTAGATGCATAAGGCAATATTAGTGAAAGTGGGAGTCCATCAAGCAACCCTTCTAGCATGGCGTAACAGCCCTCTGGGTCAATTCAAATATGCAAAACTTCTAGGGGCACCCCAGGAGCCACCCAAATTAACGCTCCCCTGGCATAACTGGAGTATGTGGTTACCATCAACACCCCCTCCAATGCCTGAGCATAGATTCTACTGTTGATTACTTGAGGTGTGTCTCCTGAAGGAGTGCGATCTGGATCTTACGTCTGCTGACGTATTGGTAGACAGGATAGCGCTTGGTGTAACCTGCCTGGCCACACACATTCCAGGTCAACAACAAAATCGAGGATCCTTCGCATTGATATTGAGAGCCATTGTACTCTATATAAGGGTGTACCCTCCAATATTACCACCCCACATCATGCCTCCTCCCTCAGCCCCTCCGCACATACAGCATGTCACATCTTCCACTAAAATAAAAATAAATCCACACTGTGAAAAACAGAGAAATAACAGTAAAAACGCCCAACTCCCGTTTCCAGGCTGGCTGGTACACCAGCAGGCTTTCAGCCATTGGCACTGTAATGCAATACTAACAACTCTAAATAATAGTCTTTACCAGTGGTACTTTATAAATGTAGGGGCAGCGCCATATGGCCATGGCAGGCCCGTATGAAAGTGGCCTCAACCCGCAGCCCTCTAGTCAGTGTTGATTTTGTATTCACATGTCCAACCGCCACCCCACATACAACACCCACTCATGTGTTACCCCACCAAACCTGAGAGGTGCAGTTCATATCAAGCCCTCGGCCATCTGCGGGGTGATAGTCAGGCTACTGCCCAGCACTGCGGCAACCCTTGACTCGGTCACTTCAGGTGAGTCAATGTTCCAGTTCTCTGTTTCTGAGGCTAAGGAAGAGGGGGCCACCGCAAGTTTCTCCACATCCTTCACCATATGAGCACTTTCCTTGGCTGCTTCTCTTTAGTGGGGCCCCGTGGTCGATGTCTGTTACATGGCTTACATTGTCGCTGTGTTTGCCATGAAGTAGGGAGGTCCGTTTTACCCCCAGATGAGGGTGCAAGACCCTGTGTTCTAGCCAGGACCAGGTGTCCTCTGGTGTCGCACAGAAACGAGTGGTGCCTTCATATAGTATCCATAGAGTAGCAGGGAACTGCAAGGCATATTTGATGCTGTGATCACTGAGGCGTTTTGCTACTTCCATGAAGGATGATCTGCGTTGCTGAACTTCCAAGGTATAGTCAGGATAAATGTGCACTTGAGCATTCTCAATTTTCCAGGGACCCCTGGTTCTCGTCATCTGTAGGATATGGTCCCTGTCCCTATAATTGAACAGGCGGGCAACCACCGGCCACGGAGGGGCACCCGGGTGGGGAGGTCTCCCAGGGACTCTGTGGGCCTTTTCAATGGGAAAAAAGTGGATTGCTTGCCCTGAAGGACCTTGTTCACAAACCAGTCCTCGAGCTACAGCTCCATATTCAGGCCCTCTGCCTGTTCCGGAAGCCCTACAATCTGCACGTTATTCCTTCTCGCTCTACCCTCCTGGTCTTTGAATCTCCCACGTAGATACTCTATCTCTTCCTGCATGTTTATCAGAATCTGCCACCATGGGTTGCAGGACAGCCAGCATGGATTCCGTGTTCACGATTCGGTCTTTCAAGTTTTTTGTGGTCCTCCCATAGGAGGCCCATGTCAATGCATAAAGAGTCCTATTTAGGGTCAAGGGTAGATTTAATGTCTAGTAAGGCAGTTAGAAGTTCATCGATTATGCGTTCCTAACTCCCATGGGTACCACCGGCCGCCACAGAGGCTTTATCCGTCTTTGTTTTCACCTTGTTGAGAGCGGTAGGGCTACTGGTTTTGCTTCACCTCAGTGTGATAAGTCACGTCGGCGGTGGTTGAGCACTAGATTCTCTTTAGAAACACTATGCAGTGGACAGGGAACAATGAGACCCACCAAGCACGTTGCTTAATAACCCATGTCTCATCAGGAAGGGCCCCAGCTGTTGCATTCTATGCCATAACTCAAGTTTCACCACCACAGGAGGATCGATGGTGGGGGCGCTCTTATCAATGGATTTATGACGTCGACGGTTGGGAGCTGAAGCATTGACCGGTGTCTTTATAGGCATTTTTTATTAAAGTCCATTACCGCAAGTATATCACACTAGGTATAATGACTCCTGGATGCCAAAGTGGTTGCTATATGGCAAGAAACTCCCAGTCAGTAAACGTAAGTGGTGCAAGTCCCCCCAGAGGTCCCCCTTTCATCTGACTTCTGATTGGATTCCACTCGAAGTTCAATTGTACTGCAGTATGCCATACTGCTCCCAAACTAAAAACGTACATGTGGCCAGGCATTCCTGCAGAGCATGTGTGGAGAAACAGTCTAATTAAATGAGGGCCCATATATCCAGGGTTCATCACAGCTCCAGTATCATCAGCAGGGCGCCGGGCAGGCCTTCGTGCCCCCAGAGCTGCTGCCTCAGCTTTTTGTCCCGGGGTTCTTCATCAGCATGCAAATGTCAGCCGAAGAGCTTCGCCGGGCCTCAGCAGTCTTCCGGTCCAGCAAGTTCTCTCTAGTACGACCGGTCCGCGGTACAGATGAGTGACACAACCAGGATTACAAGACTTCCATAAGGGAGAGGCACCGCAAGGATCATTCACGGCACCAGGAGGGGGCGGTAGAAGGTCAAACGGCCCCCACGGGGTAGCTGCACCATCCGGAGCTAAGGATCTCTGTAGGGAAGTAGGTTTTGCTTTCATGGTTACCCCCACGTTTTGCTGGTGTCATACTGTTTTTCTGAATAGTCCGACTGGGATCCTGCTAATCAGGACCCCAGCCACTGTGCTTCCTCCCTAAATTGGCTATGGTGAGTACCTTGGTACATTCCTAATTGGCTGCTGGTGTACCCTAGTAAGTCCCTAGTATATGGTACTAAGGTACCTTGGGCCTAGGTATAACAGGGGTCCCCCATGGGCTGCAGCATGTATTAGGCCACTCATAAGGGACCCTCCAAACTCTGACTACAGGCCTGCTATTGCAGCAAATGTGAGTTGGTGCTTGCACCTCTCACGAAAGATATAAGTACCCTTATATCTAACAGCAATGCACTTAAAACCTCTAAGTCACCCCTCTAGTGGGCCTTTCAGTCCAAAAGGCGGGGTGCTCAGTTCTAAGTGTGAGGGTGCCCCTGCATGAGCAGGACATCCCTGCAACCTTCAGAGTCCATTCTCCTGTGTTGTCAGTGCATCAGCCATTACGATATATAGAGTGGCCATGTGTCATTACACAATGACAATCTCTAAACTGGCTGTAACGAACCCTGTCATGTTTGGTATCAACAGTGTGGGAGGTATGATTCCATGCACTGTAAATCTCCTCAGGGAGGCCCTCAGTGCTCCCGGTACCAGTCTTCCAGAACCGGACAGCAAGCTAGGGCTGGTGCCAATCTAAAACACGATTCTGCCCTCCTGCTGCTGAGCCAAGCTCTAGCAGGGGAAGACAGAACAATAGGTATCCTGTCACAGGGAGGTGTGACTACCTCCTAGACAGGGTTTAGTGTATTAGGACAGGGTGAGGGCCCTGGCCAGCGCCACTCAGACTGCTTGAGGGGCACATTTGGTGCCCTCCTTGCATACTCCAGCTCAAACCAGTTTGGGGAGCCGTTGGCTCCCGCTCTGGTGTGAAACCGGACAAAGGACATGAGAGTATCCTTCCACTGTCCAGCCTCTTCTCTGGGAGGGACCCCTGAATTCTTCCACCCTTTCCTTAGGGTACTTAAGGGTAACCCCGGGCGGAGACCTCCGCTCCGCCCGCGGAGTGAGCGGAGATTTGCCTACTCCGTGTTCCGCGTTCTGCGGAGAACACGGAGAAGGCAAATCTCCGCACGCTCCGCAGCGGAGAGGAGTTGGCCAGCCCCCGCCTCCACCACCCCTATTAACAGGTAATTCAACATTGATTAAAAATAAAGTACAGAGGTAAGTGGTTTTAAATTATTTTTAATTAATGTTGAATTACTTGTTAATAGGGGGGGGTGGAGGCGGGTGGCGTAGCGGAGCGGAGTTCCACAGCGTTTGCTCGCAACTCAGTGGACCTCCGCATAGCCCCACTATGCCCACTACGCCCAGGGTTACTGAAGGGCTTACCTGAGGGTGGGTCCCTAGATTGGTCATGGGATTCGATTCAGGTCTAACTCTGTGTCCTCTTCAACCGTCTGGACATTCTCACCATGTCGTACTGACCGCGTCGGACTGACCGCATCGGAATTCACTTTGGGAACCGAGACAGCAACCGGGAAGACTTCGTCTGCGCCTGATCTCTTCATTCTGCAACCCCGCTGCAACGTCAGTGTTCGTGCTCCATCCACGTTACTTCCAGGGCCTGTGGACATCCAAAGACACCCGACGGAATCTCTCTTGAAGTGAAGGAGTCACTCCCCTGCATCCTCAGGCACCGCAATGTAGCTGACCAATTTGCTGATCCTGGGTTCCTACGGACTCCAACAGATTCATTAACACGGGAGGTGGTTCTGCATCTTCTTTGAGGCCTGCACTGTCTTCAGACCGAGTCCAGGATCCCTCGTGGACACTGCCAGAACCGAGTCCCTGTGTACCGTGTCGGCTGGTCGTTGCTAAGGCTGGGTGACTCTCATCTCCAGAGATCTTCGGGTCCTGTTGAGTGTCTTCTTTGATTCCAGTAGGCTCCCCTGCTTGCTCAGGGCCTACCCTGACTTACTTGAACGTGGTGAGTCTCTTGGACCTTGCTGGTCCCACCACTGTACCTTTTCGTCTTCTTCCATGTGTTGCCATTGCCAAGGCCTGTTGGTGCCCCGCCAGACACTGAACTCCTGGATATCGACATCCAACGTGGGACAGTTTGTACACCATTCCTGGTCATCCTCAGCATCACCTGGTCCACGTATCTGCAGAGACAAGGGCACCGTCAACTCTCCTGCTGTTGGGTTTTAGAACATCTTTCCCTTATAATTTCACACTGTTTAAGTTTAGAGGCCACATACCTGAATGGGTGCACTTGTGGGGATGACGAGCCAGTCGGCGGCAGGTATATAAGTTCTTGCTTGCTGATCGACTGTGCTTGGTTTCTCTTCCGGTTCTGGTCACCGGAAGGACTTTGCCGGCTCTGGCCTCCGAACCCACGCGGATAACGTCGATTCCTGGCTTAGCAGTTTTGGCGAGGCTTGGCACATCGGACTTCCTTGTTTCTAGGACTCCAATTGGGACACTCTGGGTATTTTTGCGTTTCCTTCCTTCCTTGGTTGTTTTTTGGGGCTTGAGTTGTAACCATTTTCGGACTTTGAGATTAAGAGAAGGAAAGTACGGGTGAAGCAACGCGGCTGCGTTCCCGACTTCCTCTCATCATTTCCGGTGTTTTTGCAACCTATCAACGTCGTTATCTACAGATTAGGTGTTTTCACAGAGAAGTCTACCGCTGGCAGTTATCGGGTATTTTCTAGGATCCCTGTTCCTTTTTGGGGGTTTTTTGGCCTATGTAGTCTTTTTCCCCCTTTGTATTGGCATAAATTGTGGACCTTCATTTTTATGACAACCGTACCTTTATGTGGAGAAGTTCCTTATTGCCTTTGTTTTTGGGCACGAACCACAGAAGAATACTCTGTGGTGTAATACCCTCTCTTACAAGAAGTTACGGCCATCTACAAAGGGTAAGAGAACGTTTTTGATCCACATTCAAGTGCACCTAGACTTGTATGTTTGCTTGTGAATTTACTATTGCGTTACATGTTTTTCTGCCTCTGTTTCCTCAGGTCTTCCTGTCCCTTCCTTTCCTTCCATTGTGGGCCGTGCCGAGAGGCAGAGGGAGGCTCCAGTTGGATATTGTTTTCTTCTTTTCCCTGTTTACCCTTTCTTCTCCCGGCGCCTTGGTGAGCAGTCACCCTTATATGATAAACGGGAGGCAGCAACTGAGGCGTGGGTAGTGGATTGGAATACTCTTCGCTCCTGCAGTGTTGGGCATACATCAAAGTGGTGTCAGAACACCTGCAACAGCCGACATTGGTGGGCACTCAACTCCTGTGCCTCCTGGTCACTCCTGAGTGACATAGAGTCTGACCCCTCTGCGTGCAGGTACTCCTCTTCTTGACTCCACCCTGGGATATAATCAGACTCTCCCAACTTCTTTGCCAGCGGCATCTTGCTTGAAGTTCTCCATTGGGGTCTACGGTGGTTCCCGACGTCACTTCGTACCTATGCACCTGGCTTCCCTCGGGCAGGTAACCTGGTCTCCTGGGTATCCACAGGTGGGGTGACTCTCAAACTGGTCATCTTCCACGGGGTGTCTTCCAAGTCCTCTGGGAAGGGTCCTTTTTCCTAAGAATTGCAACCACCACTTCCCCATTAACTTACCTTGAGCACGCAGTCGTGTATTCACTTAGCAAACAGCAGGCATGGGGTTCCTGGGTCCTTACCTGGGGTGGTTCCTTGGTTCCCCAGCACTTCTAAGTCTTCTGGGTCTACTCTCGACTTCGGTCGTTAGTGGCATTCGACAATTTTGTATATAGTTTGGTCTCCCCCGGGAGCCCACTGTATTTTCATGCTACTTACCTGTCGTATTATCAAAGTATTGTGTGTATTATAATTATTTCTCCAGTTAGGTGATATTGTATTGGGTTAGTGAGTGTCTGTAATAAATAACTATTTTTATAACTACACTGTGTGATTCTTTTTCACTTAATCTGCACTATAAGATTAGATACTGGTGAAACAAGCTGCTTTACACTCCTCCTAGACTAAGCCTGAAGGCTGCTCTCCACAGCTACCACTTAGAGAGCTTTCTAAGGTTGTCTAAACCACTAAAAACACCATAAGGGTCGTCTGTATTGGTGCAGAGTGCTACACTTGAATAAGTGTGTGCCATATCCCAAGTCAGCCTCCTACATTGGTGGCAGTGGTGGGATTCAAGCTTGCACTGTTTTACGAGCTAATCTAGGTGTGAAATAATTGGAAAAAAATCACTAACATTAGGCACATATAAAACTTTTTATAGGCAAGTAAGTTCTACTGAACTTACAGATTGGTTATTAAGGGCCTAGCATACTCTTTCTATAATCTTAAGAAGTTTAGTTCCCACAAGGTTAGGTAGGTGCAACACCACACTACACCTAGTATGTCTTTAGTTGGAGAATCCAGTGGGTCTCTGCTCTCTAGATACAATGGCCTCATGTTCCAGGAACTGAGGACCCTGTGTTCCTCTAATAAACTGAAGACAGGGAAAAGCCCTAGCAGCCAGTGCCTCTTAGAGGTGTTACTGCAATATGACCTCGAGAACACTGGTGGGTCAGATGAACAGGACAAGGTGCGTGGGCAGGAGCCAGAAGAGGCGTCGGGGGGCTCTCCCCCTTGACCCCAATGCTGTCTCTGACCCGGAGGAGTCCGATGACTCCACCCTGTTGAACTCTGATCCCCCAGAAAATTGTGCGGATGGCTCAGAGAGTGCCCCTAGAAATAGGTCCCCTTTTATTCCACCTGGGAAGGTACAGGGTAGGCAAAGGAGGACTAGGTCTCCCTCTGCTGACTCCAATGCCTCTGAAACTTCTGTAGGAACATCCATCTCTAACAAGAGGGATGGGTCCATAGATAGGGAGTGCCAAAGTATCCGACTTGAGAGAGTGAGACTCAGGCTCAGGCAGGATCAGTTGGCCCTTGACAAGGAGACCTTAGAAGTACAGAAGGCTAGGAAACATTTGGGACTGGAGTCCCATGGTGGCAGCCCAGTGTCCCTAGAATCAGGGAACCCTCCTTTGACACTAGGAACCTGAGCAGGATAGTCCCTCCTTACCAGGAGGGGGATGACATCCACAAATGGATCACTACTTTGGAGAGGGCCTGTAAAGTACAGAAGGTCCCTCAAGGGCAGTGAGCAGCTATTCTGTGGCTCTCCTTTGCTAACAAAGGAAGAGATAAGCTCTTCTCTGTTAGAGAAGAGGATGCTGACAACTACACTGTCTTAAAGAATGCCCTCATAGATAGGTTTGGCTTAACCACTGAGCAATACAGGATTAAGTTCAGAGACACCCAGAAGTCACCCACTCAAGTGTGGGTTGATTTTGTAGATAGTGCTTTTAAGGCTCTGGAAGGCTGGCTTCATGGAAGCAAGGTGCAGGACTATGAGGGACTGTACAATTTGTTGATGAGGGAGCACATCCTCAATAACTGTCAGAATCTACTTTTGCACCAGTACCTGGTGGATTCTGATCCAACCTCTCCCCAAGAATTGGTAAAGAAGGGAGACAAATGGGTTCACACCAGGGTCAAGCAGAAAAACATAGATGGTGGAGGTAACCAGAAGAAGCAGGATTCTTCTAAATCTCAAGATAAGGGTGGGGACAAAAACAAAGACAAGAAAGAGTCTTCTCATGGCCCCCAAAAACCTGCATCTGAGTATGGGTCCCAAAACTCCAAAAAGGGCAAGAAGAAACCTTGATGCTACTTTTGTAAGGTGAACCCCACTGGACAAAAGATGATGATTGTCCTAAAGCCAAGGAAGCTACTACCACTGCCCCTAAGGCAACTGCCCCCCTAGCTCCAGTACAAGTGGTAGTACTGCCCCCAAGGGATTAGTAGGGTTAACCTTGGGTTCTGAGGTGAGTTCTGGCCTAGTCAGAACTCCTACCCAGGCTGTCCTTGTCTGTGATGGTGGCATAGACATTGCCACCTTGCTAGTAAGTCCCACTAACTTGGGCAAGTACAAGCAACTGCCTTTGATTAATGGGCAGGAAACAATGGCCTACAGCGACACAGGGGCCAGTGTCACAATGGTGACAGAGAAACGTGTGTCACTTGAACAGAACATACTTGGTCCGCAGTACCAAGTCACCAATGCTAGCAAAGCCAGGACTGATCATCCCTTGGCAGTTGTGAATCTCAGCTGGGGAGGGGTAACTGGCCCTAAAAGAGTTGTGGTATCTCCAGACCTACCTGTAGATTGTCTGTTGGGCAATGACCTAGAGACTTCAGCCTGGGCTGAAGTGGAGTTCAGGATTCATACAGAGCTGATGGGCATCTCTGCCAGTGCATTTGCTGTCACCAGGGCTCAAGTCAAACAGCTTAGAACTAAGGGAGCACTGCATCCTGGAACAATGGACCAGTTGGCTTCCATGAGAAGGAGCAGGAAGGGTAATGATTTAGCCTTTCCCCAAACTTCCAGTGAAAGTCAGTCTTCTGAGGGAGATGACCCCAGCCTTGTGAAGGAACTGCTGCAGAGGAACTTGTGCCTGACCAGGCAGAGTTCTTGGGGGCAGGGGGCCATTCCAGGGCAGACCTGAGTTTGGGAGAGAAGTCCTGCCCTTCTCTCGAGCAACTCAGACAGCAAGCTGCTGCTGAGGAAACAGGGGTTGTCAGTGGATCCCACAGGGTCTACTGGGAAGAGGGGCTCCTATCTTCTGAAAGTAGAGACCCCAAGCCTGGTGCTACCAGGAGATTGGTCATACCTCAGAAATTCAGGGGTTTCCTTCTGTCCCTAGCACATCCATTCCCCTTGCAGGACACCTTGGGCAAAGCAAGCCTTGGGACAGGATTGTCCCTTACTTTCACTGGCCCCATTTTTTTGTTTGAATTAGTTTATTGAATTATACATTTTTGTACAATTTAACAAGCATCATCACATGCCACATGCATGCGCACACTGTGTAAAAAGAAAAGTAGACATATAATACAGTTGATCTGCAAAGTAAGGACACGTATATCATGTTATTCGTGTGTTGCACGATGTGTATCATATGTGACGACGCGTTAGTAAACAGAGGAAATAAGAACTGGGACAAGGTTGTGTTGTACCACTTGGTGCATGTGATAGCTCCCCCACCCGACATGATGCTCCGCTGCCCCCTTTGTGACGCGTGCTGCGACTGCACGGGCACCCCCTCCACATGTTTAAGATGTAGGATTCAAGCTGCGACTGGATGCACAAGTATAGTGTGACCTGGTTATATGCGTGAGGTGCATGGCGCATGAGACCACATGAATCCCTGTATTATGGAGCACCCAGCGGCGCCCAGTTTACCCTGAACTGACCATTGGGCCTTGCATGTCGATTATGTAATGGGGGGGTTCTGGGCAGCTCCGGGTCATCCTGCAAAGAGTTCCGAAGGTCCATCAGTATCGCATCCCACGCCACCACCAGTGGGAGCGGACAAAGCCTTAGGGCGTCCTCCCGGTGTAGTGCCACGCTTTCCGCTTGTGCCCAGCACGTTAATGACTGCAGCCAGGCTTTTATACTCGGTGGTCCCGGCGACTTCCAACACCTAGTGATTAGGTGCTTGGCTACAATGAGCACAAGGTCTATAAATCAGGACGTTACTTTATGCTTCTTGGATCTCTGGTATAGGCCCAGCAGGCAGGTTTCCCAAGAGCACTCTACTGTGTGTCCCGTGCATTCAGCCAGATGCGTCGTGACTGCTCCTCAGTAAGGAGCGATAGTTGTGCATGCCCACAGCATGTGCAGAAGGTCTACATCTATTAGTCTATATCTCGGGCACCTGGCATCTGTCCGCCTAAAGTATCTGTTGATCTTGGCTGGCATCATATACGCCCTTTGGAGAATATAGTATAGTATTAAACGGAACCGGGCATTCCTTGGGATGCGCGTGGGTCCTTCTAGGATAGCCGTCCATTCACACTTGGCACACTGCCTCTGCAGGTCTGCGTCCCATCGCTGCCTGATCGACGTTAGTGGTTGTGTCGAGTGCGTTCGTATAGACTCAGCGAACCATTTAGTGAGATGCCTGCCAGTGCCTAGTTCGTGGAGATATTGGATGGTGAGGTGTGTCATGAGTTTTTGAGTCATGTCTCCCCACAAGGCTCGCAACGACCGTGTCAGTGTGGCGTATAGGAGAAATTGGCCTTGCGGTAGGCCACTGTCTTCAGCTAACGTGTTGAATGGCACTAATTGCTGGTCCTGATACAGGTCTCCCACGGTCAGTAACCCTGCAGCCTCCCAGGCAGTGAGCTCTGCAGCGGAGACCACCCGGCGTGGCCAATTATGGGCAGGGAGGGAGCATATGGAGTAGTCCCCTTCGTGAGTTTTGGGCAGCGGCAATAGCACTTATAGGCAACCGACGCCAGGAGCTGAACCGGAGTCGCCGGGGTGGAACAGGGCTGTGAGTTGGGTTTGTGTGTAGCCGGGTCGTTGCGTGGCAGTGTCCACTAAATGTGTGCCACTAATCCAGCGTGCTGCCCATTGTAGCTGCACCACTAGATAATAGTGTTCCCTGGGTATCCACGGGTGGGGTGACTCTCGAACCATCCATTTTCCACAGGGTGTCTTCTAAGTTCTCTGGGAAGGGTACTTTTTCCTAAGAATTGCAACCGCCACTTCCCCATTGACTTACCTTGAACACGCGGTTGTGTATTCACTTAGTACACAGCCTCTGTGGGGTTCCTGGGTCCTTACCTCGGGTGTTTCCTTAGTTCCCCAGCACTTCTAAGTCTTCTGGGTCCACTCTCAACTTCGGTCGTTAGTCGCATTCCACTATTTTTGTACATGGTTTGGTCTCCCCCTGGGAGCCCACTGTATTTTCATGCTACTTACCTTTTGTAGTATCAAAGTATTGTGTTTATTGTAATTATATCTCTGGTTAGGAGATATTGTATTGGGTTAGTGAGTGTCTGAAATAAATAACTATTTTTATAACTACACTGTGTGGTTCTTTTTCACTTAATCTGCACTATAAGATTAGATACTGGTGAAACAAGCTGCTTTACACTCCTCCTAGACTAAGCCTGAAGGCTGCTCTTCACAGCTACCACTTAGAGAGCTTTCTAAGGTTGTCTAAACCACTAAAAACTCCATAGGGTCATCTGGATTGGTGCAGGGTGCTACACTTGAATAACTGTGCGCCATATACCAAGTCAGCCTCCTACAATCTCACCACTCCAAGCTGCACGGTTTGACTCACCACGTTATAGGTAAGCGTGTGGTCCCATAGGCACAGAGGCCTGCACTGTTGCAGGAGAGTTGATGCGGAAAGCGTGCCTCATGTACGGCAGATCACGCACCATTCTCCGAGTCGGTCCGGTCTCCTAGGTCCGAACACGTGACACAGCAGTGAACAGGGCCCACGACCACCTTCATCCGGGCTACGGCAGCTTCAGGCTCACTGCAGGACACAAAGTAGATCCCGGGCGCGCAGCTCCTAGCAAGCGGAGCCACTGGTCGGGTACGGGTCCCTGGGTCACAGCGCTCCGGCCGCAGAAGTCGATCCTTCATCTCATTCCGCATCAGGTGAAACTGCCATATTCCAATCAGTCAAGCAACACAAAAGTGAGCTCCTGGGTCTAGAACTTGAATGGAGTGGGGGAATCCCTTTTAAAGGACAGTTTCCCTCACCCACACGTAGGTGGCATGCTTCATCATAGGGTAACCTCCTCGCACCGCGAACCTAGTCGCAGTGCGGGCTACAACCCCCTCACTGAGAGGGAGGAGCTCAGGGATGTGTTTTATGTACAGAAGAGGTATCCTAAAATCTTAAGATGAGCAGGGTGTTGAGGGAGTGAAATGAGAGGTGAGTGTGAGCTAAAACTAACTCACTGGTATGCCAGAACACATTTTAATAGGGCATCCAGAGGTCAGGATTACACAATTAGGCTATGGCAGGGGAATTTAACCTGTCACAGACTGGTCATGGTCAACATGTTTTAGCCTGGCACCCTCCGTATAAGTGTAGCGTCTTTCTTCAGGACCAAATGTGAAAAGTGAAGTGAATTAACCACGCATACCAAACTCAGTAGGTGGTAAGAGAGGCATACAACCAACTAATGGGTATAGTTACCACTCAGTTTGCCGCTGGTCAGCGTCTTCCCTGAAAAGAGACAAAGTGTTAGATAAACAATGTATAACACACAACACCACGCACTCGCTTATATATTATCTTGTGTACATTTTATAAATGCAGTCGTTGCCTAATACAGTATAAGAGTTATTGTTCTGAACACTTACCTGTATTATCGGGTGAGCTAATTGCACCTTAACCTCGGCACACACACTCAAGGTGGCATCTAGTTTCTATATAGGAGGAAAGCGGGGAATAAAAATTTGACTGTAAAGTGCAGTCATAAAATATACATAAACACACAGTTGACTAGATGTAAATGCAATAGTAAAAGCAGTGAATGAGAGGTCTTGTAATTGTATAAGCGCCCGTAATTCAGGCCGCGGTAGATGTAATGCAAAACTATCTGATAGGAACAAGTATGGAAAACTAGAGGACCTACTTGGACCCTGATACGGCATAAACGTACTTGACGTAGAAATTGGCATTAAGAATATTGTGCAAATGTCAAAGTCACTAACCTATCACAAGGCTTTGCTTGTATGATTAGAGGAAAGAGCAGTCCTAGACTCACAGTGATGTCTAAAACCACCTATGGAAAAGGCATCAGCCTATTGGTAGACTGGTCAAGACGCCAAATGGAAAGAAAGAGAGCGAGTATACCATGTAGACTGTATTACTGCTGACACGGAACTCCTTCCTTATTGCGCTAGAGACACTAACCTCAAAAGACACAACCCCCTCAGTGCAGTGGCTCACTGCATTATAAGAAAACTGTGCATCTGTCACCCCACCAAAAGTAGTAAGGGGTGCGCACCCATAAGTAAGTTGCAATTATACCCTACGCAGTTGTCGTTGCAAAGGTTAAAATGTAAAACTAGTAACCGGCAAACCACTGGAAAAACAAAGCTGCCTAAGACCACACTCAAACAAAATAAAGTGTGTTGGGAAAAAACTTGCAAACGCAGCCATTGACTAACTGGAGTCCGTGGATGCGGGGCCCCTGTAGAATGTAATAATGCAGCCCCGACCAAGAAAGTGCGCAACCACAAGGGATAACTCATGTCCTATAAATGGCTGCCACAATGGAGCCCGTGGCTTTGTTTGAGTGTGGAGGAGATAACCTTTCAATAGTGAAAAACAAAATGCACAGTATTCCACTATTAAGACATGTAAAACACACCAGCACATGTCCTACCTTTCACATACACTGCACCCTGCCCATGGGGGTACCTTGGGCCTACCTTAGGGGTGCCTTTCATGTAATAAAAGGGAAGGTTAGGGCCTGGCAAGTGGGTGCACTTGCCCGGTTGACATGGAAGTTTAAAACTGCATGTGCAACACTGAAGTGGCAAGTCTGAGACACTTTTAAAAAGCTACTTGTATGGGTGGCACAATTAGTGCTGCAGGCCCACTAGTAGCATTTGATTTACAGGCTCTGGGCACACCTGTGCACTTTAATAGGGACAAATTGGTAAATCAAATATGCCAATCATGGATACACAAATCAATACTACAATTTACACAGAGCGCATATGCACTTTAGCACTGATTAGCGGTGGTAAAGTGTCCAGAGTCCTAAAACCAACGAAAAATGGGTCAAAAACAGGAGGTCAAAAAGCAAACACTCTGGGGGTAAATCCACCAAAAATGCCAGGTCTGAAACACTTCAAGCACAAGGGTTGTAATGGGAGTGCCTACAATATTGTCTTGGGTATTACAGCCTTGTAGGCCAACATAGTGGACCACAGTAACCATTAAAGGGCGCTCCAACTTTAGAGGCTCGAGCCGAAGGCGAGCGCCTATTATTAGGAAGTGGGCCTTTAATGGACGGTAAACCCTGCTACAGAAGACTTTTAGGCTACTAGAACATTCGACCCCAGGAGGGTGAAAAGTCCTACGTGCGTGGAAAAATAGAAACAATCAGCCTCCTGGGAGACACAGGGAGTTTTAAACCCATCATGACCGGAAGCTTCAATTACTTTAACAGCTCTTGCTGTCTGTGTGCCTAACACTTGCCAGTGCATGTGCACAACAAAAGCTGTGAAAATCAGCACCTGATCCTCCTTGGGCTCTGCCAAACTGCTTATCTTGATTTGGCAGAGCCAACAGAGGCAGGAACTGAGCATTATTCCCACTCTCTGCTTCCGAGGCTCCAGTGGCACTGAGAGCAACGGGAGGAAGGAGGGGTAAGACTCGTTATATGCCCATGTCTACAGCCTCTAGCTCTCTCATTTATCTCCACAATCGATATAGCCTGTGAAAAAGCAGGGAAGAGGGAGAGTCAGAGGGTGTAGATTAAAACATTGGAAAGTTGACAGCAGCGGGCCAATACCAGTGTTTATAGCCTGCTGTTACTGCATTGTCTGCAAGGGAGCAGTCAACATTGCAGAGTTCTAATTCTACAATGACCCACTGGCCTGAATTTAAAAAAAATGTGTTCTGTCCCAATGGCCAATTGCATAAAATTCTGGACAATTCCACCCCCCAGACTGAAGAGGCAGGCTTGAACTTTTGTATTCTGTCTTGCTGAGTTGACCAATAACCAGTTATTTCACAAGCTTGGTTAAAATTCCAATACATAAATTGTAAAGAGAATTCGTCTTTTTTACATTACAAAGCTTCTGCATGCCTTTTGTTTTTCCCCCTAATTTTAAAGTGTTTAGGGGACTTTTATACTGAATTTTCCAGGCATTGCTGCAACCAGGAATTTAAGCCCGGGCGTAGTTTGCGTAGTAGCACTTCACGTAGCTACGTGAAGTACAGCTTCAACTACACGTAGCTATGCAAATTGCGTAGTGCGTAGCTGTGTGCTTGACTGCACTGTACAATAATTACCAAAAGCAAACTTGTACAGTGCAAGTTAAGATAAAATAAATATCTCTGTCTTTATATGCTAAAAATGCATATAGTCATTTCACTAAAGTGAAAACAAAAAGTTAACAAGCAGTGAGAGAGGTGATGATTTTGGTATCCTCACTAACTTAGGGAGAGAACCAACAACCAAGCAGATGTCTTGAAAACAAAAAGCACATCTTATTGAACGATTCCTCCTAGGACCACCCCAAGCACAGTTATGGGCAAAAATACAATCCCAACCAAAGGCCCTGCAAAGCATTATGGGACGAGATTAGCAGTGGGCAGTGAATATTATAGTGTCCAATATCAAAATAATTCTACAAAGAGCTGCAGTTCAACTAGTCGTCACTGGGTGTCGTCCCTCAAGAGTGAAATGCAAAAGTATTGAAAACCTTTCATGAAGCTTTTGCATTTGACTCGTGAGGGACGACACCCAGTGACGACTAGTTGAACTGCAACTCTTGTAGAATTATTTTGATATTGGACACTATAATATTCACTGCCCACTGCTAATCTCGTCCCATAATGCTTTGCAGGGCCTTTGGTTGGGATTGTATTTTTGCCCATAACTGTGCTTGGGGTGGTCCTAGGAGGAAGGGACCACCATTGAATCGTTCACATGATATGCTTTTTGTGTTCAAGGCATCTGCTTGGTCCTCCCCTAGGTTAGGGGGACTCCAAAATCATCACCTCTCTCATTGCTTGATATGTCAAAATTCATTTTTGTGAATTGGTTATATGCTTTTTAGCATAAAAAATTGCTTTATCAAAGCATTTGAAGGAGTTTGTTATTATTATTAAGCCTGGGCGTAGTGCTAGCTGTGTGCTTGACTCACTGCACTGTACAATAATTACCAAAAGCAAACTTGTACAGTGCAAGTTAAGATAAAATAAATATCTCTGTCTTTATATGCTAAAATTGCATATAGTCATTTCACTAAAGTGAAAACAAAAAGCAGTGAGAGAGGTGATGATTTTGGTATCCTCGCTAACTTAGGGAGAGAACCAAGCAGATGTCTTGAAAACAAAAAGCACATCTTATTGAATGATTAGGTGGTGGTCCCATCCTCTTAGGACCACCCCAAGCACAGTTATGGGCAAAAATACAATCCCAACCAAAGGCCCTGCAAAGCATTATGGGACGAGATTAGCAGTGGGCAGTGAATATTATAGTGTCCAATATCAAAATAATTCTACAAAGAGCTGCAGTTCAACTAGTCGTCACTGGGTGTCGTCCCTCACGAGTCAAATGCAAAAGCTTCATGAAAGGTTTTCAATACTTTTGCATTTCACTCTTGAGGGACGACACCCAGTGACGACTAGTTGAACTGCAGCTCTTTGTAGAATTATTTTGATATTGGACACTATAATATTCACTGCCCACTGCTAATCTCGTCCCATAATGCTTTGCAGGGCCTTTGGTTGGGATTGTATTTTTGCCCATAACTGTGCTTGAGGTGGTCCTAGGAGGAAGGGACCACCATTGAATCGTTCACATGATATGCTTTTTGTGTTCAAGGCATCTGCTTGGTCCTCCCCTAGGTTAGGGGGACTCCAAAATCATCACCTCTCTCATTGCTTGATATTTTATTGTCAACATTCATTTTTGTGAATTGGTTATATGCTTTTTAGCATAAAAAATTGCTTTATCAAAGCATTTGAAGGAGTTTATTATACTCCTGCTACGCTACGTTTATTAGTACAGTTATTCACTCTGCTACGTGCAATTTGCGTAGTGCGTAGTAGCACAAACTTTGCATGCTTCGTGAGCGTAGCAAAGTATTATGCCCAGGGTTACAGGAATTAAGATTTCTGAAAAAAGTTGAATAATTAGAGACTTTTAGACTTTCTGGAAGTTTGAATATCGTGACATTAAAATCAGTTTGCTAGGTGAATTCAAATAACCTATTGTAATTATTTAGTTTTATTTAATAGTTTTATACAGCACCAGTTCACTGTTAGGTATTTGAGTATTTGAGCACTTTACAAATAACGAGTAATCAGTTACATCATAACAATGAGAAAAGCCCAAAGGCAATATCAAACATTAAGGAGAAGGAGGAAGGGGAGCAGGGGAAAAAGCCACTTAGGGGCAAGGAGCTTTGTTTGGCCTTAACTGTAAACGAGAGATACATCTTTCCTGTCTTGATTTGGTGAAAGGTTGGTTTGTTCATGTCATTGTTTATGTGACACCCCTATGGTTTGAGTTCTTCAGGGTCAGTGTTTTCTAATTGAATCCCGTAGTGGTGTTTTATGAAATTTTCTGAATGTTAGAAAGTCTGAAGCTGACTCAGTAAAGAGTTTCATGCTTTTGTGGCCGACCCCAAGAACAACTGTTTCAGTGATAAAGAGGATTTCAATTTTGGAGTTTCCAGGAAGAGCAAGCTCTTGCTTTTATATTATCTTGTGCCTCCTGAGATACTTATCAGATTAGCTGGGTAAATGAGTTTAAATAGATTAAGGGGCCGATTCCGATTTCGTTCAGAAGCTCACCGAACGGGATTCGTCCGGGAAAAATACGAGCCGTACGCGTTTTTTCCGACCGACTCATACAGCTGTCCGAACGAGCTAGTACGATGCGATTGTACGCATTGTTTCCGACCGACTCGTTTCCGGATCTGAACCGCTCCGACCGACTCGTACGGAAACGAATCGCACCACGCAATGGAGACGTTACCCGACCGAGCCAGTACGATGCGCGCTTCGAACAGCCCGACCGACTCGTACCGTCCGGCTCCAAAGAGCTGTCGGAGCCGGACTTCGGGGGTCCGTGTCGGACCCCCCTTCACCCGTAGCCGCACGAGTCGCACACAGGGGGGACCCAAGGGTCCCCCCTACACATGCATGTACGGTGCGGGTTGCACCGACGCGCACCCACTGTAGGGGGCGCCCTTGTCCAAGACGTACCCATTCAGTCAATGGGAGCCCATGTACGCGTCGTACGACCGGCTCCCATTGACTTCTATGGGAATCCGACCGAATCGAGTCCGGCAGCACACGGACGCATCGTTCTGCCCCGGTCGGACTGCAGGAGTCCGGCTCGGTCAGAAATCTCTCCGGGTCCGGCTCGGTCGGAGATATTTCCGTCCCAGATCGGAATCGGCCCCTAAGTGTTTTGTAGGTTAGGTAATATGTTTCAAGCTTTACCCTAGCCTCTGTAGGGAGCCAATGTAGGTTTCTTAGGATTGGGGTGATATGGTCACATCTGTTTTTTTTCTGCTATGAGATATGTGGTTGCATGAAGGACTGATTTTAGTGGTGATAGGGCAGCTGTTGGTAAACCCATCAGAAGTGCATTCCCAGAGTCAATCCTTGATATTACTAGAGTATGAGCTGCCATTCTCAATTGATAGTGAGACAAAAAGTGTTTTAATCTTTTAATTAAGGTAGGTAAAAGTTGGCAGATTTAGCCAGTTTGGTGCAGCAAGTACATGCTCAAACAGTAGGAGAGAAGCAGAATCGTGGCTCTCCTTTGGCGCATTGGCCAGCAGCTATTCTGCGCCTCTTCTCCCACTCGAGGGGATGCTTTCCACACCCTCACATTGGCTACCTATGGACACCCAGTCCAGGGCTGGTATTCCTGACAGCCTTGCTCTATCAATGAGCCAGAGGATTCATCACAGCCCTCGCCAGCCCGATCCACTACACATCCTGTATGCACCACATATTAGCCTCAGACCCAGGGCTCTTTGCACCTGGCACAGACCACAGACCTCATTACACATTCTCCCGGGTTGATTCTTCATCTTTTGCTCACTCTCATCCCAAGTGCCTCACCTCTGTTGGGGTCCCTTCTATTTGCGCCTTTTTAATGATCCTGCATCTCAAAAGAGATCGAAACACCATCGACTATGGGCAAGGACCCGAACAAGCAGTTCAATAATACACAGGTGGGTCGAGTCACCTCTTACGTTTTGTGAGGATCACTGACACAATATCGATGTAAAAAATATTGATGAAAAAAATATTGATGAAAAAATATAGAATGCAAAAATATCGACTCCCTATACTTAAACGGTTGAGTGCAAAAATATCGAAGTAAAAAATATAGATGTACAAAATATCGATTTAAAAATATATATAACATAAAATAAAATATATTAAATATTTTAAATATTAATATTATTTTTAACAAGATAAATTAAATGTAATATACATTTTAACTAAATATAACAAATAAACTTAATTAAAAAAAATATAAGCACACAAACATAATAATTTATACATATACATATATTTACTTAAAAATAATTTATTAACTATTATCTTTATTTAATTTTTTAACTTTTAAATTATATAAAAATAAAATATATACATATATCAATAATTTAAAATTAAAAAATAACCATTTTATAATTAATTCAAACATTTAACTATTAAAAAAAAATGTATACGTACATTTCGCAATACAATAAATACAACAGTAGGGAAAATGTTGGATAGCGAGGGAGTAAAAATTACTATTCCCACTCTAGTGAGTGCAACAGTAGAGAAAGTATTGGATAGCGGAGGGGTAAAAATTACTATTCCCACTCCAGTGAGTGCAACAGTAAGGAAAGTATTGGATAGCGGAGGGGTAAAAATTACTATTCCCACTCCAGTGAGTACAACAGTAGGGAAAGTGCTGGATAGCGGAGGGGTAAAAATTACTATTCCCACTCCAGTGAGTACAACAGTAGGGAGAGTATTGGATAGCGGAGGGGTACAAATTACTATTCCAACTCCAAAGAGTACAACAGTAGGGAAAATTTTGGATAGCGGAGGGGTAAAAATTACTATTCCCACTCTAGTGAGTGCAACAGTAGGCAAAGTGCTGGATAGCGGAAGGGTAAAAATTACTATTCCCACTCTAGTGAGTGCAACAGTAGGCAAAGTGCTGGATAGCGGAAGGGTAAAAATTACTATTCCCACTCCAGTGAGTGCAACAGTAGGAAAAGTGCTGGATAGCGGAGGAGTAAAAAATACTATTCCCACTCCAATAAGTGCAACAGTAGGGAAAGTGCTGGATGGCGGAGGGGTAAAAATTACTATTCCCACTCCAATGACTGCAACAGTAGGGAAAGTGCTGGACAGCGAAGAGGAAAAAAATTACTATTCCCACTCCAATAAGTGCAATAGTAGGGAAAGTGCTGCATGGCGGAGGGATAAACATTACTATTCCCACATCAGTGAGTGCAACAGTAGGGAAAGTGTTGGATAGCGGAGGGGTAAAAATTACTATTCCCACGCCAATGAGTGCAACAGTAGGGAAAGTGCTGTATGGCGGAGGTGTAAAAATTACTGTTCCCACTCCAATGAGTGCAACAGTAGGGAAAGTGCTGGATGGCAGAGGGGTAAAAAATACTATTTCCACTCCAGTGAGTGCAGCAGTAGGGAAAGTGCTGGATAGCAGAGGGGTAAAAATTACGATTCCCACTAAATTGAGTGCAACAGTAGGGAAAGTGCTGGATGGCAGAGGGGTAAAAATTACTATTCCCACTCCAGTGAGTGCAACAGTAAGGAAAGTGTTGGACAGCAGAGAAACAAAAATTAATAATAACATTTAAACAATTGAAAAAATTTAAATAATCTTAAAAATAAATAAACAATATTTTAAAAATATCAGATTAAATATATGAAACATTAACATTAACCCCTTAACTGCTGGACCTTCCCCCCCCCCAGTCTGAGCCCTTTTTTGGCTATTTGGGGTAGTTCACGATTAGGCCTCTGTAACTTTTTGACCACATAAGGTATCCACGCCAAATTTGCGTCCTTTTCTTCCAACATCATGGGGATTCCAAAGGTACCCAGGGTTGGTGGATTCCCCTGGAGGGGACCCAGAAATTAGCCAAAATACAGGTACATTTTTTTTTTTTTTGAAAGATGGGAAAAAAGGGCTACAGATGAAAGCGTCTGGTTTTTTCCCTGCAAATGGTATCAAAAAGGGGTTTGGTGCTGAAATCACCATCTTCCCAGCTGTCAGGGACAAGCAGACTTTTGTCCAAAAACCAACATTTTTTAAACAGTTTTGGCATTTTTCTGGGACATAGCCTATTTTTGCTATTTTTTGTGCTTTCAAACTCTTTCCAGTTAATGGTAGAAATGGGTATGAAAGCAATAATGGATCCTGGAAAGCTATACATTTTAGAAAAGTAGACAAAATTCTGAATTCATCAAGGGGTCATTTGTGTAGATCCTTCAAGGTTTCTTTATAGAAACTAACCGTTGAATATAGGAAAAATTGAACATTAGTTGGAAAAAACAGACATTTGTGTCAACGTTTTCACCTGTAACTTCTTCTAATTATGATAGCTGTTTGAAAGCAATATACCGTTACATCCGCTGGACCTTTCTGGTTGTGGGGTATATAGGACTTGTAGGTTCACCAAGAACCCGACGAACCCAGAGCCAATAACTGAGCAGCGTCTTGCAATGGTTTTTATTATGTACCGGGTATATAGCAATTCATTTGGGTAAATATATACATGGAAAAATCGGTATGAAAGACACCTATGTATTTCTGAAATTGGAACAAAATATAGAGTTTAGAAACAGTAGATATTTGCACATTTCCAAAATTGTGAGTACCCATACTAGCATGAGAATTATAGGTCATTTTTCAAAATGACTTCTTTTTATACATTGTCTTTCATTTGGAAGGCAGAAATGCATCGAAAGTCAATAGGTAATAACAGTTGCTCTACAATTCTGTGTTACCCTAAGTCTCCCGATAAAAATGATACCTCACTTGTGTGGGTAGGCCTAGTGCCCGCGACAGGAAACGGCTCAAAACGCAATGTGGACACACTTTATTTTTACAGTGAAAACTGACCCTTTTTTTGTAACGTGCCTAGCTGTAGATTTTGAACCCTAGCTCTGCCGGCACCTAGGGAAACCTATCAAACCTATACATTTTTTAAATCTAGACACCCAGGGGAATCCAGGATGGGGTGACTTGGCTGGTTCTCACCAGGTTCTGTTACCCAGAATCAATTGCAAACCTAAAAAATTGTCAAAAAACCCACATTTTCCTCACATTTCTGTGGTGGAAAGTTCTGGAATCTGCGTGGATCCACAAAATTCCACCCACCCCGCGTTCCCCAAAGTCTTCCGAGAAAAATGGTACCTCACTTGTGTGGGAGGCCCAAGTACCCGTGACAGGAAACGGCCCAAAACGCAACGTGGACACACCACATTTTCACAGTGAAAACGGACCCATTTTTTGCAAAATTCCTAGCTGCAGATTTTGAACCCTAGCTCTGCCGGCACCTAGGGAAACCTATCAAACCTATACATTTTTGAAAACTAGACACCCAGGGGAATCCAGGATGGGGTGACTTGGCTGGCTCTCACCAGGTTCTGTTACCCAGAATCCCTTGCAAACCTAAACAATTGTCCAAAAAAACACATGTTCCTCACATTTCTGTGGTGGAAAGTTCTGGAATCTGCGTGGATCCACAAAATTCCACCCACCCCGCGTTCCCCAAAGTCTTCCAAGAAAAATGGTACCTCACTTGTGTGGGAGGCCCAAGTACCCGCGACAGAAAACGGCCCAAAACGCAACGTGGACACACCACATTTTCGCAGTGAAAACGGACCCTTTTTTTGCAAAGTGCCTAGCTGTAGATTTTGAACCCTAGCTCTGCCGGCACCTAGGGAAACCTAGCAAACCTATATGTTTTTGAAAACTAGACACGCAGGGGAATCTAGGATGGGGTGACTTGACTGGCTCTCACCAGGTTCTGTTACCCAGAATTCCTTGCAAACCAAAAAATTAGTAAAAAAAAACAAATTTTCCTCACATTTCTGTGGTGGATAGTTCTGGAATCTGCGTGGATCCACAAAATTCCACCCACCCCGCGTTTCCGAAAGTCTTCCGAGAAAAATAGTACCTCACTTGTGTGGGAGGCCCAAGTACCCGCAACAGGAAATGGCCCAAAACGCAACGTGGACACACCACATTTTCACAGTGAAAACAGACCCTTTTTTTGCAAAGTGCCTAGCTGTAGATTTTGAACCCTAGCTCTGCCGGCACCAAGGGAAACCTATCAAACCTATACATTTTTTAAAATAGACACCCAGGGGAATCCAGGATGGGGTAACTTGACTGGCTCTCACCAGGTTCTGTTACCCAGAATCCCTTGCAAACCTAAACAATTATAAAAAAAAACACATTTTCCTCACATTTCTGTGGTGGATAGTTCTGGAATGTGCGTGGATCCACAAAATTCCTCCCCCCCGCGTTCCCCAAAGTCTTCCGAGAAAAATGGTATCTCACTTGTGTGGGTAGGCCTAGTGCCTGCGTCAGGAAACGGTCCAAAACGCAACGTGGACACACCACATTTTCACAGTGAAAACAGACCCTTTTTTTGCAAAGTGCCTAGCTGTAGATTTTGAACCCTATCTCTGCCGGCACCTAGGGAAACCTATCAAAACTATACATTTTTGAAAACTAGACACCCAGGGAAATCCAGGATGGGGTGAGTTGGCTGGTTCTCACCAGGTTCTGTTACCCAGAATCCCTTGCAAACCTAAAAAACTGTCAAAAAAAACACATTTTCCGCACATTTCTGTGGTAGAAAGTTCTGGAATCTACATGGATCCGCAAAATTCCACCCACCCCGCGTCCCCCAAAGTCTTCCGAGAAAAATGGTACCTCACTTGTGTGGGAGGCCCAAGTACCCGCAACAGGAAACGGCCCAAAACGCAACGTGGACACACCACATTTTCACAGTGAAAACTGACCCTTTTTTTGCAAAGTGCCTAGCTGTAGATTTTGAACCCTAGCTCTGCCGGCACCTAGGGAAACCTAGCAAACCTATACATTTTTGAAAACTAGACACCCAGGGGAATCCAGGATGGGGTGACTTTGCTGGTTCTCACCAGGTTCTGTTACCCAGAATCCCTTGCAAACCTAATTATTTTTTTTTTTTTAAACACATTTTCCTCACATTTCTGTGGTGGATAGTTCTGGAATCTGCATGGATCCACAAAATTCCACCCACCCCGCGTTTCCCAAAGTCTTCTGAAAAAAATGGTACCTCACTTGTGTGGGTAGGCCTAGTGCCTGTGACAGCAAATGGCCCAAAACGCAACATAGACACACCACATTTTCACAGTGAAAACGGACCCTTTTTTTGCAAAGTGCCTAGCTGTAGATTTTGAACCCTAGCTCTGCCAGCACCTAGGGAAACCTATCAAACCTGTACATTTTTGAAAACTAGACACCCAGGGGAATCCAGAATGGGGTGACTTGGCTGGCTCTCACCAGGTTCTGTTACCCAGAATCCCTTGCAAACCTAAAGAATTGTCAAAAAAAACACATTTTCCTCACATTTCTGTGGTGGATAGTTCTGGAATCTGCGTGGATCCACAAAATTCCACGCACCCCGCGTTCCCCAAAGTCTTCCGAGAAAAATTGTACCTCACTTGTGTGGGTAGGCCTAGTGCCTGCGACAGGAAACGGCCCAAAACGCAACGTGGACACACCACATTTTCACAGTGAAAACAGACCCTTT
Source organism: Calotriton arnoldi (assembly GCA_963921515.1). Taxonomy (NCBI): domain Eukaryota; kingdom Metazoa; phylum Chordata; class Amphibia; order Caudata; family Salamandridae; genus Calotriton; species Calotriton arnoldi. The sequence continues at coordinate 2,614,625 of CAWUFW010000298.1, read as the reverse complement.
TTTTGCAAAGTGCCTAGCTGTAGATTTTGAACCCTATCTCTGCCGGCACCTAGGGAAACCTATCAAACCTATAAATTTTTGAAAACTAGACACCCAGGGAAATCCAGGATGGGGTGACTTGGCTGGTTCTCACCAGGTTCTGTTACCCAGAATCCCTTGCAAACCTAAAAAATTGACAAAAAAAACACATTTTCCGCATATTTCTGTGGTAGAAAGTTCTGGAATCTGCGTGGATCCGCAAAATTCCACCCACCCCGCTTTCCCCAAAGTCTTCCGAGAAAAATGGTACCTCACTTGTGTGGGAGGCCCAAGTACCCGCGACAGGAAATGGCCCAAAGCGCAACGTGGACACACCAGATTTTCACAGTGAAAACGGACCCTTTTTTTGCAAAGTGCCTACCTGTAGATTTTGAACCCTAGCTCTGCCGGCAACTAGGGAAACCTAGCAAACCTATACATTTTTTAAAACTAGACACCCGGGGGAATGCAGGATGGGGTGACTTGACTGGCTCTCACCAGGTTCTGTTACCCAGAATTCCTTGCAAACCTAAAAATTAGTCCCAAAAACCACATTTTCCTCACATTTCTGTGGTGGATAGTTCTAGAATCTGCGTGGATCCACAAAATACCTCCCACCCCGCGTTCCTCAAAATCTTCCGAGAAAAATGGTACCTCACTTGTGTGGGTAGGCCTAGTGCCTGCGACAGGAAACGGTCCAAAATGCAACATGGACACACAACATTTTCACAGTGAAAACAGACCCTTTTTTTGCAAAGTGCCTAGCTGTAGATTTTGAACCCTAGCTCTGCTGGCACCTAGGGAAACCTATCAAACCTAAACATTTTTGAAAACTAGACACCCAGGGGAATCCAGGATGGGGTGACTTGGCTGGTTCCCTTGCAAACCTAAAAAATTGTCCAAAAAAAACAAATTTTCCACACATTTCTGTGGTAGAAAGTTCTGGAATCTGCGTGGATCCGCAAAATTCCACCCACCCCGTGTTCCCCAAAGTCTTCCAAGAAAAATGGTACCTCACTTGTGTGGGAGGCCCAAGTACCCGCGACAGGCAAGGGCCCAAAACGTATTGAGGAGATATCAAAGTTGCCTATCACAAAACGACCTGGTTTTGCAAGGGGGGTCACCTAGGTTTTTGGCCCCGTGCTCGGCGGCCAGCTCTGGAAACCTACCAAACCCACACATTTCTGAAAACTAGACACCTGGGGGATTCCAAGGAGGTATTGGTTGCGTAGATCCCCCAACATTTTCTTACCCAGAATCCCCTGCAAACCTCAAATTTAGCTGAAAAAAATCATTTTTCTCCACACATTTTTGTGTGGGAAACTTGTGGGATCACCGGGCTGACACAAATTTCCTACCACCCAGCATTCCCCCAGGTCTCCTGATAAAAATTGTGCCTCACTCGTGTGGGAGGCCCAAGTACCCGCGACAGGCAAGGGCCCAAAACGTATTGAGGAGACATCAAAATTGCCTATCACAAAACAACCTGGTTTTGCAAGGGGGGTCACTTGGGCTTTTGGCCCCGTGCTCGGCGGCCAGCTAGGGAAACCTACCAAACCCACACATTTCTGAAAAGTAGACACCTCCTTCTTCCTAAACATTACCAAACGCATGCCGAGTGAACCTTTACTAATGACTCCCATGACAGCCACATGAGGCTCAGGAAGACATGTCTTTCATGCGCCTTTAGCGCACTCACTGTGCTCAATCCAACTCCTTCCAGTTTGTGGATGCAAGTTGGGGGGTGCCCGAGTATGCCGCAAAGTCATTCCTCGAGCTAAGCAAGCATATCTACCTTTGAAACTAAGGCAAACATGCTGGAAATTTTCAAAAGCTTTCTAAAGATAACATCACAAACTATGAAGAACGGATGAATGTGAAACACGGGTAGTCCGTGACATCGTAGCATATGTCCAATCCACCGTTATGTGCAGTGACTGTAATGCACTTATCATACAGCAAACTGACCATCTACTAAGTTCTAACGGAGGATGAACATGGCAAGCAGCATTGACCCATAAGTACTACAGTAAATTCAGTGTGAGTGTGGCAGCAATGGATTTGAATCCATGGGTGAAGATGAAGTCATGACGTGTATCTATACTACCTTTACTATCTGCCTTCTACCTTTGCAATATTCCTCGGAAAGCGCACCTACCGTAAGCTGTTCTAACCCATTCGTGTGTCTGTCCTCAGAGTCCTGACTAATCCTGTCCAATTGTCAAGAGACCCTATACTAATGCCTTCCATCTCTAGCTACTTGAAGCTTGAGTAAACATTTCTGTCACGTGCTATCAATGATCTCACTATGCTCAATCCAACTCCTTCCAGTTTGTGGATGCAAGTTGGGGGGTGCTCGAGTGTGCCACAAAAAGTCATTCCTCGAGCTGAGCAAGCATATCTAACTTTGAAACTAAGACAAACATGCTGGAAATTTTCAAAAGCTTCCTAAAGAGAACATCATAAACTATGAAGAACGGTTGAATGTGAAACACGGGTACACCATGACAACGTGGCATATGTTCTGTCCACCAGTATGTGCAGCGTGGGGACTATAATGCACTTGTCAATTGGCGAACAGAACAACTACCACGTTCTGGATGCAGATAAAGGTGTTGAGAAGTCCATGATTTCCTGAAGTAGAGGAACAAATATTCTGCACCTGCTTGCGTAGTGAAGGAGTGGCCCACAGACAGTAGGTATCCATTCACACCAATTGAAAGGTTTACCTATTGGCAGCTCCACCTCAGTCAATTTCCCAGTATTTTGCTTTAGTGTGATACAACATAAAGCAAGTAGGAAAACAGAAGGCAGGCTTACTTGGGCACTGGGGACAGTAAACACGAGTCTCCTGCCTCTTTCCCTGCATTGAGCACACTTTACAACAACGACATGGTCGCTCCTTTTTGGGTGTTGCAGGAATTTTATCAGCAAAGTGTCGCTCCTGCAGCCTTGCCACGTCCTCCAGACCACATGAAGTGGAGGCTGCTGCTTCTGTAGCAATGAGACTTTCAATCACAGACAACTGAAAGTCAAGGAAAGACATGAGTCTTCCTGTGGTGGTCTGACGATAAACAACATACGCATTGTATGTTGCCATCTGGATCAGGTGAGTAAACAGTTTCTTATACCAAGTGCGAGTTTTACGACTCGCATTGTATGGCTGAAGAACCTGGTCGTTCTTGTCCACTCCGCCCATGTACTTGTTGTAATCAAGTATACAGGTGGGCTTGTGGACTTCGGCCATCTGCCCCCAAACCGTGACAGGGGAAGTGCTCTCAGCATGAATTGTAGTGAGCACGTACACGTCACGCCTATCTGAGAACTTGACTGCGAGCAGTTCGTTGGAACGCAACGCAGTACTCTGGGATTTCTGGAGCTTCTTACAAACAAGCTCCTGCGGGAATCCTTTGCGGCGACAACGAATTGTACCGCAAGCCACAGTGCCAGCTTTGTAGAGCTCACTGAACAGCTCTACTCCTGTATAGAAATTGTCCACATAAAGGTTATAACCTTTGTGAAGAAGTGGCTGGACAAGCTCCCATACGATCTTTCCTGTGACCCCTAGCGTGGGAGGGCAACCTACAGGGTTAAGACTTGTGTCCTTCCCTGTGGCTGCGGTATATTGATGATTTGTTCTTAATTTGGAGAGGCTCTGAGTCGCATGCCCTCAAATTCATTGAAGAGATTAATAATAATAGCCTTAATCTCCATTTCTCAGCCAACATAAGTAAGATTTTGGTCTATTTTTTAGATGTAGAAGTCTACATTAAAGATGGAAATATAGCTACCAAATTATTCCGTAAGCCAACTGCTGGTAATACCTTGCTGCATGCCTCGAGTCAACACCCACGGCATCTAATTGAAAGTATCCCCTACAGGGAGATGCTTCGGGTCAAACATATTTGCAGCAGCGAGGATGATTGTTTGGTAGCACAACAAGCAAGTAAACAACGCTTTTTGGAAAGGGGCTATACATTAAAGACTATAGACAGGGCTATCAACAAAACCAGGTCAATTACCAGAATACAGGCCCTCACACCCAAAACTAAGCAACAAGTTCCAACCATAGACCAGTTAGATCAACCTTGTAGAATCATCTTAACGTACAACAGGCAACATCAATCTCTCAGGAGGATACTAAACAAAAATTGGAACTTGGTACGTAGTGATCCAGTTGTGGGTGATTATCAACCGAATAAACCACAGATCACATTCAGAAGGGCTAGATCTATGGGCAAGAGCCTTGTGAGGAACAGTCCAGTAATTAGACCCCCTACTAATTGGCTAACCTCTCATAAGGGTTTCACCAAATGCCCTACTTGCAAAGCTTGCAAATTTGCACAGAACATGACAAGTGTTTCAAGCCCTTTTAGACTAGATCCAATAATGATTGGTAAAAGACTAACTTGCAAAACCGAGTATGCGGTCTATGTGCTGGAGTGTCCTTGCAACTTAAGATACATAGGCAGTACTAAATTGCCAGTACATAAAAGGATACTCCAGCACATAAGAGCAATTACCAATAAGGATCAAGCATACCCGGTGGCCAGACACTTCGAGGAAAGCCACCAGAGTAACCTGGCACATCTGCGATACTATGTCATTGATTCGATTCCCCCTTTAAGAAGGGGAGGTAATCGTGAAGCCCAATTGCGACTCCTTGATCAAGGTATATATTAGAACTAGATACTAAGATACCCACTGGGCTGAACGCCAGTGAGGACCTGTTTACCTGTTTATAGGATACCCATCTATACCACCGCTTCATTCGTTTTGCTTGTTGAACTTCAGTATTAGTGTTTTTCCTCGCCCTGATGCAATAGCACAGATGGCAACAGGTTCCCTTGCAACTTCTTAGAGTCATTTTTTGAATCATTTTGTAAACCCTTTTTTCTGAAAGAACAATGTAAATAATTGCATATTTTATGGCACATAGCACTTTATTGGAACCTTCAGGTCCAAGTGGTGACACGTTTTTATCGCACATAGTTCACTTTATTTTGACTAGCTTTACATGGAATATATATTCTGCCCACTTGGGCTTCATTGTTCGCACATTGCGTTTTTTTGCACAAAGAGGAAATCTAGAGTCATTATTTTATGAATGATTTTAGCTCAGTCCCTTTGTTTTAATGTGCTCAATTTTAACATCAAAGGCTTATTGTTTCCCTACCTTCTATTTTAGAAAGTACGATAAGGTTTAACAATTGCTTGTGTAGAGGATTAGGTCTCACACATTAGGTCTCACACAGAATGAATTACAATGTTAAACAAGATAATGATCTGTTTAAAAACAATATGACGTTTTGTTCCTTAAGGTTTTACTTGAATGTATGTCAAATTAATTGTCTTTTATATTTATTTAAAGCCAAATTTCACATTTAAGTATTCATGTGAACCGAACCATGCCTTTTTTGCACATTCAGATGTTAGGTTTGACGCTGTGCGGTGACTCGAATATCTTCAGAGTACCTCTTTCATGTTTACAGAGTGGTCATATGTTTAACACGTCACTAATGCACTGGCACTTTAAATAAGGGTGGTAACATTTGCAACGCGTCATGTGATCAAGGCCCAGGTGGGGCTGAAACGCATCATGGCGGAGATGCAGGGCACAAAGAAATAAACCTTTTTTGCACAAAGAACCTTGGGTCCGCGTTCGTCTGTCCTTGGCAGTGGATACTTCAAAGACGAAGTCAGTGATATATATATATATATACATATATATATCATTCACTCTGTAGACTTATGTATATATATGTACCTATATACACATACATATGTATATAGATACATATATATACATATATCATCTACAGAGAGAAAGAGACTCTCTCTCTCATATATATATATATATATATATATATATATATATATATATATATATATATATATATTTTGTCACCAAGCAAGTAACACGCTGCACTCTCCCAGATTTGATAAAGATTTATTTAAGCCAGTTACACTCCTTCTCCACCTACGCGTTTCGACCAGCAGGTCTTGGTCACGGTGTATAGCGTTAGTCCCTCCACGCTTTCCACTATTTATACCAAAAACCCAGTGAACAATTTATGATGCATACTGGGAATGGTAGTTCACTTTAAAAAAATGGCATGTATATGCATGCCAACATTAAAAACGAATGTTAAATCATTATGTGATATCTGACAATTACATTAATCTTATGAAATAATTAGGACGATTACACCAAAATATACAAATATATAAGGCAGTATTGGTTTTCTAAAAGATACATGTGGCATGGATTCACATTAGTATGATCATAAATATGATCAAATAGGATTAGTCTTAGTGACTAAAACGCGCTTTCGCGCTAACGTTTCATGATTGGCTCAGTGTCCACAATTAGAACATTTTAACTAATTATGCATATCTGCATCTCTTTCCATTCATGTATCCCTCACGATCTTTCTTTATTTGTATTTACCTTCCATTACAGCTTGGAGAGTGGGAAAGGCTGCGCAGCACCGGGACTTTCTCACAGCTGCAAGCAGCCCAGTCAGGAAAAATTAAAACCGGAACATCATCCTGGGACCTACAAAGGTGTATTAATAATGTAAAGGACACTGACGAATTACTGGATGTGGCAAGGAGCCCACTGGGGGCAACAATGACCGGTGAAGACTACAAAGTCCAGCATGCTATGCAGAATGTAACGTGATGTGCGTGGCCCACTGGGGCGAAAATATAAAAGCAGCATGCACGTCGGGATTTCCAAGCCATATCCTACAGTGACCCATGATGAAGGGGCCGTTGCCTTGAAACGCGTTGGGAAATAAAAGTAAATTAACCTGGAATGCAGTCTCCGGTTTTCTTCTGCAATTAAGTGGCTGGGAGTGCGTCCTTGAAGCATCAGGCTTACTTTGGATAACAAACATTTTTACACGGCTGCCTCGCCGTGAAGGATTGCACCATTTTTTACCTTCCATTACAGCTTGGAGAGTGGGAAAGGCTGCGCAGCATCGGGACTTTCTCACAGCTGCAAGCAGCCCAGTCAGGAAAAATTAAAACCGGAACATCATCCTGGGACCTACAAAGGTGTATTAATAATGTAAAGGACACTGACGAATTACTGGATGTGGCAAGGAGCCCACTGGGGGCAACAATGACCGGTGAAGACTACAAAGTCCAGCATGCTATGCAGAATGTAACGTGATGTGCGTGGCCCACTGGGGGCGAAAATATAAAAGCAGCATGCACGTCGGGATTTCCAAGCCATATCCTACAGTGACCCATGATGAAGGGGCCGTTGCCTTGAAACGCGTTGGGAAATAAAAGTAAATTAACCTGGAATGCAGTCTCCGGTTTTCTTCTGCAATTAAGTGGCTGGGAGTGCGTCCTTGAAGCATCAGGCTTACTTTGGATAACAAACATTTTTACACGGCTGCCTCGCCGTGAAGGATTGCACCATTTTTACCTTCCATTACAGCTTGGAGAGTGGGAAAGGCTGCGCAGCATCGGGACTTTCTCACAGCTGCAAGCAGCCCAGTCAGGAAAAATTAAAACCGGAACATCATCCTGGGACCTACAAAGGTGTATTAATAATGTAAAGGACACTGACGAATTACTGGATGTGGCAAGGAGCCCACTGGGGGCAACAATGACCGGTGAAGACTACAAAGTCCAGCATGCTATGCAGAATGTAACGTGATGTGCGTGGCCCACTGGGGGCGAAAATATAAAAGCAGCATGCACGTCGGGATTTCCAAGCCATATCCTAAAGTGACCCATGATGAAGGGGCCGTTGCCTTGAAACGCGTTGGGAAATAAAAGTAAATTAACCTGGAATGCAGTCTCCGGTTTTCTTCTGCAATTAAGTGGCTGGGAGTGCGTCCTTGAAGCATCAGGCTTACTTTGGATAACAAATATATATATATATATATAAAGAAAGAGATGTCTCTCTTTCTCTATTTTTTTTATAGCTATGGCTTCCCTGGGGGCCGATTGTAACCCCCACGGAAAGCACATGGCTATAAAAAAATAAATTCCCCCACTGGGGGTCGGCCACTGAGCAGGAGGACCGACCCCCTGCCAATATCGCCGCCATTTTTTTTGACATTTCCGCGATCCACAGCCAGGAAACCCTTTCAGGAAGGCCTCGTTTGAAAGGGGATACTCTCCCCTTTCAAACGAGGCCTCCCTGAAAGCTGGGGAGGCCGTTTTCGGCCTGATTTCCCCATCGGAGTCGAGCGCGGCTTTACCTGTGGCTGTCCTCGGCTCCGGTGGGGAAATCAGTGACGTTAGAGCGCCTCGCGGCGCGCTGACGTCACAGATGGGCGGAAGGGAGGGCGGGGGAGACGCGGAAAGCCTTCCGTGTCTCCTCCAGGGGAAATTTTAAAAAAACAATCTCCGGTGCTTTGCACCGGAGGTTTAAAGGGGGGGCCTCCCTGGTGATGGCCAATGGACGTGCGCCGCACCAGGGAGGTAGTGCTTGCGTCGGCCATTGGCCGACGCAAGCACCAAAAGGGTTAAATATATTAATTACATATAACAAAAAGGCACAACTATTATATAAAATAAATTAATAAATACATTTATAAACAATATCTATTTAAAAGAAGCAAATACTAGCAAACAAAAAAAAATTCAAACATAAATGTATTTATTTTATTTCCTACCCTATAACACCACACCAATAAAAAAAACTTCAACATTTTTATTTAAATGTATTTCCATAATTAACATAATTAATAATGAGTTTAAAAATGATTATTAATAAAAATAATTAATAAACATTCATTGACTACGCATTCTTTTACACTATAATATGCACAACACACACCTAAAATGAATTACACAATTACCATAATGAATTACTAATTAATTAATTGTAATTAACAACTATTTATTAATTCATCAATTAAAAATAAATTACTTCCCACCCTTCCCACCATTTACACCTATAAACACCACAACACACACATAAAATTAATTACACAATTACAATCATTAATTGCTAATTAATTAATTTAAAATAATTAACAACTAATTATTAATTCATCAATTAAAAATAAATTACTTCCCACCCTTCCCCCATTTTTACCTATAAACACCACAACACACACCTAAAATAATTACACAATTAACATGATTAATTGCCAATTAATTAATTAAAATTAATTAACAACTAATTATCAGTTCATCAATTAAAAATAAATTACTTCCCACCCTTCCCACCATTTTCACCTATAAACACCACAACACACACCTAAAAATAATTACACAATTAACATGATTAATTGCCAATTAATTAATTAAAATTAATGAACAACTAATTATCAAATAATTAATAAAAACATTAATTTACACATTTAACACTATAACATCTCAATTCAACAAATATTAATAAATAAAAATTATTCAATACATTTACTATAATTAAATTACTTCCCACCCTATTCCCCTATAAACCCACAACCCGCTACGGTACTAAAAACGCAAAATTCAAATAAAAAAAAACAAATAACTACTAAAAATAATCAATAAATTTACTATAATTAAATTGCTTCCCACCCTATTCCCCTATAAACCCACAACCCGCTACGGAACTAAAAACGCAACATTCAAACAAAAAAAATTTAATAACTACTAACATTTTAACACATATAATAAAAATACAAGCAATTCTTATACAAAATACATGCATCACACACATATAAAATATATACTAAAATACATAACATTAATAAAAAATCGATATTTATAACATCTATATTTTTGCAAATGATATTAAACACTTCGATATTTTTTACATCGATATTACTTACCCAAAATCGATATTCTTGACCAGGATATTTTGTCTGTCGATATTCTTAACCCACGAAATTTTTGCCACGATATTTGTGTAATTCGATATTTTTTACTCGATATTCTGTCTCTGCACCGTTTTGTGACACTTTTATAGTGCTATATTAATTATTCATTGTGTGTCACCTTTTGTTTAGCAATGAGCACATTTGTTCTCACTGGCACCTTTTAATTCCAATTTCTGTGGATATTTTCATTTTGTTATGATTTTTTATTAAACTTTGTTTATTGCTTTATTTTGCTTCATTATTGTTGAAATAGGAACCATTGTTCTTCGGTACATATTCTGACACCCTAGATCCCTAGTGATCCCAGGGTTTCCCTTGTGTTCTTGTAAAAATGTTTACTCAATGTCAAAATTCAGCTTAGTTTCAAAACCCTACTCATTCATAAATCTTTCTCAACCACAAACCCCTAGTCGTTGTGAAAACCCTGCTCAATGTCAAAATTTATTCAACCTCAAATTCTTGACTAATATAAACATTCTACTGTTTATCAGCTGTAAAATGAATAGGATATACTAGGTTATGGCATGTGTTTACTTTTGTTGGATGAGGAGTGATTACTCACCCCATGCTCAGTGCCACTAGAAGCCCTATCCATCATTCACAACTCGCTATAAGTAAGAGAGTGGTGATGCATGCAAACATTGTGTATTACCAAATAGCAGGGGAAGAGTACCTCTCTTCTATAAGAGAGTGATCCACATTTCTCCAACTTTTTGGGATGGGAAACATCGTTTACATCGCATGCTATACATCGCATGCCATTACAAAGCGTTGTTACATCGCAAACCATTACAACTCAAGTCGTTACAATGACTTGCTGTAGGGGGCAGAAGGTGTTGGATTTAAAATCCAACACCTTCCCTACTGTTGCACAGACTGGAGTTGGAATAATAAATTATACTATTCCAACATCCAGGGCCCCCACAGCAAGTCGTTGTAACGACCTCGTTGTAATGGCATGCGATGTACCACATGCGTTGTGACGTGGCCTATTCTTTTGGGATGGGCAATTGTTCTCATGCACGTTTCTTAATGGGGCATGCCCACAGCACAGCCCATCTGAACCACTGACTAATTCACCAGAATGAAATCTCCATAGACACATTCAGTCCTAAATTTTCAGTAAACACAAAATGTTTGTGAAATTATGAAAATGGCACAAATCAGTGATTTTTTTCTTTTGGCAACACCTAAGGTTACCAGTACAGCTCCTGTAACCAGGTCATTGGTGTCTAAACAGGACTGGTAGCTCACTACTATATGCCCATCAGAAGGCGTGCACAATAATAGTACTATGTGGACAGTGCTGGACTGGGCAACCTAGAGATAAAGTTATACACCCTAGCACGACTCTTTCTGAGTTAGATTATTTGGTGGCTTTTTCCTTGTTCGATTGCCTACATTTTGTTCTTCCGGATTTGAATGCTCAACTCCTATGAAGGCATATCCTAATATGAAGATGCACGTGACACTCAAATAGACGTATCTATCTCCACCATTTTTTGGGACTTCCTGACTATGCATTGCACCTCCACTTGACAATGCCACTGATCTCTTTTTAGGTCGAGCCTAGCGGCAGCGTGCATGCGCTGCCCACTCTGTGAGGCATGCTGTAATAGAGTATGCAGTGGAAGCATTGGCTTGTGTTATTGTCTTTCGTAAATGCTGGCTTCCGATTCATTATGAGGCTTGTTAGTCCCTCCTGGGTGCCGCTTTGTCTCCATTTGCTGCCGCCCATAAGGACTGGATCTTTTACTTGGCTCGTTACACGGTCTGCTTTATCTAGTGGGTGAGCACTATTTTGTTTATTAACACTAATAGGGACAATGGCGGCTGCTTTTGTTGTTGTATTTGCATGCTGAGCGCAGCGCCCACTTTAGGGACACCGCGCTCAGTTTAAATTTTATTTTTAAAACTTTAATACGGAGCGCGGCGCACGCTTCAGGGACGCCGTGCTCTGGTCATTTTTTTTTTCTATCTTTAATAATGAGCGCGGCGTCCGCTTTAGGGACACCGCGCTCTTTCTTTTTTCTTTTTTACACTTTAATAGTGAGCAGGGCCCTGTGTGTGCGGCGCCTGGCACTACATTTAGTCTTCAGTTTTGTCTCGGTTTTTGTGCTACACGTGATCAGACAGTCTTTCAAAACAACTGGCATCGGTAAAGTTAGAAAATATTTTTGGCACAGTTATCCAGAAAAACACTGTTCTACTGCTTCTGTGTTAAACGCACAACCTCCCTACAACACTGGTCTTTAAAAGGAGTGCCCTAAAGAATCGCAAACGAACAAAAAAATGATTTGCCTTTAACCCAGAGTGCATTTCACAGTGAACACTAAGCCCACCGTACTGACTTCTTAGTCTTTGCCCTGGCATTACCACTAACTTTAAAGCATGTCTGTTTGTAGACGTTACATTTAATTATTACCTACTGGCGGTCGCCAGTAGGTACTTATAGTTAGTACCTAGTTTCCATAGGAAAAGCGTTTTTGATTTGCCTATATCTTTGGCGCCGGTTGACGAATCTTCGCAAAATTTTCAAAACTAATGGGGCGCTCCGGTCAGCTCCTGTCTTGGTAGTTTTGGGGTGATTCATCAAGCGGGGGCCGAGAAAAAAGGGGGGGTCCCAAAACGCATTTTCTCCATGTTAATTTCCATAGGAACTTTTCTCGCGGCTACAGCCCGAACTGCTGAACGAAATTACACCAAATTTGGCAGAGAGGTAGCTCTTGGTCCAGAGTGCACTCTTTGCTTTAAATGGTGTAAATCCTTTCAGTAGTTCCTGAGAAATTTTAAAATAAAAAATATCGATATCTGGTGATTGCGGTGGATTCGCGAACTCTCCCGATCACGAGCTTCATTCTGATTGGCTGCCAACACTCCAAACCAGGAAGTGTTGGCAGCCATCTTGTGACTCGGTAAAACCGAGTCACAAGAAAAAAGGTGAAAGAAAGATTAAAAAAACAAGAAAAGGGGGCAGGGTAGAAACACCTTGACTCCCTAGGCCTGCTCAGGGGCCAAGGCCCCAAAAAAGCATTTTGTTTTAAATTTTCGGCCGAATTCACGCTGGGTGCGCGAATCCGGTAGAAAATAAAATTGAAAAAAACAAAGCGCGTCTCCTGCGCTTCGTTTTCCTTAAGCCCCCGGGTGGGCCAGGTCACGGGGCAATCAAAATTTAGGTAGCGGTGCCCGTGGGACCCCCGCAGCCTCGGTGACCGCCACCTCCCTGGGACATTTTGTATTATGGGGCGGGGGCCTCGCGGGCGCCCCCAAGCCCGGGGCTTAAATGTAAATAAATAAGTGTGGGGGGCTCCTGCCCCCCCACACTGCCCTGGGGACCACCACCTCCCCGGGGCACTGATTAGGATAATGCGGGGGTCCGTTGCGGGGCTTCGGGGACCACCACCTCCCAGGGGCTATTTTCACGCAGGGAGGGGGGCCACGCGGCCCCCCTCCTGGAGCCCTCTATGGCCCTGGGGACCGCCACCCCCCAGGGCTGGCTCCAGCAATGTCCCGAGGTGCCCACCCCTGGGACATTGCAGTTTGCAATGGCAGGGCGAGAGCACGGCTCCCGCCCTGCCATTGCAAACTCTGCTTTACTTCATGGAAGCGAGAGCAGAAAACCTGCTCTCGCTTCCATGAAGCGAAGCAGATTGCTTTTGGACAAGGGGAGCTGCATGTTAGCAGCTCCCCTTGTCCAAAAGCAATGCCGGCTCCCGCAGGAGGCGGGGAGCCGGCTGCGACCGCGGGGGGCATTGGGGCTCCCCCCGCGGTCCCCAACGAGAGGCCATGCCCCAGGGAATGGGGTCCCCAGGCCCAAAAATGGCCCGGGAGGGTGGGCACTCAGCCCCCCTCCCTTAAAAAAAAATAATTAAGAAAGCATTGGCCATGCCCCAGGAGATGGGGTCCCCTGGGCCAAAAATGGCCTGGGAGGAGGGCCACGCGGCCCCCTCCTTTTAAAAAATAAATAAAACATTGGGCATGCCCCGGGGGCTGGGGTAGCTCAGGGAAGGCGGGCCATACGGCCCCCCTCCCGAATATATATATATATATTTTTTAAATAGGGCCGGGCCCTGGGGGATGGGGTCCCCGGGGCCAAAATTGGCCACAGGAGGGGGGCCAAGCAGCCCCCCTCCAAAAGTAATAATAAAAAAGCAGGGCAGGCCTTGGGGGATGGGGTCCCCGAGGCCAAAAGAGGCCCAGGGAAGGGGGGTCACGCAGCCCCTTCCCGTAAAAAAATGGCTAAGGCCATGGGGGATGGGGTCCCCAGGGCCCAAAAAATAGTAAGAGAAGGAGGGCCACACAGCCCCCCTTCTAAAAATATCGAAAGTATTAAAAAAACGGCATCTCGCTGGAGGCCCCGCCCTCTCCCTGCACCACTCTGCAAACGCACCTCTTGGCGCGTTCTGGGTTGGGGGATTGAGTCCCCTTGAATTTTAAGGGCCCTTAGGGGCCAACTAGCCTATCAGGTACCTCCAGTAAGCCCCACACAGTGGGATTGCTGAGAGGTAGTCTGAGGCCACGCCACTTTTTACACCACTCTCTAAACGCGCCTCTTGGCGCACTGCTGGTGGGGCGACGAGGTCCTCTTGTGTCCTGAGGACCTCAGGACTGAAGTGGACTTCATCCCCCGAGCAGCAGTGCGCCAGGTGGCGCGTTTGCAGAGTGGTGTAAAAAGCGGGCGTGGCCTCTGACCACTCTCAGCAATCCAGCTGTGTGGGGCTTACTGGAGGTAACAGGAGGGCTAGTTGGCCCCCAGGGACCCTCAGGAGGAAAAGGGATTTCCTCCCCCAACCAAGAGCACTCCAGGAGGTGCGTTTGCAGAGTGGTTGACAAAGGGGGCGTGGCCTGTGTCCACCTCTCAGAAATTCCACTGTGTGGGGCTTACTGGAGGTAACAGGTAGGCTAGTTGGCCCTTAACCGCCCCCAGCAGCAAAGGGGACTTCACTCTCCATCCAAGAGTGCGCCGGGGAGCGCATTTGCAGACTGGTGGGCAAAGGGGGCGTGGTCTGCTATGAGAACTTACCAATGCTGCTGTGTGGGACTTACTGGAGGTAATAGGAGGGGTAGTTGGCCCCCAAGGTTGTCCTTGGGGGCCAACTACCCCTCCTGTTACCTCCAGCAAGTCCCACAAAGTGGGATTGCTAAGAGGTCTTTGGAGGCCATGCCCCCCTTTCTCCACCACTCTGCAAATGTGCCTCCTGGCACACTACGGGTTGGGGGATGAATTCCACTTTTCTCCTGAGGGTCTTTGGGTGCCAAGAAGCCCTCCTTGTACTTCCTGTGAGTCCTACGCAGCAGAATTCTTGAGCAGTGGTCGGAGGCCCAGCCCCCTTTCTCCACCTCTCTGCAAACGTGACTACTAGTTAAAGAAGCATTTGCAATGTAATAGGTTTCGCATTTGCGAGAGTTAGAGCTATTGGCGTTGTAAATGTAAAAGCGTTTTATTAATGTTTCTTGGAGTGTAGTGGATGTAGGTTGTGTGTAGTGGAATTATGTGGTATGTTGTGCACTGAAATTATATGGATAGAAAGTATGTGGTATTTAGTGTATAGGAATTATGTAGAGTGGGATTATGTGTAATGGAGAGTAATTGTGTGGTATGATAATCTATGTTGTGGAGTGGTAACCTCAGGTTTAGTCTTCCTTTTTTTTATAGAAGCTAAACCATAAACTCAATGAGACAAAAAAAGAAGGAACTACTGAGGAGCACTTCTGGACCTAGACAGAGGTATGAGCAGGGCCACTGGATTTATGCGACTGTTTGGCTGCACAGACTTTTGCACAATTATACATTTTCCGCATTTGCCACATAATCCATCATCTGCTGCATAATCTGCAGATTTAAACAAAAAAAACTAAACACCTCAAACGTTACCAAAAATGCAGCGACAAGTGTTACAGCGTGGTGGAAGGCCCTTTGCAAACCTAGAATGGTCACCTGTTACTTATTGCTAAATGTGGGTATTAAATTGGTACTAATGGTGGGCAAACCACTCTTGCTTCTTTCTGCGCCTCTCTTGCCTCTTTCTGCATTTCTGTTGCTTCTTTCTGCACCTTTCTTTCTTTTTCTGCACTTGTTTTGCCTCGTTCTGCTCATCTCTTCCACTTTCTGCACCTCTGTTGCCTCTTTCTGCACCTCACTTGCTTCTTTCTGTACCCCTCATGCCTCTTTCTGCACCTTTTTCCCCTCTTTCTGCACCTCTTTTGCTTCTTTCTGTACCCCTGTTCCCTCTTTCTGCACCTCTCCTGCCTGTTTCTGCACCTCTCTTGCCTCTTTCTGCACTTCTCTTACCTCTTTCTGCACCTCTGTTGCCTCTTTCTGCACCTCTGTTGCTTCTTTCTGCACTTCTCTTGCTTCTTTCTCCACCTCTGATGCTTCTTTCTGCACCCCTCTTGCCTCTTTTTGCACCCTTCTTCCCTCTTTGTGCAACTCTCTTGCCTCTTTGTACACCTCTCTTCCCTCTTTCTGCACCCCTCTTGCCTCTTTGTGCACCCCTGTTCCTTCTTACTGCACTTCTCTTGCCTCTTTCTGCACCCCTCTTGCCTCTTTCTGCACTTCTGTTTGTTCTTTTGCACTGCTCTTGCTTCTTTCTGGACCTCTCTTGCTTCTTTCTGCACCCCTGTTGTCTCTTTCTGTTCTCGTCTTTCCTCTTTCTGCACCTCTCTTGCTTCTTTCTGCACTTCTCTTGCTTCTTTCTGCACCTCTCTTGTTTCTTTCTGCACCCTTCTTCCTTTTTTTGCATCCATCTTGCCTCTTTCTGCAGTTCTCTTGCCATTTTCTGCACCTCTCTTACCTCTTTCTGCACCTCACTTGCCTCTTTCTGCACTTCTCTTGCTTCTTTCTACATCTCTGTTGCTTCTTTCAGTAATTCTCTTGCCTCTTTCTGCACTTCTCTTGCTTGTTTCTGCACCTCTCTTGCGCCTTCTGCACCTCTGTTGCCTCTTTCTGCACCTCACTTGCTTCTTTCTGCTCACCTCTTGCCTCTTTCTGCACCCCTCTTCCCTCTTTCTGCACCCACCTCTCTTGCCTCTTTCTGCACCCCTCTTTCTGCACCTTTCCTGCCTGTTTATGCACCTCTCTTGCCTCTTTCTGTACCTCTGTTGCTTCTTTCTGCACTTCTCTTGCCTCTTTCTGCACCCCTCCTGCCTCTTTCTGTACCCCTCTTGCCTCTTTCTGCACCTTTTTCCCTCTTTCTGCACCTCTTTTGCTTCTTTCTGTACCCCTGTTCCCTCTTCCCTCTTTCTGCACCCACCTCTCTTGCCTCTTTCCGCACCCCTCTTCCCTCTTTCTGCACCTTTCCTTCCTGTTTATGCACCCTTCGCGCCTCTTTCAGCACCTCTGTTGCTTCTTTCTGCACTTCTCTTCCTTCTTTCTGCACCCCTCCTGCCTCTTTCTGTACCCCTCTTGCCTCTTTGTGCACCTCTCCTACTTCTTTCTGCACCCCGCTTGCCTCTTTTTGCACCTCTGTTGTTTTTTTCTGCACTGCTCTTGCTTCTTTCTGCACCTCTTTTGCAAATTTCTGCATCCCTCTTGCCTCTTTCTGCACCCCTTTTCCCTATTTCTCCACCTCTCTTGCTTCTTTCTGCACTTCTCTTGCTTCTTTCTGCACTGCTCTTGCTTCTTTCTGCACCTCTCTTGCAAATTACTGTATCCCTCTGACCTCTTTCTGCATCCCTGTTCCCTCTTTCTGAACCTCTCTTGCCTCTTTCGGCACCTCTGTTGCTTCTTTCTGCACTTCTCTTGCCTCTTTCTGCACCCCTCTTGCCTCTTTCAGCACCTCTGTTGCTTCTTTCTGTACCTCTATTGCTTCTTTCTGTACCCCTCTTGCCTCTTTCTGTACCCCTCCTGCCTTTTTCAGCAGTTCTTTTGCCTCTTTCTGCACCTCTTTTGCTTCTTTCTGCACCCCTGTTGTCTCTTTCTGCACTAGTGTTCCCTCTTTCTGCACCTCTCTTGCTTCTTTCTGCACCCTTCTTCCCTTTTTTGCATCCCTCTTTCTGCAGTTCTCTTGCCATTTTCTGTACCTCTCTTGCCTCTTTCTGCACCTCACTTGCCTCTTTCTGCACTTCTCTTGCTTCTTTCTACACCTCTGTTGCTTCTTTCAGTAATTCTCTTGCTTCTTTCTACCCTTCTCTTGCTTGTTTCTGCACCTCTCTTGCGTCTTTCTGCACCTCTGTTGCCTCTTTCTGCATCTCACTTGCTTCTTTCTGCACCCCTCTTGCCTCTTTCTGCACCCCTCTTCCCTCTTTCCGCACCTCTCTTGCCTCTTTCTGCACCCCTGTTCCCTCTTTCTGCACCTTTCCTGCCTGTGTCTGCACCTCTCTTGCCTCTTTCTCTTCCTCTGTTGCTTCTTTCTATACTTCTCTTGCCTCTTTCTGCACCCTTCGTGCCTCTTTCAGCCCCTCTGTTGCTCCTTTCTGCACTTCTCTTCCTTCTTTCTGCACCCCTCCTGCCTCTTTCTGTAGCCCTCTTGCCTCTTTGTGCATCTCTCCTACCTCTTTGTGCTCCCCTCTTGCCTCTTTTTGCACCTCTGTTGGTTCTTTCTGCACTGCTCTTGCTTCTTTCTGCACCTCTTTTGCAAATTTCTGCATCCCTCTTACCTATTTCTGCACTCCTGTTCCCTCTTTCTGTACCTTTCTTGCCTGTTTCTGCACCTCTCTTGCTTCTTTTGGCACCTCTGTTGCTTCTTTCTGCACTTCTCTTGCCTCTTTCTGCACCCCTCTTGCCTCTTTCAGCACCTCTGTTGCTTCTTTCTGCACCCCTCTTGCCTCTTTCTGTACCCCTCTTGCCTTTTACTGCAGTTCTCTTGGTTCTTTCTGCACTGCTCTTGCCTCTTTCAGCACCTCTGTTGCTTCTTTCTGCACTTCTATTCCTTCTTTCTGTACCCTCCTGCCTATTTCTGTACCCCTCTTACCTCTTTGTGCACCTCTCCTACCTCTTTCTGCACCCCTCTTGCCTCTTTTTGCACCTCTGTTGATTCTTTCTGCACTGCTCTTGCTTCTTTCTGCACCTCTTTTGCACATTTCTGCATCCCTCTTGCCTCTTTGTGCACCCCTCTTCCCTATTTCTCCCTCTCTCTTGCTTCTTTCTGCACCTCTCTTGCTTCTTTCTGCACTGCTCTTGCTTCTTTCTGCACCCTTCTTCCCTTTTTTGCATCCCTCATGCCTCTTTCTGCAGTTCTCTTGCCATTTTCTGCACCTCTCTTGCCTCTTTCTGCACCTCACTTGCCTCTTTCTGCACTTCTCTTGCTTCTTTCTACACCTCTGTTGCTTCTTTCAGCAATTCTCTTGCCTCTTTCTGTACTTCTCTTGCTTGTTTCTGCACCTCTCTTGTGTCTTTCTGCACCTCTGTTGCCTCTTTCTGCAGCTCACTTGCTTCTTTCTGCACCCCTCTTGCCTCTTTCTGCAACCCTCTTCCCTCTTTCTGCACCTCTCTTGCCTCTTTCTGCACCCCAGTTCCCTCTTTCTGCACCTTTCCTGCCTGTTTCTGCACCTCTCTTGCCTCTTTCTGTACCTTTTTGCTTCTTTCTGCACTTCTCTTGCCTCTTTCTGCACCCTTTGCGCCTCTTTCAGCACCTATTGTTTATTTCTGCACTTCTCTTCCTTCTTTCTGCACCCCTCCTGCCTCTTTCTGTACCCCTCTTGCCTCGTTGTGCACCTCTCCTACCTCTTTCTGCACCCCTCTTGCCTCTCTGTTGGTTCTTTCTGAACAGCTCTTGTTTCTTTCTGCACCTCTTTTGCAAATTTCTGCATCCCTCTTGCCTCTTTCTGCACCCCTCTTCCCTATTTTTCCACCTCTCTTGCTTCTTTCTGCACTGCTCTTGCTTCTTTCTGCACATCTCTTGCAAATTTCTGTATCCCTCTTACCTCTTTCTGCACCCCTTTTCCCTCTTTCTGCAACTTTCTTGCCTGTTTCTGCACCTCTCTTGCCTCTATCTGCACCTCAGTGGCTTCTTTCTGCACTGTTCTTGCTCCTTTCTGCACCTCTCTTGCCTCTTTCTGCACCCCTCTTCCCTCTTTCTGAAATTCTTTTGCCTCTGTCTGCACCCCTGTTCCCTCTTTCTGCACCTCTTTTGTCTGTTTCTGCAACTCTCTTACCTCTTTGTGCAGTTCTCTTGCCTCCTTCTGCACCTCTGTTGCCTCTTTCTGCACCCCTCTTGCCTCTTTCTACACCCATCTTGGCTCTTTCTGCACCCCTGTTGCTTCATTCTGCACTTCTCTTGTTTCTTTCTGCACCCCTTTTGCTTCTTTCTGCACCCTTCTTCCCTCTTTGTGCATCTCTGTTGCCTCCTTCTGCACTTCTCTTTCCTCTTTCTGCACCCCTCTTGCCTCTTTCTGCACCTCCGTTGGTTCTTTGTGCACTTCTCTTGCTTTTTTCCGCATCTCTCTTGCTTTTTTCTGCACCCCTCTTGCTTTTTTCTGCACCTCTCTTGCCTCTTTCTGCACCTCACTTGCCTCTTTCTGCACCCCTCTTGCTTTTTTCTGCACCTCTCTTGCCTCTTTCTGCACCTCACTTGCCTCTTTCTGTACTTCTCTTGCTTGTTTCTGCACCCCTCTTGCCTCTTTCTGCAACCCTCTTCCCTCTTTCTGCACCTCTCTTGCCTCTTTCTGCACCCCAGTTCCCTCTTTCTGCTCCTTTCCTGCCTGTTTCTGCACCTCTCTTGCCTCTTTCTGTTCCTTTTTGCTTCTTTCTGCACTTCTCTTGCCTCTTTCTGCACCCTTTGCGCCTCTTTCAGCACCTGTTGTTTATTTCTGCACTTCTCTTCCTTCTTTCTGCACCCCTCCTGCCTCTTTCTGTACCCCTATTGCCTCGTTGTGCACCTCTCCTACCTCTTTCTGCACCCCTCTTGCCTCTCTGTGCACCTCTGTTGGTTCTTTCTGAACAGCTCTTGTTTCTTTCTGCACCTCTTTTGCAAATTTCTGCATCCCTCTTGCCTCTTTCTGCACCCCTCTTCCCTATTTTTCCACCTCTCTTGCTTCTTTCTGCACTGCTCTTGCTTCTTTCTGCACATCTCTTGCAAATTTCTGTATCCCTCTTACCTCTTTCTGCACCCCTGTTCCCTCTTTCTGCACCTTTCTTGCCTGTTTCTGCACTTCTCTTGCCTCTATCTGCACCTCAGTTGCTTCTTTCTGCACTGTTCTTGCTCCTTTCTGCACCTCTCTTGCCTCTTTCTGCACCCCTCTTCCCTCTTTCTGAAATTCTTTTGCCTCTGTCTGCACCCCTGTTCCCTCTTTCTGCACCTCTTTTGTCTGTTTCTGCAACTCTCTTACCTCTTTGTGCAGTTCTCTTGCCTCCTTCTGCACCTCTGTTGCCTCTTTCTGCACCTCTGTTGCCTCTTTCTGCACCCCTCTTGCCTCTTTCTACTCCCATCTTGGCTCTTTCTGCACCCCTGTTGCTTCATTCTGCACTTCTCTTGTTTCTTTCTGCACCCCTTTTGCTTCTTTCTGCACCCTTCTTCCCTCTTTGTGCATCTCTGTTGCCTCCTTCTGCACTTCTCTTTCCTCTTTCTGCACCCCTCTTGCCTCTTTCTGCACCTCCGTTGGTTCTTTGTGCACTTCTCTTGCTTTTTTCCGCATCTCTCTTGCTTTTTTCTGCACCCCTCTTGCCTCTTTCTGCACATCTGTTGCTTCTTTCTGCACTCTCTTGCTTCTACCTTTTTGTACACAAATTTACAGAGTATGCTATTTGAAACACAGGTATTCAAGTATTTGTATGTTTATTTTTATGTAACGTGTCACTAGGTAAAAGCAGAGACACACATATGCATACCTTCACAAACTTGGTCAGACTTACAACAGTGATATGGTTAGGATTGCTGATTTATATTTGGTAGGCCTAACATTCTGAGCAGTCGATGAATATTGAACCTTCGAGAGACAAGTGAGTTTTAAGACATCTTGGGATACGGATTAGTGAATAGGCTACTTTGTATGAGTCTGTTGTAAGGTACAGTCAAAGTAGGCCTCTTTCTGCACTTCTGTTGGTTCTTTCTGCACATCTCTTGCTTCTTTCTGCATCTTTATTCCTCTTTCTGGACTTCTGTTGCCTCTTTCTGCATTTCTGTTGCTTCTTTATGCACCTTTCGTCCTCTTTCTGCACCTCTCTTGTTGCCTCTTTCTGCACTTCTCTTGCTTCTTTCTGCGCCTTTCTTCCTCTTTCTGCACATGTCCTTCCTATGTAGGTATAGTTAGAAATTAGCATTTAAAAAACCTTAGAAATTCACTGAAAAAAACAGAGGTTTCAAGAAAGTTATAGATAGGGATTAGCATTTGAAAAACCTTTAGAAATTCACTGATAAAACCACAGGTTTCAGGGACGTTATAGTTAGAAATTGTCATTTAAAAAACTTTTGAAATTCACTGAAAAAACCATAGGTTTCAGGGACGTTATAGTTAGAAATTAGCATTTAAAAAACCTTCGAAATTCACTGAAAAAACCACAGGTTTCAGGGACGTTATAGTTAGTTGGACATTTCACTCGTACAAAACCAGAGAAATTCGGCCGTTATAGTTAGTTGAGCTAACTATAACTCGCGCCCCCGCAATGCCCTGCTGATGACATCACATATTACATCACTCATGACATGGTCAGTGACATCACTGATGACATCACTAATGACATCTCAAATGACATCACTTATGACATCACTGATGACATCATCCAGTGACTGAGTGTTTCTAAAAAGTTTAAGAATGTTATATATATATATGCCAAGGTGTATTGAAGAATGAGTCGGTGTATGAGTGTCTGAATGGATGATTTGAAGGGGGATGGTATTGGTGGGTCACAGTGGGAGAGGATAAAAATGGCCCACACACAGCACCGCACGTCTAGCATATAGTTCATCAGCAGATTAAATCAGCAAAATCTATCACACATTATTAACAAATTTTCACATACACTGTTTGGTCAGCAGTACTGAACTCCTCCCTTCTGCAGCAAAGAAAGGAAAGTTGCTGTGAGGGACAATGAGTCACAGACTGTGTTCTATGGCTGGGGTTGGGAGGGTTCTCGTATTGTACTTGTGGCTGACAATCACTTCCAAATGTTTCTGTGTAATGTAATTAGGTCAGCCCTTGGTGTGGTACCATAATATCATTGTTAGAGTATCATCTGACATAAATATTGTTTACACAATATTACCAGATTGAATTTAATAATTCAAAATCTACACCCAATGGGATGATATTTTTGTAATCAATATTTAGGGCACAATATTTCTGTCAGTTGATATTTTTGTAGAGGATATTGTGACCTGCAACCACACATGGTTGATTGTTAATTTTGTTTGCTGCTGTCAGTGTGAAAGTCAAGCCTATTGCTTGTCTCTATTCCTACCATAGAATTAATTAATACATTTAATTGAAACAATCCACTTTCCACCTGATTTCAGCAGACAGGCATGTTTTTGGTCTGCTCTTCTAGGAGAAATTTGGTGATGGAAAGCTTAAACAAAAAATGTTCAATGAAGCCTTAACATATCTTCTTTGTGTATGCTAAGATAGCCTGACGTTCTCATGTCTCTCTAAGTAAATGTCAGGATCCAAACTGATTGTTCAGTGTCAAATCTGCGTGAGTTGATTGTATAATACCAAATAAAAAATATATCACTGATACAGGAGGATCCAAAAAAAATGTGAATGATGCTCTTACATATCCTTGGTAGTCAGGAAGTCAGTGCATGGTGCAAACACATTTTACCACCGAATTATGAAAGCAGATTTGTGGAGGTATTCTTGTGCCTCGTTATTGCATTGCATTATTGTTGTGTTGAACTGTGGTTGCTGTCTTGCATTTTGTTTAGACTGTTTTGTTGCATTGTGCCCTGCTGTGTTTTTGTTGTGTTTTGATTTTGCTCTATGTTACATTATTGTGTTGTGTTGTGTTCTGCTGTGCTCCGAATTTACTTTAGAGATGTTAACAAATACTGATTCTTTCTCCAGACAAAAGCAGCACATTCCTTCAGAGTTCCAGTGACAAACAACTATTTACCACTGTCCAAGGTGGTAATATCCTGCTGCTGTCTAAGACACAAGTCAGTCCTAAACTGAAGCAGAGGCCTGTCTCATGTTAGAACTTCCAGTGCTCACTTTTGGTTATACTGCCCAGGACGAGATGGGTTAAAACCAACCCCTGCGATTGTGGACCTTATTATTCAAATTTTTAGTACCAAACAGGAACTGAATACATTCAAAATTTCAAATGTCTACTAGAAATTCTATTAATCCTGACTATAGCCTCAGAGGTAGGAATTGTAGAAGAATCAGAATACCAGAGCAGAAAATATTTGAAACATATTTCACAGCAGGGACCAAGTAGAAGCTACAGTGTCAGACCATTCTAAAAAAAAAAAATCGGAATTTCATCAACCTCTCCTCAACCCAGTAGATAGTAACTTGTGAGCATGGTGACCAGGATATCATATTTTTATGGGCCAAGTGTGAGCAGCGGACTTCAGTCTGTATCTATAACGAGAAGAGAAAAACTGCAATTATGAGCATGCAGAGAAAAGCTAGGACTATGGCGTAGAGAAACTTGGCAACACTGGCTCCGGAGGCACTCATGCGCTAATGCAAAGAAAAATAAGGCCCTGTCCCTGCTCTGTTATACCCTTCCACCTAACACTTAGGGCCTGATTATGAGTCTGGCGTTCCACAGACCGCTGCGGTATCGCTAAGCATATTTTTGAGTTTTCTTTTTGCCACGGTTTTCATGGCGGTTCCTCCTCCATGAAAACCGTAGCGAAGAGGAAACAAATGGGGCCTTACAGGTACCCCTGTTTCCTCTGGGCCATGGGGTGCATGCAGCTAGGCACATGTTGTGCCCCCTTTGTGCATGCACCTCAGTACCTGCACAGCATGGGCTGCACAAGTCCATGCTTCATGCCGTGCAGGTACTACCTTTGACGTTCCCATTGCTTTGCTATTTCATAGGCACAGCTGTGGGAACGACAAAGAACCGCCTGCCAGAAAAGTCATAATCTGGCGAGCGGTGTGCACATGGGGTTGGCGGTGCGGGAGCAAGGCCGCGATGTGATATCCCCCCTCCCGCACCACCAAACTCGTATTCAGGCCATTCCTGCTGGAAATTCAATTAGCATGCTGCAGTTGCCAGGTCAGGCAAGTATTCTAGAAGAACTCTTATTTATGGATCAGCATTTTGAATTCTGAAGGACACTGTTTCTCTCTTGTACCTTTGCTTTATTCAACTTACGTCACATACATTGAATCAACGAGTCTCAATTAAGTCAAAAAATGTATAATAAGGTGTGCTTTATATGACTACTTGTTTTTTCTATAGAATGCTTGCTGTTTCTAAGCGCTTTAAATAGCTCACATAGCTGTTACTCGAATTTAATGATATTTAATTCACTAACCTTGGCAGAATAGAAGGATAAATGATACTTAATTCACTAACCTTGGCAGAATGGAAAGATGAGCTGGTTATGCCCGGATTCACACTCATGACCTACAGGCCACAGTGTATCTCAGTGGTGAGCATTTAATTCACTGAGCCATCAATAAATCAATCAAACAATCAGGATATGTAGAGCGCTGCTTTTTACCCGTGAGGGTATCCAGGCGCTGTGGGGTTCTGCTCTGAGTTGATTAATCGAAGATCAGTCGACTGTATGATCAAAAATGTTTTGAAATGCACCTTTTTCTCTTTTAAAAATATATCTTTTTTAAGTGTTGCTTATTTAGAAGGAGAGAATAATATGAAGAGTGTTTTTGGATTGAAAAAAGATATGCTTTACCAAGATAAATGGTGCACACTCTCTGGCATTGCATGAGCTTTAAATGTTAAAAATGATGTCTGGAAAATATTTCAGGTGGGTGGACAGAGTAAAGGGTGGGTATTGATCTAGAGCAGTGATACTCAAAGTACGGCCCGGGAGCTGCTTGCGGCCCTCTTGACCTTTAAATGCGGCCCCCTGATGAGCAACAGCACAAACTGCTGTTTAGTTGCTGAGCACTAATATTCAGAAAAAAATGTTTAATAAGCGAGCAAGCATTTATTAACCTGCAAATACTAGCTTACCTGTTTATTTAACATTTTTCAGACCTCCTCACACAATCCATGACCCACCCAGACCCCCTACCACCACCCTGCTGGCATCAGTGTGGCCCTCGGTCACACCACAGACCATACTTTGCAGCCGCTGGGCAAATGTTTGCGAGTACCCATGAGCTAGAGAATGCTTCGAATCTGCTGTATAAGCAACATCAAAAGGGATCATGAAGAATTGCCAACTGGCCCCAAGGCATCAGGGACACCTATAATCTGCTTAAATTTGCGCATTACGGGCTTCATGTTTTGTGAATCATGTACAGTGTGCGGAAGGATACAATATGAAAAAGAACCAATTACCGCTGATGAAAACTTTGTGAATCTGCCCTACCAGGTTTTAGCCCCCCCAAAAAAATGCTTGCACTTTTTTACAGTGAACCACCAATTGGGCCACAAATCGCTTTTTGGGTGCAAACTTCTGTGTGCACCCAAACCAGGGTTACAAAACTGTCAGAATCCATAGGAGAAAATAGTGTACAGGCACTGGCTGCGACTAACGAGTTAATCCCCATTCTGATGTGTTTATCCTGCAATCAGCTGCAAACTCTGCAACCCTCGCTAACGCAAATTTGCATAATCTGTACTCACATTTTTCGAGTCCATAGTGATTGGTCCCCAACTATGTCATTTTTTAATATGCTGCGTATTTAAAGGGTGCATCCTTCGTGTGTCTGTTCTTAAAGGCATACCTGATACGTGTCGCCACACTGCCGGACATTCTTCAGGATCGACAAGCTCTGCTGCGGGTATTATTTGCGTCCACACCAATTGTACAGGGCAGAAAATATCCCACTCTCACTTATGCCCCAGTGTCATCCCTTTTTGATATAGAATTGGCATTTCAAACATTCTGAAACCTGCAAAATATATTTGGAAAACTAGGACAGGCAATTGACTTGAAAGTGCCACCGTTATTTCATCAGCGGTGACTTATGTGTTGACATTTAAAAAAACAAATAATGCACAGTTGAGACATAGCAAATGCGTCTTTTTATTCTTTTATTGCAGTAAGTACATTTATATTTTTAAGTTAAATGCATGTGTGCTTTGCTATAACAATTAAAAACGAGACTCAGTATAATTTAAATGAAAATAATTTGCAAATGTAGAGTGCAAATCATTCCCGAGGCCTGGAATACCCCAACAAGGCACGCAAGACGTTTGACATTTCCTGGCACCGAAGCACTGAACGACAACAACAGGTGAGCGCACACAAATCCATTAGCAGCCTCCTTTGTTTCCCTCTGTATTTCTAAATTAGGCACATATCCCA
Organism: Calotriton arnoldi; assembly: GCA_963921515.1. Classification (NCBI taxonomy): domain Eukaryota; kingdom Metazoa; phylum Chordata; class Amphibia; order Caudata; family Salamandridae; genus Calotriton; species Calotriton arnoldi. The sequence goes on along the minus strand of CAWUFW010000298.1, from coordinate 2,587,426 downwards.
GGGGCACTTGCGTGCCGAGCTGATAGAAAGATATCCCCTCTCAAAACACTTGGAACATCAAGATGAAAGAAAACTGAAGAAGAAACTTGCCTTGGTTAAAGCCAGAAAGACGCAATTGCAAAAAGACGCACGGTGAAAGGAACAATAATATATATTTTGGGAAAGGAAAGTGACCTGGGGATGAATGTGATCAAATGTAGTAAAGTACTCTGTTTGCACCGACGTTGGGTGGGCAAAATTGTGATTTTTTTCCATGCATAATGTGTATAATTTTTGCTAGAATTATCAGTGTTACCCGAATTTTGTTCATGTATTCGTCTGTTTGAAAATCGTGCACAAGTTATGCCCTTGCGTTTAAAAGACATACAATAGACTTTGGACCGTATTATGTATAGGGTACATTTTCCCACTCTTAGGGGCATATTATCAAGAAACGGCGTTAAAATTATCGCCGCTTTAGCGGCAGAAAACTGCCGCTAAAGCGGCGATAATGGGCTTGATAATATGCCCTTGAGAATTCCAATAGAAGCCCATGTTCTAGTGTCAACATGGGCTTCTATTGGAATTCTCAAGGGCATATTATCAAGCCCATTATCGCCGCTTTAGCGGCAGTTTTCTGCCGCTAAAGCGGCAATAATTTTAACGCCGTTCTTGATAATATGCCCCCAAGTCCTTGTACACCCTTAAATGGGTGCACTAGAGCAGAGTGGAACAGTGAACTTTATCGCGGTAAGTGCACCGTTCAGAGTGCAGGCGCGACAAATGTGTCTTCATTGTAAACATCACATTGCTAAAAGATGGACTGGCTATTTGAAGCCGCTGGTTCGCCTTTCACTACAGGCAGCACACCAGCCTGTTTTTCAGAGGGGGATGGTGATCCTGCTGCCAATGGGTTCAGTGAGTGCCTGCACCCACCTGCAGGGGGATGTCTGAGAGCACTTCAGGACTTTTTTTTGCCCTCTTCGAGGGGCACTGTCATGGGGGGTTAGTACTGACTGTGCCACCTCCACGTGGTGCACAGTCAGTGCTGCCTCTGAAAGTTCCTTTGCCTCTGTACTCATGTCTGTAGTAAGACATAGGTATAGAGGCTAAGGGCCTTATTACGAATTTGGTGTTCCTCCGGCAGCACCGCCACAGCTGCTCTGCCAGGAGGACTGCCAAGCCCGTGGTGCACCCTCCAGCCGGATTCCAACTTGAATCCAGGGCGGGCCAGCGGTGCTGCGGTGGTCTCACAGCAGCAGCTGTGTTAGGCTCATAGGTGAGCCTTAACAGCAGACCACTGCAGTGACAGCACCTGCAGCATGTTCCTGCACGGTGTGGCATGCACCATGTCATGCATGCCCTTACTTGCATGTCTGCCATGCTTTTCATGGCAGGCTCACCACCATGAAATGGGTGGTGGAAATGCACCTCGGAATATGCTCGGCCGTGCCGGCATCAACACTGCCTGCATGTTCCTACCACTGTCAGACCACCGCCCCAGCGGGATCCTTGATCCCGGCGGAGGCGGTGGACACGTGGTGGTTCCACCGCCACAATCCTATTACGGTGGTTGAACCGTCAGGGTTGAGGCGGTCAGACTTCCACCATGAATACGGTGGTCCTGGGGACCGCTGTACTCATAATTAGGCCCTAAGTCTTACATTGTGCCCTCAAGATCACATTGGCGCATGTGTAGCGATGGCATGATCTGAACTGCAAGAACTGAGAAACCCTGTTATATAATACAAAGTGTCCCGGGAGCACAAAAAGTGGGTGCATGCACCTATTGTGCTCTTGTGGCTGTTAGTGTAATACAGCCTATGATGCTCTAACTGCTTCTAAAGTCCTTGGTGGGGGCTGGTAGCACCCATGGCCAGAAAACACATCCTGTTTCCCAGTATCAGCGAGACAATCTCTGCTGTAACCTAATCTCCAGATTTAAAAAAAGTTGCATGAAGAGCCTAAGGGTAAGAAAAATAAAAATTGTGCAAAATGAGTACTCCATTTACTCGAGGTCCGTCAAAGAGTAAGGGCACTGGTGTCTTGCACTGTTCCTCCTGGTGATGTAGCACATCTCCAAAGTACCCTCTCTGCTCTCATTCTCTAAGGACCCTCCAGAAAATGGTATTCGCATTACTCGAGGGTCATCAGAGAGTGAGAGCACTTGTGTCTTGCACTCTTTCTCCTGGTGGTGGAGCACATCTCCAAAGTGCCCTTACAGTTGTCACACTTCAATTGCATGGTGTTGTTTGTCTTCACCACTAGCTTCTGCCTTAGTGTAAGTATTTAACAAATTACATAGCCACTGGAGATATGTCTGGCTCCTATTAAGGGTCAGTCAGGGGCATGTGTCCTTGAGAACTGGCTGGGAGTGGGATGCAAGGAAACCCTCGGACTCTGCCACCAGGGGGAGGAGCAGGACCCCAATGATTTTCTTCTGTCAGCTACCATGGGCATGCTAGGTCACCATTGCTGCACCTGTAGAACTCAAACTGTTTATCTTGTTATATGTTGTATCGTTATCACGAGTAGGACAGTTTTTTTGTCTTATCATTTATTATTGCTGATGTACATAAAGATCAATATATAGGAACTATGTATGCCTTGAGGTAGGTTATATTTTGATGTTCTTTATGTTCTGCCACATGAAGGTGGATTCATACTTGTTGAACTTATTAACCAAAGTTGATACATACTTACTATGACTTCATTGTACTTCTAACATTGATTAGGTTATATGATCAGCTATCAGCGACAAAAATATTGGTGACAAAAATATAGCAATAACTACTAGATAAGAAAGGGGTCCAAGGGAATATTTAAAGACCTGCGCGGATAAATCCCCAAACCAAGTACATAAACAACACAGAATCCGCGGGTCTAAAGTGTATATAGATAGAGAGTTTTTGACCAGCCAAAACTACATAAAATAATAACTGATAGGGAAAACTCAATTAAGAGGACGGATTCCCATCACCCACCGAAGTGGCATGCTTCATCATTTGGGATCTCCTCTCGGCTGCAAGCTGCTGCAACTAAGGAGCTACAACTCCTTTCTAAATGTAAAGGAGGAGCTCACGGATGTTTTTAATCAGTAGTTTAGAGACACAATCGCTAAAGATTGATGGAGCATGAACAGTGTAAAGAAATAATTGTGCAGTGTACAAAGTAATTTAAAATTGACTAACATGAGAAAAATAAATTTATAAGGTATCTCGTGTATGTCAAGAGTTAAAAAGCAGTAAACGCGCGATCTGAATGAATGTGCGAACGCGCTAGAGAGTGCGGTCTACATGTTTCAGCCAAAAAAGGCTTTCTTCAGGACCAAGATGTGACTACTGCACTGTAAAAAGGTGAAAAAGAACGATACAACCATATACCTGTGAGTAACACTGTATGATCACAGGTCTTGTTCTCCTATAAAAAGAAAACAGAAAATAGAATATGTATGTGATGGCTGGAAAGAAAACTTTTCTTTAATATACCTAGATCACATGAAGTTACAATGTGAAATTGTCATTACCCTAAAAATAGGAAAATGAAAAAACATCTTACCCGTATCAAATCGGGAGGGTACCTTCCGCTCCTGGCAACAGCTCAGGGCGTGAGGCAACGCTCTGTAAATGAAAAAGACGAACACAACTCAAACTCTTAAAAGAATAAAAAACATGGTCGGGTAAAATTACCTAACCATGATGAGTATGTTTCCAAAATGTCAGTCTCATATGCAATAAACTGCCGCCTCTAAAAATGTTACAAGAACAATTGAGCCGGACGCTAAAAATAGCTTTAAAGTGATGATATAAAGCGTAATAATGGCAAACACAGCATACTGTGTACAGCATACTGGGTAAGTTTCCAATAGCAAAATAATCACAGTCTCCATGTAAAAAATACAAGAAATAAGACAACGGAGCACTGTAACTAAAAAGTTGAGCATGGTAAATACATGCTAGATAACCAAAAAGAGCTACTTTACTAGAATCTAGCGTGGTAACAAAATGCAAGACAGCGCTCAGATCACTCAAGCCTTGTAATCAAGAGTGTGGAGGAAAAGAACTGCTCGCTACCACTAACAGCGTGCTGCTGAGAAGACCACTAGTAAAACGGTCTCATTCAGGCTTACCTACTCCGTCGTTACCCCGGGCCGGATCCTGAGAGTCACTCACGGTGACTGCCGGCCGGGGATGTAGGTTTAAATAGCAGTCAGTAGTTATTGGAAACTGTCTTCAGGTGCGTAAAATGTGACGCGTGTTGATGACACGCGACACTCGACATATTGAAACTACCCAGAGCTGGGAATTGTAGTTTATTTGCAACTACGGCTGAGTGAAGTATGGCGCGTAAAAATAGCACATGACGCAAGACGTGTTAAAACTACAAGAAACTGGGAAATGTAGTTTATACCAACTGAATACCGAGTCATCGACTACCTCGTTGTTCCTTGGTCACGAGTGACTCGTAAAAAGTGCAGTAAACGCCAAGAACTATAAAAGAAGGCGTGTAAATCAACAAGATGTGACATATGTTGAGACTAAGCCAAGAACTAAAAATGTGGTCTATCTCAACCAAATCTCGTGTGTAGAAACTAAGCCAGAAACTGGAAAAATGGTCTATCTCAACCAACTCTCAGTGTGAAAAGAGAAGGCAAATAACTGAATGCTCATATCAGTTCGAAAAATAGGACATGGACACACATATATAAAATACATATATAAAATACGTAAGTGCCCACAACGCCATTGTATCACTATCAGACCCTCAGTAAAATGTATCAACGGTGCAGACAGCTACAGGCAATACCAAACTAGGAAAGGTGGCATTAAATCAGAGTCCAAGGAATATCATCGTTGAGCCCAACAACATGGCTACGTAACTTAAACACCCATCGTTGTTCTTTCTTAAACAAGAATGTAGTTATATCAGCCCCCCAACTTCTCCCCGCAGTCTACGCAGCATGAAGAAAGGGCAACCAGTAGCCGGGACGAGCAGCGATTAGTGGTCAATTTGAGCACTCATAATCTGACAGATATGGAGGAAACTGTCCTTAACAGAGGTCTAGGATTCGTCCCTACCAACACTGGCGATCCTTTTCTTATTCAATGCGAACTAGCACGCTTTTTCGCAAAATAAGACTTCATTTCTTTTCAAAGATCAAACATCTGACAAAAATGATCTCCTTGATGAAGGCATTGATAGTGGACTTAGACCGAAATCGACTTTTTGCCCTCCCACTCATTCTATACCTGATCAGGTTCGAACTTTTGAGAAAGCTGTCATCACTGAAGTTACAAGTTTGAGCTTAAACTCTAAAAAGCAGTATCACAATCTCCCTCTGCTTGAAAAGCAAGCACTTGACTCCCTCTCGAGTAATTTTTCTATTACTATAAAGCCCGCCGATAAGGGAGGGGCCATTGTTATACTAAATACCTCTGACTATCGAGAAGAATGTCTTCGGCAACTTAAGGATGCTAGGTCATATTGCTTACTGCAGACAGATCCAACTGATAGACTCACAAAAGAAATCCGTGAGCTAGTTGAGGAAGCCAAAATTGAAGGATGGGTGTCGCCTCATGAAGCCAACTTTTTAACAACTTCTCACCCTGTTATGCCTTACTTTTATGTGCTTCCGAAGGTGCACAAACCTCAGCGTCCTCCTCCCGGGAGACCTATCATCTCGGGGATTGGTTCTCTTTTGGAACCTCTCTCTACCTTTGTAGATCATTTTTTAAGACCTTTAGTTAAAACAATGCCTACCTACCTTCAAGATACGAAGGATGTTTTGCAACTATTACCAGTGATTGACTTTGACATAGAGACGGATTTCCTTGTTAGTTTTGATGTGGAATCCCTCTACACCTGTATTCCCCAGTTAGAAACACTGGATGCGGTTAGGGCACTTCTTGACCATAGACATGAGGCTATGAGTACGCCTGTTCCATTTATCATGGAATGTGCCAGGCTGGCTATGACTGAAAAAAATTTCAGATTTGAAGACCAAATTTACCTACAAACATCGGGTACTTCGATGGGCAGTGTTTTTGCCCCTAGTTTGGCTAACCTCTATGTCCATCTTTTTGAACAGCACTGTGTCTTGGTGGACGCCAATCCTTTCCGTATCCATATCATTGAGTGGAAACGCTACATAGATGATATTTTTGTCATTTGGAGAGGCGATTTCACCACACTTAACACTTTCCATGGTTGGCTTAATGCCCAAAATAACTATCTGAACTTTACTATGGATGCTAGCAAGACAAGTCTGCCATTTTTAGACCTACGCATTTATTCATCACCTGCGGGTCTTGAAAGTGAATTGTATACCAAGCCCATGGCCAGAAATTCGCTTTTGACCTTTGATAGCTTCCATCCTAAATCTTTACGGGAGGGGTTACCATTTGGCCAATTTCTGCGGTTGCGTAGAAACTGTTCCTCTACTGAAGATTTTAAAAAGCATGCTTCAGTGCTATCTCAAAACCTGAAAGCAAGGAAATATCCCAAGAGGTTAATACGCCAGTCATACAAAAGAGCTGCTAATAACAATCGTGAGGCACTTATAGAGCCCACGGTGCAGAAGCCTCCCCTCACTAGGCTCACGTGCGTCAACACTTTTAGCACGCAATCTAATCAGATTCAAAAGATTGTACGAAGACACTGGCGTATCCTAAATGTGGGGCAAGTTAAGATACCTCTCCCTCTTTTTTCCTTTAAACGTAGTAAAAATTTACGTGATTGTCTTGTTCACACACGACCCAGAGATGTCTCGGCATCAGTGAGCAATACACTTTGGAATTTACCAGCCGTGCAGGGACATTACCCGTGCGGCAATTGCTCTGTTTGTCCCCAGACTAGACACACCACTGAGGTAGACATCGGGACCTCGAGACCTTGGAGGCAGACTAGACACACTAATTGTAATAGTGAGCGGGTAATCTATTTAATCACATGCCCTTGCTCGAAACAATATGTTGGCATGACAACACGAAAAATCAAACAGAGAATTATGGAACACAAGAGCACCATTAGGTGCAAAAACAAGCAACACGTTTGACCAGTCATTTTTTGGAAAATAATCACAGACCAGAAGATATAACATGGACCATACTTGAACAACCGCACCTACCTAAACAAGTTACTGATATAACTACATTCTTGTTTAAGAAAGAACAACGATGGGTGTTTAAGTTACGTAGCCATGTTGTTGGGCTCAACGATGATATTCCTTGGACTCTGATTTAATGCCACCTTTCCTAGTTTGGTATTGCCTGTAGCTGTCTGCACCGTTGATACATTTTACTGAGGGTCTGATAGTGATACAATGGCGTTGTGGGCACTTACGTATTTTATATATGTATTTTATATATGTGTGTCCATGTCCTATTTTTCGAACTGATATGAGCATTCAGTTATTTGCCTTCTCTTTTCACACTGAGAGTTGGTTGAGATAGACCATTTTTCCAGTTTCTGGCTTAGTTTCTACACACGAGATTTGGTTGAGATAGACCACATTTTTAGTTCTTGGCTTAGTCTCAACATATGTCACATCTTGTTGATTTACACGCCTTCTTTTATAGTTCTTGGCGTTTACTGCACTTTTTACGAGTCACTCGTGACCAAGGAACAACGAAGTAGTCGCTTGACTCGGTATTCAGTTGGTATAAACTACATTTCCCAGTTTCTTGTAGTTTTAACACGTCTTGCGTCATGTGCTATTTTTACGCGCCATACTTCACTCAGCCGTAGTTACAAATAAACTACAATTCCCAGCTCTGGGTAGTTTCAATATGTCGAGCGTCGCGTGTCATCAACACGCGTCACATTTTACGCACCTGAAGACAGTTTCCAATAACTACTGACTGCTATTTAAACCTCCATCCCCGGCCGGCAGTCACCGTGAGTGACTCTCAGGATCCGGCCCGGGGTAACGACGGAGTAGGTAAGCCTGAATGAGACCGTTTTACTAGTGGTCTTCTCAGCAGCACGCTGTTAGTGGTAGCGAGCAGTTCTTTTCCTCCACACTCTTGATTACAAGGCTTGAGTGATCTGAGCGCTGTCTTGCATTTTGTTACCACGCTAGATTCTAGTAAAGTAGCTCTTTTTGGTTATCTAGCATGTATTTACCATGCTCAACTTTTTAGTTACAGTGCTCCGTTGTCTTATTTCTTGTATTTTTTGACATGGAGACTGTGATTATTTTGCTATTGGAAACTTACCCAGTATGCTGTACACAGTATGCTGTGTTTGCCATTATTACGCTTTATATCATCACTTTAAAGCTATTTTTAGCGTCCGGCTCAATTGTTCTTGTAACATTTTTAGAGGCGGCAGTTTATTGCATATGAGACTGACATTTTGGAAACATACTCATCATGGTTAGGTAATTTTACCCGACCATGTTTTTTATTCTTTTAAGAGTTTGAGTTGTGTTCGTCTTTTTCATTTACAGAGCGTTGCCTCACGCCCTGAGCTGTTGCCAGGAGCGGAAGGTACCCTCCCGATTTGATACGGGTAAGATGTTTTTTCATTTTCCTATTTTTAGGGTAATGACAATTTCACATTGTAACTTCATGTGATCTAGGTATATTAAAGAAAAGTTTTCTTTCCAGCCATCACATACATATTCTATTTTCTGTTTTCTTTTTTATAGGAGAACAAGACCTGTGATCATACAGTGTTACTCACAGGTATATGGTTGTATCGTTCTTTTTCACCTTTTCTATAGTGCAGTAGTCACATCTTGGTCCTGAAGAAAGCCTTTTTGGCTGAAACATGTAGACCGCACCTCTAGCGCGTTCGCACATTCATTCAGATCGCGCGTTTACTGCTTTTTAACTCTTGACATACACGAGATACCTTATAAATTTATTTTTCTCATGTTAGTCAATTTTAAATTACTTTGTACACTGCACAATTATTTCTTTACACTGTTCATGCTCCATCAATCTTTAGCGATTGTGTCTCTAAACTACTGATTAAAAACATCCGCGAGCTCCTCCTTTACATTTAGAAAGGAGTTGTAGCTCCTTGGTTGCAGCAGCTTGCAGCCGAGAGGAGATCCCAAATGATGAAGCATGCCACTTCGGTGGGTGATGGGAATCCGTCCTCTTAATTGAGTTTTCCCTATCAGTTATTATTTTATGTAGTTTTGGCTGGTCAAAAACTCTCTATCTATATACACTTTAGACCCACGGATTCTGTGTTGTTTATGTACTTGGTTTGGGGATTTATCCGCGCAGGTCTTTAAATATTCCCTTGGACCCCTTTCTTATCTAGTAGTTATTGTTCTTGTGCAGCTTTGGCTGCGGGTTCACGTACACGGCACACAGTACGACTGTGAGGCCACTAAACGCTCTAGTTGTATCTACATTTTAAAGACATTTTTTCTGAGTTGTTTCCTATTTTGTCTTTTTCTAATATATACACTATGGCTGAGTTTGTAGGTTTGGCGTATAATGACGACATGGCGAGAGCAATTGTGTCTTCTACTCCCCAGTATTATTGACCTGACTGTTATTACAGGGGTCAATACAGGGGATGATTGGAGCAAATTATTGATTCTCAAAAAATCACACACTCGAACTAGCATCCACGGTGCTATTATGACAGAGTATCTTCGTGGTAATTGTGCCCCCACGGGCCTTATAGTAACCAACACTCCTAGACTGTTCTTGCAAGATAAACAGTTTCTTAAGGACTGGTGCTTGATAGCATGGCGCTGTACTCGAGACTGGTTGATCTTGATCATCAGTACTGCGAAACGCATCGCTGATGCTATATTGATTGAAATACAGGTTCTTGAGGGCCAGATCAAAACGACACTTACTAGTGTAGCTTTTAAAAAAAATCTTGAGGAAACCAACAAATCCAATAAGGATTTCAAAGACAACATTCTTCTCACTAAAATCGAGAAGTTTAGAAAGGATCTTGCTCAATTTTCGTTTGAAAAGGTATACCCATATACTCACGAGAACTATGTACCACCTGAGTTCAATAAGAGAGGCAAGAGATATGGTTCCAACTATTCATCCTCAGAATCAGAACGTTGGTCTAGTGACTCAGATTCTTCTGAACAGGCTACATCGCGACCTAGAGGCAGGGGTGGCAATAATAGGAGACAGTGGAGAGGGCAACAGCAAACACCATGGTGGCCGCCGGCACCTTGGCATTATCCCAATGTACCTTTCCATCCCCAAATGATGCCCTTTAACCCACCCCCTCAGTATTTCCAGAACCAGTCTTTTTTAGAACAGGGCCGGGGACGTTCCCGAGGGAAGAGACGGGGTCAACAAACTCAGGTGCACTGGAGCCCCCCAACTTCTCCCCGCAGTCTACGCAGCATGAAGAAAGGGCAACCAGTAGCCGGGACGAGCAGCGATTAGTGGTCAATTTGAGCACTCATAATCTGACAGATATGGAGGAAACTGTCCTTAACAGAGGTCTAGGATTCGTCCCTACCAACACTGGCGATCCTTTTCTTATTCAATGCGAACTAGCACGCTTTTTTCGCAAAATAAGACTTCATTTCTTTTTCAAAGATCAAACATCTGACAAAAATGATCTCCTTGATGAAGGCATTGATAGTGGACTTAGACCGAAATCGACTTTTTGCCCTCCCACTCATTCTATACCTGATCAGGTTCGAACTTTTGAGAAAGCTGTCATCACTGAAGTTACAAGTTTGAGCTTAAACTCTAAAAAGCAGTATCACAATCTCCCTCTGCTTGAAAAGCAAGCTCTTGACTCCCTCTCGAGTAATTTTTCTATTACTATAAAGCCCGCCGATAAGGGAGGGGCCATTGTTATACTAAATACCTCTGATTATCGAGAAGAATGTCTTCGGCAACTTAAGGATGCTAGGTCATATTGCTTACTGCCGACAGATCCAACTGATAGACTCACAAAAGAAATCCGTGAGCTAGTTGAGGAAGCCAAAATTGAAGGATGGGTGTCGCCTCATGAAGCCAACTTTTTAACAACTTCTCACCCTGTTATGCCTTACTTTTATGTGCTTCCGAAGGTGCACAAACCTCAGCGTCCTCCTCCCGGGAGACCTATCATCTCGGGGATTGGTTCTCTTTGGAACCTCTCTCTACCTTTGTAGATCATTTTTTAAGACCTTTAGTTAAAACAATGCCTACCTACCTTCAAGATACGAAGGATGTTTTGCAACTATTACCAGTGATTGACTTTGACATAGAGACGGATTTCCTTGTTAGTTTTGATGTGGAATCCCTCTACACCTGTATTCCCCAGTTAGAAACACTGGATGCGGTTAGGGCACTTCTTGACCATAGACATGAGGCTATGAGTACGCCTGTTCCATTTATCATGGAATGTGCCAGGCTGGCTATGACTGAAATTTTTTTCAGATTTGAAGACCAAATTTACCTACAAACATCGGGTACTTCGATGGGCAGTGTTTTTGCCCCTAATTTGGCTAACCTCTATGTCCATCTTTTTGAACAGCACTGTGTCTTGGTGGACGCCAATCCTTTCCGTATCCATATCATTGAGTGGAAACGCTACATAGATGATATTTTTGTCATTTGGAGAGGCGATTTCACCACACTTAACACTTTCCATGGTTGGCTTAATGCCCAAAATAACTATCTGAACTTTACTATGGATGCTAGCAAGACAAGTCTGCCATTTTTAGACCTACGCATTTATTCATCACCTGCGGGTCTTGAAAGTGAATTGTATACCAAGCCCATGGCCAGAAATTCGCTTTTGACCTTTGATAGCTTCCATCCTAAATCTTTACGGGAGGGGTTACCATTTGGCCAATTTCTGCGGTTGCGTAGAAACTGTTCCTCTACTGAAGATTTTAAAAAGCATGCTTCAGTGCTATCTCAAAACCTGAAAGCAAGGAAATATCCCAAGAGGTTAATACGCCAGTCATACAAAAGAGCTGCTAATAACAATCGTGAGGCACTTATAGAGCCCACGGTGCAGAAGCCTCCCTCACTAGGCTCACGTGCGTCAACACTTTTAGCACGCAATCTAATCAGATTCAAAAGATTGTACGAAGACACTGGCGTATCCTAAATGTGGGGCAAGTTAAGATACCTCTCCCTCTTTTTCCTTTAAACGTAGTAAAAATTTACGTGATTGTCTTGTTCACACACGACCCAGAGATGTCTCGGCATCAGTGAGCAATACACTTTGGAATTTACCAGCCGTGCAGGGACATTACCCGTGCGGCAATTGCTCTGTTTGTCCCCAGACTAGACACACCACTGAGGTAGACATCGGGACCTCGAGACCTTGGAGGCAGACTAGACACACTAATTGTAATAGTGAGCGGGTAATCTATTTAATCACATGCCCTTGCTCGAAACAATATGTTGGCATGACAACACGAAAAATCAAACAGAGAATTATGGAACACAAGAGCACCATTAGGTGCAAAAACAAGCAACACGTTTGACCAGTCATTTTTTGGAAAATAATCACAGACCAGAAGATATAACATGGACCATACTTGAACAACCGCACCTACCTAAACAAGTTACTGATATAACTACATTCTTGTTTAAGAAAGAACAACGATGGGTGTTTAAGTTACGTAGCCATGTTGTTGGGCTCAACGATGATATTCCTTGGACTCTGATTTAATGCCACCTTTCCTAGTTTGGTATTGCCTGTAGCTGTCTGCACCGTTGATACATTTTACTGAGGGTCTGATAGTGATACAATGGCGTTGTGGGCACTTACGTATTTTATATATGTATTTTATATATGTGTGTCCATGTCCTATTTTTCGAACTGATATGAGCATTCAGTTATTTGCCTTCTTTTTCACACTGAGAGTTGGTTGAGATAGACCATTTTTCCAGTTTCTGGCTTAGTTTCTACACACGAGATTTGGTTGAGATAGACCACATTTTTAGTTCTTGGCTTAGTCTCAACATATGTCACATCTTGTTGATTTACACGCCTTCTTTTATACTTCTTGGCGTTTACTGCACTTTTTACGAGTCACTCGTGACCAAGGAACAACGAGGTAGTCGCTTGACTCGGTATTCAGTTGGTATAAACTACATTTCCCAGTTTCTTGTAGTTTTAACACGTTTTGCGTCATGTGCTATTTTTACGCGCCATACTTCACTCAGCCGTAGTTGCAAATAAACTACAATTCCCAGCTCTGGGTAGTTTCAATATGTCGAGCGTCGCGTGTCATCAACACGCGTCACATTTTACGCACCTGAAGACAGTTTCCAATAACTACTGACTGCTATTTAAACCTCCATCCCCGGCCGGCAGTCACCGTGAGTGACTCTCAGGATCCGGCCCGGGGTAACGACGGAGTAGGTAAGCCTGAATGAGACCGTTTTACTAGTGGTCTTCTCAGCAGCACGCTGTTAGTGGTAGCGAGCAGTTCTTTTCCTCCACACTCTTGATTACAAGGCTTGAGTGATCTGAGCGCTGTCTTGCATTTTGTTACCACGCTAGATTCTAGTAAAGTAGCTCTTTTGGTTATCTAGCATGTATTTACCATGCTCAACTTTTTAGTTACAGTGCTCCGTTGTCTTATTTCTTGTATTTTTTGACATGGAGACTGTGATTATTTTGCTATTGGAAACTTACCCAGTATGCTGTACACAGTATGCTGTGTTTGCCATTATTACGCTTTATATCATCACTTTAAAGCTATTTTTAGCGTCCGGCTCAATTGTTCTTGTAACATTTTTAGAGGCGGCAGTTTATTGCATATGAGACTGACATTTTGGAAACATACTCATCATGGTTAGGTAATTTTACCCGACCATGTTTTTTATTCTTTTAAGAGTTTGAGTTGTGTTCGTCTTTTTCATTTACAGAGCGTTGCCTCACGCCCTGAGCTGTTGCCAGGAGCGGAAGGTACCCTCCCGATTTGATACGGGTAAGATGTTTTTTCATTTTCCTATTTTTAGGGTAATGACAATTTCACATTGTAACTTCATGTGATCTAGGTATATTAAAGAAAAGTTTTCTTTCCAGCCATCACATACATATTCTATTTTCTGTTTTCTTTTTATAGGAGAACAAGACCTGTGATCATACAGTGTTACTCACAGGTATATGGTTGTATCGTTCTTTTTCACCTTTTCTACAGTGCAGTAGTCACATCTTGGTCCTGAAGAAAGCCTTTTGGCTGAAACATGTAGACCGCACCTCTAGCGCGTTCGCACATTCATTCAGATCGCGCGTTTACTGCTTTTTAACTCTTGACATACACGAGATACCTTATAAATTTATTTTTCTCATGTTAGTCAATTTTAAATTACTTTGTACACTGCACAATTATTTCTTTACACTGTTCATGCTCCATCAATCTTTAGCGATTGTGTCTCTAAACTACTGATTAAAAACATCCGTGAGCTCCTCCTTTACATTTAGAAAGGAGTTGTAGCTCCTTGGTTGCAGCAGCTTGCAGCCGAGAGGAGATCCCAAATGATGAAGCATGCCACTTCGGTGGGTGATGGGAATCCGTCCTCTTAATTGAGTTTTCCCTATCAGTTATTATTTTATGTAGTTTTGGCTGGTCAAAAACTCTCTATCTATATACACTTTAGACCCGCGGATTCTGTGTTGTTTATGGACAAAAATATAGCCCCAAAAATATTGGGGCTAGGTAAGCATATTGAATTTTAACCATTGTACACCATATTAAATGTAAAACATGTATTAACTTTAAAAATAATATTACATAAAAATATACTTATACAGAATATACAAAAACGCATAACATGCAAATATAAATTAAAACTGTATACCTAAAAATCCCATTTAAACATAAAAATCTTTAATTACTAATACAAATTATTTATATTTACACACAAAAATATATATTAAAAGAACTTTAAAAACTCAGATAAAAACGAAAGTGGCAGGAGTCAAATTCAATACTCTCACTACAACTTGATTAACAGTACTGAAAATGTTGAACTCTGAAGAGGTCAGATTTACTATTCCCACTCTAAAGTAAGCAACAATAGGGGGAGTATTTGACTATGGAAGAGTTCATTTTATTATTCTCACTAAGATGTAAGCAACCCTAGTGAACGTGTTGGACTTTGGAGAGGTCAAATTTACTGTTCCTACTTGGGTGTTAGCAACAGTAGGGAAAGTGATGGACTCTGGAAGGGTCAAATTTACTATTCCAAATCAAAACTGAGCAACAGTAGGGAAAGTGTTAGACTTTGGAGGCATCAGATTTTCCATTGCCACCCCACCGTGTGCAAAAGCGGAGAAAGTGCTAGACTATGAGGGATATATTTGCTATTCCCTCTCAACCTAAGCAACAGTAAGGAAAGTGTTGGCCTTTAGTAGGGGCCAGATTTACAGTTCTCACTCCAGAGTAAGCAGCAGTAGGAAAAGAGTTGGACTTTGGAGGGTTACATTTACTATTTTCACTCCAACCTCGGCAAATGTAGGAAACATGTTGGACTTTCAAGGGGCCAGATTTATTATTCCCACTCCAATCAGAGCAACAGTAGGGAAAGTGTTGGACATTCGAGGGGGCAGATTTACTATTCCCACTCCAACCTGAGGAACAGTAAGAAAAGTGTTGGACATTCGAGGGGTCAGATTTACTATTCCCACTCCAATCTGAGCAACTGTAGGAAAAATGTGAGACTTTGGAAGGGGCAGATTTACTATTCCCACTCCAAACCGAGGAACAGTAGGGAAAGTGCTGGACTTTGGAGAGCTTAGATTGACTATTTCCACTCCAATGTAAGCAACACTTTGGAAAGTGTTGGATTTTGGAGTTGTCAGAACTACTAACTCCACTTCAGCGTAAACCTGTAATACAATATATTATTTAATTAACCAAGGGGCCAGGGACGCTGTCAGTTTCAATGCAGGGAAGCACCAACTGACCTACTCTAGGCAAGCCCTTATGAACCTAGAGCTTAAGGTGAGATGCAGGGGAGTGGAAACTCTAGATCTGAGGTGGGGGGGACGGTGGTGTTGTGCTTGTTGTAACTGGACATTTGGAAGTGACAAGGGTGGAGAAATACTGTTTCCAGATATGGCTCCCCTCAGGAACTCTTGTGAAGGGCACGTTGGGAGTGTTAGGGACCAAGTAAGTTCTTTGCTGTGCTTTGGTGAATGCCCGCTTTCTGATTAAACACGGCCTTGAAATTAGCGAGATGATAGAGGCAGCCCAGTTGGACTGTCTGTTCGTCATGGAGACCTGGGCCAAGAAGGTCTCGGTCCCTGATTTTGCTATCGCCACACCACCAGGTTATGGGGTGGTGAGACTGGGCAGTACTGCTCGGAGGGGAGGCCTAGCCATTATTTTTGGAGACCAGCTGAGTTGCACGCTAGAGCTCATTAACACTCCCATTGAAGGCTGTGAGGTAGGACATTTCCAAATTAAAAATAAGAATTCAGTTAGGTTGGAAGGTTTTATGATCTATCGCCCGTCTGGTCCCAAAAAGCAATTAATTTCTAATTAGCACCAACTGCTTGAGCCCTTCATTTCTTGTAATGACCTTACTATTCTGAGGTATTTCAATCTTCACTTAGATGAAGAGCAGGACTGGGACACCAGGGCTTTTCTGGTTTTCATGCTCAGTTTTGGCTTGGCCCAACGGGTCAAGTTCTCGACTCATAAAGCCGGACACATACTAGATGTTTTTTTTTCCAGTCAAGAGACCTTGATTACAAGCGAGTGCTCGCATTTAGACTGGACTGATCATAGACTAGTTTCATTTAAGGTCCATGAAGTACGGGCGGTGGAATGCACGCGGAGCACCGCTAAGAACATTAGAAACTGGGGAGAAATTGTAGTCGGGGAGTTCACTCATGATACATTTAAGTAGAAGGACCTTTTGGGTCCAGGTTCACCTGTAAAAAAAAAAAAAAATTGGGTTAGGTCAGCAGTAGAAGAGGTTGCCCCCACTGACGAGAGTAATCTCAAAGGGTAGGAAGAAACCATCTGCCCCGTGGTTTTCAGAGGAGCTCAAGGAG
Organism: Calotriton arnoldi; assembly: GCA_963921515.1. NCBI lineage: Eukaryota > Metazoa > Chordata > Amphibia > Caudata > Salamandridae > Calotriton > Calotriton arnoldi. Next base: position 2,570,482 of record CAWUFW010000298.1, on the reverse strand, counting down.
CACCAAAGGCAGTGAAGAAGGGAGGAGCCTAAATGCAAATTGGCCTCTGAGCTGGAGGAGAAAATCAAACTTAGCGATCTCACTCTCCAATACATAAGGGCAATTAAAGAAGCGAAAGTAGCATACTTCTCCCAGAGGATAAGGTCAGCCATTAATGTCCCAAAAGAACTCTTCAATACAGTGCGCACCCTTATATCATCTCCAATGTTTCAGGAGGTTGAGAACTCACAAACATTTTGCAAAAAAGTAGCCGAGTTTTTCAAAGAGAAAATTATGAAGATCCATGCAGATTCCCCGGCTCTCGTCGATTCTGGGATTCAGTCGGTCTGTTGTAAGGACGGGGCAGCTTTAGAACATCTCATCCCCAGATGTTTAGCCAGGCTCAACCCACTGCCTCTGTCTAAGATCAAGAATCTGTTAGTGAGTACCATCTTGGGCTCTCTGGATGACCCATGTCCGCTTAGGGTCCTCAGTTGGTTCAGGACCTTATGGCTGAGGCTATGGAGAAGATCTACTCAGAGGTTCTGGAGACCGGTATGTACCCACAGGGTTGGAAGGAGGCAGTTGTCATCCCCCTGAAGAAGAAGCCTGATGGTGACTTCAGTGATCTGAAAAACGTGCGCCCAATCTCTTTGTTGCCTGCTCCCACAAAGATTTTGGAGAAGCATATACACCAGAAACTAGCTAAATATCTCCTTGATCATGACTTCCGGGATCCTTCGTAGAATGGATTCAGGAAGAATGATAGCACTGAATCATCGCTTATTGCCGCCACAGATTCTATTCGCAGGCAACTGGGTCAGGGAGGAGCGGCCATCCTGGTTTTGCTAGACTTGTCAGCAGCCGTTGACACCATATCTCCATCGCTGTTTGTGCAAGGCTGCAGCAGGCCAGGATGAAGGACGTGGCCCTTAAGTTGTTGGAGTCTTTCCTGTGTGACAGATCGATCACTGTTAGTTGCAGTGACTTCAGAGCAGCCCCCTTCAGCTTCCCTGTGGGGTTCCCCAAGGCTTGTCCATAAACCCTACTCTATTTAACTTTTATGTCACTCCTCTGGCAAAACTGTAAGGCTCTTTCTGTTTCCAAGTATCGTCCTATGCGGACGACACCCATATCATCGTTCCCATCTCCGATGACTGGGAAGAGGTAGCGGACAGGTTTAGGGGCTGTATGATGGAGATTAGCAGGTGGATGAGGAAGAAGTGGCTCAAAATGAATGGGGAGAAAACTGAGATCAAGGTGTTCGGAGTGGACAGTTCAATCTGGACTGACCTCTGGTGGCCAGATACTTGTGGTACCTTACCTGTCCCAGCAGCGGCAGGCAAACACCTGGGTGTGATGGTTGACAACACCTTGTCCTTCGACACCCAGGTCAATAGAACAGTGAGTTCTTGTTTTTGGATGATTAGTATTTTGAAGAAATACTACCTCTTCTTCCGAATGAGCTCAGGGTACCAGTCTTCATTGCAATTATCACTTCCCACCTAGACTACTGCAATGCCCTGTATTTAAACATCAACCAATTTTCATTAAACAAGCTCCAAATCATTTAGATTACGGCCGCACACTTAGTCCTGGGAGTACTCAAACACTCCTCGGTCAGGGAAGGTTTTAGATCCCTTCACTGGCTGCCAATAAAGAAACAGGTGTCCTTTAAAGCACTTTGCTTAACGCATAGAGGGGCATATTCACAAGCCAATATCGCCGCGTTAGCGGCACTTTTCTGCAGCTAAAGCGGCAATATTATTATCGCAGTATTCACAAGCTGCCGAAAACAGCCATTAGCGACATATTTCTCGAGTTAGCAACCGATTTCAACATCGCATAACATGTTAGCGATATTTATCGCTAATGATATGCAATGTAGGCGTTCCCTTGCTAAAAGGCATGCTAACACCACATCGCCCTAATCACAACGATGGTCCTGACCGGCGATGCAATAAAAAAACTGTCGCTAAGGCACGTTAGCTGCAGGAACTTAAGATCAGAAAAAATAAGGTCTTAACATGGGTGAAAATTTGCTGTATATAAGGGAAACTATCCCAGAGCCTCATTTGAACACCCACTGATGCCATGGAGGTACTAATCATGCAGATTGGAGTACCAAGAAGGCCACAACAACCACCGCCACTGCCACCCCCCCCGGACCACCGCTGAGGCAGCGCAGAATAAGACAGCGTGTCAATCGCAGACGCATCAGCTTCACAGATCTAACGCCAGAGGATGTCATTGCCCACTACAGGCTCAAAAGGACAGCCATCCTCCGCATCCTGACACCGATAGCCCACAGGCTGACGGCACCAACACAGCGGATAACCAACATCCCTCCGCAAACAAAGCTACTGGCTGTGCTGCACATGTTGGCCTCTGGTACATTCCAACCAACAACTGCCAGAGTCGGAGGAGTCTCACAGCTATCCCTATCAAAGTTCCTCACAACTGTATTGGATGGCATCAACAGCCTGATACCACAACACCTTCACTTCCCCAATACTCCGCAGGAACAGTTGGAGATCAAGCAAGGCTTCTACGCCATAGCTGGCTTCCCGCATGTGTTGGGGGCAATTGACTGCACACATGTCCTACTTGTGCCTCCTGCTGACACTGCACACATATACCGCAACAGAAAGCACACACATTCCATCAATGTGCAGGCAATAGTGGATCACCGGGGCCTGTTCACCAATGTTGTAGCCAAGTTCCCAGGCAGTGTGCATGATTCCTACATATTCCGCCAGTCCATAATCAATCAGCGCTTTGAGGATGGCACATATGGAAATGCACTTCTCGTTGGTAAGTACTAACTGAACACACACCTCAACTACACAATCATAGTACACATAACTGTGAGAATGCACACGTTCAAAACTCACATACAACATGCCAATTAACATGCCCACCTAACAGACACGACAACACAAGTAACTGTGGAAACTGGGGCCAGCCATGTAGACAAACCATCACCAAAGGCATAGCCACACATCAGCAAATGTGGGGAGAGGTGGCAACCAAGTATGTGCAATGTAGGCAATCGACCTACAAAGAAATAATGTGCACAAGGCCGAGTGTGGCAGTGCAGTGCTGGATAGTCTTGATTGTGCAGAGTACAGACATGTCCAAGTGGGAATAGATAGTGTTTCCGTTGTCCAGCCTGATGGCAAAGACAGCGTTGTTGACTGTCCCACCTGACGGGGGTGTGAAGCATGTGAAGGCAGCATGGATGATGCAGAGCCTGTTGAAGCATCTGCAGGCCACTGCGTAGACCTGTTTGTACATGAAGAGGGAGGAGTCAAGTACAATGCCTATGTATCTAGAGTTGTTTTGGGTTTGGCTGGCAAAGACGGTGGCCCACCAGGTGTTGCCACATGCCGATGGTGTGGACAGGAGGATGAGGACTAATGTCCCCTCTTTGTAGAGCACCCACCATCTGTTGAACATCCATGTAGCAACTTGCAGCAATAATCCCTGGAACACCAGTCTGGTGTGTGGGGGTGCCTTATTGAGGGAGAGTATGAGCTAGGTGTCCTTGTAGGTGGTGATGTCCAATGTTCACCTTCCTGTAGCCAAAGTTCTACTCCAGGCGTCTGCAGATGCATCTGTCAACTTTGATGTTGTATGTTAACGATGTGGCATTCATAGCACGCTGTATGTTGGAGCTGCATATTGGGGCAAGTGTGTATGTGCATTAGTCTATACATGTCACAAAAATCTTCACTGCGCTGTTGGTGTTGCCTGCAGCGGTGTGGCTGTTGCTGTTGATGGTGTAAAGTAACAGATCCTTGTTGACTCAGCTCTTGTAAGTCTGTATGGCACCTGCTGTGTGTTTGTGTGTCATGGTGTTACATGACGAGGAACTGTACGCTGGGCTGGTCACAACATGGGCATTGAGTGGTGTTGATGAAGTGGACGCAGTTTCCACATGTGAAGATGGTGTGAAAGCTGTGCCCTGCCTTGTGGATCAGTGTCGAGAAGAGTTGTCTCAGTTTGATGTTAGCAAGCATCTGGCAGAGGTAAATGGATTTTGAGGACTTGTGGTATGTGAGGTGGAGTCTATGATCATGGATGAGTACGTAGCCCATGGAGTAGATGACGTGGTGTGTGATGACGTTGATGGTGAATGCTAAGTGTTCACACCCTCTGTGTGCCCTGCAGATGAGGGTGCGGCAGACTGTTGCCTTGTGGCATGTCTGTACCTGAAAAAGCATGTCTTGTGCATTGTGGAATGTATAGTGGCAGCCGCAGCAGCTCAACAGAACGTGAGCCGTGTCTGTTGTGGCCCATTGGCATCTAAACGTTCTCCTGGTGTTGACTGAGAGTAGTGCGGATGTGTGGCAGCGCCAGATGGTATGAGAGCCAGGGAGCCTGCTTGTGCATGTGTCAGGTTTGTGGACATGTGCTGACAGGCCTGACATTGGTGCACTGTTGGAGTGGCAGTAATGCAACTGTGCAGCACACACAAGTGAATATGCTTGGGGGGAGGAAAGAGCATCTGGTAGGCAATGTAATTTGCATTGATGCTGTTCAATTGTCCAGAAGCCACACAGGGCAAAGATTAATGACAAACTAGCAACAATCACACACCACAAAAATATTAACCGTGGCCACACAGCATGCATAACTACTAATGGACACATCTCTCCATTACATGATACAGGTGATCAAGGATATGCACTCACCCCATGGATGATGACACCCCTCCGAGCCACCAACCCCCCGGCCCAGAGGCAGTATAATTTGGCCCAGGTACGCACCAGGGGCATTGTGGAGCGCACATTTGGGGTGCTAAAATCACGTTTCTGCTGCCTTGACATCACAGGTGGAAGACTGTTGTACAGCCCAGAAATTGTCTGCAAGATGATCATAGCATGTTGTGTATTGCACAATATATGTGTAAGCACCGATGCCCCATGGATCCAAGTGCAAGATGCACCGTACGATGCTCCGGATGATGAGGAAGATGAGGCAGGTGGAGCACACCCCACAGCTACTGCAGCAGGAACAGCCCGAAGGAGACGAATCATAGCCAATTTCTTCACATGAGCACGTCACATCGTGACTGTCCTTACCAATCATATATCTCCTCAAATTGAACCAAAGCACAGTATATATAAATAATAAAATACTACACACATACCCTGTGTAGCATGTTTATCATCTGCATGAGTACATCCAACATCTCAAATAGAAAATGATGGTGGACCTGTCACCTCTGAACAGATATGCTGATCAGTGTGACAGAAGTCATAAACTAAACATGTTAGGGTGTCAAATGTATTATGAAAATCGAATGTACTAAGTGTCACATGTGGATAATAATTACATCTAGGATCTGAATAGTGGTAAACTATGATTATCAGGGTGTCCTTTTGTGTCAAATCTGAATTTTAGGGTGTCATTAGTGGTATGAATATGAATATTTGGGTGTCATTTGGGGTAAATTGTGAATATTAGGGTGTCATTTGGGGTAAATTGTGAATATCAGGGTGTCATTTGGGGTAAATTATGAATATTAGGGTGTCATTTGGGGTAAATTATGAATATTAGGGTGTCATTTGGGGTAAATTATGAATATTAGGGTGTCATTTGGGGTAAATTATGAATATTAGGGTGTCATTTGGGGTAAATTATGAATATTAGGGTGTCATTTGGGGTAGATTATGAATATTAGGGTATCATTTGGGGTAAACTATGAATATTAGGGTGTCATTTGGGATAAATTATGAATATTAGGATGTCATTTGGGGTAAATTATGAATATGTGGGTGTCATTTGGGATAAATTATGAACATTAGGGTGTCATTTGGGGTAAATTATGAATATTAGGGTGTCATTTGGGCTCAAATAATAATTAACATGTCAGAATTTGTAATTATCAATGATATATCATTAAATAAGATTCCTCTGTGTAAGAAGGTGCACCTAGTGTGCAAAACTGCACGCTTTTGCGACAATGCAATGTATTTTTTCATGCTATTGATGGAAAATACATCGCAAAACACATTGGTCTATACGGAATGTCACCCAAAACCCTATTGCGTGAAAAATTTAATCGCTAAGTCAAAAACGGGCCGCAAATACACAGGAAGTGATGTCAGCCTGCTTCCTGTCTCATGGAGGAGTGCTGTGCACTTTCTGTTTCACTTTTGAGCACATTGCTGGTGAATTTGGAGAGTGCTGGAGGTGTTTGGTGGTGTGTGCTGCAGTTTTGAGAGTTGGAGAGTGTTGCTGTGTCCTGTGTCCTGTCGAGTGTGTCCCTGTGAAGTGTTGTGTCCCTGTATTTACGTGTTTTATTGTCTTCTGTACTCAAACTTGTCGGGTGTTTGTTTTGGGGTAGCTAACTTTATTTGTAGTTTAAGGGGATATTAACTAGGGCTATTTACATTTTTTTTCAAGTGGGGTTAGGTGTGTGCAGGGAGATGGTGGGTGTGAGCAGGGAGGGCAGGATGTCCGATGGGGCTTTGGGTGGCTTCCTCTGGATGATCAAGTTTTTCCTGCCCTTGATGGTGGAGAGGGGAGGACGTATCCTGGCCGGATACCCCGTCAGTGTGCGCAAGCAGAGGTGGGAGCGTGTGCATGCGCAGATGAAGCGCGTATATGGAGTAGACCGCACTGTGCGCCAGTGGAAGCACCGCTGGCAGGTTAGCATGGCCCGGGAGGGTGACCTGTTGGACTACGTGGGAGTCCTGGGTGGCCTACAGTGTGGTAAGTTCAAAGTATACATTTATTCATGAATACTGTAAGTAATAAACTTATATGCAGTGTGGGACACACTGTTGTCCATGTTTAAAAGCGCATGCAGGATTAATATTGTCTGTGTACAGGAAGGGTGACTGTACATGAACAATCCAAAGGCATTGTTACTGTGACCTGTGTGCTGGCCTAGATGAAGTGTAAAAATTGATGTCATCATTAACTGTGGTGCGTTACCTACGCTGCCCTTGAACATAGTCTCTGTGTGACAATGTTTGAGATAGGAACAAATGCCCTAAGTAACTCAGACATCTCCAGAGTGTCATACACCACCAACATCTGTGAAACTGCCTTATGCGATCTGCAGCCATGCATTTGTACACAGAGCATGTATTACATCATGTTGTGTGTAGAAATGGGGCCTTGTGAATGTGTCACACAACTAGTATGTGCAGGTTTGCTAAGATTATTGTCTTGTTTGGCCCGACTCAGCATTAACAGGTCTTGTGTGAATGGCATGCAAAGTAGACACAATCATATAGCCAACATGAAATACAACCCTACAGTAATGTAGCTTTTTATGTTATGGTGATGACTTGTATGATGAATATGACCTGTGTCATTTAACGTCTGATGCCAACACATTTTTCTTTTGTTGTCTCACAGCTGGACGACCGATCATCACAAGGGGGGACATAGACAGATTCAAGGACCCACATGCCACTGGTGAGTTTGTACATCATATATTGTCACAGTGCTGTGTGATGACTGTCTGGGTCAAATGACCAACGTTGTAGTTTGCAGTATGGGTGTGTATCACATACACCATGACTACAGTTCCGTGACTGGTGGCTCAGTGGACAAAAGAATCCACTGCATGGGCCTGTGTTCGACCTCACGGTCACAGGTTAAATTCCTGCTGGGTCCACTCAGCCTTTCATCCATCTGCGGTTGATAAAATGAGGAGAATTGAGTTGGGTAACAATGAACATCTGTTATTCATTGCCAAGATACCTCTTTGGTGTGAACATGCGCTTTACAAAGACACATGTTATGATGTATTGTGGAAGACAGAAGTGTGTACAAATCTGTAAGTGAAGTTGGAGCTATGCATTTGTCTCCCAGTTGTAACTTTGCACATGCCCAGTCGGTGATACACATGGTGATTATGTCTATGGTTTCGGTCACAACAGCACATGCATGTGGAGTACAGAGCGCAGTGATAGTAGAGGAGACATGTAAGTGGTGTTGCAGATGAGTATCATCAGACATAGAATGCATGTACATCCTTGAGTGAGATGACAGTGCAAGTGTGCACGATCATGCACAAGTAGGCAGTGGTTTGCAGTCTGTGCGTGCTCAGACACAGGTCTGCACTGTGATTTAGTAGGTATGCTGCATAACAGCTTCACAGAAGTGGCAGTGCAGCTCTTTGCGCAAAGCATAGCAATGGCATGTTCCCCAAACACCTCGCTAAGAAGGCCCTCAGAATCTCATTGCCATGTTTGGCCACTGCAATGGTGTTGTCAAGCTGTCTCCTTGGGGTCATTCCATGTCCAACTGTGGATCAGGTGTACAAGCTCATCTGTCCCAATTCTTGACATTACTCCAATTGCATTTATCAGGCATGCTTTAGCTCTGCAATTATTGCAGTACCATAATATTTTCACAATTCATGCCTCTTGAACGCTATCTGTGAGAAAACATTACACATAACAACACCATAACCATCATGACTCCAGGGTGCCGTCACTATGGTGATTGCATTGTAACCGTTTGTGTTGTAAGTGCCTAAGTATCCTGAATGAACACAGTGTGATATTAGCGGATCAAAGACATGCATGAGTGACAATTTAGAGTACAGGATGTTTCACACTTTCAAACATCATTGCGTCACCGATTGTGGATTAGTGGTGGAGAGAGGTACAGCACCTCATGTACAAGTCAGTGTTCAGCCACCCAACGTGTTTTCATGTCTGCTGCATGGAGCAGCACACATGTAAGTCCCAAACTGGCATTTTCTGTTTGTACATGTGCAAGAAGGGACACCTGCCTGTGCATAAACATACATCCCTGCTTGCAGTCACCCTTGCACTCTGGTGCAAGGGTGCCTGGATTGTCGCAAAGTTGTGAAACTTAGCGCTATCGCAGGGGGAAACACAAGGCTGCAACATATCCTTGTGAATATGGTGGCCGAGAGAGGCTTTAAGCCAAGAAGCGGAGCGGTAAACAGCGTTAAACAGCGTTTACTTCGCATGCGATACTTCGCATGCCATTACAACGCGGTCGTTACAACGACCGCGTTGTTAGTTCGCATACCTTTACTACGCAAGTCGGAACAACGACTTGCGTTAGGGGGGAGAAGGTGTTGGATTTAAAATCCAACACCTTCCCTAGTGTCCGCACAGACTGGAGTTGGAATAGTAAATTATACTATTCCAACATCCAGCGCCCCCTACTGCAATTCGTTGTTCCAAATTGCGTAGTAAAGGTATGCGAACTAACAACGCGGTCGTTCTAATGACCGCGTTGTAATGGCATGCGTACTAAATGCATGCTAAGTAACGAGTGCTATTCAGCCTAACGCCTCTCTCCGTCACTTCCTAGTGAATATCCCCCTGTCAGTCTAAATTGGTTGTGACAGTACATGTCCCATGCCATGCACTGTTATGTCAGTCTCCCCAGCATGTAGTCAGTGATCCAGGATCCCACTTTTAGTTGTCATGCTCACTCTCTGACTTCACATAGTTACTTTAGAGTGTAGGCACCCATGTTGAAGTGATCTTGTATTATGTATTTGAATGGAGAACATTGACATAGTATGAATGACTTACCATTTCACATTGTTCATATTTTACAGACAACATGACGCCAGCGGAGTTACACGCCTTCCAAGTGAGGAAGGAGCGGTACCAACACATTAGGAGAGTCAGCAAAGGGTACCGCAACATGGCGCGTAGGTACCAGGAGGAACGTGCGGCTGGTACATGGAAAGCGTTGTCCGGGGTCTCAAAACGTGGCCAACCCAGTGACACACAGCCCAACCCAGGCCCCTCTGGCGTCAGTGGTGGATCCCAGCCTGTACCGTCTGTGTCCCATCCCCCTACTACCATCCCCACACAAGGGACAATCCCACAGGCACCAGCGGATCAGGTGATGCCATTTACTCTCCGCGAAAAAAAACTGATCATGGACAATAACGTGATGCTGACAGAGTTGAGGAGGGAAATGGCAGAGCAGACAAGGCAACTCTCAGACATTAAAAAACACCTTGGAATACCATAGTGTCTGGCCACGTTGTGCCCCATCCCCCTCTTCTCCCTTCCCCCAAAGTTTTATCTCATAGTTTATTTTGTGTTAGGTAAGGATATTAAGTGTTAGGTAGTGTAGTTTTGGGGTAAGTATAGCTAGTGTTAGATTTTAAGCTAGTTTTAGGTTTAATTATAGTATAGTATTTGGGGATAAGTTTCCTTTTCCTTTGGGTGGGGGGTTGATGTTTTTCTACAAAATATATAAAAAAATATTATACAAAAAAATATATCTTTGTGTACCTTAAATGTGTAGTTAGTTTATGTATAGCTTAGATGTCTTTGTCCTGTTTCGTGATGTGCCTTAAGGGTGGGAGGGGGGTTGATGTTTTTGATATGTCTTGCGTGATTAGGATTAGTTAGGGTAGATAGTTTAGGTAAATTTTCTCTTTATTCTAGTTAGTTTATTTCATCTTAGTAGTAGTTATGATCATAGATAGTTTAGTAGAGATGATTTTGTTAATGTTATAATAAATTTTCACTATTTTGCAATTCTGCTTGCACTTATGACAGTGGTGATATGGTTGAGTGTTAATTTTAGGATTGTATGCATGTAATCTCATCACTGGACTCTCCGTTGAATGTGTAAGTGTGGTCATGACATGTTACTTAGCAGGATGGTTTGTGACAGGATACCTTAGATGTGAGCACAGTAAACTTGCATGGATAACAGTGGGTCAATTTGGATTTACGGCCTAGTCTAGGGGCAGTCGTTTGTGAAGTTCTACATCTTAAGTGTGACTCACGGAGTTGGCCAGCACATTGTTGCCCTTTTACAACACAAGGTAGGGACATGGCATTGAGAGGAGATTGTAATAGCTACTGTTATCCATCATGGAGATGGAAGTATGCGCAGGGTACCACAGATTGCGTCATTGACCGGCATCTCACATGCTCCTTGCACAGAGTCCATCTACATTGCACAGACCTTGGCACACTTGCTGAGTTGTGCAAGTGTGTATTATTCATCTTATTTACATGTTCCTGTGCATGGAGGCTGATCCTCAGGGGCATGCCAGTGTGAGTATTTCCATGGGTCAATTGGAAATTGCATATGGCAGTACAGTGGGCATGATTCACGTAAGTCATCTGGGAGTAAGTAATGAGTTAGCGTTTTCAAGTATTCACAACTGGCATCGAGGAGTACTGCAGTTAGATGTACTGACTTAACTTCTCATCAATGCCTTTGATGAATCTCCAAATTTATGAAGTCATGATTTAGTCAGTGTTAAAAGTTTTGTACGTGCACACAGTTCTGCTGCACACAGGTGGGGCAATGTTGCATTGCTCCCTGTGGTGCCAGTGTTATGGCCACTTCTCCCAAGTGTTAGCTTTTGGCATTGGCTCATAGTGATGCCACCCTTGAAAAGTTTTCTCTGCTTCTGGATGTATGCTCAGTGCAGTACAACACACATCCATTGTCACATTGCCCTATCCGTTCACAGTGGTCACAGCAAGTCAGTGTTCAAAAGTAACCCTGGGCGTAGTTCGCAAAGTAGCGCTACGCGAAGCTACGCAAAGTGCAGTTCGCACTACGCGATCTACGCGTAGCACTACGCGAACTGCGTAGTGCACTGTTCACAATGATTGCACAGTGCCGGATGCTTGTCCGCACTGTGCAATCATTGAAAACGGCATGTTGCACAGTGCGAGCTGTCTTTTACTGCCGCTCGAGTAGATTTTTACTCGAGCAGCAGCTTTCTCAACGCAGACTGGTAGTTTCTCATCGCGAGCGGTCGCGAGCATACGCGACCACTCGCAATGAGAAACCTGACCTCCCGCGTTGAGAATCTCGCCGGAGGTTTATTTTCCACGCTCGCGATCGGCAACTTGATGTTGCTGATCGCGAACGAGGAAAAAGTCTCGCCGGGATGTCATTTTGCTTGCTCGCGGTCGCCAACTTGACGTTGAGGAACACGAGCAAGCAAAAAATGACCGCTGCACTACGCTACGCGTGTTTGCACTGTGCTACGTGCAATTCGCGTTGTGCGAAGTAGCGCAAACTTCGCAAACTACGCGAGCGTAGCGTAGTGCTTTGCCCAGGGTTATTCAAAAGTCAGTAAGCATTGTACGTCCACAGGAAGGGGCTAACTGACGCCTTACATTTTGTTGTGAGTCCCTGTAGCTAACTCTACTTTACTGAGGCAGACATTGTGGTTCAATTAGTGGGTGGTAGACATTTGCCCTTAGGTATCTTCATCAATGTGTATATGGTGTGCATCATCTTGGGATGTGACATGCAATGTGCACCATCACAAAAGGCCTCGTCCACCCTGTAGAGTGTGAGCAGATATGCCAATAGATATTCTATTTGCAATAGTAACGGGGGACACTACTTGGGTCCTGCAACAGACTTTGAATCATTTACACAAATTCCTATTGCCTTCATGGATGTTGGCCTAAGTTGGGATGTTGATAGATTTTTGTATTGGAGCAATGAGGGCACAGCTAGTTCACACATACCCGTTCATCTCACTGCCCATCTGGATCACAGTGAATACTGTACTTTTGTGTCATTTCCCTGGGTGTACTTTCAGTTGGATTAGCTGCTCCTTCATTTTTAACAGACTGCTATACTGGATTGGTCATGGAAGACAGACAACTGTGTCACTTGGAAATATTTATTCAAAAGTACGTCGACATGGTTGGAGACTGGACCAGTACTTGGCCATGCAATCCCCACATTACATTGATGCCCAGTGGAGGGACAGACAGAGTCCTTTAGGGTTGAGAAGTCCAAAGGATGAGGAAGAGTTCAGTCAGCAGGCTGATTGCTGTGTCATTGGTAACCAGAAAATATTATGGCAGTCCATGTTGAGGTCCAAGGTGAGTGTCACAGAGTGTATCGGGGGACAGTGGAAGGTGATATTAGGGGGCATGATGCTGAGCCCAGAACCAAGTTGAAACTGGCCATTTGGCATGGATGAATGCTACCGCTTCCTTCTTTGCAGCAAGGCAGAATCATCCACATCTTCGTCCTCTGATGTGTCATGTGCCTCACATGTGGGTGGTGGTATATTGGCTGCAGCACTGTGAGGCACCAACACATCAGGGGGCGGAGATGTGGATGTAGAAGCAGCAGCAGCAGCATTCATCTGCGCCAGACCTTGCTGCAGCAATGCAGTGATGATGATCTGCAGGGCATGGAAAATGCCAGCTGCATCTCGCTGGTGTGCAGCCGTGGCAGCCATTTGTTCTGCCTCCATCCGCTCCATGTTCTGCATTATCCTCCGCATGCGGGCCAACTCCTGGCTGCCATCGCTGGGGCCACTCTGACTAGACAGGTGTTCCTGTCTCTGAGTCAGGACTCCAGCGATGTCAGCCATGGAGTGTTGGAGAGCATTGAGCAGACTGTGGGTGTCCGTGATGTTTTTGAGGTGGTCCTGGATGGAACTCAGACACCCACTTACGGAATCAAGTTTGGCCACCAGGCTGTCAAACCCCAACCGCACCTGATGAGCCATCTCCTGCTGGACCTCTAACACATGGCGTTGGAATGCCAGGTGTGGGTCCGGGAGGTCCTGGGAGACAGCCGTGGTGGTAGGTGCTTGCTGCTGTGTGGTTTGTGCAGGGGGTGGGGTTTGCACGATGCAGCTGGGTCGCCCTGCTCCTGGAGATGGGGTGCTGATGGAGTCTAGCAGCTGTTGGAGGGTATCCGTGTTGATGGTGGCGAATTCCTCCTCTTCATCAGTGAAGAGTGGGTCAGGCTGCTGTTCAGGAGGTGCTGTATCTCCCTCTGCAATGTAAAGGGGAGATGCATTTTAACTGTGTGTTTCATGTGTGATCATGCATTGGATGTGTTTACAAGCAGACTGCATGACAATGTACATTGTGACGGTTTGGGTGGAGATGCCTATTTTGTCCGGGTTGTAGACTTTTTCTACTACGTCACGGATTAGAGCTTGTACTTGTACATTGTCATTTAACATTTTCCAGCTATGACAAATGTGATTGGCGAGTTTACACACACAAGCAGCACCAATTGTATCCTCTGTTCAGTTGAGGAAGTGATGCAATTTGTCCCACATTGTAGTCAATGTTGACAAGCTCCGATTTAGATGTGTGTGCGCTACATTGTGGGATACTCGCACATTCAGCTGTATTTTCAATAACCCTTATCCCTTTCAGGCAGTGAGCCTTCACTTCTGTGCATTTACAATGCTGAGATGTTGCAACCTGGGGTATATATGTGTCTTTGACAGAGTTGGAACACTTGTGCATTTATTGTCAGCAGATGTCTTGTTTACATCAGGGGTTGTATGTACACGAGGATGTGTCAGAGTATGACCTGCTCCTTTAAGGATGTGGTCCACACTCAGCCACCTCAGTGACGTGGCCTGCACCATGTTGAGACATTGCGGGGGCGGGCATGCTATACATCATGCACTGTCACTTGCCTTGTGTGTGTGGCTCACAGACCCGCACCTTTGCTGGGTAGTACACATGTGCATGTGTTAGTAGCGAGATTAGTTATGGGTGAGGGGGGCCCCCTTTATGCACATTAGCTACTGAGGCCTATTTGCTGTTTAAATGTTTGCTGCACCATGCTGTACACATGTGCATCCAGGTCGCTTTGTCTATTGTGCTTTGTCTTGCATGGATTGCTTACTGCACTCCTGTTGGCTTGCCCATTGTGAGTATGGTGCTGCATGAGTTTCTATTGTTGTTGCTGGATGGACAGACAGTGTCAACACACATTACCGTCAACGGTGACACCAGGTGCAGTGTGTAAATGGGCCTGGATTTGTGGGTGTGGATTTACTATTGCGTATTTGTGGTGCTCAGACATTGTAACCACCAGCCTACCAACTGTTGCAAATGACAGGGTGATGTGTGTTCGTGTATGTGCCACGCAGCTGTTCACATGGATGATACATGCTGTCCTGGCTCAGATTATTCAATGCATGGCTTTGCGTGTGGGTGATAACAACCATGACTGCATATTTGTTCACTGACACCGTTGACTTAACAAACAGATAGGTTTACATGCACATAATGTTGTGATGTGCAACTCACCCCAGGACTGATGTTGAATGGTGTTTTTTGTATGGCATATGTGTACACTTGAGAGTGTAGGTGTGCAAATCGACCTAAGGGGTGAGTGTGCCATTTGGCTAGTTGTCATTATTATTTGCAACTTTGCTATCCCGGCTTGTTGTCATACTTTGGTTGTCATACTTCTTTACAGGCACATTGTAGTTCTGTGAGTCTGGCACACAGACAAGTAATGCAGTACATATTTAGTTGACACATTCCTGATAGGCATTGTCCCAGCACTGTGGTGTTGGAGGCATTGCCGCCTTGCTCATTGTATTACATCATGGTTTGTGTGTAGTCTGCTGTTTGTGTGCATTGTGGGATATGCACCTTTGAGCCAGTGGGCTGCGTGATCATTTTATCGTGACATTGCATGTGTTTCTGGTATGCAGACTCAATAGATGGTTTCTCACGTGGTGTACACACAGTGACGGCTCACAGTGGGAGTGCTGTGAGGCGTTGGTGCTGTGCAGTGGTGCAGGTAGGGGAAGTGACAGGATGTGGTGTAGTGGTGTTGGACATACGAGGGCTGGAGTTAGGTTAGTGAATAAATGATTTTAACTAGTTACCTTGCACTTGCTGCATCGCCGAGTTGGCAATGCAGCAAGCACAAGGTAATTAGTTAGTTTTATTTATGGACTTACCTAACTCAAGCCCGTCGTGTGTCCAACTCCACTACCCCCCATCCGGCCCCTCCCCCGCACCGCACCACCGCCCCGCAGCACTCCTACTGCGAGCCGTCACTGTGTACACAGAACTGCATCTCATGGACAAGCAGGCAGACACATTTACTGGAGATGTGGCAGGATGTCTACATGGCCCCCTTGCCTCATCAGCACACATATACATATCGTCTGCACAGGGCCACATCTCTCTGATACTAGACATGAGGATGCAGTGTGTGTGTGACTGATCATGTGCATGAGTGGGCATGCCACCACCAATGTCAGCAGACATGCAGCATTGTGCACGTGTGTCTGGGTTGTGTGCAAGATTGTGTATGTGCAGTTGTGTCACCCTTGATGCACATGCACAATCTTGCCCACAACTCCAACATACGGGCACATGCATATGCATGGTGTTGAGGTGAGAGGGCCTTTTTGACAGCCTGCCGCATCTCAAATCAATGTGTGCCTTTGCTCTTTCACGTAGGCCTTATTGTGTGGTGTTAAATGATACTTGGACTATATTTGTTTGACTTTTCAAAGCACATTTCCAGGTCTGTGAGCCCACCAATATGTGTCTTGCAATGTATTGGTTGAGTAGGGTGTTATGTGTCTATGCCATCTTGGCCAAGGGGATCTGTGACAAGTTCCGCATTCATTGTGGGTGTGCACTGCAATATATTTATTGTGCATGGGTGCCATTGGGCCCATATCCCCCGTCCCCTAGTCCCTGGTTGGTACTCACCCTGTTGCTGTTGTGACTGGTCCTGTTCAGCAGTGTCCTGTCCCGGAACTCCAACCACCGTCTCCTCGCAGATGACAGCGGACACCTGTTCCTCCAACTGATCCAGCTCCTCCTGTGGTGTTGGACTCCCACTTCCAGTCTGCATTGCTGCTTTCAGGTTGGCTGCAAGTTTCAACTTGGTTTTGCGCTTGACATCATGCCAGCGCTTCTTGCAATCGTCCACTGTCCTCCTCACCTCTCCGACAGCATTCACCTTGGACACGATGGACTGCCATATTGCATTTTTGGTTGCCAATGTCACAGTGGAGGTGACAAAAAGTTGTTGATGGTGTTCGGTCACCTCCGCAATCAGGACCTGGTTTTCCTGCAGACTGAACCGTGTCTTCCTCTTCTCCTTGGCCTTCCCCTGGGTCTCTGGCTGGTCCTCCTGGGTGTTTGTGGGGTTGTTGTTGGACTCTGTGCTTGGTCCAGCTTCCTCCATGGCTTCTCTCAGTACTTCCTGCTTTTTTTTTTTTTTTTGGTGTTGGGGATGCTTAGCGGGCATTTTATAGCGATTTTTCCCGCCTACCTTGGAAAATACAAGCCTGGCTCTGGTTAGCGATCCATTTCGGATCGCTAATTGGCCCATCGCCACTTTTTTCACGTTAGCGTGAGAATATTTATCGCCGTCACGCTAATCTTATCGCTGGACTTTTGACGCGGTACAGGAAACTATCGCCTGCTAGCGGCGTGTTGTGAATACGCCGCTAACAAGGCGATAATTTCCGGCATTACACAGCGATAATAAAAGTCACGCTAACCGAGGTTAGCGATGATTATCGCCGTTTGTTGTGAATATCCCCCAGAGTCTTCCACTTTCAGGGATCGAGCTATCTTAGGACAACTATGAATGGGTATGTTCCCAGGAGACCTCTAGATCAGCTGGATGCCTCAAGGTAGCGGTTCCACACTGTAAGAAAGCCAGGTGGGGGGAATGTGCTTTCACAGTGGCTGCTGCCAGGCTGTGGAACTCCTGCCCTCAACATTTCAAGAGCCTGAGCTCGCACCTGCTGTTCTTTAAGCAAATTAAAATGTGGCTTTTTGTGGATTAGGCTTTGTTAGGGTTTGTATTACAGTGGGTTTGTCTGCTTCGGGTTGCCATTAACCCTGGGCGTAGTTCGCGTAGTAGCGCTACGCGTAGCTACGCGAAGTGCACTTCGCACTACGCGAGCTACGCGTAGCACTATGCGAACTGCGTAGTGCGGTAGGAAATGCTGTTCGCAATGATTGCACAGTGCCGGATGCTTGTCCGCACTGTGCAATCATTGCAAACGGCATCTTGCACAGTGCAAGCGGTCGTTTTCTGCCGCTCGAGTAGATTTGTACTCAAGCGGCAGTTTTCTCAACGCGGACTGGTAGTTTCTCATCGCGAGCGGTCGCGAGCATAAGCGACCACTCGCAATGAGAAACCTGACCTCCCCGCGTTGAGAATCTCGCCGGCAGGTTTATTTTCCACGCTCGTGATCGGCAACTTGATGTTGCTGATCGCGAACGAGGAAAAAGTCTCACCGGGATGTCATTTTGCTCGCTCGCGGTCGCCAACTTGACGTTGAGGACCGCGAGCAAGCAAAAAATGCCCGCTACGCGTTTTTGCACTGTGCTACGTGCAATTTGTGTAGCGCGTAGTTGCGCAAACTACGCAAACTACGCGAGCGTAGCGTAGTTTTCCGCCCAGGCCTAGTTGCCATGGTTCCCTCTGTTCTACTCCATTCATAGCGCTTTGATGCCTTCTGGTCTATTGTGCTCTAAAAATAGCATAAATAAATAATTAACAATTCAAAACAATTAGTGCCATATTGTTACAAATATATATTAAATAACTAAAAATATACGTAACTATCTGATTACCAACTTCATACATGTTAGCAAAAATTTATAATCGATTAAAACATAAATACTTAAATATCCTTCAAAGCCAACAACCCACCAAAAACAAGGTGCCATAATATATAAAAAAACACTAAAAATAATTACATTAGCTAAATCTTAAAATAATAAAACTCCCCCAATATAAAGGACTTAACTTCTATATCCTGTTCTATGGTATTTCTGACAGCACAATATTTTTGACATGATATTTGTGTTTAACAATATTTTTTAAACAATATTTTGGTGCATTACTATTACGTATAGTTATGTAATGAATACGTTTTATTTTCACAAGAACCCACACTTCTGCCTACTGGATCGTTCTATTGGTGTGGTATAAAACACCGAACTCAGATGGCAGGGCATTGTTTTCCGTAATTCGTGTCTTCATGTTAAAAATAGCTGAAAAATAATAGTGAAGCCATGTGGTCTTCTAGGCAGATAAAGTTGTCTTAGTGAAAAACCGAGTATACGTGTGCACCTCTACATTAATACATTGCACAAGTTCTCAAAATGTACAACAGCTGTCCCTCATTTCTTCCTGAAATATGTAGATACAAGTGCTCTTTTGTGGCAGTTTGCATCATTTTGAAAATAATGGTTATACAACTATAACATAGGACAGGTATGAATATCCAATAGAAGCAGCCCAGGCGTTGTGTGATTTTGAACTCTCCACATTTTCCCCAGTCATGCAGATCATCAACCAGTCTTACGATGCTGGTGGGCAGTTTGAGACAATTATATATTCAGTAGATATTGTAGAAGTTTAGGGAAAAGTTACTGGTTGAATCTCTTTCCAAACCCAGGCTGTTCTACCACTTGGGGTTACATGTGAAGGCCTGTGCACAAGTAATATGTTCAATTCTGCAAAGCCTCTCTAAGGCTGGAAATAAAAAGTTTTATTCACATAGAAGGCGTGTCTTTATCCCAACCCATTTCTCAATTTCCAGAAGTGAGTCACACCTGCTCATAGAAAAAGCTTTGGTAATTGTCCCTAACCATTGCCTTTTTCGCCTTGTTTCAAATCTCCTTTAAAAGTGACATAAATCTTTTTAACACCTCTACTCGGAATCCTCCCCGGAGCATGGCTGCAAAGTTTCCTGGTCATCTGAGTGTATGAAAAGAGCGGCGCACACATCCCACTTTGAGCTTGATGACATCCATCCTTCAAGTCTCTCTCCTTCAAGTGTACCGTACTCTCCACATTCATGACAGAAATCTCTTTGATTGGGAAGTTCCCACATCTGACTTGTGGGCCGGATGCTGTTTGGTCCCTCGGAGGTTTGCTGTCATCACTTTTGTTCGATATAAACATTAGACTGGTGATTGACGCAATCCAGTGGGATGGCCTGCAGTGGTATCAGTGTGCAAAATACATTCAGATCTATGTCCCACTCCAAGATGGACCACATTGGGTGCTGTTTACAGTGAAGACGTATGCTCATGGCTGCCCTCTGAAGAGCACAGCACGCACAATTAGGGGCATTTTCCCACTCTGCACCTACCATGATCAGCACACCCAGTTTAGGGTTCACTAAAGTGCAGAATGGGAAAATATCCTCTGTAAACATAACATAACCTGTGTTTGTAAAGCGCACGTTCACCCAGGGGTATCTTGGCGCTGAATAACAGATGTTTATTGTTACCCAACTCAATGTTACATAACATAACCCGATATCTCATGTGTATCTTTATTTGCAAGGGCATGTCTTGTGTACAGTTTTCAAACAAATACTTGATCAAAAGTCGAATAATATATGTAATTCTTGCAAGACTTATATGTACTGCGCATGCAAAAAAAATCCCAATTTCGTACAATCAAAACCACATATAGGTAGAGCTAAGGCTACTATGAAATCACCAAGATGTTCAGTTTGTGCTAGAAGGCTGAGTGCCATTTTTTTGCCAGGAGGAGGGTCCATAATAAAGTGCAACAGGTCTCTGTACAGCTTAAAAATAAGGGGCCTCATTTATGAAGTGTCGCATCGCTGAGGTAAACAGCGATACAACACTTTTCAGAGCCCCATCCTTGCGACACCATGGATGCGCCTTATTTACTGTATGGCGCTCCATGTTGCAGGGATTTACAGATACGTCAGTATTTCTGACGTATCTCTAGGCGCAAAATTGATGCATTGCTGGGGTGTATCTAAAACATGTGTTGCCCCATGGTGTCGCAAGGATGGCGCTATGAAAAGTGTTGATTCACTTTTCATAAATGAGGCCCAAAATGATTTAAGCCAGAGGAAACCACTTTCAAAAGTAAAACATAGTAATAACTTGGAGTTTCGGTGTGGATGAAAAAGACAATTGTCAAAAGAAATAACTCTGTTGCCGATGAGAGGAAATAAACATTTATAGTAGATACACCACTGCAAAATGTTCATATTTTGTTTAATTGATTGGGTAGCAATTTTTCATAATTACATGATTGTCTGCTTCAGTAGTCAACTTTGAATTGTGGGTTTCAGGGGTCCTTACAGGGTCATTCAGACCGTAGTGGCGGTGTTCCCACTCACCTGGTCAGGGGAGGTTTAGGCCTCCAACCTCCCAGTGTACAACCACTCAATATGTAGAGATCCCCACCAGGCAGACGGAGATCTCTGTGCCTTCAGTGGAGCTAAAAGTGCAGCAGCTCCACTTTAAACACTGAACTCTGCCGAGTGGGCACCATTTTGCTGCACTGCAAAAACTTTCTTGTTTTATGTAAACAAACAACCAAAGGGAAGATTTTTTTACTGAAAAAAATCAGTGGCGGTGAGATGCAGAAATGTTTCTCCTTGCTTATGGGGGTCATTGAGGGAGGATGTGGCCTCACGACCGGAGCTGCCGACTTGGGAGCTGGGGAACCAGGTTCGAGCCTCAGCGTCGGCACAGCAACCTGTGATTCTGGGCAAATCGCGTAACCCTTTCCATGCTCATGACGGAATGGTTCCGTCATGAGCACAAGTTCCAGTGTGCTCATGACGGAACCATTCCGTCATGAGCACATGCTCAGAAAATCCCTCTGCTGCAGACAGCAGAGGGATTTCCCCCTTTTTTTTTTTTGCCTGGGGAGGTGGGGAGGAGCTTCCCCAACCTCCCCAGGCCTCTTTTTGAATTTCGTTGCAATGACGATCGCGCGCATGGCGCGCGTTCGTCATTGCAACGAAAACGAAACTGAAACTTAGTTTCAGTGTTTCAGTGCTCGTGGGGCTATCTCAGCCCCCCGAGCACCGAAAAAGATGGGAGAGGTATCGTTGGAAAGGGGAGAATTTCCCCTTTCCAATGGTACCCTTCCCTAGTGGATCCCTGCTCGAAGATCACCCCAGGGGGGCGATTCCCAAGCAGGGATCCACCCACTAGATACCAGGGAGGGGGTAGCGGCCCCTTGGGCAAGGGCCTTTGCTCCCCCATATTTGTTTGGGCACCACAGTCTTTCTGACCCCCCTGGGGGGGCAGATGGGGACAGTAGCCCCCAATCTGCCACCCCGGGGGGGCGGAAAGCCCACTAGAAGCCAGGGATTATTTTTTTTTATTGACGTTGGGGTGAGGGCTGCCCAAAAAGGGCATGGCAATGCCCCCACCCCCCCAGAGAAATGTGAGTCTTTCTGCCCCGCCGTCCACTAGAAGCCAGGGATTCTTTTTTTTTATTGACGTTGGGGTGGGGGCTGCCCAAAAAGGGCATGGCACTGCCCCCACCCCCACCCCAGAGAAATGTCAGTCTTTCTGCCCCCCCAGGGGGCAGATGGGGGCAGTAGCCCCTAATCTGCCCCCCAGGGGGGCAGAAAGCCCACTAGAAACCAGGGATTTTTTTTTTATTGACAGTGGGGTGGGGGCTGCCCAAAAAGGGCATGGCAATGCCCCCCCCCAGAGAAATGTAAGTCTTTCTGCCCCCCCAGGGGGCAGACAGGGGAAGTAGCCCCCAATCTGTCCCCCGGGGGGGCAGAAAGCCCACTAGAAACCGGGGATTTTTTTTATTGACGTTGGGGTGGGGGCTGCCCAAAAAGGGCATGGCAATGCCCCCACCCCTCCCACCGGAGAAATGTCAGTCTTTCTGCCCCCCCAGGGGGCAGATCTGCCCCCAGGGGGGGCAGAAAGCCCATTAGAAACCAGGGATTTTTTTTATTGATGTTGGGGTGGGGGCTGCCCAAAAAGGGCATGGCAATGCCCCCACCCCCCCTGGGAAAAGTCAGTCTTTCTGCCCCCCTAGGGGCAGATGGGGGCAATAGCCCCTGATCTGCCCCCGGGGGGGCAGAAAGCCCACTAGGCACGAGGGATTTTTTTTTATAATGTAGGGGTGGGGGCTGCCCAGAATGGGCATGATAATGCCCCGCCCCAAAAACAATTACCACAGTCTTTCTGCCCCTCCCCAGAGGCATATTGGGGCAATAGCCCCATATCTGCCCCCCGGGGGGGCAGAAAGCCCACTAGGCCTCAGGATTTTTTTAATTTTTATTCAGGGTGAGGTCAACCCAGAATGGGTATGCCAATGCCCACACCTCCCCAAAAAAGTGCCACAGTCTTTCTGCCCCCCCCGAAGGGCGGATGGGGGCAGTGGCCCCTGATCTACCCCCGGGGGGCAGAAAGCCCACTAGGCGTCAGCGATTACGCTGGCTATTTTTATGCGTGGGGGTGGGGGCTGCCCAGAATGGACATACCAATGCCCCCACCTCCCAAAATCATAGCCAGTCTTTATGCCCCCCTTGGGGGCATATCGGGGTAACCTCCCCCCCCCCGATTCCCCCTCAGGACGGCAGAAAGCCCACTAGGCACAGACTTGTTTTTAGCAATGTGCCTACCTGTGGATTTTGGGCCCTAGCGCAGCCGGCACATAGGGAAACCTAGCAAACCTATACATGTTTGAAAACTAGACACCCAGGGGAATCCAGGATGGGGTGACTTGACTGGCTCTCACCAGGTTCTGTTACCAAGAATCCCTTGCAAACCTCAAAATTTGTTTTAAAAAAACAAATTTTCCTCATATTTCTGTGGTGGAAAGTTCTGGAATCTGTGTGTATCCACAAAATTCCACCCACCCCGCATTCCCCAAAGTCTTCTGAGAAAAATGGTACCTCACTTGTGTGGGTGGGTCAAGTACCCGAGACAGGCAAGGGCCCAAAACGTATTGCGGCCACATCAAAATTACCTATCACAAAACGACCTGGTTTTGCAAGGGGGGTCCCATGAGTTTTTGGCCCCGGGCTCAGCAGCCATCTAGGGAAACCTACCAAACCCACACATTTCTGAAAACTAGACACCTGGGGGAGTCCAGCAAGGTATGGCTTGCGTGGGTCCCCCAAAATTTCCCTACCCAAAATCCCCTGCAGACCTCAAATTTTGTTGAAAAAAATAAAAATGTTCTCACATTTCTGTGTGGGAAAGTTGTGGGATCACCGGGCTGACACAAAATGCCTACCACCCAGCGTTCCCCCAGGTCTCCCGATAAAAATGGTGCCTCACTCGATTCTCCTTAAACTGTTTGTGCATGGCTTGCCAATTGGCAACTATAGGCAAAAGAACACTGAAAAACTTTGCCTTGGAGCCTCAATATTATACATCTTGCTGTTGTGGGCAGGCCGACTAAAGGATGCTGGATTTCTTGCAAACGAGATGGAAGCACGGACAATTGGTTTCCAGATGTAATTGGCTGTCAGCTACAATTGCTGACTACCAGCAGCAACCAGCCACGAAGAAATTGCCCACATCACTGGTGAAAATAAAGTGTTCCAAGGAAAGGCCAATCAGGGTTTGAAGATGGCAGCATTTTAGGAGACTGTGGCACAAGGCAGTGAAAGTAACTTTTTTCACAGTTTGCAGTACTGGGGAGTGACACTAGTTTCTCAAACTAGCCATGCACAATACTGGAAAGTTTGTTTGGCCACAACTCCTGTCTTCTGGCCACCCTCCCTTAAGATAAAAAGTGCTCAGAAGTGAGCAGCATGTAGGAATAAGAGAGCAAAATGTCAGTGTTTTATGACACCAATGAAGTCGAATTGCCTTGCAATTTGTTGAGCAGTGGGTAGAGATCACGTTCCTTTTGAATTTCACTCTTAAAAAGCGATGCTTGCATAATTAGTGGGTATTCATAAAGCATCTGTTACACCCTCAATTGAGGCAATCTCCCTAAAAAGAAGGTCCCAAAATAATCGATTAAAGCCTTCTTGCATAGGGCTGATGGTGTTAATAATTATCACTTTAAAAAAACAGAACATGTGGTCCATGCTCGTTACAATGCGCGTTCATGCCTTCAGTTAATAAGGATAACCATGGCCCCCAATGTGCCATTGTCACATGTTATACAAGATATGCATGAAAACCATGTTATGAATATTCTGTACCCGGAGTACGTTAACGAATATTTTAGATACTAGCACAAGGTCTGTAAAGTCTATAAGAGCTACATTTTTAAGAACTAGGCCTCCAAAACATTTATTCCCATCAGTGACCTTGTTAAAGGGTTGAACTCAATGATGATCACTTTATTATACCACCTCTCTCCGTGTTGTTCTTTTGCATCCCTCAAGAAAATGGAAGGTTAAGAGGAAGACATCAGAGTAGGAGGGTGCCAGACAGACAGCAGTTACTGAGACCCAATTGTAACAACTGGGGATTTTTCTCCATTGGTGTCCTGGGGACACTTGTTTGTGAACTCCCAACTGGTGACCAAGTACCCCTTTTAGCACTTGACAATCAAGACAGTGAGGCAGAGCAGTCCGAGTCTTGCAATGGGGATGTCATGGGCTAGAAACTCAGGGCCTCATTTACAATGATTTGACGCACGGCAGCTGAACAAGCCTCCTTACTGCACTGCCGTGCATCAAAAGAAGAGGGCAGGAATGTGCTGTATCTACAAGATACGGAGCATTCCTGTCCTTTTCCCTGGCACTGGCGTATAATGAGTTGCTATGTGCCAATGCAGCCCCCCTTGCACCATGGTGCAAGGGGGGCTGTGTTCTAGGGGTGATTGATATTGTGCAGGAAGGGACACCTTACTGCACAAAAACAATCATGAGAAGTGTTTTCCTCTTTCTATGTGTGCTGCAGGAAAACAAGGAGAAATAAAGGAATTTCTCCTCGTTGTGCTTTCCTTACACCTCCCCTTGGGAGGCATAGGAATTGGATGCATTCCCAAGTTTACTAAACCTTGTAAATCTGGGAATGCTTCAGGTTCCATGGATGTTGGTTGGGAACACCCAGAGCATCACCCATGGAACGCCCCTTTCACACAAAGTAATGCATGAAAGGGGGCTATATTTATAAGGCCATGAAAAGGCATGTAGGGTGGCTCCACGTGGCCTTGTAAATATGGCCAGTCACACTGCGCATCCGTGCGCCAAACAAAAAGTGACGCACCGGTGGCGCAATGGGCTTGTAAATAAGCCCCTCAGAATTCAGCAATGCAAGAACCAACACTCAATATTTACTGGCAGTCAGTGTTCTTTCTTATGAAAGGACAAGTACTTAATTACATTCACTGCTAAATGGTGTGCACAAATTAACAAATATATGCAGAGTGGCAAATGGAAATGCCCTGGTGACACCCTCCAAAGAGCCTCACAACCAATAGTGGTTGCATATTAAAGACTGGTCTAACAGGTCAGGTATCCGTCTAACAGTACCCTGGAACCATGAGCTGGAGACACCTGTAACAGTCTGCACACCAGCAGGCCCTGCACGCTAAAAAATAAGCCCACCCTCCACACAAGCCTGACACAAGATGAGGAATGCATTGATTAGGCCTATTTATTTATTTTATTTTTTATAGTCTTATAAAGCGTGCAGCTACCCATAAAGGGTTTTCCGGCCTACTGGCTTTGTCAATGTGTTACCACAATAAATAAAGGAAAATATAGAGTAAACACAACACAAAACATCATTCGAAGTCCTTCATGATGTTACAATCTTTCATAGACAGAAAACAATATAGGCAGTGATTTAGCATCAATAATGTATTTGCCAAAAACGTTCTCAATATTTATATACATTGCAGTGTGACAGCTTTTTTTCTAACTTTACTGTGTCTGCAAGATATGCAAAAACCAAGCAATTAAGTTCTCCCTTCACCCAACAAGTTTATCTCTGGACAAAAGTGCCACCACCATGAGTGCATGATTTGATATCAAAAACTCTCTCCAGGTCTCTCTTCCAATGACTGGGAGACTTAGGGGCATATGTACAAGAAAGTGGCGAAGTATGTTGTTAAGCCAAGAAGGGTAACAGCACGCTTTGTCACTTTAGAGATGCAGGGCTGCACAATATTTACTACAATATGGTGCAGTCCTGCGTTTCCCCCTGCACTGGCGCTAAATTAAGCAGCCTAGCGCCAATGCAGGCACCCTTCCACCATAGTGCAAGGGTGCCTGTGTTGAAGGGAAGATTGTTTATGTGCAGGAAGGTCCCCCTTCCTGTAAATAAACAATATTTAAATGCCATTTTGTAACTTCGATGTGTGCAGCTTAATGCAGCACACATAGAAGTTGCAAAACAGCATTTTTATAAATGATTGTTTATGTGTGGGAAGGGGGACTTTCTGGCACATAAACAATCATTGGTGTTTTGCTGTTTCAATGTGTGCTGTCCACGGCAGCACACATTGAAACAGCAAAAACGAGGAGAAATAAAGCATTTCTCCCCGTTTCGCCTGTTTAAGACCAGGTTTTCCCTGGTCCTAATTTTGGTGCTGCCTCCTATTTACGCTGCTCTTGTAAATAGGGGGCAGTGTCAAAATCAATGGGTGTTGCGGTGGAACGCCCACCACAACACCCATTGCCCGCCCCTTTCACGCTAAGTGTAGCAGAAAAGGGGGCCTTATTTACAAGGCAGTGTTTAGCCATGTTAAGTGGCTTAACGCTGCCTTGTAAATAAGACAATGCTCCCATCACAATTTGACGGCAGCCATTGTTCACTCTTTTGTTGTTATGCTTCCTCACCGCATTTAGAAGCCTGTCTTATCTTTGCATAGCGTATTACTCCCCGTGATTCACTGGTCCGATGTGTGCGAGTATTATGTCTGTTTATCCCTACCTATGACCGATACTGGAATTAGGCCCTTCCTCACCGCAGGTTATATCTCCTCTCTAAGCCTGCTTCATACCTGGTTATTGTACTACTATCCGTGTCTCTTTTGTCTGTGAAATACTCGGTTAGGTGGTTAGAATGAAGGCGATAACCTCCGGGTGTGCTTCCATATCTGTTGTCATTATTTGAATGTTGACTTACTTTCCGTCCTTGTAAAGCGCTCTGATATCCCTCGGGATCTTGTTCGCGCTATATAAAACTTTATAAATAAATAAAATAAATCACAACGTCACTAAAAGTGACGGTGTAGTGCGATAGGGGCTTGTAAATATGCCCCTTAGAGTGATGAATTTCAAACCTTAAGGTGAGGCTCCTGTGGGAGTCTGTTGCTCTCCTGGCTGCCCCCACAGCTTGTTGAAGGTGTCCCTGCCCCTCCTGGAGCACCACTTAGGACAAATATACACATTTTTTACATGGCCTTTGTGTCTTATGGGGCGAGTCTTACCACCTATGGTAAGCCCCTTGAATACTTGAATAGACCCGGATAGGACTGTGAATTTTTCCTTTTTGTTTCAAACTTTTCTTTCTTTTTTTTTTTTATGAAAACGAAACTGGTGTGAGTTTCTCCTTGGAAATTCTGGTTCTTTGACCCCACATGTGGGGCACCAACGTCAGGAGAAGGAGGCACTCAGAAATCCAAGCAAAAGCAGCCTCAACAGTTTGCCACCTACCTAGCACTGTTTGGGCTGGTGAGGGCTCCACTGTCACCTTACTTGCCTGTTATCAATGCAGGTGGATGTGAACTGCTCTGTGCTCCCAGGCACAAAGAGTGCTCAAGGGGTCCTGGGCCTCCCCGAGAGCTCTCAATAGTGGAATGTGAGAGAGCTCCAGGCACCATTACCCCCATGAAAGTAGCACTTTTTGGGGTGAAAGAACAGAAATGGGGGCACCACATATGCCCCATTCGCTGAGTAGTCCCCTGATGCACTGGCCATCACTAGTGGACATGACTGGTGGGCACAGCCTGAAGGGTCAGCACAAATGCTGATGGCTTCAGTGTAGTTGGGCTTTTTTCAATGGATTTTTATATTCTGCTTCTGTTGGCATGCTCTAGCCACCAGAATTTCTTTTTCAGAGCCTCTTGGCCTCTAAATTTTCAGCAGTGATTATTTGCATATACAAGACCCTTTTTGCAGCTTCACAACCCAGTTGCCTCCTTCCAACATCAGAGAACTGCAAAGAGCTCAGCACCTGCTGTCCTGTTTGGGTTCCGGGTAATCTATTTTCTTGGGTTCTTCCTTCAGCAGGACCCAGGGCCTCTAGCGGTTGGTTACATTGCCTTCCTGTACTCACCACACTCCATGGACTCCTTTCCACCTGCGTGGTGTCTGTGTGTCCAGCCAAAGTAGGGGTATCCACTTGGGGGTACACATCAGAGAACCTATCTACAAACGTTCCAGGGGAACCTTATCCTCCAGGGTCCACAGCAACTCCATTTTCTACTGTGTCCCAGAGGGAGTGGGATGACAGAGTCACTGGCCCTGGAGATAAGAGTTTACTAAATTCTTCAGAAGTACAAGCCTGAAGTACTTGCCAAACAAGGGTTAATCAGCAAGCTGACCCATCTCCTGCCTCTGTAGTTCCCAGTTCTCAAAGTTCTTCTCTTGTACATGGGTTTATAAGTAGAGATGGAGAGTTCAGGAAGGTGAACATCTCTGACCAATCCAGAGATGCCATATCATGGGCTGGATTCAGAAAGGTAAAGTTAGACCAAAATTCTAACTTAGATCAAAAGTCTAACTTTACAATTTTTCCGTATTCACAAAGGTAAGTTACTACTAGTAACTTTACTACTAGTAAAGTTACTAATAGTAAAGTTACTAGTAGTAACTTACGTTGTGAATACCGAAAAGTAGTAAAGTTAGACATTTTGTCTCAGTTATACTCTTGGTGTAACTTTTCCTTTGTGAATCAAGCCCCATACCTCCACCCGATGCATCTCATCTATATAGCATCCTGAGATTTTCCAAAATGTTGAAATCAAGCTTTGGTCAGTAACTGCTCCTCTAGAACGCATAACTCCTCCACCTGACACTGCAAACTGGTTCCTTACTTCCAAAACTTCAAAAGGAAGCCACTGGAGTGAGTGGTGTCAAATGTCTGGTGGCCTCCTTTGTCTCTATGAGAAAAGACATTCCCAAGCTTACCAGTAACTGAGAATTAATTAACATGTGCAGATTTTTCCCAACCCTCTTCCTCTGCCAGGAGAAGGCTAGCTCCAACAAATGGAAAACCAAAGGGGATGATGGACGGAGTGTTGAACATTGCAAGCACTCACCCCCAGTCAACTGATCTGGGTTTAATCCATCATCATTCTTTAGCTCACTCCGCCACCCCAGTTCAGACATGGCCATATGCAAATCAGTCTGACCCTGTGCCTCATGGGAACAGTCCAGCCCGAACTGCCAAGCCATGTCTTCCCTGGACCGGAAACAAGCATCCTGGGACCGGTTTCGGGCTCACAGCCCTCATCAGCCAGGCTATCTTGAATCCAGTGGCAAAGTGAGCAAGGGACCCACGTCTGGGCATACCCTGCCAACGTAGGGCGAACATAGCAAAACCAAAGGGGATGATGGACGGAGTGTTGAACATTGCAAGCACTCACCCCCAGTCTCTTGGTGTAACTTTTCCTTTGTGAATCAAGCCCCATACCTCCACCCGATGCATCTCATCTATATAGCATCCTGAGATTTTCCAAAATGTTGAAATCAAGCTTTGGTCAGTAACTGCTCCTCTAGAACGCATAACTCCTCCACCTGACACTGCAAACTGGTTCCTTACTTCCAAAACTTCAAAAGGAAGCCACTGGAGTGAGTGGTGTCAAATGTCTGGTGGCCCTCCTTTGTCTCTATGAGAAAAGACATTCCCAAGCTTACCAGTAACTGAGAATTAATTAACATGTGCAGATTTTTCCCAACCCTCTTCCTCTGCCAGGAGAAGGCTAGCTCCAACAAATGGGCCTATTGTCTGAGATAGGCTTTGATCTACCTACTAGTCTGCAGATGAAGTAACTTGGCCCAGCAGGGTCGATCAAAGCCCAATTCTCATTAAGGCTGAGTCAGGAAAATGCTGCAAACCCAAAACTTAAATGAGGGAGTGTGAATATGGCCAAATGAATGTTATATTTGCACTCTGAACCTTTTAAAACATATGCTAAAAGCCTTTAAGCTTTTCACTATGTTGAGCCAATGCCAATTTAATACAAAATGTGCATACAGTAAAACAGAACAGACTTAGAGCGAAACATCAAGGTCTCACAGTAATGCACTTTAGATTCACACCATAGCCAAAAAGAAATAGCATTGTTCTTTTTTGAGCTTCTAACTCCAGTAGCGTAAACGCAGACCCTATTTTCAAAGACGGCCACTGGTTGGTACCACTGGTTGGTAGCACTCCATTCCTTTTTACATAAGCTTTCAGTGACTGAGATTCAGTGAGACTCATTCACTGCAGAGCCCCCAAAACATGGGGTCAAAAATTAAAAAAAATCTAGGGGATTTTAAACATATCAGAACCCTGTATCTTACAGCAAGCAATCCACCAATCATCCTTATTTTTTGGTAGCTTGACAAAAACAGAAAGTCCAAAGAATCCATGAGAGTACATCCAATGGACCATTACAACTTTTTGTAATCCTTTATTTCTTTATTTCTTTATGTATTTATGATGGGAATCATGCATAGTGAACATTTCAAATTGTACTACTTTGAATGCAAATGGCAGTCATCTCTTAGAATTATTGACAATTTTTAATAGGTTTCCTGTTGTCCACCTTGGAGAGTTGTTTGTGAGGATTCTATGCTTGTGAATCTTTGTTCTTTACTAAATGTTGGAGTTATTCTTTTAGCCATTTGCAACATTGTGTCAGCCCATGGAGTATTGTGCAGTTTTACATTTTGCAGCTGTGATTGGAAAATGGAGTCTGCCACTGCAATGCATGGCTCATCCCAATACGCATGAGCCAATGGTCGTGCTGACAGAGTCTCCATCACAGCAGTTTCTCTGTCTTAACCACAACTGGTAGGAGCTACTGCTTCCAGGCTGTATGGTCAGAGTCATACCTGTCTATTAGTCTTGAAACATTCTGGCCACCCTACCCATAGTTTTGAATCTCTCCTTTCCTACAGGATGGCGCCATATAATATCACCATGAAGACTGTGTACTTGGATCTGCACCTTGCTTTCCGACTGGTTTCATGACTAGGAAGGGTCCAGTGATTGGTGGGAATGGTGCACGTGCCTTGGACTCTCCGAATGGGGATCAGTGGGAACAGTCAGCATTTACTTAGTGATCCAGAGCTTCTGTCTAGCCATCTGGCTTTGTCTGTATATCATGAGGTTGCATGGGCAGTAGCGGCTCGTGGAGGGAGTGCCGCGGGGCGGTGGGGCGTGGCGGGGGAGGAGCAGGTTGGGGGGTAGTAAACTACGGCATACGGCCGAACAGAGGTAAGTAAACAAATAAATAAATAAAACGAATTTCATTGCGCGAGCTGCCTTGCCAAATGCGATGCAGCGCGTGCAACGAAATTCGTTTTATTTATTTATTTGTTTACTTACCTCTGTTCGGCCGTATGCCATAGTTTACTACCCCCCACCCTGCTCCTCCCCGCCCCGCCCCACCGCCCCGCGGCACTCCCTCCACGAGCCGCTACTGTGCATGGGTATCTATGCAACTCACCCAACATGCAGATGCTGATAGTAGAGAGCCAATAAACACCCCACTACCTCGCACCAAAAATATAGACACATCATAAGAGATTCTTTGCATGTTAAATGGGTGCTGCTACTCTGTTGGTTGAGCCCCTGCATTCTTGAGTGTTACTGATTATTTGTGCTCAGTACTCTCTCAGTACCAAAACCATCTTCCTTCCAAGGCATCAGTGATAGGCTCTGCTTATTGGGAGAGCTGATACTGTCTTTTCCACCTAGTGAGATTTCAGTGCTAAATTATGCATTAATACCCAGTGATTCTCTTGAACACTTTGAGAGGCAGACTGGCCCCTGAGCTCAGGCTCGGCGTAAAGTCTGTGGCAACGTTGATGGGGAATGGGAGTCGGTGAGGAGCAGAGCAAACAATACTTTACATCAGAGATAGAAAGGTCCATGGCACATATGATGCCTAAATATTGGGAAGAAAGAGACTTCCCTTCTCCCACCTGCAGCATTCTACATACCAAAGGCTGAATCTGGAACACCCAGGATCTTGTTTTATAGCTGGTTTGCATGTGAAGGTAGATCTTGGTGACTAGATTCTGAGCTGCCAGCTGTCACATCTAAGATAGACCTATCCATTGGGTAGAAGGGCAGCTGATAATCGCAATGAGCTAAGGCCAGCCAGCTCTGGAACTTCAGCCGTGTATGAGGCGCATAATACATTTTTCATAGAGCTGTGAAGAATGCTAGTTTATTTAGTGAATTGGGCTGCAGTGCATCATTGCTGTATGACTCTGTATCCTGTGCTGTACCTGTTGTGTATATGTGTGTTAGTGTGTGTGTGAGTATGAAGCAGATATTGGGTGAGAGCGAGAGACAAACACATGAACTAAAGCTTCCTATGTTGTAACTTATCAGTGTGGGTGACAAAAGCTTGTGCCATCCTTGCATTCACTGTATCTAGTTAATGTGTGTGTGTGCCTGTGTGTGTGTGTGTGTGTGCATATGTGTGTGTGTGTGTATGTGTGTGCGGAGCTTGCACTGAAACTGATTGTGCACTATTCCTACTTGTGCTATACCTGCTCAGTGTGTATGTGTGTGTGTGAGGGACTTTTGCACTGTGGAATACATCTATGCATGGTACTCTTGCTTCGCTGCTGTCCATAAATTAGTTAATTCCATTTCAGATGCAAACTCCAAAATCCTATGGTATTTGTCCATGTGCTAATTGGTGGTGTACAAATTGCCTAACCTGTGACATTTGCCTACTGATTTAAGGCAGGGAAACATTGGCGAGAATCTCATTGGCGAATTGCGTGAAATTCCGGTTGTTCTGGTTTGCTCAGCCTGGAATGCCTTTGCGTATTCCAGGGTGCATAAATTGAAATTTTCCAATAAGATTCTCACCAGTTTTTTCTGCTGAAAACTTGTGGCCAAATAGTATGAAGTAGCTAATTTGCACATGGATGAATATTGCATGTGCAACTACTGTATTTGCAAACATTGTCCCGCATAGGAGTTTGCACCTGAAACGGAATGAGCATCAAAGTTGTAATTATTCCTTAATCCATTTTATAATATGCTTAACCCACTAATGAGTCATAAATAGCACTCAGATATTATTTACACCAGTGATACTCAAAGTACGGCCTGGGGGGCGCATGCGGCCCTCCTGACCTTCACATGCCTCCCCCTGCTGAAAGACCGCACTGATGATGTAGCCTTACGGTTAAGCGGTCGACCTTGAAGCGGGGGAACCAGGTTCGAGCCTCGGCAAGGATGCTCAACATCCTGTGATTCTGGGCAAATCCCTTAATCTCCCCGTGCCTAACAAAAAATGAATGTGTTCATCTGTAACGAAACTGGTGCTCATGTAAAGCGCTCTGATACCTGATGTCTCGGGTCTAGTTCGCGCTATATAAAACTAAAAAAAAAACCTTTTTTTTTAAATCTGCAATTTAGTTGAGGGAGAGTACTAATACTCGGCAATATATTAAATAAACGGGAAAGCGTTCATTTACAAGCTAACAAAAGTAAGAAAAAAGAAGCGAATAAGGTATGCTGCACCACATAACTTTAGAAACCCATTCATTTTTTAAGACATCTTGCAACAAACGTTAAAAATTATGTAAAATTCTCTCCAAAATGCAAAAAAGTGTATTTCATAAACATGCAGAAGTATTTCATCTTAGTACATAAGATTATATTAGTGCATTGAGAAGTATTTTTTGAAAAGTGATAGTTTTGAAAAATGAATTAAGAAGCATTCATGCCTACTCCCACCCTACAACAATGCCAACAGTGAACTTAGATGCAAGTCAGTTGTCACGTCGAACCCTCTGGGTGACCTGGGTTGTTATTATACATGGACAACATTGTACTTTCTTAAACCAAACACAAGAGAAGTTTTTGTACAGTGCATATCCTGAATGCATATCTTTCGAGGTGCTCTTACTTGTGATAATGAGGAAAAAGGAGGCAAAGTGAAATAAAACAATTGACAAGGATCACATAATTTGGCCAGGTGGGGAAGCCGGGATTGGATTTTTCTGGCTTCACATTGTGCAATTCTATTTCATTCTAATCAATAATGAAGTCACTTCTTTTACTAGTTACTTAACTCTCCCAAGGTAGTGCTAGAAAGTAGATATGGTTTACCCTTAGGTGTAGTAGAGACAGCGCAATTCAAATATAGCATAACACAGTATTTTCAAATCTATGTCTCTTCTAGAGACTAGGGGCTTAATTTAGATGACAGTATGGAATAAAAACCTCAAAATAGCTCTATGGCACACTGACTACACAATGTACATGCTTTGCTTCCCCAACACCAATCTTGCCTCCAACCCACACCCCCTCCAGCAAAGCCTCACTCCCACCCTGCTGGCATCAATGCAGCCCTCGGGCACACCGGAGACCATACTTTGTGGCCCCTGGGTAAATGTTTGCAAGTACCTATGATTTACACCAAATGATTTAAGCAAAGAAGAAAATAAAATCCGTTTTTTTCTTTTACAATTTTGAACAAGTCTGATGTCATGTTATTTACACTTAAACATTTAAGTGAGATTTTCAAATGAGAATGTTTTCTAAGAAAAAGTTCTCATTGCCACACATTTTCAAAATAGAACCAACTATTATGTCCACTCTCAGATTAAACCTAGAACCATTAATAGTCTTTGCACCATATTGCAGATCTGCTACCCATTTTGAATTCCATCTGTTTTCAAACATGTCCCATAGCCACATACAGCTGTTACCCTAGACCACAAATATGCCTAAAATAAGGCAGAACTAATGGTTTTGCCAGTGCTTGTTTTATGTATGTCTTTGCATTTGTATTGTTTCCCAAAATAATAAAAGACATTGACACAGGTCTTAATGGCTGGGATTTGTATGTCGCATAAATAAAAAAAATCAGTATTTTTCACCATTTCGCTAGGGTTGCAACTATTCCTAACACCTTCTTTACAGTAAGGTTGTCTTGCTAATTATGTGTCCTTGTTAGAGATTAAAAGTTCTTCTGATTCTCCGGGGCATTCTTTCATTAGTTGGCTCACAGAAGTTTATCGCAGGTTTCTACAGAGTGTAAGTACCTGTGTTGTGACTTCACCAATGTCTTCCTTTCCTTGCTTACTTTCTGCCCTTTGGTCATCCCTTCCAGGTTTCTTCTATCTTGCTAGAATGAAAAAAGGAATATCTCTTTTCCTCTTTATGCCTTCCTCTTAATCATCCCATTTGCACACGCCTCCCATCCCTCACCTTTCTCTACATTCTCTTGTCATTGCTACCACTGTCATGCAATGCACATTACTCTATGCAACTTCACACCATGTAACGATATTTCAAATAGATCACCACCATCGACCATATAGTAAGTAGAAGCACCCTGGGCCAGCACGTCCCTGGGTAAAGGAAACCAACCACTGATGAGATTCTGTAACAGTGAGCTAACTATGTCTGGGGATGAAGAAACTGAGCTCTATTGGGCCAGGTGGAGTTGACATATGGAGATATGGATGCATGTATGGGACTGTCATAACAGTATCCAAACCATGAAAGCAGGGATATGAACTGCCCCATGTGAACAACTGATGGTGTCATGATGCATTGAGGGATGCCCTTACCCATGTGCGTTGGTTCCACATGACGTACTACTCCGAGGTTCCTGCACATATTTGTCTTCAGAAGTAGAAGAGGACAGAAGAGTGCCCCAGGTGTGGATGCTGCTTGACCAGATGCCTCACTTTCAATTCCAAAATGACTAGTTTTGTGAAACACCTGAGTAAATACAAGAAGGACTACATGTCCCATGAGCCTGCCGAATTCTGACAAGACATGTCAATGGTGGCAGCCATATTGAAAGCTCAGAGTAAATACGTTTCTCGTGGGCCTTAGAATCCTTGCTTGGCAATCGTGACAGAGAGTTGCTGCAGGTGGAATTGGTATTTGTAATCTTGTCATTTATTGTTCTGTGAAGAAGAAAAACATTTTGAATTATATTGTAAGAATATAGACTTGCACTTGTTGTTTTCATAAGAAGTCATCCATTAGGATTATGAATTAATTAGCACTCGATTGTTTGTACAGGACGTTTTATATTAGGATTGCAAACCCTACTACACTTGCTTGTTTATAAAAGGAGTCATGGCTTAGGATTTCACGAGGAGTTACCCATGTGAGTTATGAACTATTTTTATAACTGCAATACAAGTGTATTGGCACCCAATTATTATTGTATGGTATGCTAATATCACTGTTAGTAAATATATGTTGACCAGGGGTAAAAATTAAACATGCAGTACTAACAACTGCTTTTTTCATGCTAGAGTTATCCACTTATTGCTTTGAACATAAACTAAGTACAAAATAAAAATTCCGCAATATTGAAGGGAGCTCTGTTTAGCAAACAGCATATTGTAATCCTGAGTGCAATTGACAGGCATGATAACATCCTTAATTGTATTTCAGCTCAGAGAAATGGAGCTTAAATTTATAATTGAACTGAGTCTATTGCTGTCCTTCTCTGTGGGGAAGGGACTGGCGCCCTTAAAAGCTGTGTAGAAGTGGTACCCAATTGGATGCACTCGAACTTCCTTAAACTTAATGCTTAGAAGACAGAAATGGTGACCGGAAATGTTAGGGTTACCCCTGAATCCAAGTCGGAAGTAAAAAATCTGGGAGTCTGTGTATATAAAAAATGTCCTGTGGGCCTCGTGTCAAAGCATTCACCTCCTGCCGCTTCGATGTGTCACGTAGTGTGATGAAAGTGATACCCTTTTTGTCTCCATCAGCTCAAAAGACGATCATTCGGGCCCTGATAATCTCCAGCTTAGGCTACTGTAATGTGCTATGCCAGGGACTGACTGGATATGCCAAGACAAGACTACAAATCACACAGAGTGCACCTGCCAGACTTCTTTGCCATGTGCCACATACTCAATTGGTAACTCAGCAGGTGATGGCTTTACACTGGCTTCCCATTGAAAAGATGCAAAAAGAACAGATGATGAACGGAATGCTGAATCAATCGAACATTCAACCCCAGTCACAGATCTGGGTTAAATCGATTGTTTTTTTGCACGCCATGCCATTCCAGTTTGGACCCAGCCACATGCAAATCAGTTGTGACCCTGTTTCCCATGGAAACAATCCTGCCAGACCAGGTCCTCCACGGACCAAAAACAAGCATCCTAGGGCCCAGTGGCGGTTTCTGCGTTAGGGCGGTGGGGCGTTGCCCCACTTCAAATTATTGTGCATTTTCAAGAGCATGCCGCTTTAAATTATTAATACAATTTCAACTTTCAATGTTGAAATTGTATTAATAATTTAAAGCGGCTTGCTCGGGTCGCGCGGCGGCGTCACGTCACGTGACCACAACCAGCCCAGCCGAGCGGCGCGCACTGTCAACTCTGGTGGCAATATGATGAGTGTGCCATGCGCGGCACGTTGGAAGTGCGCATGTTGGGTTTGGCCGGCTGCCTTTCCCCGGCCAGGAACCCAACATGCGCACAGTGGCTTCAGCACAGCAAGCACAAGGTGACTGGGGGGTTGCCCAAAACCGCAGACCCCAGTAGTCACAAAATGAGCGGCGAGTTTGCCTGCTCACCCCAATCCTGGTGCTGCTCTCTGTAAGAGAGCAGCGTCTAGATTGGCTGCTGCTGCTGCAGCATGTAGAGCACGGTTGCCAGTCTAGTCTCTCACTAGCAGAGGAATGACTTGTCACCGCAGGGGTGGGAGGGCCCGCCCAACGTAGCAAATTGCCAATCAGTGTAATGGCTTATTGTTAAGCCATGCACTGATTGGTCATTCTGCCGTTTCTGGGCAAATCGTCCACCCTTCCTCCTCCCTCTCTGGACTGCACGGAGTGCACAAGCACGTCTAGTCGACTCGACTCGAGCAGAGATGGTGAATCGCGGGACATCTCTTCTTCATCATCGTTGATTTCTTGAATGAATGTCGTCGCATGATTTGCATCAATCATAGAGAGACACGAGAAGAGTCTACCCCTTAGCTTAGCAGGTTTGTGCTCTTACTGCTCTCTACACAATATGGTTCAGGTTAGGTTACACACAGCCAGTTGAAGTTCACAGTCACACACAGAGCATACTGAATTGCCGCCGGGGCCTGCGGCCTAATAACATTTTAAATTTTAAATTCAATTGCAAACCTGGTGGCCTGGCCGCCTCGCAGTGCCACTTTAGTTAAATCTGGTCAGTAACCAGAATGATGTGGTTTGGGTGCTCACTTTCTCCTCGTGACAAAGGCATTTTGAAGACGTGTTGCAATATGTCATCCTCTTGTGGCCATTTCTTCTGTCTGAACTGTCCTTCATCTAGCTCTATCAGTGAGCAATATAAACTGCCTTTACTAGATCTTAAGATACCAGTTCTCATTCGAAGGCTTGTTGTTCAACATGGACGGTGTCTTAGTGTGCATTCACGCGCCATAAGTAAAACGTTCTTAGAGGCAAACTGAAGAGTGTGCTCTTTAAAAGTATTATTTATTTCTATGCTACAACAAAAGTTTGGTTGGTTGCCAGTTCAGTTGGATACTATGACCACTGCTTTAACATGAGGCGTTTTTTAAATCTGATTCAGTGCCTAATTAAAAACACATTCTCAGTGCACATTAATGTCATATACGAGGCCTCATTCTACAGTCCACGATACAACTGGGTGCCAATGAAATTATCCGAGGAATTACTAGTATTGAACTGCCATGGTATTTCACCAGACAATTTCACTGTCGGTTTATGAGTTTTCAAAGTCGAAATGGGGAACAATGTGCAGGAAAGGTCATTGGAATGTGACGTTAAAAATCACGTAATTCAACATTCATTTATTTTCTACACTGCATTGGTTACGCAAATTTCTCGTGATTAATATCTGAAGAAATTTGTGTACTGAAAACACCAGGATCGAACGTAATTTGTACCGGACTCCTAATATGAAACAGGGTGCAAATGTCATTTCTGCTGATTTCAGATGTCTCGAGTAACAATTAAAAAGGCTGATAGCGCAGCTGAACTGTCATTAAATAGTAAAACAAGACGAAAATGGGAAAATCTCACAGCACAAAAATGCCCGAAGGCACTTTATAATTGGCCTTATTCAGAGTCAATAATTACCACAAAATTACTACTTCCTTGTGTTGGAGATGGTGACGTTTCCAGGGACGGAGGACCTAGGAATCAAAGTCGCTTATTCTTTGTGCCTCCAAACACCATAGTCTTTGTGATATAGTGACAGAGCAAAGTCATCCTGACCTTTGTTGGAAGTGGTCCTTGCAGTTTGTCATATGGGTTTGCTTTGTATTTCATTTTCCAGGCAGAGATAAACCTGTGAGCTATCTCTATATTTCTAAAACTATAGCTGGTGGTGTTCATCTACCTCCGCCAATAGGCACACGTATGTATTAGCAGTCGAATATAAAAAATAAAATACCACTTATTTAAAGTTGATGTTACATACATTGTATGTGGGTGTTTACAGAGGCTATATTGAGTTTATTGTCCTCGCATTCGAAGAACAACCACCGGCGGCAGATCCTTCTCACACCTCGCCGCCAAGACCTGGAACACCCTTCCACTAAGCCTATGACAGACCCAAGACCTGCTGACCTTCAGGAGGCTACTCAAGACCTGGCTGTTCGACCAGTAGCAGCACCCCCCCCTTCCCTCTCCCCAGCGCCTTGAGACCCTCGCGGGTAAGTAGTGCGCTCTACAAATTTTGTGATTGATTGATTGATTGTGATTCAGTTTCATAGTGCAATGTTTCAGGGCACACTTTATTTCTGGCAAGGGCACGGCACAGTAATTCAGAGCCGCCAACAGGGAGTCAAGGGGCTCTGAATGAAATCTATCTGAAAATCCGCCTAGAAGCTTCTAATGCATACTCATAGCAGCAACACAGCAAACCACTCCGATGCAACTACCATGAGAACTTCATAGTACAATATCTCAGTGCACTGCACCCTCAGAGAAACTCATCGCACAGTATCTCAGTTCACTCCTAAATCAAATTCATGGCACAATATACCAGGAGATTCCTTGCACAATACAATATCTCAGTTCGCTCCATAGCAGCGTGAAGACTGCAGTTTACCAATGAGTTGACACAACTAAATTTTGTTATATTTTGCTTTTCAGCATCATGCTGACGAACTTTACCTAATTTTTGGGCAAACCTCCTTTGCTGCTCCTGCGCCTTTACAACCCAGTCAACAACCCCAGCGTTTAAGGTAAGGAAACTGCTGCTATATTTTACATTGTAGTTAAGGGCTATGTAAGTTGTCTACATGGTGGGTGGCGTCTACATGCACCAATCCTCATACATTGATTATTGACAGGTAACTTTAATATTGGTAAGACACCATGAATACAGTAGAGCAACTACTTGCAAAGCCGTTCATTGGACTGAAACGATTAGAGAAACTAATTGTAAAACAATTAGGACCTCACAGGCCAGACCTTATTAACATTCTTGCTCTCTGAAATGTCCTTGAAAATGCACCATTTGCCTGCTCTTTTTAAAAAAAAATTCTCGGGGGGAGAACCCCCCCCCGAACGCTTTGTAGGTTGTTCGGCCTCGCTCGCCGCAGTGTAGTATGACAATTATTTTACGCCACACCACTTTCAAATGTCACCAGCCGCCACTGCTAGGACCGGTTTCGGGGTTTCACCCCTCATCAGCCAGGATAGCTTGAATCTGGTGGCGTAGCGAGCACGTGACCCACGTCTGGGCATACCCTTCCTACTTAGGGTGTAAACTGCAAAAAGAACAGATGATGGATTGAATGCTGAATCAATCTAACATTCACCCCCAGTCAATCTATTAAATCCATCGTTTTTTTGCACAACACACCACTCCAGTTTGGACCCAGCCATATGCAAATCAGTCTTGACCCTGTTCACCATGGGAACAGTCCAGCCCAAACTGCCAGGCCAGGTCCTCCCTGGACCAGAAACAAGCACCCTAGGACCGGTTTGGGGGTTTCACCCCCTCATCAGCCAGGATACCTTGAATTTGGTGGCATAGCGAGCACGGGACCCACTGGGGTGGCATGGTGAGCAAAAGAATGATGGATTTAACCCAGCTCTATTGACTGGGGGTGAATGTTTGATTTGCTCTGCATTCCGTCCATCATCTGTGTGTCTTTTGCTTTCTCGCCCTAAGTGCACCGGGTATGCCCAGACGTGGGTCCCGGGCTCACTGTGTCACTGGATTCAAACTAGCCTGGCTGATGAGGGGTGATGCCTCAAAACCGGTCCCAGGATGCTTGTTTCTAGTCCAGGGAGGACCTGGCTTGCCAGTTCGGGCTGGACTGTTCCCATAAGGAACAGGGTCAAGACTGATTTGCATATGGCTGGGTCTGAACTGGGGTGGCATGTTGAGCAAAAGAACGATGGAGTTAATCCAGATCTATTGACTGGGGGTGAATGTTTGATTTGCTCTGCATTCCGTCCATCATCTGTGTGTCTTTTGAAAAGAGGCAGAATTTTTAGGTGTTATGTGTAGTGCATCACATCTTTTATAAAACTGGCGCACTGACTTTACGTCCTCTTATTCAACCATAAAGCCCAGACAGGCAGCTAAGATGGTGGAGCTTAATTTTGTGGTGATCCATGGCCGGAAAAGCCGTAGCGAGCACTGGGTATTTTGCAGGTGGGCCAGAAGGGTGGGGGCCGGTTTTGTTACCAGGGGCCAGTTTAGCAGCGGTGCTTGACACTAGCCTAGCCCCACCCCCCCCCCCCTCGGGGCCAGTCGACGAGCGGAATTGCCAGGGCTGGTTTCTGTTCCCAATCCGGCCGTGTAGTGATCCCTCGCTTTAAGAAGTCAAGACAGGGAGGACGATCATTCCATGTACTGGTACCCACTCTCTGAAACAAACTCCCTGGTCATTTAAGGACAATGTCAAATCACTTTAGCTTTAGAATGCAGCTTAAGACCTGGTTGTTCCAGCTTTAAATGTTGCTATATTCCACTGGCTATAGTATGTGCTTGAAAGCCCCGACATAGGGCAGCCATGCTCTATACATTCTTTTAACATAACATAATAGAGTGACAATGCAAAGCAGGTATATCATAGACAATATTTGAAGTTAAATCTTCAGTGTCCAAATGATGGGAATGCTAAAGATCTTCTTTGCTTTTTAGATATCAGTACTCTTTCGGCCTTAGAACACTGGGCACCACAGGCGTGTGTGCCCGCTTTATGACCCAAGGGCACTCTGGCGTTACAGAATGGCTGCACTGACTTGACAGCCCCTTCTGTACTATAGATCATTCCAGTGCTACATGTGCACCTCTGTGATCTTAATAAGGCATTCCTTTGTTTACATAAGGGCATGCCCCAGTGCAATTGAGGATCCTTTGTGCCTTATTATAGATGCAGGTGCCGAGGCTGAGGCTGAGGAGCTGTCAAGGGGTACACTGGCTGTGTGCCATAAGGAGGTGGTGCACAGCCAGTGCTTGCCCTCAAGGATGACCCTTGACAGCGGGGGTCCTAGACATCCCCTTGCAGGCAGATGTAGTCACTCACTGCACCTCTCTGTAGGGGGATCTCTGTTCAACTTTGAAAGGTAGGCCTAATTGCTGCCTGCAAAGTAAAAGATGGGCTTGTTGCTTCAAACAGCTAGCCTGCCTTTCCCTAATACACTGCCCCAAAGGGAAGCTAGAGTTTGTAGCTGCCATTGGGAAAACTGTGAATTGGAGCGCTCATTAAGCCTGCACCGGGCACACCCGTTTAACCGTGTGTCACAGCACAGAGCAGAGCAGAGCAGTTCACCCTATATATAATACGGCACATGTAGGGCAAGCTACGGAAAGCTGTGCAATCAGGCATGTGTCCATATCAAATATTTCTATTTCTCTCTCTTGTTCTATTACTCTTTCCCCAGGCCAACTGCAAATCTTCATGATGGTAGTGTGAAATTGTGTGTGAGTTTGGCGAAGTTTGGAAACTCCTTTCACTCCTGTTGGCTTCAGATTTTCAGGTTAGTGCGCCATACCAAACTGTCATTCATCGTAGCAGCATCATGCGATCTGGCCTGGGAGTCTTTTAGGATTGAGAGATAAATCTGTGTTTATTTCAGTTGCTACCATAGATTCACATCTTCCGATCTTGCAAGGTGCATTCAAAGTATGTCCAAAGCAATTTAACGATAATGGGCTCATATAAATTGTAAGAAAATTTCGAACTCTACCAGAATCTTTCAGTGGGTAGCTAACATTCTGCCTTGCTTCATGGAATCAGTGCTTGATTAGTACCGGTGTTTGCCGGTGCTTGGCATCGGCAGATATTTCTTAACACCGGCACATACTTATCACAGACCACCACAGGGCGGCCAAGTCTGCCGTTTATCTACCAGAGCACATCAGCAGGGGGTTCAACAATGTTTAAGAGTACTAATACCAGAGTGCCCAGGCCCTTTTTACAGCTTTGCCTGACACGTGTAGAAGGATGATAGTTGATAGGTAGGGC
The DNA here is from genome assembly GCA_963921515.1 of Calotriton arnoldi. Taxonomy (NCBI): domain Eukaryota; kingdom Metazoa; phylum Chordata; class Amphibia; order Caudata; family Salamandridae; genus Calotriton; species Calotriton arnoldi. Next base: position 2,526,428 of record CAWUFW010000298.1, on the reverse strand, counting down.
TGGTACAGGCATTTAGCAGCACTAACAGGGACAGTGGATGCGGAAGCTGTGGTGTCCTCTTGAGAATTATGTTGTATCCTGGCACTTATTTTTTTACAAGCTAAGCATTACATGGAATCAGTGGTTACAGTCATATTTTGGCTATTGGACAGTGTTATTTTTAGCATTTCGCCAGGCAGCCTTAATGTGCTTGAAACAGCAATTGCTACTTGCGGGTATGGCATTTAACTATAAAAGTAGAGAGCAAAATCCAGATTTTATTTGTTGAAGTTGTTCAGTAAAGATTTTAACCAACTTATTCTCGATGTGTTTTAAAGCTGGCAGGAGAGCAAAACATTCATGGCCTTTTTACCTTGATGTATGTCTGTTGATTGTACCCTGTGGACCTTTCCCAAATTTAATTGTAGTTGCTGTGAGTACTTCTTTCAGCCTTCGTTAACAAAGTTGGTTGGACGAGCGTTGGATGAGTCAAAGGTTATCCATGACCTAGGTGTGCCCCTCAAACGTATATTCTTCGGGATATCTGGAAGCCACAATGTTACTATAGCCTTAGAGACCGATGTAGTGGGCTCTACCAGCCATTAAAGGCCAGCTCCAGCGTTAAAGGCCCTCGCCGAAGGGAGCGGGCCTTTAATGGCCGGTAGAGCCCAGCTACATCAGCTATTAGAACATTGGAATGTGGGGAGATCCATTGAAAACAATGGAGTAGCTCCGGGCTTATAATGGCTGGTATAAGCCCGGAGCTCCAACATTCCAAACAGCTGTGGCTGTGAACAAAGGCTTCAGGGAGCCTGAGGGGATTTCAATCCCCTCGCGCTCCCTGAAGCCTTTGTTTTATTTGTTAGAACATTCTGCCCTCTAGTGGCAGAATGTTCTAATAGTCTTATAGCCCCTTCGTAGCTGGGCTATACCGGCTATTAAAGTCCCGCTCCCTTGCTAAAGGCCCTCGCCTTCGGCTCGGGCCTTTAACGCTGGAGCGGGCCTTTAATAGCCGGTATAGCCCGTTACGGCGGGCTATAAGGCTATATTATGAGTTTTTGGGAAATAACATGCAGATGTTGGTGTTTAGCGCACCAAAATCCCCATGAAACGGTCAATACCGTATGTCTTTTCCCCTGTTAAATGTCGGCAGGTTTGGCCTGCCAAATTTTAGCAAAGGTGGAGCTATTTAATGCATCCAATAATTATCGAATGCTTTAAATTCCTTCAAACTCGTAATTCCAACCCATGTGTAAACAGGGGTTTACTCATGGGTCGGAAATTAACTGCCCCCCTTGTAATCAGTCCCTTAGTGTAATGATACGAGTTTACATGCAGGAAGCAGTAGCAACTATGTTGCTGAACCTTGGGGTTACACTAAAACCAGGCATTACAAATAATCAAAAATGGATTCCTAGGGTCTTTACTAAGGTGGGCGGTGGTATTCCATTTGCACCTTGTACATCAATATATGCATCACGCTTCTCTCTGACACCATTGCACTGAATTGTTATAAACATCCTTAAGGACCTAGGGTTCAGACATTTGTGGAAGCTACAATTCTTCTGGGTGTGAACACAATAGTTAAAGAAGCAAGTGGTCACACAGCTTCAAAATCATGATCCCGTACTCCAAGCCAGCTCCGTTGGCCTCAAGTTATGTTTTAATAAAACGACGACATGGGTTTGAGCACTATCTTGATTGTATCCAGCCTCAACCACGTTGCACTTTAGATTTTAAATTTAGATAAGGCGCCTCCCAACTGCAGCTTAATTTTCAATGTGGAGCAGCGGTCCCGTTGGGGAGGGTGTGGGGGCGGGGCGTTGAATTCGCAATTGCAAACAGGGAGATGAGGCACAACAATGCACTTTAAGATTTTGTGTACAAAGATAAGTTCTGCCCATCATAAAGGTCCTATTCTGCTATTTAAATACTTCCATATAAAACCAAGCATTGATGCACTGACCTGTGTTATAGAACAGACAATTGTGCAATATTCAGCCCTGTAGCATGCTATCTCTGGGACGCGTGGTTCATTCTGAGACTAATGTGGACGCAGCTCATGCAACTAACGTGTACTATGAGTATAGACACTGTTTTATCTGTTTGTACTTCATTATAAATACCAAAGCTTTTAAACGTAAAGGTAATTGATGTAGGCATTTTAAGGATATCAATTGGGCTGTTATTGTTATTTTATTCTCATTCCATTGTTATTCACATTAGTTTATTGTTATGGCTTATGCTGAAAACAATAAAGCTATTGATCACTGTCAGATGTTAATGAGAGGAAAAAATCATATACATTCATGACTTGGACCTATTTTCCTAACCCTACATGTCAGCAGTCAATACACTTCATACTGTAACTAAAGTATACTTAAAGTTAGGAAAATTGTTGAATTGCTGGTATTTTTATGAGTAGCGGCTCCCCTTCAGAACAAGTGGTGGGGTGTGGGGAAAATGGGGAGGTGTGGTGGGAAAGGGGGAATATAATACATTTTAAAAAAACACCTACCTGCTGCTGCGCTGCCGGCCACCGTCTTGGGATTCTTATGCTCGGGGACCCTTCAAACTGGGCAGGCTCCTAGAAGCCAATCAAGACACTGCTCTCATCAGAACAGAGCTGTGATTGGCCTGAATGGGCTTGTTTAATGCTGGCTCAGGTCCTAGGAGCCTGTGCCTCTACTCCCCCCAGCAGTACAACACAGCTCAGGTCGAAAGAGATTAAAGTGCGCATGACGGTTCGCAAGGCCTTAGACAGCCGGCCAAACTGTCATGCGCACTTTACAGTGCACACTACTCCTCCCCCTGCACCCCGCATGGCCCCACCCCACAGACTTGGTTGTCTGCAGCAGAAATAAAAATAAAATGATAATAAAATGGTTTCATTATCATTTTTTTTGTCCCGTTTCTGTCTGCTGCCTGGCACTCAGCAGGTGGGGTGACGCTCCTCCGCCATAGCGGAGGAGCCGCCGCATTTTTTACAATTATTTTTATTCGCTGGACCTGATTTACAATACATATCTCCAACCCCAGTACAAGCAAATCCAAACCCTGTTTCAAAACAGCAGTTTGCCAGTCTCCCCGGGCCACAATGCCATTTTAGGTTATCTTTTACAATATGACACACTGTTGTGTTGGCACTGTGGAGAAAATACCTTCTAGAGCATTAATGTAGCACAACAACTTCATATTTCTCGTTCATAGACATACCTCTGTAAATAGAACATACGCTCGTGCACTTTCTGACCCTCTACAGAACCTACACATGAACCATTTTGGTGAAAGGGGGATGCTGACTGAAATGTATTGCAATCTGTTTGTGACTATACACATGGCCACCTCTGTGAATTTTCACCTTATTTGCAGTGGACTGCATTGCCTGGACCACTGGAGCAATAATACCCATGGAACACCCACCCATCCTATCTAACATTAGAAATATTTGTGTACAGTGAATGTATGAGTCACCCGCGCGTGGAGTCCCACCTGTATTACACAGCTGTCATGCTTTGGCAATCCACTAAATGTATTGAAATGTATATTATTACTTTTCGATTCATATGTCACACTTGTATTCATTTTGATCCTCCGTGCACACAAAAATTAGCATATTTCAAGTTTTGAGAATGCCGCACAATATATGCATTTGTAAATTCTTGCTTTTTCCACACATACATCACACTTACGACTCTAAAAAAGGGTTGCAATTCGCACACTGTGGGAATCTGTTTGTTTTGAGCAGGTATAAATTCTGCATATTTTAAAACACTAGAAGTATAGTTTACTAAAATTTCTATAGCAACTTTCGATCCAGCGAAACCATGATCCAAAGCAAACCCAATAGCCACATGGAGTGCGATGAATTCTATTTGCAGGAAGGCATTTCCTTTGCAGTTGTTTACCTTCAAGCTTTCCTCTATTTCTACTCAAGTAGTGGCTCTTTTCTGTCTGGATCCAAGCCGCCTCTATCAGCAGTAAGTGGCCAGCTCTATTAGCATTGCATAGCAGGCCGGCTGGTAGTTTGTTCATTGTCTGGGATCGTTGGAACTGGGCGGCAGCAGAGGGACTGCCTCAGCTGTCTGCTGATGCAAACCCAGGGCTACCAATACAGCCCCGAATGGGAAAGTTTAAGAAAACATCTTGACCCTGCACTTCTTAAAAAATCCATTACCCTTTTCAATTGAAGAATTTAATAATCTTTGGAGTTTTAATTCAGATTTTTTTTTATTAGACAAATTGCTTTAATTCACAAGGGATGAGTGTGCTGGTTTCTCATCATCTGAGCTGGATCTCTTGGAGAAAAAAAAAACTACCCGATGTAATAATAACAAATTTGAAACACATATCATCTGCCATCTAATTGACCTAATGTTTCATTTAATTTCCCTTTACCGACTCTGTATAAAGATGAGAATTTAGATACCGTTTGAAGCGCTAACATAAAAGTCACCAAAATGAAAAGGTGGGTTTGTGCTGCCTGCAACAACATGAAACTGAACTGAGTCAAAACACTCCTATAAGAAATCAACTGAAGTAAAAATCCAACCGTTCCGTTTCATCCCAATTAATAAAACAAAAACCTCACATACCCTTGATAAAATAAGAAGTAACTCTATCTTTACATGCAAAAATGCATATAGTCATCTCACAAAAGTGAAAATGAAAATACAGCAAGCAGTGAGAGAGGTGATGATTTTGGTGTCTTCCCTAACCTAGGGAGAGAACCAAGCAGATGCCTTGAACACAAAGAGCACATCATGCTGAACGATTCGGTGGTGGTCCCATCCTCCTAGGACCACCCCAAGCACAGTTATGGGCAAAAATACAATCCCAACCAAAGGCCCTGCAAAGCATTATGGGACAAGATTCTAGAGGGCAGTGAATATTACACCCCTACATATGACATCACTCATGACATGGTCAGTGACATTACTCATGACATGACTGATGACATCTCAAATGACATCACTGATGACATGATCCACAGAACCACTCACATCCACTCACACACCCACACAATCATTCATTCACTCACTCACACCCATACAATCACATACACACACCCTCTCACTGATCCATAGAGCCACTCACAGCCACTCACTTCCTATACACCTACCCACACAGCCAGTCACTCACACTGCCACTCACTCACCCATACAGCAGCTCACACACCCACTTTTTCACCCATACAACCGTTAACACACCCAGTCACTCACCCATAGAGCCTCTCAACAGAGCCACTCATTCACCCATACAGCCATTCAAACACCCACTCACGCACCCAAACAAACACTCACAAATGTACTCACTCACCCATACAGCCACTCACTTAGACACTCACTCTCCAATACAGCCACTCACACAACCATTCAGTTAATCAAAACCCCACTCAAACAGCCACTCATTCACCCAAACAGCCACTTACATACACAGTCACTCACCCATACAGCCACTCACACAGCCACTTAGTCACCGATACAGCCACTCACATATCCACTCACAGACCCATACAGCCACTCACACAGCCACTCACTCACCCATACAGCCACTCATACACCCACTCACTCACCAATTCAACTAGTCACACAGCCACTCTCACACCCATACAGTTACTTACAGACCCACTTATTCACCCATACAGCCACTCACACACCCACTCACCCACCTATTTAGCCACTCAGACATCCACTCACACACGGATACATACAGTCGCACAGCCACTAACATGATGGGGCAGATTTACAATCCCCTTGCGCCACTTTTGCGCCGCCGTTGCGTCACTTTTGTGACACAACGGCAACGTAAACCATGCGCCACGTTGCGCCTTATTTACAATGTGACGCATCTAGGGAGATGCGTAACGTTGTAAAGCCCTGCACCACATGAAACCTGCATCAGGTCTCATGTGGGCGTTCCGTCGCAGGGTGGGCATTCCGTCGCAGGAAATCCTCGTAAAAGTGACGCAGTGAAATCTACAAGATTTCACTGAGTCACTTTTCCGACGCCGCTGCGACAAATCCGCCTGCTTCAAGCAGGCGTAAGGAGTGCTGCACCACGTTAAAGATGGGCGGCCCACGAGCATTGCTGGAGTTGCGTCGCACTTGCGACATGACTCCAGCAATGCGCCACCCTTCCGACGGGAGATGCAACACGCATCTGTTTATCTTTGTGCCACGGTGCGCCGTATAGTAAATGCGGCGCACCTGTGGTGGCGCAAGGGTAAACTTGCGTGACGCATCTTTCCTGGCGCATCTCTGCTGATTTGCAGGGATGCGCCAGGCATTGTAAATCTGCCCCTTCATGTTAGAAATAGTGTCACTCATTAGTAGTACACAAAGTATAGTAATTTAACTTTTGTAGTACCTTAGTATATATATTTAACACTGATAAACATTAGAAAACACTCACAATCACTGGGTGATGTTATTAGTGATGTCATTTGAGATGTCATCAGTGAAGTCATGAGTGATGTCACTGCCCATGTCACAAGTGATGTAATATGTAAAGTCATAGGCAGTATATTGCGGGGCATACATTATAGTGAGCTCAGCTAACTATAACTGCTGAATTTCACTTGTTTTGCATGAGTGAAATCTGAGCCTAACTATAACGTCCCTGTAACCATTGTTTATTTTCAGTGTATTTCTAGTTTTTTGTTAATGCTAAGTAAGATGCCCATCACAATGCAAGGTGGGGGGGTTGGATGTAGGGCCTGGCATTGTGCTGCCCCCACACAAGCTTGCCATCCTTGCCATCCATTGTCCAAGTACATGACCCTTCTCCCTCATTACAGCCCTATATGGCCATTGTTCTACTACTACCCTTCCCACCTGTCCTGAACAGTTGCCTTGCTGCCCCATCCACCTCTTCCTTGCCCGCTGTTGTCTGAATAGATGCACCAGCCCCCTCCCTCCTGCCCTGCATGGTCCGATGTGCTACCACTGCCCTCCGTTTAGCTTGATGTCTCTGACCACTCTGCCTGCCCTCTGTTGCTCAATTCTGTCCCCCATCATTGCCCACCTGCGTAGCCTCTGTGCTTAGCTTGCTGCCCCTACTCTCCTTCCCCATGCCCTCCGATGTCTGTGTGCATGACCCTGCTCGTTTTTTCTTGCCCATCATGTTCCATGGACCTGCCACTCCCCCTCCTATCTACTCTGAGTGTTCAGTTGAGCTGTCACTGCCCCTCCCACCTGCCTAGCATGGCCAGATGGCTGTCACCTATCCTTTCCACTTCCACCATGCTTGTATGAGTTCCATGCCCCTATCCCCTCCCTACTGTCCTCCATTGTCCATTTTGCTGCCACTTCCTTCTGCCCTCCATGCTTTGTTGTGCTGCAACTGCTCCTCCTGCCTGCCCTGCGTGGTCTGTTGTCAATCCTCTTCGTATGTACTCTCTTGTCAGTGTCCAGCCCCTAACCCTCCCTTCTGTCCTCCATGGTCCTTTGTGCATGCCACTGCCCCTACCCTCTTACCTTCTGTGGCCATTGTGCTGCCACTAACCCTCCCGTTTGCCATGCATGGTCTTCTGAGCTATCATAGTCCCTCCCACCTGCCCTGTGTGGTCAGCTTGCTGCCCCCAGACCTCCTCCCACCTTCCCTCCATTGTCTGTGTGTATGCCATTATAGTCTCACTGTTGCCCTCCATGGTGTGTTGTGCTTCCAGTGCCCATCCATGGTCAGCTTGCTGATCCTGCCCTGCCCCCTTGCCCCTGGCCTCCGTTTTCCATGTGCAGACCCCTATCACCTCCCTCCTGCTAGTCCATTGTCGTGCCCCTGCCCCCTCCCTCCTGCCCTTCATGATCCATTATGCTGCAACTGTTACTCCTGTCTGTCCGATATGATCAGCTTGCTGCCGTTGCTTCTTTCCACTCTGTTCTGTTGTCCATGTGCATGGCGCTGTCCCTTCCCTATTGCTTTCCATGGTCCATTGGGCTGCACTGCCGTCCTGCTTGCCTCATGTGGTGCATTGTGCTGCTTCAACCCCTGACACCTGCCCTGTAAGGTCAGTTTGGTGCCCCTGCCCATCTCCCTCCTGCCCTCTGTTATCCGAGTCCATGTCCCTACCCCATTCCTCCTGCCCTCCATGATCAAATGTATCATACTTGCCAACATTTTGAACATGGCAAGAGGGAGATTTTGAAACAAAACCTGGGGAATTGACTTTTCCCATTGACTTATATTGAAAAAGAGGAAAATTCAGGTAGGTGACAGATAAAATGAAGCCCTTTTGGGCTTAAAAACATCGAGAGTCTCCTGCCTGAATAAGGTCTGTTGTCATGTATGACTGTACCTCCACTGCCTCTTCCTTCTGCCCTCAATGGTCTGTTATATTGCCACAGCCTCTCTTGCCTGGTTGGTTTGTTTCCCCTGCCCCTCTTTCCTCTGCCCTCCATCCTTCGTTGTGCTGCCACTGCCCCTCCCGCCTGTCCAGCGTGGTCAACTTGTTTCCACTGCACCCTCCTGCCTGCCTTCAATTTTCCAAGTCCGCGCAATGACCTCTGCCTCCCAACAGTATTCTAATGAACAACTAGATTGCTAACATTCTATATTTATTACAAAAGTGGAATATGTCATCTTGATGTAATCAAAACTGAAATATCTAAATCATTTCCTTTAGAAATTATAAAAATGAGAGGGTCTTACTCCCTTAGAAATTATGGTTAGTGCTCTAAAAAACCAAATCAGGATATATTTTTTGAGTTCTCAAATAGCGACAAAGCACTTTTCGATTATTTGCTATCTTTATGTTTTTTTATCCAGTTAATCACTTGATTATATGTTACACTTAGGGGAGAGGATGTGGCGTTATGGCCAGAGCTGCTGACTTTGCAACTGGGGAACCAGGTTCTAGTTTAGTTGTCAGCTCGACATCCTGTGATTCTGGGCAAATCACTTAATCTCACCATTCCTAAAACCAAAATGAATGTGTCCTTGTGTAATGAAACCGATGCTCATGTAAAGCACTCCAATACCTTCAGGTCAAGTCTGCGCTATATAAAACTGCAAAAAAAAAAAAAAATTAAGTGTTTTTCACACTTATGTGTTTGGGATATACTTGGGCTGCATTAGGATGATATTTGTGCTACATTTGGGCTCTTTTTTCTCTGGTGGCCTTCTTGGGAGACTTACTTGTTATGAAGCTCCCTAAATTCCTCATTTACTGCAGTATCCTCAGTAGAAAATGCTTTCAGTTTTCCACTTCAATTCCATTAAGATGGCCTTCAGATGTGCTACATTTTTGGCATACATTCAGAATGTTAGCACTCTAGTTGCTCATTAAAACACTGTGGTAAAGCTGCTGATCACCAGGGAGTTAACTGGCAGTCTGCTGCTGGTGATGAAAGTGCATGTTTTAGTCTGCATGTCAGAAAGTTTTAATGAAATAGAAGAGGAAGATATTTGAGAACTCACTTCAAATGTGTCCTAATTTTTCTATCTACAGCACTAACTACAATTTCTATGACAATATGAACACCCCCTCCCCCCATTTGTTCCTTTCTATATTAAATGTTTTAAGTTTTACCAGGTTGATTCAATCAAGATGGCTTCAGGTGTGCCATACGTTTGTCATAAGTATGACTGTTAGCGCTCAATTTGTTCTTTACCACACTCTAGGAGGCTGCAGTAGAACACAGAGGAATCAACTGACAGGCTGCACCTATTGGAAGTGTATGTTTTGCTGAGAATGTCAGAGTTCATTCCAATAAGGCTGGGAAAGATAGTGTGAATTTACAGAAAATATGATCTCATGTTAGCTTCTGGAGCTCCTTCCACAACCTCTATGGGAAAATTATGAGAAAACACTTTTCTCTCGAACATGATTCATGAAATACCAGCAGAAGGCTTTTTCACATGGTAAAATCACCTTAAAACACACAATTCCTAAAATTAGTTTGGTACCATCAACAAATAATTTATGTTGTAACTAAAATCTGTTATCACCCTTTATACGTTCTCCTTTTTGTGACCCACAAAACCTGCCATTCAATTCAATGCATTTCAGTGAGGTGCTATCATGTGTATTGGTCCCAAGATGGCTGCCAGCACTTCCTGGTTGAAGTGCTGACAGCTAATCAGATCTCACCATGAGACCTGCGCTTAGGCTTCGCCCAGATATTCAAATGTCTTTTTCCTTTAAAATCTCAAAAACTACCGAGCGGATTTACACCAAATCAGCTTTCTGCCAAACTTGGTGTAATTCTGTTCAGCAGTTTGGGCTGTAGTTGTGTTCAAAATCCGTAGAGGGCTTAAGATGGGAAACACACTTTTTTGGGACCCTCCTTTTTCTCGGCCCCGCTTGATGGATCACCCCAAAACTCTCTACGTACAACTAGAATCAGGAAGACACTTTTTTTAGAAAAGTTTGTGAAGATTCATCAAACGGCGCCAAAGTTATAAGCAAGTCAAAGAACCTCCAGTAGGTCCTCTATTTCTCCAGTAGAGGGGGACAGGTCAAGCCCCCATTATAAATCCTCCACAACTTCCTCCATGACAGCGAGTCCCTAAAGCTGACAGGGCAGCCTCGGCAAACACAGGAATGGAGCATCCCGCAGTGACACCATCAAAGAAAAGTTGATGCCCACGTCAAGGAAAATAGGCAGAGAAATAGAGGATTTTGCCTGATAGAAATGTTTTGGAGGCAAGTAAGGGATGTAAGAGGGGTATTGTTACCGCCTCTGGCTGACTTCAGAGGTATGCATGTGAAAAGACATTATTGTATGTGGCAGCGAGCAAGCAAGAGCACTTTGCAAGTTCATGAATTTAAACTGGGATAACAGAGCCAAGAGATGATAAACTATGAATGATACACATGCACTGTAATTTATTAATATTGACATTACCTTCCATGGTGCATTCTGGGAAATGGATGACTACGAGCCACAGAACTATTGAGGAGTCCTTTCACTTATTGTAGTCAACTGGCACTAGTGATTGCTTACCAATGACTAAGGCTGGTTTAAGGTCAAAACGCGTCTGGGATGAAAGCAAGCTGCCACTTTCTATTCAATAAAATTGCCTATTTTCCTTGAAGTTGGGCATCAGCTTTTCTTTTCTTTGATGGTGGTGTCACACAGGGATGCTCTGTTCCCGTGTTTGCCGAGGCCAGCCTGCCAGGGTTAGGGGTTCCCTGTCACAGAGAAAGTTGTGAAGGATTTATAATTGGGGGAATGACCCGCCTGCCTCTACTGGAGAAATATGGGATTTTGCCTGATGTAAATGCTGTAGAGGTGAGCAAGGGATGTAAGAGAGGTATTGTTACGGCCTCTGGCTGACTTCAGAGGTATATGTTAGAAAAGACATTATTATGTTTGGCAGCGAGCAAGCAAGAGCGCACTGGAAGTTCATGGATTGAAACTGGGATTGCAGTGCAGAGACATGATAAACTATGAATGATACGCAAGCACTGCAATAAATTAATATTGGCATTACCTACCATGGTGAATTCTGGGAAATGGATGACTACAAACCACAGAACTATTGAGGAGTTCATTCACTAATTGTAGTCACCTAACACCAGTGATTGCTTACCAATGATTAAGGCTGATTTAGTGCCAAAACTCGTCTGGAATGAAAGCAAGCTGCTGCCTTCTATTCAATATAAACACCTATTTTCCTTGAAGTTGGGTGTCAGTTTTTCTTTTCTTTGATGGTGTCACAGCGGGTGACTTTGGAGGTATGCGCTTGAAAAGACATTACTATATGTGGATGCTCCATTCCTGTGTTTGCCGAGGCCACCCTGTCGGGGCCCCCTACCACAAAGAAAGTTGTGTGTTACAAACAGTCTGTGACCCGTGATCAAGGTGCGGCTGCACCGAAACGCGTCGGGCATTTGTTTGCCACATGTATTATTAAAAACCACACGCTACTAAGGAATTGGGCTCGGCTTCATACTTTCTGTCTGTCGACGAAGGATTGGTTTTGGATTTGGAGGTTCGCGACCTCGCCGTGAGCCTGCCGCCCTGAGTGGCAGAGAGACCCGCGAAACTTTGTTTGTATATATATATATTCACTGAAAAAACCATAGGTTTTAGGGACAGTTATAGTTACTTGGACATTGCACTCGTACAAAACCCGTGAAATTCCCCCGTTATAGTTAGTTCAGCTAACTATAACTCGCGCCCCCGCAATGCACTGCTGATGACGTCACATATTACATCACTCATGACATGGTCAGTGACATCACTGATGACATCACTGATGACATCTCAAATGACATCACTGATGACATCATCCAGTAACTGTGTGTTTCTGTAAAGTTTAAATATTTTTAAAATATATAGGAAAAGACGTATTGAAGAATGAGTGGGTGTGTAAGTGTCTGTATGGATGATTTAGTAGGTGCGTGACTGACTCTATAAGTGAGTGATTTAACGTATCTTACTGAATGCATGGGTTAGTGACTAAACTGGGTGAATGTCTGTATCCGTCTGTCTGTTGCTGTGTAAGTGGCTGCATGTGTTTGTGAATAGCTAAATGAGTGTCTATATGAGTTATTGAATGCTTGTCTGAGTATCTGTATGGGTGCCTGAGTGTTTGTGTGGGAGGGGTGTGTGCAACTCTGTGCATAGATGTGTGAGTGGGTGATTCACTGGGTGGATGGTTTCAAGAGTGCATCTGTGATAGACTGTATGGGTGGGTAAGTGTGTGTAAGAGTGTGTTAGTGAGTGAATGTATGTCCCAGTGGTACATGTGTGAGTAACTACATATGTGAAAGGCAGTATATATGTGTGTTGGAGTATATAAATAGCTATAAGCAAGAGTGAGTGATTGTGATAGTGGCTGTATGGATGATTGTGTGCTTGTATCAGTGATTGTATAAGAGCGTAACAATGTGCTACTATTTGTATGAGTAAGTGAGCTGGTGTGTGTATAACTGTATAGGTGAGTAAATGGCAGTGTGTTTAATTATTTGCATGACTGACTAGGTGTGTGAGTATCTCTATGGATGAGTGGCGTTGTTTGAGTGTCTATATAGGAGTAAGAGTGCATATGATAGTCCTGTACTGAGTGACCGTAAGTATGAGTGACTGTACGGGTGAGTGAGTGGATGTGTGTGTGTAGACCTAAGAATCAGTGAGTGGGTATGTAGTTATTGGTGTTGGAGTGTCTATGGTTTTGCGAATGGCAGTCTGTAATTTAGAGTGGGTGTATCAAAGGTTATATTAGGGTGTGAGGAGGTGCATCAGATTATCACGTGGATGATGTCATCAGTGATGTCATTTGAGATGTCATCAGTGATGTCATCAGTGATGTCACTGACCATGTCATGAGTGATGTAATATGTGACGTCATCAGCAGTGGATTGTGAGGCGCAAGTTATAGTTAGCTGAACTAACTATAACGGGGGAATTTCACGGGTTTTGTACGAGTGCAATGTCCAAGTAACTATAACTGTCCCTAAAACCTATGGTTTTTTCAGTGAATTTCAAAGGTTTTTTAAATGCTAATTTGTAACTATAACGTGTCTGAAACCTATGGTTTTTTCAGTGAATTTCAAAGGTTTTTTAAATGCTAATTTGTAACTATAACGTGTCTGAAACCTATGGTTTTTTCAGTGAATTTCAAAGTTTTTTTAAATGCTAATTTCTAACTATAACGTGCCTGAAACCTACGGTTTTTTCAGTGAATTTCAAAGGTTTTGTAAATGACAATTTTTAAATGTATTAATTGTTATATTAATTTTTTTCATACTGATTTACTACATTTTTAGAAACAATTTTTTTTTACATATTTTATTATTTAAATTACATTGTAATTACATTATACATTACATTACAAAAAATACTTTCTCAGAATGAATTACTTTAGTTTAAATACTTTGCACATAGGCAATAGACTTTTAAGTACAGTAGTTACAGTTGTTGCAATGTGCAACACATTTTCAAACACAATGCAACATTCAGCTCAATGTGAAATTCTAGTTAAATGCAATTAGTTACTTTATGGATTACTTTTTCTAACCACAGGACTGGATCCTAGATTCAGTCCTGGCACATCTCCTGTAAACAGTTGAGTAAAAGCGTTTTGGTTACAGTCGTGATTTTTAAGGAATATTATTGTACTTTAAAAGTTGACACTTAGAAACTTTTTCTCATAGAATCACCAATGTTATCCTATGGAAGGAAATTCACTTAGCAGGTAAAAACTGTTATCGTTACTTTTTCTTACTCAGTGTTGGATCCTGGATCCAGCACTGGTGCATCTCCTGTAAACAGTTGAATGAATGCGTTTAAGTCATACAGGCGATTTTTAAGGAATATTTGTAGTTTGTGAAAATCGACACTTTGAAAGTTTTCTGCTGAAAACCAGACAATGGATTCCTATGTTAGAAAATATAAGTTACTGGTAAGTACGGTTAAAATTACTTTTCAGGGTCAGTGCTGGGCTAAAAGATGCAGCACTGGGTTCTCTCCTGATAACAGGTGAGTAAATTGGAATTCGTACTTTGGTTGATTTTAGAGGAATATTATAAAGTTCCAAAACTCCACACTTAGAAGAATTTCCAAGTGAAACCAGTCAATGTTAGCCTATGAAGGAAATTCAAGTTACCGGTAAGTACGGTTAAAATTAATTTTGAGGATCAGTACTTGGCTGAAAGATGCAGCACTGAGGTCTCTCCTGATAACAGGTGAGTAAATCAGAATTCGGATTTCGGCTGATTTTAGAGGAATATTTTAAAGTTCCAAAAATCAACACTTAGAAACTTTTTCAGCAAAAAGCAGGCAATGATATCCTATGCAAGGAAATTCAAGTTACTGGTAAGTACGGCTAAAATTACTTTTGAGGATTAGTACTGGGCTGAAAGATGCAGCACTGAGGTCTCTCCTGATAACAGGTGAGTAAATCGGAATTCGTATTTCAGCTGATTTTAGAGGAATATTTTAAAGTTCCAAAACTCCACACTTAGAAGAATTTCCAAGTGAAACCAGTCAATGTTAGCCTATGAAGGAAATTCAAGTTACCGGTAAGTACGGTTAAAATTACTTTTCAGGACCAGTACTGGGCTGAAAGATGCAGCACTGAGGTCTCTCCTGATAACAGGTGAGTAAATCGGAATTCGTATTTCGGCTGATTTTAGAGGAATATTTGCACAATGGTGAAGGGAGGGGGCGGGGCCTCAGGTGACATCTGTGCAAACGCGCCCCGTTGCGCGTTTTAAGTTGGGGGATTAAGTCCCTTGAATCCTGAGGGTCCCTAGGGGCCAACTAGCCCACCAGGAACCTCCAATATGCGCTAGGGGCTGCGTTGCAGAGACGTGTAGAGAGGCCACACCCCTTTTACACCTCTCTGCAACGCAGCTCTGTGGCGCTTTCTGGATGTACCTGTTGGGCTAGTTGGCCCCCAGGGACCCTCAGGATTGAAGGGGATTTAATTCCCCATCTTAAAACGCGCCACGGGGCCTGCTTGCACACATGTCACCTGAAGCCCCGCCCCTCCCTTCACCACTGTGCAAACGCGCCCCGTGGCGCGTTTTAAGTTGGGGGATTAAGTCCCCTTGAATCCTGAGGGTCCCCGGAGTCCAACTAGCCCACCATATACCTCCAAAAAGCGCCACAGAGCTGCGTTGCAGAGAGGGGTAAAAAGGGGCGTGGCCTCTGTACACCTCTCTGCAAGGCAGCCCCCTGGCGCATACTGGAGGTACCTGGTGGGCTAGTTGGCCCCCAGGGACCCCCAGTATTCAAGGGGAATTGCCTCTCTGCAAACGCGCCAGGGGCGCGTTTGCAGAGTGGTGAAGGAAGGGGCGGGGCCTGCGGGCCCGATCGTTTTTAATTTTTTTTTTTTTCTCCTCTGAAGGGGGGCTGTGTGGCCCCCCTTCCTTTTTCTTTTTTGGGCCCTGGGGACCCCATCCCCCAGGGCCTTACCCCTTTTTTTAAATTACCTTTAAAAAAAACGGGAAGGGGGCCGCGTGGCCCCCTTCCCTTGGCCTGTATTGGCCCCGGGGACCCCATCCCCGGGGCATGGCCTCTATATTTATTTTTTTGAGGGGGCAGCGTGGCCCCCTCCTCTGGCCATTTTAAGGCCCCGGGGACCCCATCCCCCGGGGCCGACCTTTCTTTTTAAAAAAAAATGTTTTGTCTTTTTTGGGGAGGGGGCCGCGTGGCCCCCTCCCGGGCCACTACTTGCCCCGGGGACCCCATCCCCCGGGCTGGCCCTCTCCGTTGGGGACTGTGGGGGTCCCCAATCCCCCCACAGTCCCGCCGGCTCCCCACGTCCCTAGGGAGCCGGCATTGCTGTTCCACATGGGGAGCAGCTGACATGCTGCTCCCCATGTGGAAAGCAATCGCTTTGGATATTGGAAGAGAGAGCAGGTTTCCTGCTCTCTCTTCCAATATCCAAAGCAGTTTGCTATGGCAGGACGGGAGCCGCGAGGCTCCCGTCCTGCCATAGCAACTACAGTGTCCCGGGGGTAGGCACCCCGGGACACTGCAGGAGCCGGCCCTGGGGGTTGCGGTCCCCAGGGCCATCAAGGGCTCCAGGAGGGGGCCGCGCGGCCCCCCTCCCTACATCAGCACAGCCCCGGGGAGGTGGTGGTCCCCGGGCTTCGGGGGTCCAAAACGGACCCCCATTTTAATTTGTTAGTGCCCCGGGGAGGTGGCGGTCCCGGGCGTGTGGGGGCTGGAGCCCCCCACACAGGTTGTTTAATTTTAAAAAAAAGCCCCGGGGAGGTGGTGGTCCCGGGGCTGCGGGAGGGCTCAGAGCCCTCCCGCACCATTTTTAAAAGAAAGCCCCGGGGGTGGCGGTCCTCGGGCTTGGGGGCCCTTGAGGCCCCCCACACATAAAATTAAACCCCCACCATGCCCCCGGGACTTGGGCCACCCGGGGGCAAATACAATCGAAGCGCGGGAGACCGCGCTCGATTTTTTTTCGGCAGGATTCGCGCACCCTGAGCGCATCCTGCCGATTTTTTTTTTTTTTAAATGCTTTTTTGCCCAGGGGGTCCTTGTGGGACCCCTGAGCAGGCCTAGGGGTTAGGGTGTTTCTACCCTGCCCCTTTGTGCGTTTTGCACACTTGTTTCTTTTTTTTTCTTGGCGGGATACGCGCACCCTAAGCGCATCCCGCCGATTTTTTAAAAAAAATAATCTTTTTTCTGCCCAGGGGGTCCTTGTGGGACCCCCTGAGCAGACCTAGGGGGTCAGGGTGTTTCTACCCTGCCCCCTTTTTGCGCTTTGCGCACTTGTTTCTGTCCCTCGGTTCTACCGAGGGACAAAATGGCTGCCAACACTTCCTGAATCGGAATGTTGACAGCCAGCTGACAGCCAATTAGCATGCAGCTCGTGATCGGGACGGTGCGCGCAGGGTGCGCTGAGGGTACGCGTATCCGACGCGCCCATAGATATATATGTACTTTTACTTTTGATTTTCTCAGGAACTACTGAACGGATTTACACCATTTAAGCAAAAGGCACCAGTCTGAACCAAGGACTACCTCTTTGCCAAATTTGGTGTAATTCCGTTCAGCAGTTCGGGCTGTAGCTGCGACTAAAGGTTCCTATGGAAAAATGAATGGGGAAAACGCGTTTTGGGACCCCCTTTTTCTCGGCCCCCGCTTCACGTATCACCCCGAGACTTTCAGGGTAGGAGCGGAGCGGAGCGCCCCAACAAGTTGGAAACTTTCACGAAGATTCGTCAACCGGCGCCAACGTTATTTCAAATAGAATGTCGCGGATTTCCTATGGATAATAGGTTGTAACTATAACTATCTACTGGCGACCGCCAGTAGATAATATATATATATATATATATCTGTCACTCCTCATCTTCACGATCCCTCACCCCTGGGATCAGATAGGAAAACGGACACCGCTTATTTAGTGCAATTTCTTTATTGTGCTTGCCGCCACGTATATATATATATATATATATACACACATATTCACTGAAAAAAACAAAGGTTACAGAGACATCATAGTTAGGCTCAGGTTTCACTCGTACAAAACCAGTGAAATTCAGCAGTTATAGCTATCTGAGCTAACTATAACTGGCACCCCACAATGCACTGCTTATGACATCAGATATTACATCACTCATGACATGGTCAGTGACATCACAGATGACATCACTGATGACATCCCAAATGACATCACTGATGACATTATCCACAGAATCTCTGACGCACCCACTCACACCCCAATATAACTTTTCATACACCCACTCCGGGACTGCATTTCCCACAATGCTCCACAGACTTGAATAAGCAGCCCAATAGGGGCGTGGAATTGAGCATATGTATGTGGAGCTGCGACTGGAAACAGCACGCATCCTTTTCCGTTTGAAGCCTCTGAGGAAGAAGGTATCAACTTTTGAAACGCGTCAGGCTATGCATGACGGAATCGCTGCCAAATGGAATTGGCGGATGGGATACAGTTCGTACCTTCAATAAAGGCTCGCAACCTCACGCTGGTGTTTGAGTGCTGCTTTTTGCTTGGGCAAACTTTGGAGCGTTCATTTATATGCGGTGATCCCGCCGCAGAGCTTGCACCACCCCGTTAACCTAGGGGCCACAGCCCGGTATTCAACCGAGCAACTCAGTGGAACACCAGCGTTGGATTAAGGACTGTTCCCGTTTGCTGAGGCCCATCTAGGGCTTGTAAATCTTTTACCCGGCAGGAAATTAGTGCAGCCATCTATGGCAACAATTGGTCTCCGGGACTGCATTTCCCACAGACTTGAATAAGCAGCCCGATAGGGGGCGTGGAATTGAGCATATGTATGTGGAGCTGCGACCGGAAACAGCACGCATCCTTTCCCGTTTGAAGCCTCTGAGGAAGAAGGTATCAACCTTTGAAACGCGTCAGGCTATGCACAATGGAATCGCTGCCAAATGGAATTGCCGGATGGGATACAGTTCGTACCTTCAATAAAGGCTCACAACCTCACGCTGGTGTTTGAGTGCTGCTTTTTGCTTGGGCAAACTTTGGAGCGTTCATATATATATATATATATATGCCAATACTCCTTCTCATCTCGAAAGAGCACGGACCGCTGTAGTTTGGTGCTGTTAGTTTATTATCAAGCTCTCAGTAGATCGTAGTTGCCATGACGCGTTTCGTCCCTCACAGGGGACTTGATCACATGACGCGCTTTCAGCAAGACAATTTGTTTAAATAGTATTACTTTTTTTCTCTTTTTTATCACGTGATTTAAAGTGACGTGTGCATAAGTGAAAAGTATCAGGATACTTATGGGCATAGACAAGTTACTTACAAACGGTAAACTTTGTAACAACTTTCACAGTTAACAGGAAATTGCTGTCATGGTTTACTTTCAAAACATTGTTCTTGGTTTTACACAGATGTTGGTTTTATAATGTGAATAAATCTATACATGATCCATTTACATTAATATATATACTTGAATAAATAATACAAATATTAGTTTACTGTATAAAATCAGATAAAATTTCAATGTAAATACCTAAAAACCCTGTTTTTTCAAAAACAAATTTTATAAATATGTGTTTTCGTCAAAACCAATATAATTTTTATTGGCTTTGTTAAATTTTATGGCCTATTACATTTCCCAAACTGTAGTTTTGGTCCAAATACCTTGTTTTTCACCCAACTAAATCTTAAAAGTGTACCTGTATGTAAAGGAACTCACTATTGGTATCCCTGAATATAAATATGTGCAAAATCGCGTGAATAGAAAAGTGTCAAGTGCAGGTTCATTAACCTATGTGTAAACAGAAACTCATATCTTACTATGTGTGTTAAAAAATAGGGATGGGATTGGCGATTATTTAAAAACTCATTGTTTCAATTCGTGTGTGTTCATGGATGAGCAGATTTTTAGTACCCACTACTCAATGTAAAGTGCAACACTGGTTCTTATGCTGTACTTGGATATTATCTAAAAAAAACAGACTTGCATGTAGTTCCTCAGTGGCATTAAGGCCTTTCGGGTATTTGGTGTCGAGGTTTAAAATATATAACATTTCTAATCTGCGAAGAGCTTTCTCTCGATCGCCGCCCCTTTTGTTTTGTGGCACGGAGTCTATAAGGAAGTATTTCAAATCTTTAAAATTACCTCCATGAGATTCATTAAAATGTCGCGCCACTGGGTACGATTGATCATTGTTCTTTATAGCCCGCATGTGCTGGAGTACCCTTTTGTGTCCTTGCAGGATTGTACTACCCACATATTTTAAATTGCAAGGGCACTCCAGCACATATACAACATGGTCTGTTTTACAATTAAGTGCTTTATCAATCTTTATTTCTTTCTCACCAAACGGAGTTTTATATGTTGTTGTTGTTACTCCATGTTGGCACGCTTTACAGCTTTTGCACTTATAAAATCCCAGTCTCTGACTTAACCATGTGCCTTTTGTTTGCGGACCAGTAGGATCATTTTTGACTAGAACGTCTTTCATGGATGGGCTTCTACTGTATGTGATTGCAGGTCTTGTTGGTACCAGATCACCAATCACAGGATCTCTTCTAATAAAATGCCAATTTTTGTAATTATATTTTTGACTGCTCTTTCTTGCCTGTTGTAGTTTAGAATTAATCTAAAATTTTCAGAGTTGTTTTTGAACTCACTCTCTGTTGTTTCTTTTCTGGTGAGGAGTACTTCCCTAGCTGTAAGATTGCTCTTTTTAAGGGCTATGTCTAGACATTTTTGGTGTAACCCCTGTCTTTAAATCTTGTTATACACTGTGCTTGTGCCATTTTTAGATCTTTCTCATTGCTACAAATACGTTTAAGACGCAATAATTCACCGTATGGTATACTTTGAACAAGATGACCTGGGTGTGCACTGCTCGCATGCAATATTGCGTTGCCTGCTGTCGGCTTTCTGTGGAGTCTGGTCTCCAGTTTATCGTTATGAACATATACCTCAACATCCAAGAAATTTACTGTAGTTTTACTGATAGAGGCGGTAAAGTGTAGATTCAATTGATTTTGGTTAAGTTTGTTAACAAAAACTTCCGCCTCTACCTGAGTGCCACACCATACCAAAAATAGATCATCAATAAATCTCCACCAAGTTTTCACATTGTTATTCATGACTTCAGTATGTTCCTTCATGAGGACCAGCTCCTCCCACCAGCCCATATGAAGGCAGGCGTAACTGGGGGAGAAGCTGGCCCCCATCGCTACACCCCTTAACTGTTGAAATAGCGAATTTTGAAACATGAAAATGTTATTTTTTAAACAAAATTCTACCATACTGATAAGCATGTTGGTGTGTTTTGCGTGTTGAATACCTCTGCGTGACAAGTAAAATTCCAGTGCCCTAAGGCCATCGTTGTGTCGGATGGACGTGTAAAGTGAGGTCACGTCTAAGGTAATGAGCAGATACTCTCTTTGCCATTTAAAATTAAGCATTTTGGATAGAAAATCCCCTGTGTCTCTTATATAAGTTTTTAGTTGTTGAACATATTCTTGTAGGAAGAAGTCAATGTAGATCGATGATTTCTCCAGTAAGCTATTTCTCGCAGAAATAATCGGCCTGCCTGGAGGTTTTGTCAAGTCCTTGTGAATTTTGGGGATGAAATATAGTATCGGTATAACAGGATTGTCATTTTTTAAATATCTGTATTCATCCAGTGACAGCAGACCAGCATTCTTCCAGGCCACCAATTTCATTCTGTAGGTGCTGTAAACATTGTTGAGTGCCTGTTTGTTGCTACGACCATAACAACTATTATCAGTTAGTTGGTGCATTGCTTCATTGATGTAATCATCTTTTTCCAAAGTACCACGTTTCCGCCTTTATCGGCGTTCCTTATCACTATGTCATTGTTGTTCTTTAATTTAGTCATTAGTTGGTGGTATTGCAGTTCCCTTTTGTTGTTTTTACGTTTATTAGCACTTTGTACTTTGCGGTTTAGGTTCTTTAAGCTTCCCACTACTTGCTCGTGGAAGGTATCTATTGTGTCCTTTAACATTACTGGATAGAAAGTGGATGGAGGTTTGAAGGATGTGGTGCTTTGAGCAAACACAGTATTTGGTGATCCTGTGCTTGCCATCCCCGGGCCCATATTTACATCCTCATTTATCAGTTCCTGCATGTCTTGTAAGAACTGACAATCGACCTCATCAATGTTTGTATGCATTGGTTCATTTTCAATTATTCCTATAGGTGTTCCAGATTTTTCTGTTTCTTCACTTTCTTTATCTGCATTTTTTTCTTTGTTTTTTCCTTTATTGTCTTTTTCCAGACTGTTAGTTTTGGTGAGGTTCATTTGCGCAAAGTATTTTTTCAATTTTAATTTTCGGACACTTTTGAATATATCAACACGGGTGGCTGCATAATTAAAGGCACTCTCAGGGCAGTATGACAGCCCTATAGCCAGCAATTGCTCTTCTGCTTTGTTTAGGACTGTATCCGTTAGGTTGATTACTGTTTTTGAATCATCATTTGTGTGTTCTTCCAGTGCTATTTCCTCCAATGTTTCCTCGGTTGGCGCTTTTGTTGCCTCTTGTTTGTTTCGTCGTTGATTTGCCTTTCGCCTTTCCCTGCGTTTTCTTGTTCTACTTTTGTTTGTTTGTTTTGTTGTCTTATCGGGCGTAGGGACTGTAGGCGCTCCAGGCATAAAAAATCAACCTATCAGTTAATGAGATGTTTCTTGCCGGTTGTTGTACTGTTCTTCTACGGGTCTCATTTTCTGACTCGCTCTCAATTGCTGAGCTTACTTCTGATGCTGAGGTTGTTTCTGTCGGAGTATTATCTACTGGGTTGCCGTGTTTGTCAGCAAGCGTTTGCCCTGTTCTTGTTGCTTTTAATGAATCAAACTTTTTTGCAAAAGTAAAAACACGGCCGAATTCGTAATCACATCTGTCACGGTGAAATTTAAAAGCCTTTCTCTCTCTTATGACATCTTCCTCTTTTTTCAATCTTTTATTAATTTCCAATCGTATTTTTTCTAATTCTTCAGTGTTGCCCATTTCCACTAGTTCTAGATTTATTTTTGCAATTTCATCCGCCAGTCTAGCTTGATCTTTTTCAGCATACTTTACCAAAATGAATAATAGTCTGCGCGACGAGTCCAAGTTTGTCTCCGCCCATTCTTTCATCATTTCCCTGTCAGGCGTTTCGTAGCTTGGAGCAAGTAAAATCCTGAGACCCCGAGGAACCCTGCTAACATCTATGTAGCGTTGAAGTGATTTGGCTTCCCACCACTTTCTTTGCTCCGCGCGCATTAACTTTTCCAGTTGCTTGGTTTTTTCTTTCAAAGTACCGTTCTTTGAACATTTTGGTGCATTGTGGGGTATTGAGTCCGTGTTTAGAGCTACCTCATCATTAAACATTGCCGCCGCCGCCTCCTCCCTTTCTCTCAGCGCATCGGCTGACATTTCCGATCCTGGAGCTGTTTGCTGATGAAATAATTCGTAACTTCGGGATTTCAAGATGTGGGACTGTGTCCGCTTTGATCCCGTGTTTCGTGCTATCAACTCTGAACCCAGCTGGAGTTTAATCAATGGGGCTGCCTAGCGTTCCTCCCACCACTGGTTTGGCGCCTTACGCGTCCTCCGACCCGCACTCGCCTACCTGGATGGTGTTTGAATCCGCCGGTTCCGCTCCCAGAAGTTGCCTCTCCGCCGGGGGCTGGTATGCCTTGAATCCTTCCGGATTTTTGTCGAGGCTCAGGATTGAGCCGTGGCTCCTTTGTAGCAGGTGAGCCCAATTTTCAGAGGGGTCCGTGTTTGAAGCTGGAGGAGTCAGAACCAGCTTCCATTATCCGCCAATACTCCTTCTCATCTCGCTTCCTCCCCGCGAAAGAAAGAGCACGGACCGCTGTAGTTTGGTGCTGTTAGTTTATTATCAAGCTCTCAGTAGATCGTAGTTGCCATGACGCGTTTCGTCCCTCACAGGGGACTTGATCACATGACGCGCTTTCAGCAAGACAATTCGTTTAAATAGTATTACTTTTTTTTCTCTTTTTTATCACGTGATTTAAAGTGACGTGTGCAAAAGTGAAAAGTATCAGGATACTTAGGGGCATAGACAAGTTACTTACAAACGGTAAACTTTGTAACAACTTTCACAGTTAACAGGAAATTGCTGTCATGGTTTACTTTCAAAACATTGTTCTTGGTTTTACACAGATGTTATTGTAGGTTTTATAATGTGAATAAATCTATACATGATCCATTTACATTAATATATATACTTGAATAAATAATACAAATATTAGTTTACTGTATAAAATCAGATAAAATTTCAATGTAAATACCTAAAAACCCTGTATTTCAATTTTTTTTTATAAATATGTGTTTTCGTCAAAACCAATATAATTTTTATTGGCTTTGTTAAATTTTATGGCCTATTACATTTCCCAAACTGTAGTTTTGGTCCAAATACCTTGTTTTTCACCCAACTAAATCTTAAAAGTGTACCTGTATGTAAAGGAACTCACTATTGGTATCCCTGAATATAAATATGTGCAAAATCGCGTGAATAGAAAAGTGTCAAGTGCAGGTTCATTAACCTATGTGTAAACAGAAACTCATATCTTACTATGTGTGTTAAAAAATAGGGATGGGATTGGCGGTTATTTAAAAACTCATTGTTTCAATTCGTGTGTGTTCATGGATGAGCAGATTTTTAGTACCCACTACTCAATGTAAAGTGCAACACTGGTTCTTATGCTGTACTTGGACATTATCTAAAAAACAGACTTGCATGTAGTTCCTCAGTGGCATTAAGGCCTTTCGGGTATTTGGTGTCGAGGTTTAAAATATATAACATTTCTAATCTGCGAAGAGCTTTCTCTCGATCGCCGCCCCTTTTGTTTTGTGGCACGGAGTCTATAAGGAAGTATTTCAAATCTTTAAAATTACCTCCATGAGATTCATTAAAATGTCGCGCCACTGGGTACGATTGATCATTGTTCTTTATAGCCCGCATGTGCTGGAGTACCCTTTGTGTCCTTGCAGGATTGTACTACCCACATATTTTAAATTGCAAGGGCACTCCAGCACATATACAACATGGTCTGTTTTACAATTAAGTGCTTTATCAATCTTTATTTCTTTCTCACCAAACGGAGTTTTATATGTTGTTGTTGTTACTCCATGTTGGCACGCTTTACAGCTTTTGCACTTATAAAATCCCAGTCTCTGACTTAACCATGTGCCTTTTGTTTGCGGACCAGTAGGATCATTTTTGACTAGAACGTCTTTCATGGATGGGCTTCTACTGTATGTGATTGCAGGTCTTTTTGGTACCAGATCACCAATCACAGGGTCTCTTCTAATAAAAAGCCAATTTTTTGTAATTATATTTTGACTGCTCTTTCTTGTCTGTTGTAGTTTAGAATTAATCTAAAATTTTCAGGGTTGTTTTTGAACTCACTCTCTGTTGTTTCTTTTCTGGCGAGGAGTACTTCCCTAGGTGTAAGATTGCTCTTTTTAAGGGCTATGTCTAGACATTTTTGGTGTAACCCGTGTCTTTAAATCTTGTTATACACTGTGCTTGTGCCATTTTTAGATCTTTCTCATTGCTACAAATACGTTTAAGACGCAATAATTCACCGTATGGTATACTTTGAACAAGATGACCTGGGTGTGCACTGCTCGCATGCAATATTGAGTTGCCTGATGTCGGCTTTCATATATATATATACACACATATTCACTGAAAAAAACAAAGGTTACAGAGACATCATAGTTAGGCTCAGGTTTCACTCGTACAAAACCAGTGAAATTCAGCAGTTATAGCTATCTGAGCTAACTATAACTGGCACCCCCACAATGCACTGCTTATGACATCAGATATTACATCACTCATGACATGGTCAGTGACATCACAGATGACATCACTGATGACATCCCAAATGACATCACTGATGACATTATCCACAGAATCTCTGACGCACCCACTCACACCCCAATATAACTTTTCATACACCCACTCCGGGACTGCATTTCCCACAATGCTCCACAGACTTGAATAAGCAGCCCAATAGGGGGCGTGGAATTGAGCATATGTATGTGGAGCTGCGACTGGAAACAGCACGCATCCTTTTCCGTTTGAAGCCTCTGAGGAAGAAGGTATCAACTTTTGAAACGCGTCAGGCTATGCATGACGGAATCGCTGCCAAATGGAATTGGCGGATGGGATACAGTTCGTACCTTCAATAAAGGCTCGCAACCTCACGCTGGTGTTTGAGTGCTGCTTTTTGCTTGGGCAAACTTTGGAGCGTTCATTTATATGCGGTGATCCCGCCGCAGAGCTTGCACCACCCCGTTAACCTAGGGGCCACAGCCCGGTATTCAACCGAGCAACTCAGTGGAACACCAGCGTTGGATTAAGGACTGTTCCCGTTTGCTGAGGCCCATCTAGGGCTTGTAAATCTTTTACCCGGCAGGAAATTAGTGCAGCCATCTATGTCAACAATTGGTCTCCGGGACTGCATTTCCCACAGACTTGAATAAGCAGCCCAATAGGGGGCGTGGAATTGAGCATATGTATGTGGAGCTGCGACCGGAAACAGCACGCATCCTTTCCCGTTTGAAGCCTCTGAGGAAGAAGGTATCAACCTTTGAAACGCGTCAGGCTATGCACAATGGAATCGCTGCCAAATGGAATTGCCGGATGGGATACAGTTCGTACCTTCAATAAAGGCTCACAACCTCACGCTGGTGTTTGAGTGCTGCTTTTTGCTTGGGCAAACTTTGGAGCGTTCATATATATATATATATATATGCCAATACTCCTTCTCATCTCGAAAGAGCACGGACCGCTGTAGTTTGGTGCTGTTAGTTTATTATCAAGCTCTCAGTAGATCGTAGTTGCCATGACGCGTTTCGTCCCTCACAGGGGACTTGATCACATGACGCGCTTTCAGCAAGACAATTTGTTTAAATAGTATTACTTTTTTTCTCTTTTTTATCACGTGATTTAAAGTGACGTGTGCATAAGTTAAAAGTATCAGGATACTTATGGGCATAGACAAGTTACTTACAAACGGTAAACTTTGTAACAACTTTCACAG
Organism: Calotriton arnoldi; assembly: GCA_963921515.1. Lineage (NCBI taxonomy): Eukaryota > Metazoa > Chordata > Amphibia > Caudata > Salamandridae > Calotriton > Calotriton arnoldi. The sequence goes on along the minus strand of CAWUFW010000298.1, from coordinate 2,499,495 downwards.
TTAACAGGAAATTGCTGTCATGGTTTACTTTCAAAACATTGTTCTTGGTTTTACACAGATGTTATTGTAGGTTTTATAATGTGAATAAATCTATACATGATCCATTTACATTAATATATATACTTGAATAAATAATACAAATATTAGTTTACTGTATAAAATCAGATAAAATTTCAATGTAAATACCTAAAAACCCTGTTTTTTCAAAAACAAATTTTATAAATATGTGTTTTCGTCAAAACCAATATAATTTTTATTGGCTTTGTTAAATTTTATGGCCTATTACATTTCCCAAACTGTAGTTTTGGTCCAAATACCTTGTTTTTCACCCAACTAAATCTTAAAAGTGTACCTGTATGTAAAGGAACTCACTATTGGTATCCCTGAATATAAATATGTGCAAAATCGCGTGAATAGAAAAGTGTCAAGTGCAGGTTCATTAACCTATGTGTAAACAGAAACTCATATCTTACTATGTGTGTTAAAAAATAGGGATGGGATTGGCGATTATTTAAAAACTCATTGTTTCAATTCGTGTGTGTTCATGGATGAGCAGATTTTTAGTACCCACTACTCAATGTAAAGTGCAACACTGGTTCTTATGCTGTACTTGGATATTATCTAAAAAACAGACTTGCATGTAGTTCCTCAGTGGCATTAAGGCCTTTCGGGTATTTGGTGTCGAGGTTTAAAATATATAACATTTCTAATCTGCGAAGAGCTTTCTCTCGATCGCCGCCCCTTTTGTTTTGTGGCACGGAGTCTATAAGGAAGTATTTCAAATCTTTAAAATTACCTCCATGAGATTCATTAAAATGTCGCGCCACTGGGTACGATTGATCATTGTTCTTTATAGCCCGCATGTGCTGGAGTACCCTTTTGTGTCCTTGCAGGATTGTACTACCCACATATTTTAAATTGCAAGGGCACTCCAGCACATATACAACATGGTCTGTTTTACAATTAAGTGCTTTATCAATCTTTATTTCTTTCTCACCAAACGGAGTTTTATATGTTGTTGTTGTTACTCCATGTTGGCACGCTTTACAGCTTTTGCACTTATAAAATCCCAGTCTCTGACTTAACCATGTGCCTTTTGTTTGCGGACCAGTAGGATCATTTTTGACTAGAACGTCTTTCATGGATGGGCTTCTACTGTATGTGATTGCAGGTCTTGTTGGTACCAGATCACCAATCACAGGGTCTCTTCTAATAAAATGCCAATTTTTTGTAATTATATTTTTGACTGCTCTTTCTTGCCTGTTGTAGTTTAGAATTAATCTAAAATTTTCAGAGTTGTTTTTGAACTCACTCTCTGTTGTTTCTTTTCTGGTGAGGAGTACTTCCCTAGCTGTAAGATTGCTCTTTTTAAGGGCTATGTCTAGACATTTTTGGTGTAACCCCTGTCTTTAAATCTTGTTATACACTGTGCTTGTGCCATTTTTAGATCTTTCTCATTGCTACAAATACGTTTAAGACGCAATAATTCACCGTATGGTATACTTTGAACAAGATGACCTGGGTGTGCACTGCTCGCATGCAATATTGCGTTGCCTGCTGTCGGCTTTCTGTGGAGTCTGGTCTCCAGTTTATCGTTATGAACATATACCTCAACATCCAAGAAATTTACTGTAGTTTTACTGATAGAGGCGGTAAAGTGTAGATTCAATTGATTTTGGTTAAGTTTGTTAACAAAAACTTCCGCCTCTACCTGAGTGCCACACCATACCAAAAATAGATCATCAATAAATCTCCACCAAGTTTTCACATTGTTATTCATGACTTCAGTATGTTCCTTCATGAGGACCAGCTCCTCCCACCAGCCCATATGAAGGCAGGCGTAACTGGGGAGAAGCTGGCCCTCATCGCTACACCCCTTAACTGTTGAAATAGCGAATTTTGAAACATGAAAATGTTATTTTTAAACAAAATTCTACCATACTGATAAGCATGTTGGTGTGTTTTGCGTGTTGAATACCTCTGCGTGACAAGTAAAATTCCAGTGCCCTAAGGCCATCGTTGTGTCGGATGGACGTGTAAAGTGAGGTCACGTCTAAGGTAATGAGCAGATACTCTCTTTGCCATTTAAAATTAAGCATTTTGGATAGAAAATCCCCTGTGTCTCTTATATAAGTTTTTAGTTGTTGAACATATTCTTGTAGGAAGAAGTCAATGTAAATCGATGATTTCTCCAGTAAGCTATTTCTCGCAGAAATAATCGGCCTGCCTGGAGGTTTTGTCAAGTCCTTGTGAATTTTGGGGATGAAATATAGTATCGGTATAACAGGATTGTCATTTTTTAAATATCTGTATTCATCCAGTGACAGCAGACCAGCATTCTTCCAGGCCACCAATTTCATTCTGTAGGTGCTGTAAACATTGTTGAGTGCCTGTTTGTTGCTACGACCATAACAACTATTATCAGTTAGTTGGTGCATTGCTTCATTGATGTAATCATCTTTTTTCCAAAGTACCACGTTTCCGCCTTTATCGGCGTTCCTTATCACTATGTCATTGTTGTTCTTTAATTTAGTCATTAGTTGGTGGTATTGCAGTTCCCTTTTGTTGTTTTTACGTTTATTAGCACTTTGTACTTTGCGGTTTAGGTTCTTTAAGCTTCCCACTACTTGCTCGTGGAAGGTATCTATTGTGTCCTTTAACATTACTGGATAGAAAGTGGATGGAGGTTTGAAGGATGTGGTGCTTTGAGCAAACACAGTATTTGGTGATCCTGTGCTTGCCATCCCCGGGCCCATATTTACATCCTCATTTATCAGTTCCTGCATGTCTTGTAAGAACTGACAATCGACCTCATCAATGTTTGTATGCATTGGTTCATTTTCAATTATTCCTATAGGTGTTCCAGATTTTTCTGTTTCTTCACTTTCTTTATCTGCATTTTTTTCTTTGTTTTTTCCTTTATTGTCTTTTTCCAGACTGTTAGTTTTGGTGAGGTTCATTTGCGCAAAGTATTTTTTCAATTTTAATTTTCGGACACTTTTGAATATATCAACACGGGTGGCTGCATAATTAAAGGCACTCTCAGGGCAGTATGACAGCCCTATAGCCAGCAATTGCTCTTCTGCTTTGTTTAGGACTGTATCCGTTAGGTTGATTACTGTTTTTGAATCATCATTTGTGTGTTCTTCCAGTGCTATTTCCTCCAATGTTTCCTCGGTTGGCGCTTTTGTTGCCTCTTGTTTGTTTCGTCGTTGATTTGCCTTTCGCCTTTCCCTGCGTTTTCTTGTTCTACTTTTGTTTGTTTGTTTTGTTGTCTTCTCGGGCGTAGGGACTGTAGGCTCTCCAGGCATAAAAAATCAACCTATCAGTTAATGAGATGTTTCTTGCCGGTTGTTGTACTGTTCTTCTACGGGTCTCATTTTCTGACTCGCTCTCAATTGCTGAGCTTACTTCTGATGCTGAGGTTGTTTCTGTCGGAGTATTATCTACTGGGTTGCCGTGTTTGTCAGCAAGCGTTTGCCCTGTTCTTGTTGCTTTTAATGAATCAAACTTTTTGCAAAAGTAAAAACACGGCCGAATTCGTAATCACATCTGTCACGGTGAAATTTAAAAGCCTTTCTCTCTCTTATGACATCTTCCTCTTTTTTCAATCTTTTATTAATTTCCAATCGTATTTTTTCTAATTCTTCAGTGTTGCCCATTTCCACTAGTTCTAGATTTATTTTTGCAATTTCATCCGCCAGTCTAGCTTGATCTTTTTCAGCATACTTTACCAAAATGAATAATAGTCTGCGCGACGAGTCCAAGTTTGTCTCCGCCCATTCTTTCATCATTTCCCTGTCAGGCGTTTCGTAGCTTGGAGCAAGTAAAATCCTGAGACCCCGAGGAACCCTGCTAACATCTATGTAGCGTTGAAGTGATTTGGCTTCCCACCACTTTCTTTGCTCCGCGCGCATTAACTTTTCCAGTTGCTTGGTTTTTTTCTTTCAAAGTACCGTTCTTTGAACATTTTGGTGCATTGTGGGGTATTGAGTCCGTGTTTAGAGCTACCTCATCATTAAACATTGCCGCCGCCTCCTCCCTTTCTCTCAGCGCATCGGCTGACATTTCCGATCCTGGAGCTGTTTGCTGATGAAATAATTCGTAACTTCGGGATTTCAAGATGTGGGACTGTGTCCGCTTTGATCCCGTGTTTCGTGCTATCAACTCTGAACCCAGCTGGAGTTTAATCAATGGGGCTGCCTAGCGTTCCTCCCACCACTGGTTTGGCGCCTTACGCGTCCTCCGACCCGCACTCGCCTACCTGGATGGTGTTTGAATCCGCCGGTTCCGCTCCCAGAAGTTGCCTCTCCGCCGGGGGGCTGGTATGCCTTGAATCCTTCCGGATTTTTTGTCGAGGCTCAGGATTGAGCCGTGGCTCCTTTGTAGCAGGTGAGCCCAATTTTCAGAGGGGTCCGTGTTTGAAGCTGGAGGAGTCAGAACCAGCTTCCATTATCCGCCAATACTCCTTCTCATCTCGCTTCCTCCCCGCGAAAGAAAGAGCACGGACCGCTGTAGTTTGGTGCTGTTAGTTTATTATCAAGCTCTCAGTAGATCGTAGTTGCCATGACGCGTTTCGTCCCTCACAGGGGACTTGATCACATGACGCGCTTTCAGCAAGACAATTCGTTTAAATAGTATTACTTTTTTCTCTTTTTTATCACGTGATTTAAAGTGACGTGTGCAAAAGTGAAAAGTATCAGGATACTTAGGGGCATAGACAAGTTACTTACAAACGGTAAACTTTGTAACAACTTTCACAGTTAACAGGAAATTGCTGTCATGGTTTACTTTCAAAACATTGTTCTTGGTTTTACACAGATGTTATTGTAGGTTTTATAATGTGAATAAATCTATACATGATCCATTTACATTAATATATATACTTGAATAAATAATACAAATATTAGTTTACTGTATAAAATCAGATAAAATTTCAATGTAAATACCTAAAAACCCTGTTTTTTCAATTTTTTTTTTATAAATATGTGTTTTTGTCAAAACCAATATAATTTTTATTGGCTTTGTTAAATTTTATGGCCTATTACATTTCCCAAACTGTAGTTTTGGTCCAAATACCTTGTTTTTCACCCAACTAAATCTTAAAAGTGTACCTGTATGTAAAGGAACTCACTATTGGTATCCCTGAATATAAATATGTGCAAAATCGCGTGAATAGAAAAGTGTCAAGTGCAGGTTCATTAACCTATGTGTAAACAGAAACTCATATCTTACTATGTGTGTTAAAAAATAGGGATGGGATTGGCGGTTATTTAAAAACTCATTGTTTCAATTCGTGTGTGTTCATGGATGAGCAGATTTTTAGTACCCACTACTCAATGTAAAGTGCAACACTGGTTCTTATGCTGTACTTGGATATTATCTAAAAAACAGACTTGCATGTAGTTCCTCAGTGGCATTAAGGCCTTTCGGGTATTTGGTGTCGAGGTTTAAAATATATAACATTTCTAATCTGCGAAGAGCTTTCTCTCGATCGCCGCCCCTTTTGTTTTGTGGCACGGAGTCTATAAGGAAGTATTTCAAATCTTTAAAATTACCTCCATGAGATTCATTAAAATGTCGCGCCACTGGGTACGATTGATCATTGTTCTTTATAGCCCGCATGTGCTGGAGTACCCTTTTGTGTCCTTGCAGGATTGTACTACCCACATATTTTAAATTGCAAGGGCACTCCAGCACATATACAACATGGTCTGTTTTACAATTAAGTGCTTTATCAATCTTTATTTCTTTCTCACCAAACGGAGTTTTATATGTTGTTGTTGTTACTCCATGTTGGCACGCTTTACAGCTTTTGCACTTATAAAATCCCAGTCTCTGACTTAACCATGTGCCTTTTGTTTGCGGACCAGTAGGATCATTTTTGACTAGAACGTCTTTCATGGATGGGCTTCTACTGTATGTGATTGCAGGTCTTTTGGTACCAGATCACCAATCACAGGGTCTCTTCTAATAAAAAGCCAATTTTTTGTAATTATATTTTGACTGCTCTTTCTTGTCTGTTGTAGTTTAGAATTAATCTAAAATTTTCAGGGTTGTTTTTGAACTCACTCTCTGTTGTTTCTTTTCTGGCGAGGAGTACTTCCCTAGGTGTAAGATTGCTCTTTTTAAGGGCTATGTCTAGACATTTTTGGTGTAACCCGTGTCTTTAAATCTTGTTATACACTGTGCTTGTGCCATTTTTAGATCTTTCTCATTGCTACAAATACGTTTAAGACGCAATAATTCACCGTATGGTATACTTTGAACAAGATGACCTGGGTGTGCACTGCTCGCATGCAATATTGAGTTGCCTGCTGTCGGCTTTCATATATATATATATACACACATATTCACTGAAAAAAACAAAGGTTACAGAGACATCATAGTTAGGCTCAGGTTTCACTCGTACAAAACCAGTGAAATTCAGCAGTTATAGCTATCTGAGCTAACTATAACTGGCACCCCCACAATGCGCTGCTTATGACATCAGATATTACATCACTCATGACATGGTCAGTGACATCACAGATGACATCACTGATGACATCCCAAATGACATCACTGATGACATTATCCACAGAATCTCTGACGCACCCACTCACACCCCAATATAACCTTTCATACACCCACTCCAACTTTCACGCTACCATTCTCAAAACCATTGATACACCCGTACTAGTACTTACGCAACCACTGGTTTTAGTATGACCGAAACCTGACCCTAACTATAACGTCTCTGTAACCTTTGTTTTTTTCAGTGAATTTATAAGGTTTCTGAAACTCAATTTCCTAACTATAACGTCCATGCAACCTTTGGTTTTTAAATTGTATTTTCTTCAGTGGATTAATAAGCGTAGTTTTTTTAAACATTTTTTATATTCGCGACGATGTCGCAATACCCACGGTGACGTTGCGAAAGGTGCCTGTTTTTGAGGAAGTCTTAAACAGCGGCGTCATCCGTAGTCGTGAAGTGTGCATGTTTTTTTAAAACTCGGTAACATATACTCACATATTTTAATTAATATTTGACACAAGTTGTTTGTTCTAACTTTTGGAAGAATTTTTCAATTAAAAGCCTTTTACTTGGTGTTTTGCGTGATCGCGGCAATGCCGGAATTCGCGATGACATCAGTAACCGCGATGAACGCGTGTTTTTGGTGAAGTGTATAAAACATATTTGTACATATTACATTGTATGATCGACATTTGGGGTTTAACATCAGTCGATTAAAACTTATGTTTGAGTACTTTTTTCAAATAAAATATTATTCTGTTCAATTTCTGGTCTTCGCGAGGATGCCGATCGTTGCAAAGATCATGTGACCGGGAAAGAAAGGAATATGATTGGATGATACACTTTTCAACTATAAGATTGAAAAGTACACACCCATACACCTTTTTGGTTCATTCTCTGGAAGCACTTCAGTGTGAGGAGCTGTCTGCAATTTTCTGCTGTGATTTTCACAACTTTGTTCCACAAATGGCAACTCAGCCACCAGAACAACATGTGGGAGACCAGCAGCAGCAGGACGACCATGAACTGCAGGAAGTACATTCTGAGGAGTCTGAAGGTAAGGGGCCTCCACAGAAAAAAACAGCATCGCATAGGAGTTCTTCACTATTCCTTCTGGAGAATCTACAACTGTGGCTAAAATTGTGCAATGCACAATTTGTGATAAGAAGTTGTCAAGAGGCACAAGTAAAAAATACTCTTGTACAACTTCAATGCTCTACCACCTGTAAACTTTCCACAACAACTGATTGAAAGCTGCAATGAGACAACGAGAGGCTGAACAACCATCTACCTATTTAGCATGTGCATCAACACCTGGACAAAGAGTGCTTTCAGAAGTACAACAACAGTCCAAAGACATCGCTCCAGAATTTAGCCGGATGGCAACTTATTGTATGGCCTGTGGTGTTCTGGTTAGTGCTGGTGAGCAAAGCGTTCCGCAACACTTGCAAGACTCACTAATGTTGATTTTCTCTTTGGATCCTTGAAGTATTCTCATGTTTTTGAGAGATTCTGCAAGTTTTTCCACTGCTAGTTGCAGTTGATTTTTGCATCAAAAAAGAAAAAAATAATAAAGTTGAAAAATCACAAAAAAAAACTCAAAACCTCCAAAGAAAACCCAAAATAACCATTTTTACAGTTTAAAAAAACTGAATGAATGAAAGAGTGTATAACTATGTCTTTAATGATTGCAATAGGGAATGACTGGTGTATCAATGGTGTCATATGCAAATAGTATTCAAAACAAGAGACTCCCCTATGACCTGTATCTTGCTCGCGGGCTACTGGCTGGACTCGGACACGCCGACATAAACAGACGGAGGAAACGAGTAAATATATTGAAAATAGATTTGCAGAAAGCTGACCCAAATGTGGGGCGACGGTGCCACATACGAGTGAAGTTATGTACCCTCACCTATAAAAACAAAGGGAAATATCTTTACATATACTTCAAACCCTGACAGTTATCCCTATTCAAACAGACTACTCAAAATGACGGTCCTTGATATACAGGACCAGCAATAAGATGTCATTGTGAATCTGCACAGACATAGGAACAAATAGTACTGTTGGCAGAGACCGGAAAAAGAAGGGCCCAGCCCAGAGTTGACCACAAACAAGTGGGATACCTCTTCATTTAGACTCGCATTGTGAAACACACGTCCCCTCCGGCTTGGATGCTTGTGTGATTCTGTGCCCCATTTGGACAAGGTCCTGATGAAGGTGGTCTACGAGTTGTATTAAAGCCACCGAAACGCGCGTCGACCTCGTGTGTCCAGACCTTTATTTTGTTTAGTTACCATCTCTTGTGAAAACGTTTGACATCTGTTTGTTTTCCCTGTTTTCCAGATGAGTACATATGTTTTGCATGACTGTGAACGAATGGGTTGAGTGTACGCATGAGATATATATTGAGTGTGTTGTTTGGGGACTATGTCATGTTTAAATGTTTGTATAAAGTGAAAAATTTATTTTAAAAAATTGTTATTATTCACAACTGATGTAAAAAAAAAATTGGAATTCAGACAAAACTGCTTTTTAATTGAAAACTAAGAAACTACTAAGAAAAATAAATTCTCTTAAAGTAAATTCATGTGTGTTGGTAGCACTATGTTTGGTTCCATACCCAGTAAGGATTAAATCCATGTAGAAGAAATACAGGTCATAGGGGAGTCTCTTGTTTTGAATACTATTTGCTTGTCCCCCCCTTACTCCCAGACCTTACTTACTGACAGGGGGGTCCCTTGTTCCTACAATCAATGGTGTCATATGTACAGCCCCAGTGTATGAATGTTAGAATGAATGCATAAGTAATGCAAGGATTATTAAATTAGTGCATGAGTGGTGGATGGATTTTAGAGTGAGTGTATGAGTGGTGGATGGATGATTGAATGAGTGCATGAGGGGCGCATGGGTGATTGAATGAGTGCATAAGTGCTGCATCTATGTTGGACTGAGTGGATGAGTGGGGTATGGAAAATGAATGAATGAATGAGTGGTACATAGATAATGGAATGAGTGCATGAGTGGTGCATGGATGATTGAATGAGTAGTGCATGGATGCTTGAATGAGTGCATGTGTGGTGCATGGATGACTGAATGAATGCATAAGTGATGCATGCATGATTGAATGATTGCATGAGTGGTGCATGAATAATTGAATGAGTGCATAAGTGGGGCATGGATGATTAAATGAGTGCATGAGTGGTTGGATAACTGGATGTTGAGTGCCTGGGTGATTGGATGAGTTCATGTGTACTGCCTGGGTGATTAGATCAGTGCATGTGTAGTGCCTGGGTGATTGGAAGAGTGCATGGATAATGTATATGTGATTGGATGAGTGCATGTGTAGTACCTGGGTGATTCAATGAGTGCATGAGTAGTACCTAGGTGATTGAATGAATGTATGGGTAGTGGCTGAATGATTGGATGAGTGCATGGGTAGTGCCTGAGTAATTGGAAGAATGCGTGGGTACTGCATAATTGATTGTATGAGTGCAAGTGCAGTGCCTGGATGATTGCATGAGTGCAACTGCAGTGCCTGGATCATTGGATGAGTCGAAGGGCCAGATGGACAACCATTCACTTTTGCGAGTCGCAAATTGCGTCGAATTGTGACTCACAATTTGTGATCGCAAAAGTGAATGTACAACAGTGTCTCAGACACACTGTTTGCGATTCACAATGGGGTCGCAAACTGCATGCCTCATTAATATTCATGAGGCAAGCGCAATTTGCAACCCCATTGGGAATGGCTAGCACTCCCAGGAATGGTGGCCTGCTGGGGTCATCAGACCACCATGTCTATGACTGCTTTATGAATAAAGCAGTTATTTTTTTTTTAATGCAGCCCTTTAAAGAGAAAAATGAAACTTTTCAGTTTCATTTTTTAAGGGCAGGCAGGCAGTGGTCCCTGGGACCACGGCCTGCTCTTAAAAAATATTTTTGCAAACACTCACAAAGGGTAAGGGGTCCCCAGGGGTCCCCTTCCCATTTGCGAGTGGTTTACCACCTACTTGAAGTAGGTGGTAAACTGCGAGTGTTTTGCAGCCGCAAATGCAGTTGCAAAACAATAGTACATTGCATTGAGACTCGCTATTAGGAATGGACGCCCCTTCCTAATAACGAGAGTCGCAAACGCTATTTTGCTAGTCAGTGACTCATATAATAGTGTTTGTACATGCCAGGACTCTTTTTTGCGGTCGCAAACGGGCCTATCTTCTGTTTGCGACCACAAAAAACTGTTGCACATCTGGCCCAAATTGCAGTGCCTGGGTAAATGGATAAGTGCAAGTGTAGTGCCTGGGTGAATGGATGAGTCCAAATGTAGTGCCTGGGTGAATGGATGAGTGCAAGTGCAGTGCCTGGTGAATGAATGAGTGCATTGGTAGTGCCTGGATGATTGGATTAGTGCATGAGTAGTGTCTGGGTATTTGCATGAGTGAATGGGTTGAGGCAGGATGATTAGATGAGTGCCTCGGTATGCCTGGGTGACTTGATATGTGCAAGTGTAGTGCCTGGGTGAATGGATAACTACAACTGCAGTGCCTGGGTGAATGGTTGAGTGCATGTTAGTGCCTGTTTGATTGTATAAGTGCAAGTGCAGGGCCTGGATGATTACCTGACTGCATAGGTAGTACCTGAGTGAATGGATGAGTGCATGGGTAGTGCCTGGGGGAATGGATAAGCGCACATGTAGTACCTGGGTGAATGTGTGAGTGCAATTGCAGTGCCTGGGTGAATGAATGAGTACAAGTGCAGGACCTGGATGATTGCATGACTGCATGGGTAGTGCCTGAGTGAATGGATGAGTGCATGGGTAGTGCCTGGGTGAATGGATAAATGCAAGTGTAGTGCCTGGGTGAATGGGTGAGTGCAAGTGTAGTGCCTGGGTGAATGAATGAGAACTAGTGCAGTGCCTGGGTGATTCCATGACAGCATGGATAGTGCCTGAGTGATTGTATGAGTGCAAGTGGACTGCCTGGATGATTGCATGAGTGCAAGTGCAGTGCCTGGATAATTGGATGAATGCAAGCGCAGTGCCTGAGTGAATGGATGAGTGCAAGTGCAGTGCCTGGGTGATTGCATGACTGCCTGGATAGTGCCTGGGTGAATGGATGACTCCATGGGTTCTGCCTGGATGATTGCATGACTGCAAGTGTAGTGCCTGGGTGAATGGATGAGTACAAGTGCAGTGCCTGAGTGATTCCATGACTGCATGGGTAGTGCCTGAGTGATTGTATGAGTGCAGGTGTACTACCTGGATGATTGCATGAGTACAGTGCCTGGATAATTGGATGAGTGCAAGTGTAGTGCCTGAGTGAATGGATGAGTGCAAGTACAGTGACTCGGTGAATGAATGAGTGCAAGTGCAGGGCTTGGGCGATTGCATGACTGCATGGGTAGTGCCTCAGCAAATGGATGACTTCATGGGTACTGCCTGGGTGATTGGATGAGTGCAAGTGTAGTGCCTGGGTGAATGGATGAGTGCAAGTGTAGTGCCTGGGTGAAAGCATGAGTGCAACTGTAGTGCCTGGGTGATTGGATGAGTGCAAGGGTAGTGCCTGAGAGATTAGATTAGTGCAATTAGGCCATGAGTAGTGTCTGGTTGTTTGGGTGAGTGCATGGGTAGTGCCTGAGTGATTGGATGAGTGCATGGGAAGTGCCTGGGTGATTGGATAACTGCATAGGTAGTGTGTGGGTGACCGTTTGACTATATGGGTACTAGCGGGGTCATTGCATGAGTGCAAGTGTAGTTTCTGGATGACGGGATGAATATGTGAGTACTGACTCAATGAATCCATCACTAGATTAGTCATTGATACACATAATATATCCTGTTCTCCAACCACTGTGAAAAAATATAAAAAGAGAAAAATATATTAAGATTTCATTTTGAACATTAGGCAACCAAAACAACCTGTAATATTTTTTTCTCCAAAACATGAATTCAACGTAGTCAAATGTTTTACTGTTTTACTGTTTTCAGCTTTCATACTTCTTCACTTTCAAAAGTGGTCTGTATGAAGCATCATCATCAAACAGTGGGGAAAAAACAATCAACGGATTTAAAAAAAAAAAAACAAATGTACACAGTAGATCATTACAAATATGTCATACTGTGCATTCAACGCATTACAAGTTTGTTAATATTGGCTTGCTGACATTATACTACCTTAATGAAAGCAACTATATATTAAAACAGTTTCTCATATTTTTATATCTGGTAAAAAATGTCGAACAATTATGAAGCAGTCTTCATTTTCAATATTCTTTTGTAAATTATCCCTGTTAGGCCAAATGATGTCTAAAATGTTCTTTGTCCATGTACGAAAAACAGAACACACAGTACTACGTAGACGTTGCTGTAGCAGAAACAAAAGAGGTCAGTTTTTTAGTGGTGAAGAGGCTTCTTAGATGCAACTTAAGGCTGCTGGTATTATAGCACCTCCATCTAGCTTTTATCTGTAGTAACAGAATATAGTCCTGTAATGTTTTATAAATTATTATCCCGCAGTTAAAAAGACTCTTTTATTCTAACAGCTTACCGTAAACAATACCCCTAATAGGCCGAATAATGTCTCAGATCCACATAATCCATATACATGTCAACACAATACCACATTTTGTTATCCTAAATTGTCCTTAGAACTGCGGTTTTAGAAATAGCAGATATACGTTTGGTAACCTTTTAGATAGTCTTGATTTGAATGCCACTTGTATGTCATTGCCTCTGTCCATCCTGTTTGACATCTTAAATATATTGTGTAGTGTCCAGAGGTTATATTACTCCTTCATGAAATATGATTGCTATAGTTGTGAAAGTTCTTTTTGAAATGGACATTTTCCAGCTATAAAGTTTGTGATTTCGGTTCCTAATGTAGTACCATCCACTCTGCATCACTGTAGCATGACAGCGACATATTTTCCATACCTTTGTAGAAACAATGTTGACCTAATTCTGATCTGTAGTTTGGACAGGTCATATTTTGATGGGCGTTTATTAGTTAAATTTTCAAAGGGCACAGCTTTACAATCTGGTAATGTCAAGTAGATGAATCGTTCTGAACTGAGTTCAGTGTTAGACGTAAATTTACAATCTTCACAGTTATGGTTGGTCATATTTATAAGTTAAACCAAATAATTCATTGATATTCACATCTTCTTCCTCAAATCATCCTAGCATTACCATTAAAAATTCTTTAGCATCCTGCTGAAGATTTTGAGTAAACACTACTGATCCAGTACAGTCATCTGTAAGTTTTCGTATTCCATTAGCAGAATGTATAATGCTTCTGTCACTTTTTAATTCTTTAAGAAAACTACGTAGTTGTGAAGACATTCTTTTATCTACCTTTTCTTTAATAGAATTTGTAAAATGACGCAAATGGTATAGTCCATTTAACACTAACTTTGCATAACAGTTCTCTCCAGATTTATTATCAAAGTGATACCCTTCTACTTCCTCAATGTGCTGTAGTTTTCTTTTCTTAGGTCCTTGTTGTTTTTTTTTGTTCCTCTTTCTGTTCAGCTCTGATAGACTGCTTTGATATTTTACGCTTTGGACACATTATTGGTTTCTCAAACACAGGATACTGGCCTAAATGAAGAGCATATTGACCTCTTAACGTATTATGCTCCCTTACACAGTTCACATCAGCACTTACTTTCTTCTCATCAAAGTCAATCAGAAATAAACCAGACAATGTTCTAATTAGAGACAAAGCTACATATGACATTCCTTCTTTGAATACACTACTACCAATATTAACAAGAGCTGTATCTACACTTAAACCTTGCGATTTGTGGATAGTTACTGCATACGCTAAAGACACTGGGAACTGCTTTCACTGTATGCATACAAGTCTTTCACGAGTAGGAAATGTGCAACGCATCTACCAATCTGCTTAACTTCACCAACATCATCAAATTTTATGGCTAAGTATTCCACGTCATTTCTGTTTGAATAATGAATACATTTCATAACTTTACCTATTGCGCCATTCACTAGCCCTTCTTCAACATTTAAATTATGATGTAAGGTTACATGACAATTTTTACATATGCGTAACCGTTTTTCTAATCCTGTAGTTTTCGACACAGACTTTTCTAAACTATCCAATTTCGATTGCAGTTTTTTTGTTAGTAGCATTTTATCATTTGCTCGAATTTTGATGGTCTCTTCTTTTTCCAGTTGCAATAATTGTTCATTGAATTTACTACACTCCTCAAGAGTTGGCATCAAACAAACAATAGACTTCTCTTTCTTAACAAAATTATACATTACTTCAGCAGCTGAAACATTACTTGGAAAAATTGTTTTGATGATACAGGTTTCTAATACTGTCTTTCCCTCTTTTGTGAGAACTCCCACTCTTATGTCCATTAGTATATCTCCATAATGCATATCTGATGTTTGGCACATATTTTGGATTAACTCTTTGCATTGAAAGTTTTCCCAAATGTTTGCATTTCCAATACTCCCCTAGGGAATTCCCAGTTTCATTATGTAGTAGTTTCTTGAATAAAGGTTGTCCATTTACTGGAGTTAGTTGTAGCAGGTCTCCAAAGACAATTAAGTGTTTCCACCAAAAAGCATGTCATAGTCAGTTTTTAATATTTGCTGCATTCTTAAATGTATAAAAGTTAGCAAAAGGTTAGACACCATGCTAACTTCATCAATAATTAGCAGCTTTAATTCTTTAATTCTCTTGCCACTTCATGACAAGCATCACCAAATAATTTGTTGTATTCTAATTTGTTGTCTTGATCAACAGGCAGTCTTAAAAATCAATGAAGGGTAACTCCTTTAATATTATGTGCAGCTCAGCCTGTTGGTGCAGCAACTACACACGAAAAATTGGAATCTGTTGTCTTCTGTAGATAACTTGTCAGTAATTTAATCAAGAAACTTTTTACAGTTCCAGCTTGACTACTTATGTACAATAGAACTGATTTATATGTAGAACATGCACACTCTTTTTCTCATGCAGAAATCCATGTTCTACTTTAACTTTGTTTTTAGAGTGATAATAGGTATACTGCATTTTTTTGTCAAGTATTTGATTTGATTGGGCTTCTATAGATTTTTCTTTTGCAAGGCAAAAGTTTTATTATAAAACCTGTTGCCGCTCCTTTAAAAGAATCCCAAATCATTACAAAGGAGGAACCAGTTAGAAGTAAAGGCTTTAAATTGGAATGTAAATTTGATATCTAAAAGTAGTGAATTGTTAAAACGCCATGTACCTGCATGTGGTGAAAAGGATATAAGATCAAGATCTGTGTATATTGGTGCATGATCTGATTAGGGCTGGGCGTAGTTGGCGTAGCGCCACTGCGCAGAATTTTGGAAAAAATGTGTGGAAAACGAGCGCATGTCCTGAGGGTCCGTGTGCCCGGGACAGGGGTCCCTCGTGCCTGGGCAGGCTCCCTGATCTCCCCGGCCTGGCTGGGTTGAGAAGCACGGACCGGCCCCGGGGACTGCGTTTCGGTCAGGGCCTGGGGTTTGGGAGCCCCCGTCCTGCCGCCTGCCAAGTGTCCATCTGCCCGGGACAAGGGTCCCTGGTGCAGAGCCCCGGAGACCTGCAAGGGCATGCGGGAGCCCTACCGCTATGGCTCGGCTCGGGGCGGGCAGATGGCAGTCCTTTCGGTCCCGGCCATCTGGTCGCACCTCTCCCCTCGGCCATCTGGTCACACGCAATGCTTTCCAATGGGGCGACCAGATGGCCGGGCCGCCCTGGAAGTCCCGATGAGGGCTCATTTGCATCCCGGATCCCAGCCAGGGCTCCAGGAGGTCGGGCACGTTCGCGCCCAGGGTCCCCTGAGCCTCGCGGTGCGCACGGATTCCCAGAAAGCGGGGTAGCCTTCCTCCGGATTACTAGGGGCAGGGTATGCCGGGACACCCCTCCCGGGCTGGCGGTTCTCTGCCGGGGACCAGATGGGCTATGCCCAGACAACACCTCCCGAGGCATCCGGGGCTCCCTCCTCCAGCCCACGGTGTGGCAAGGTGCCCGGGACGGGCTCCATGGATTCCAGGCAGTCCTCCCCCGGGCGCCCGGGCCCGAGAGCTCCCGTGGTCCTCCCCGTGCCTGAGGCCCAGCCGGGGTCCCCAAGCCCCCCGAGATGCGGAGCCCCCAAGCCCTGTGTGCTCGGGGCGGGCAGATGGGAGTCCTTTCGACCCCAGCCATCTGGTCGCACGCAATGCTTTCCAATGGGGCGACCAGATGGCCGGGCTGCCCTGGAAGTCCCGATGAGGGCTCATTTGCCTCCCCGATCCCAGCCAGGGCTCCAGGAGGTCGGGCGTGTCCGTGCCTAGGGTCCCCTCAGTCTCGCGATGCACATGGGTTACCAGAAAGGGGGGTAGCCTTCCTCCGGATTACTAGGGACAGGGCACACCGGAACCCCTCTCGGCCTAGCGGTCCTCAGCCGTCAGCTGGACGGGCCAGGTTGCTGCCCCAGCCTGGGGTCCGTCCCCGGGC